>CM059819.1:38782514-39998317 GCA_030435695.1 Brachymystax lenok tsinlingensis
ATAAAGGTGTGAGCTTTGATTCTGAGATGTCATCCTCAGTTACTAAGCATGTAACACCTTGACATTGCTGTTACCTTGACATTGCTGTTACCTTGACATTGCTGTTACCTTGACATTGCTGTTACCTTGACATTGCTATTACCTTGACATTGCTGTTACCTTGACATTGCTATTACCTTGACATTGCTATTACCTGGCCCTTCTGCTTTTGTCAGTTGCAGGGTTAGGATCTATTTATTATTCCACTGGAATGAACTGGAAAACCCTCATACAAAAGAATGGGTAATTTTTGGTTTAGGCATCAGAATTCCTTTGCTGAATTTAGTTAATTTAAATGTAATTTGAGCATAACCCTGGTCAGTAGCCGTATAACAGAGAGGGAAGCCAAACATTTTACACGGTGTCACCTATTAGCGTTCTGCAGTAAAGCAAAAAGATTCCAGGTTATTCTAGAGATGTTTCTGGAATGATAAATGCTTCTGAGAGGACATACTGTACGAGAGTAGGAGACAACTCCCCTCCGTGTGGCTGTTATTAGATGTAACCACTTCCTGTGGGAGTTATTGGTGTACGAAGTAAGAAACCTGGCCAATGAAAGGATCATCATCATCCTCTGCTTTCTTGTTCACCTGTTCCCCTCATACAGTGTCTCACCTCTGTGTGCCTATGAAAAGGGCAAAGGGGACAGGTGGCTTGGAAGAGACTGGTTGTAGAGAGGTTGTAGATATGTTGTAGAGAGGTTGTAGAGAAGTTATAGAGGCTGGTTGTAGAGAGGTTGTAGATATGTTGTAGAGAGGTTGTAGAGACGTTATAGAGACTGGTTGTAGAGAGGTTGTAGATATGTTGTAGAGAGGTTGTAGAGACGTTATAGAGACTGGTTGTAGATATGTTGTAGAGAGGTTGTAGAGAGGTTATAGAGGCTGGTTGTAGAGAGGTTGTAGATATGTTGTAGAGAGGTTGTAGAGAAGTCATAGAGGCTGGTTGTAGAGAGGTTGTAGATCTGTTATAGAGAGGTTGTAGAGAAGTTATAGAGAGGTTGTAGATATGTTGTAGAGAGGTTGTAGAGGTTGTAGAAGGGTCATACAAAAACATGAGTGTTAGTGTTCAGGGCAGTGTGTTGATAAAGCCTTTAGGATGACGTTGACAATGCGTCTCTGTACGTTATTCTCTGTCTTTGCTCCTGCAGTTTGTAAGTGTCTTCACCATACAGTATATGGAAACAATAGCCTGTCTATGCACAGACAAAGGGCTATTTTTCACACCACATTGGTTGGTTCAGTTCCTGTGACTCTCTTCGTGATTGGTTGAAGATATGATTACTCTGACTCCCTGGGATTGTACAGATAGTATATGTATGAGGTGTACTGTATGTGTACAGTCAAGGGGTTGTGTAGTAGGTTTAGTGTCGACCTACACTGAGTTTACCAAACGTTAGGAACACCTTCCTAATATTGAGTTGCAAACCTCAACAGCCACAATTCGTCGAGGCGTGGACTCTACAAGGTGTCGAAGCGTTCCACAGGGATGCTGGCCCATGTTGGCGCCAATGCTTCCCACAGTTGTGTCAAGTTGGCTGGATGTCGTTTGTGTGGTGGACCTTTCTTGATACACACGAGAAACTGTTGAGCGTGAAAAACCCCTGCAGAGTTGTGAACTGTTAGATACTACTGCACTGTTGGAGCTAGGAGCACAAGCTTAATGAAGCAAGACAAATGTTGTGCTACTAAAATGAAAGGCCATTTAGTTGACCAAAATGGCCCACTATTTTCGTCATTTTGATAATAACTACACTAAATCGTTGTTCAAATGACAACAGATGTGACTAAGATTTACTTATATTTTAGTCAAAATGACTAAAACGAGACAAAATCTGAAAAAGAGTGCCAAAATGAACACTGTACCAGGAACAACATCTAGGAAATGTAGGGGAAGTACTGGTGTAGCTGCACTGGTGTGTGTGTGTGTGTGTGTGTGTGTGTGTGTGTGTGTGTGTGTGTGTCTTTGTTCTCCTTGCATGTGCGGAGCCCCAGTGGTGTGGAGTTAGTGACCGGTCCAGTCGGCCAGAAGCCATTTAATCCTGATTGATGAGACTGGTGCCTGGGACGGACAAACAAGATGGATGTCCTTTCCTCTCCTTGTTGATTTTATTCAGAGCAGGAAGGAACATCCATCTTGTTTGTCCAGCCCAGGCACCAGAAAGGGATGGAGTTGTTGGCTCTCTCTGGGGTGTTGGACCAAGGGTTGGACCATGTTCTGTTCTCTTCTTCCCGGCTTGAAAGCTGACATGAAAAACTGTATTCCATCAAAAGTGATGTAAAACTAAGTGTTGTGTAATTTGAACGTGAGCTTAGACTTTGAAAACCTGGTGTTACCCAATGTGACCATCGCCCTTTTCTGTCCACAGCTACATGACGGACAGCGGTCTGAGTCTGTACACGCGCCGACTCAACCGTCTACCTGACGGCATGGCGGTGGTACGAGAGACCCTCCAACGCAATACCTCCACGGGCCAGGGAGACGCTGACAGGTAGGACACTACACACACGCACACATGCTCACACACGCAGACCATTTCTCTGCGTCATTGGGAGAGGTCCATGCTTTGGGTCAAATTACAAAATGGTTGGATTTGTGTCCTTGTGACCTTGGAAAGGATAACATGGAAGCAGTTTGACCTCTTTCTGGGAGAAAGAGAAAGAAGGAGCGAGGGAGAAGGAGGGAGGGGGTCTAATGTGGATAATTGACAGTGGGAAATGGATGGAGGCATTACACTATTAAGATCGAGTGTGTGTGTGTGTGGGAGAGAAGCAGACGGGTGTGTGAGACCAAAAAGGGCTCCTGTATGAAAGAGTGAAACCCCGTTCATGTTGTTTCTTTGTTGGGTTAGTAAAGCTAAGTAAGTTAGCAGTTATAACTCCTCTCAATCTGCAGGTGTGAGTGATTTCCTGTTTTTCCACCGGTTGACCTCTGTTTCCCCTCCTTCTCTCACACCCCATTAGCTAAGCCCTCACCTCTTCTCCTCTTCTCCCTCACCTCCTAACCCCTAAGGTGAGAGATGAAAGCTTCCAGTCTCTCTTCTCACCATGCACTGACCCATTTTGACCTTTTGACCTGCCTCTTTACCGCCCTGCTCATATCTTTCTCACCTCTTCTCTTCACCAATCATTAAGGTTTTCAAGACATCCCTAAAAGTTGTGCGTGAGAAAGCTTTTTCATATTGGCAGTTGTTGATGAGAGAAAAAGAAAGAGAGAGTGTGGAGAGAGAGAGAGAGAGAGAGAGAGAGAGTCTGAAAAGCAGTTAAATTACAACGTTTTTTGGGAACGGTGTAGTATTTATTTTTTACTTTAATCTATCAGGGATGTCATTTTGTTAGTGGTGCATTACTACTTGTGCCAGTAGTCTTTCTCTGTTGGTAGTCCCGACTGATCTTCAAAGAGCGTTCCACTCCTTTCTGAAAAAAATGCAGAGAGATGGTGGGTTGGGGGAAGGAAGGGAGGGAGGGGGTAGGGGGTACATATGGAGAAGCCCCCCTGAAGGAATGTCTGATAAATGTGGTTACGGGTTTTGGTTTGCATTAATTGGGAGAGTTGGAAAGTGGGGGATAACTGCATTAACATAATATAGCAGGGCTGAAGTGGCTTCAGGGTAAAGTGTGTGTGCGGGGGGTGGGGGTCCCAAATGAGATCAGTCTAATTTAATAGATGACTGGGGGGTTAATGGAGCTGATTTGGGCAGGTGGGGAGTTGGATTTGAATTTGACAGCTGAGCACCTTACTATGCCTAGTGTGTGTTTGTGTCTGCGTGTGGCATCCTGCTTGTGTATACACGTGTGTGTGTGTGTGTGTGTGGGCGTAGTTGCAGTGTACGTTTCACGAGCCCTGACAGAGAGTCCGCATCAGCTCCTTAGTTGGCCTGTAACGGGCTGTGGTAGACCACTGGATTGGAGACCTATAAAACAGATCAGCTTTTAATGTCTTAATGATGCTGCTATGGATACCAGCGTCTTAGCCTGCCGTTAGGGCCCAGTCAGCGATAGGGTTGGGGGTTGGGGTGTCAGATATCACCATGGCAAAGGGATAAAAGCCTTCTGACCTCTGGCTGAGGGGTCAAGAGCTTCAAAGTGTCATAGTGCACAAGGGGGAGGGGGGGTTGTAAAACTCTCCTAAAGACGGGAGATTCTGACTCAAGAACTAGAGTTTTTAGTGCAGTGGAGCTATAGATGTGCAGGCTTTCGTTTCAGCCCAGCACTAACACACATGATTCAACTCATCAAGGTATTGATGAATTTAAAAAAATATATATACAGTGGGGAAAAAAAGTATTTAGTCAGCCACCAATTGTGCAAGTTCTCTCACTTAAAAAGATGAGAGAGGCCTGTAATTTTCATCATAGGTACACTTCAACTATGACAGACAAAATGAGGAAAAAAAATCCAGAAAATCACATTGTAGGATTTTTTTATGAATTTATTAGCAAATTATGGTGGAAAATAAGTATTTGGTCACATACAAACAAGCAAGATTTCTGGCTCTCACAGACCTGTAACTTCTTCTTTAAGAGGCTCCTCTGTCCTCCACTCGTTACCTGTATTAATGACACCTGTTTGAACTTGTTATCAGTATAAAAGACACCTGTCCACAACCTCAAACAGTCACACTCCAAACTCCACTATGGCCAAGACCAAAGAGCTGTCAAAGGATACCAGAAACACAATTGTAGACCTGCACCAGGTTGGGAAGACTGAATCTGCAATAGGTAAGCAGCTTGGTTTGAAGAAATCAACTGTGGGAGCAATTATTAGGAAATGGAAGACATACAAGACCACTGATAATCTTCCTTGATCTGGGGCTCCACGCAGATCTCACCCGTGGGGTCAAAATGATCACAAGAACGGTGAGCAAAAATCCCAGAACCACACGGGGACCTAGTGAATGACCTGCAGAGAGCTGGGACCAAAGTAACAAAGCCTACCATCAGTAACACACTACGCCGCCAGGGACTCAAATCCTGCAGTGCCAGACGTGTCCCCCTGCTTAAGGCAGTACATGTTCAGGCAAGTCTAAAGTTTGCTAGAGAGCATTTGGATGATCCAGATGAGGATTGGGAGAATGTCAGATGAAACCAAAATAGAACTTTTGGTAAAAACTCAACTCGTCGTGTTTGGAGGACAAAGAATGCTGAGTTGCATCCAAAGAACACCATACCTACTGTGAAGCATGGGGTGGAAACATCATGCTTTGGGGCTGTTTTTCTGCAAAGGGACCAGGACGACTGATCCGTGTAAAGGAAAGAATGAATGGGGCCATGTATCGTGAGATTTTGAGTGAAAACCTCCTTCCATCAGCAAGGGCATTGAAGATGAAACGTGGCTGGGTCTTTCAGCATGACAATGATCCCAAACACACCGCCTGGGCAACGAAGGAGTGGCTTCGTAAGAAGCATTTCAAGGTCCTGGAGTGGCCTAGCCAGTCTCCAGATCTCAACCCCATAGAAAATCTTTGAAAGTCCGTGTTGCCCAGCGACAGCCCCAAAACATCACTGCTCTAGAGGAGATCTGCATGGAGGAATGGGCCAAAATACCAGCAACAGTGTGTGAAAACCTTGTGAAGACTTACAGAAAACGTTTGACCTCTGTCATTGCCAACAAAGGGTATATAACAAAGTATTGAGATAAACTTTGTTATTGACCAAATACTTATTTTCCACCATAATTTGCAAATAAATTCATAAAAATCCTACAATGTGATTTTCTGGATTTTTTCCTCATTTTGTCTGTCATAGTTGAAGTGTACCTATGATGAAAATTACAGGCCTCTCTCATCTTTTTAAGTGAGAGAACTTGCACAATTGGTGGCTGACTAAATACTTTTTTCCCCCACTGTATATATTTTACCTTTATTTAACTAGGCAAGTTAGTTAAGAACAAATTCTTATTTTCAATGACGGCCTAGGAACAGTGGGTTAACTGCCTTGTTCAGGGGCAGAACGACGATTTGTACTTTGTCAGCTCGGGGAATTGAACGTGCAACCTTTCGTTTACTAGTCCAACGCTCTAACCGCTAGGCTACAATGCTGTCGTTGATGACGTGAATCAGGTGTTTCATTGCTGAGTCAAAAGACGGTATATTCCGTAGCTCTCCAGAACAGTGACTATTTTGTAAGAATATGAGTTTGTATTGTGACTCCTGATAAAGGAACTAAAACACCTCAAATCAGAAGATGACGAAGGGATAGTCACAACTGCCACTGTTTTGACTCTCAAATGTATGCAAATTACAGTTCAAACGGCCACTATCGTTACCAAAGACTCCCTTTTAGTTATGGGACAACACAGACCCATAGCGACAAAAGACTGAGAGTGTCAGATTAAAAGAATGTGTTTGTGTCTTTCCCCTCTCATTTCATTTCACGGCCAGAGAATGAGGAAGTAACGCGTCTGTAACAATCCGTCCGCTGATTTCAATTCCTTTTGTCCAACCAGACAGAGACACTCTTTTCTGTGGTGTGTGTTTGTGTGTGACACTCTTTTCTGTGGTGTGTGTAGGTGTTACAATCTTTTCTGTGGTGTGTGTGTGTGTGTGTGTGTGTGTGTGTGTGTGTGTGTGTGTGTGTGTGTGTGTGTGTGTGTGTGTGTGTGTGTGTGTGTGTGTGTGTGTGTGTGCGCATGTGTATGTGTGTTCTTGCAGATACAGTATGAAACAGATAAGAGAAAAATAGGAAAACACCATATAACCTTTTAACATTACAATGATAAGTACAGTATATCCCTTTTAACATTACAATGATAAGTACAGTATATCCCTTTTAACATTACAACGATAAGTACAGTATATCCCTTTTAACATTACAATGATATGTACAGTATATCCCTTTTAACATTACAATGATATGTACAGTATATCCCTTTTAACATTACAACGATAAGTACAGTATATCCCTTTTAACATTACAATGATAAGTACGGTATATCCCTTTTAACATTACAACGATAAGTACAGTATATCCCTTTTAACATTACAATGATAAGTACGGTATATCCCTTTTAACATTACAATGATAAGTACGGTATATCCCTTTTAACATTACAACGATAAGTACGGTATATCCCTTTTAACATTACAATGATAAGTACGGTATATCCCTTTTAACATTACAACGATAAGTACGGTATATCCCTTTTAACATTACAACGATAAGTACGGTATATCCCTTTTAACATTACAGCGATAAGTACGATATATCCCTTTTAACATTCCAACGATAAGTACGGTATATCCCTTTTAACATTACAACGATAAGTACGGTATATCCCTTTTAACATTACAACGATAAGTACGGTATATCTCTTTTAACATTACAACGATAAGTACGGTATATCCCTTTTAACATTACAACGATAAGTACAGTATATCCCTTTTAACATTACAATGATAAGTACAGTATATCCCTTTTAACATTACTATGATAAGTACAGTATATCCCTTTTAACATTACTATGATAAGTACAGTATATCCCTTTTAACATTACAATGATAAGTACAGTATATCCCTTTTAACATTACTATGATAAGTACAGTATATCCCTTTTAACATTACTATGATAAGTACAGTATATCCCTTTTAACATTACAATGATAAGTACAGTATATCCCTTTTAACATTACAATGATAAGTACAGTATATCCCTTTTAACATTACAATGATAAGTACAGTATATCCCTTTTAACATTACAATGATATGTACAGTATATCCCTTTTAACATTACAATGATAAGTACGGTATATCCCTCGTTCCTCTCCTCCGTCTCTTATTTCTCTCTGTTCTCCACTCGTTGTGTGTGTGTGTGTGATGTTAGTGGATCTATGCAGAGGTTTTACATCTTCCCCTCCCCAGGGTGTGTGTGTGTGTGTGCAGCCTAAGGAGTTACAGTTATTTACAGCACCCTCTCAACACCCCCAGCCCCCTGAAGCCCACAGCAACCCCAATGCCCATTTCCGTACCGGTCTGGACTTGACTAGGCCCCCCAGGCAATTGAGAAGTAGGGAGGTTCTCAGGTAAAGGTTACACCTGGCAGTAAAACGGATGGACAGAATCACTTCCTCTCTTTCTCTCTTTTCACTCTCAGAGGAATCATCATTCCCCCTTGCTCTGTCTCTCCCTCCTCTTTCCTCTGTCTCTCTCTCTCTCTCTCTCTCTCTCTCTCTCTCTCTCTCTCTCTCTCTCTGTTGTGTGGTGTCTGTTTCCCTCTCTCCAGCGACGAGGATGCTGTGGTTTTGCTCCAGGCTCTAAACATGTACAATCACAATATTTTCTCCTTTCTCTCCCTCTCTCCTGTCATTTCATGAACCACCGATCGTGTTTCTCTGATAACCAGGGAGGCCTTTTTGTGTGCTAATACACTGCACGTGCGTGTGCATTAAACCCAGTGCCCCCAATAACATTTCTGTGTGTCTCTCGCTTAGACTGTTCACGTAACGTCGCCCTCTAGGATCAGATCCGAATACAAACCTCCAAAGTATTCATTTTGAGAGTCTCATGATTCTGGCAGCACGTGCGCTCTGGTCTGGAATACTAGGAGTGTTTGGATAGTGAGGCGAGAGGAGAAGATGGGTTTGTTACTGGCCTAATGCTATCCTAATGCTATCCTAAAGCTATCCTAAAGCTATCCTAATGCTATCCTAATGCTATCCTAATGCTATCCTAAAGCTATCCTAATGCTATCCTAATGCTATCCTAATGCTATCCTAAAGCTATCCTAATGCTATCCTAAAGCTATCCTAATGCTATCCTAATGCTATCCTAATGCTATCCTAAAGCTATCCTAATGCTATCCTAATGCTATCCTAATGCTATGATCGGTGTGTCTTTGTGTCTGGGTGTGGGCGTTAGCGGTGGTAATTGCACCTGATGACGCTGCTACTGACAGCTTTCTACATTCTGTATTCATCTATGGTTGGAGTAGTGAATATCGGACGCGCCAATGTCGGTAGTCAGCGTTTTTGGAAGCGCTCTTTCTTTGGCTTGATTAGTTTGATTAGCTGAGGAATGGATAAAGAACCACTCACACCCTAACACTGCGCTGAAACGCTTGCGGCATACTAGAGCAGTCTTTAAACATCATAGTCCACGCGCACACACACACACACACACACACACACGCACAGACAGACGCACGCATTCATACACACACGCACGCACCAGAGCAGTCTCAACCCCACAGTCTATAAGACTACAGGAGTCTGAACTCCATACAGCGTGTGATATCTGGAGTTTCACTTTGAACATTGAGCTTTCAGCTGAACTGTTTGCCCAAAGTCACTGATACCCCCCGAACACATACCCCAGCTGCAGAAGTGCCCCTGTACTCCTGAGCACACACGCCCTTGCCTCCTCCGGTGCGTGGGAGGGTATGGGATTAGACTGGGTCGTAGGTCATAATTCAGATAGAGAGAGACTCCTAGGAGAGTGTACTGATGTAGTTGTGGGGGTCTCTTCCCACTGGGCTTTCCCTCTGGTCAGAAAGAGAGAGAGATGATACAACTGGGACAAAGAGGGAGAAATATAGCGAAGGAAACTTGACAAAAAAGAGAAGGGAAAGATATAGACAATAGGATTTAACAAGTTGTGGTGGAGGAGAATCTGAGACGCGTGTGTGTGTGTGAGAGAGTGACACAGCGAGAGAGAGAAATAGATAGAGACTCCTAGGAGAGTGTACTGATGTAGTTGTAGCCATGGATACTGGTGCATCTATGGACCCCCTCTTCCCACTGGGCTTTCCCTCTGTCACCAGCACACCTGCCTCGCCCCCGGACACACACAAACGCACACACATAGAGGGTGTGGTTCTTACACACAGGGAGAGAGAGGACGTTTTCAGTTATCTCCTTCGCTCTCTCTCTCTCTCAAACACACACACACACTCTCTGCTGTAATGGTCTATGCCTTTGTCTCCGGCTGGCTGACTTTTATTGGATTAGTGCTCAGGGAAGTGGTGTTGAGCCTTGCTGTGCCACAGAGAGTGGCAGGGATCTCAGCACTGGGACATACTGACTGCCTGCCGTCAGGACACTGCATCATAATGACTGTCTTCTATTCTGGAGTGTGATCAGAAGAGCGTGGAGAAAACATGTAACGTGAAAGAAGGAAGAGAGAGAGAGAGAGAGAGAGAGAGAGAGAGAGAGAGAGAGAGAGAGAGAGAGAGAGAAATGACAAAACCTTCCATCCTCTGCCACTGCCGTGTGGATATTGGTTCTGAGTAACAGACCGTGTTGGACAACCTGAACTGGTTGGTTTGGGATTCTGCTGTGAGGGGTTGCTGAACCCCTCCTGCCCCCTCGGCCTGCGTAACGTGGTAAAGGGTAAGTGATACCTCCTCTCCCTCACGGAGGGTTTGATAAATATTTTGTTGAGGGGGGGTTAAAAATGTGTGGAGTGGTGGGACCCAAGGTAACATGATCAATGTGATTATCCACACTTAGTATGGGAGGGACACACACATTCGCACAAACACACACATACAGACACATACACACACAGACACCTTGTGTCCCCTTTAGCCAGTTAATGTGAGGACTGGAGAAATTAGAGGAGGTAGTTTACAGTGTGTTTATGGTCTGGTGTGTGTATGGTCTGGTGTGTGTGTATGGTCTGGTGTGTGTGTGTCTTCTGTCAATGTGAAATTCCACACTTGTATGTCTGCCTCCCACTGGGTCCCTTCGATCAGTGTGTGTGCTTTGTGATTGTGTATGTGTGTGTGGTTTGTGTGCGTGTCTGCGTGCGGTGGTGTGTATCCCACATCTGTATTGGGCGTGTTTCTATTGGTCAGTCGGTTGACTCAAAGCAGAGAGAGCGAGAGATAGAGAGAGAGAGGGAGGGGAAAAAAAGAGAGAGAGAGCGAGAGAGAAAAGGTTGTTTGTGTGCAAGAGAGAAAGTTTAAGAATGTAACACACATTTCATGTAGTTTTGAGGTAATGTTTGTTTCGTACGTAAAATATGTTTACTCAAGCTCGAAAAATGAGAAACGAGGCTAGAGCGAGAAAGAGAAAGAGAGAACCAAAGAGAGACTAGAGGAAGAGGTGCATTCCTGACCCTGTAGTCCAGTCGTCCAGTAGTCGTGTCACTTCTCCGTGCTGCGGGATCAGCTGTGTCATTTATCCACCACACAACTCCGTCCCGGAATGTCCACAAGGAGAAGGAATGTACAGAGTCCTGTCCTGTCCAAGATCCTCTCCACCGCTCCTTTACCCTCTCTCTTCCCCTATGCCTCCCCGTTCTCTCCCTCCCTCTACCTCTCCCTTCCCTCCCTCCCTCCCCCGCCCGTTCACTTCCTCACTCTCCCCCTCCCTCACCCTGTATCTCTCTCCCATTTCTCCCTCCCTCCCCTATACTCACACCCAATCCCCAGGGTCCTGTTCAAACTGCCCTCCCCATTCCCACCCTCCCCCGTTCCCTCCCTCCCTTCCCTCTCCTCCCTCCCCGTGTCCCTCACTCCTCCCTGTTTATAGAGGGGCCAGAGGTGGTGTGTACAGTCAGCTCAGTCAGTACACACACAGCCCAGGCCCAAACACATATTTTAGATACAACACACACACACTGGTTTGTGTTCCCACTGGCGGTCTACACTAAAGAATAGGTTTGGAGGAGGTTTGGGGTCAGGGTTAGTTTGGAGCTTTAGCCAGTAGTGGTGCAGCCAAGCTAGAGTTCTCATGATGGGGCACTTCTAAAAACACATCTGGTTTGTTTGTGCCTGTCGCCGATGTCGGATATATGACAGACTGAATGTCTTCTCAAGACTCTTTTCTCATCCTTTATTTCCATAAAACAAACTGTCCGTCTTTGAATGCAACACAGTGTGACGGATTAAGGGGTTTATAGCATGTGTGCATGTGCATGTGCGCTTGTCTCTGAGTGTGTAAGCCTCACCTGTCTCTTTCCCCGTGATATCATCTGTGACCACTCACCCTTCGGGGATATATATTAGAGTGAGCTCATGTCTAGTGTGTGACCCCGTGTCCCATCCACTCACACTGTCTCCAACAGTAGTCTACAGGAGTAGTCATCTGATCCTACAACAGTCAGAGTAACAGTAGCTCCCCCTTTAAACAGAGGAAATTCCTTTTTGTCCGGAGGTTATTGTCTACGTCTGAGCGTGTATGTGTGCGTGCATGCATCATTTTTAGGCTTTTTTGTTGTTGTTGTTGTACTTTTACCCCTTTTTCTCCCCAATTCCGTGATATCCAATTGGTAGTTACAGTCTTGTCCCACTGCTGCGACTCCCCTACGGACTCGGGAGAGGCGAAGTGCCTGCGCAAATGTATGTAAGAGTTGGAGCGAGCTGAGCCGGGTAACAATATGGGCAGAGCTAAAAGAACCACACTTCCCCAGAGACACATATATATAATAAGAAAAGCGAAACAAACAAAGAACAACTTAAACAGAAGGTTTTCCTCAGGACGCTGTCGGACACTCCCATGGGTCCAGCCCCGAAGGCAGCTTTTTTCCTCATTGGTCAGCGGTCCCAGTCTAAGAACAGCAGGGTTTATGACCCCTGACCTGTGTGTGAAAACAGAGGGCGGTCTTAAGGGACACAGTGAAGCAACTAAGGCGGTAGCCCAGAAATGCGTTGATTTGGGTCAGTTCAGAGAGTCTATTCTCTCACCTACTGTCTCTGTCTCGCTCTGTCTCTTTCTCTCTCTCACCGTCTGTCTCCAGATTTTCATATCGTCATACTGTTCTTCTGCCATCCCGGGATTTACGGTATTACCGGCATAGCACAGAAGGGGGCACTAAAAAAGCAAAAGAAAAGCCATTGGGCCTCTATTACCAAAATCCTAACAAAGTTAGGCCAAGTAATAGCGAAATCACACGTACAGTAAGCTGTTAGCTAAATGCTATCGAGCAAAAACGAAAATAAACTAATTGCAAAGACAGGCAAATCCTGTCGGCTGTGCAGATAACTCATCCAGCTCATGTGGCGGCTGTGCCGATAACTCATCCAGCTCATGTGGCGGCTGTGCAGATAACTCATCCAGCTCGTGTGGCGGCTGTGCAGATAACTCATCCAGCTCGTGTGGCGGCTGTGCAGATAACTCATCCAGCTCGTGTGGCGGCTGTGCAGATAACTCATCCAGCTCATGTGGCGGCTGTACAGATAACTCAGATAACCAAGCTCTTTGACTTCTGAAACACGGCAGAAAGCCGTTATTAGATATTTAGTAGTGAATTGCATACAAGTGTAACTTCATCACCTCGTGCGCTGCACAACAGAGACTCACCGCTAGAACGCTATGGACTCGCCTGCTCCCACTTTCTCTTGTTGTGCTCTTAACCACGAACATGTGACTGGCTCAACTGTTCTGGGGAACTACGGTGAGCTTCCTAATGTAAAATATTGTGACAGGTGAAATGAAGAACACAATCTGCTTTATCTCCTAGCGTATTACACAAGTTGATTGCAGGTATTAACTTAAAACGTAGGTACAAATAGTCACATTTATTGAAAATAAATAACTTGACGGTATTGATCTCATGGCATTTTTCAAATACCCCGGTATATGGTATACCGCCCAAGCATACATTGTCTCTCCATCTCTCTCTCCCCTACTCTCTCCCATCTCTCTCTCCCCTACTGTCTCTTTCCATCTCTCTCCCCCTATTGTCTCTTTCCATCTCTCTCCCCCTACTCTCTCCATCTCTCTCTCCCCTACTCTCTCCCATCTCTCTAACCCCTACTGTCTCTCTCCATCTCTCTCTCCCCTACTCTCTCCCATCTCTCTAACCCCTACTGTCTCTCCATCTCTCTCTCCCCTACTCTCTCCCATCTCTCTCTCCCCTACTGTCTCTTTCCATCTCTCTCCCCCTATTGTCTCTTTCCATCTCTCTCCCCCTACTCTCTCCATCTCTCTCTCCCCTACTCTCTCCCATCTCTCTAACCCCTACTGTCTCTCTCCATCTCTCTCTCCCCTACTCTCTCCCGTCTCTCTAACCCCTACTGTCTCTCCATCTCTCTCTCCTCTGTCTCGTACTCTCCTTCTGTTACTTAGCTTTTCTAAACTTTCTAAGAATATTTGCTGTGGGGCGTGTGAATGTGAGTGTTAGTGTTGCAGTCTCCTAGGACTCCTAGGCTCCCATCTTTCATCATCATGATAATGCCTGGTACTTACAAAGGCAGTGTTTTTTTTTCTTCTCCGGATCCTTTAATAAAGAGAATAGTCTGTCTGTACACCTAACCTAATCCTGAAGGCCAACGCTCAAACGAACCCATTTAACTCCATTTCTACAAACTACCACACAGGTCTCTGTCTTACTAAGAGAGATTTCCCGGCTCAGAAATCAACACAAAAGTCAACTGAATTGATTGAAGTCGAATCACACACATCAATTGAACCCATAACTTTCTGATGTTTCAGTATTAGAGTTTCATGCTTGGAATTGCTACTCTTTACTATGCTCAATGGGGGTTGGCTGTGGTTAGTGTCATCGTCCTTTCTGATTGGCTCTAAATGGCCGGGTGGTAGTTAATATGTAGGTTGCGCTGCCAGCAGGAGGCTGTGGGTTCGGCCATGTTGCTGGGCTGATCTCTAATTAGTAATAGTCAGTCAGTTAGTCAGGGTGGATCTGTCTAGGGACTCCGGGATCACACACACTGACACATATTACATGGATGGGAAGTTGGGAACGCCAGAGTTGGGAATGTTGGAATTGGGAATATCTTAGTTGATAATACGGAATAGTGTTTTGTATGTATGTGTGTGGTTGAGTCTGTCTGTGTGGCTATGATCGTACTACGACCATACTGTAGCTTCATACTGTTGTTGGGTCATTTGAAGATGCCTTATTCTGGTTCCATAGGATTTGGGAATGTCTTATTTGGGAGAGGATGTCATTGTGCTGTAATGTTGCTGGTTTGGCTGCAACAGTGAACTGGTTAACTGGGCTCGGGGAAGATCCGATTACAAGCACCATGGGAGAACACTCTCTCTCTTTCACGCTTCCCTCACACAGTCCAGAGAGAAAGAGAGATGGGCGAATAAGCAAGAGGAGACAAGGCGACAGGAGAGAGAAAAGAGGGAGAGGGAGGGATGATGAGTGCAGAAGAAACACAGAAAGGGCCCGAGTGAGCAAGGGATGAAGGCGGAGTGGGAGGGAGGAGGTAGACACAAAGAGAGAGTGAGACTGGCAGAGGGAGAGGGAGAAAGTGAGAGAAGCAGAGAGAGGTTGTTGCTCAGTGGTATGGACTCATGAAGCTCTCTGTCCAACTCGCCATTCTCCCCCACACTTCAGGTTCCCGCAGCGTCCCAGGAACTCTGGCCAGGTAAAGAGAGTGTGTGTGATGGCTCTTTTGGGGGTATTCTACGTCTTCAGAAGGATACTAGATTTTAAATATGGACAAGAACCTTAGATTCTCAGTTGGTCTGTGATGTTTTACTCTCTCTCTGTCTGTGTGTGTGTTTGGGGGGGGGGGACTTTCCCCCATGAGCTGTGTGAACATGTTTAGACGGCTGTGGTCAGTCTAAATCTCTCACCGGTTCGCTCTGTCTGTCTGCAGTCCTGTCAACTGCAGAAATACTGTGGGTTTAAGGCAACTTCAAAGCAGCCGAGCCTCAGAGCTTAAGCTACAGATTGCAGTGCTTTTTATAGATATCAGATCTGTATGATGAGAGTGTGTTCATGTGAGATCCCCCCCACTATGTTGTAAAGGGGTGTGCGAGTTTGAAGTATGATTCGTGACATCATCCTGTCTGCAGATGAGGATAGATGCTTCCTGGGCTTAAGCCAAAGTCAGTATGGACGCGCTGATGTATTTCTGTGTGTGTGTCTGTCGCATTAGAGGTGATGGATCTGTCCCTGGAGGACTCTAATCCAAACACCAGGATACAATAGCGTCTGTGTGTGTGTTTGTGCGTGGGTACCCGCGCGCTTGTGCGTGTACTCAATAGTTGTCAAGCCTGCTTTTAACTCTTTGGCCTCCCTGTGGTCCTTTCAGACTGGTGTTTGTCCTGTCTCATCCATAGTCTCCCTAGAGATCACTCTAGTCTCTCTTGCTGGTCTCACCCCCCGTCCCCCCGTCCCCTTCGCCCCCCAGGGTTGGAGATAGACAAACATAGCCTGTAAAATTGTTTAAAGTTGGGTTAAATACTGGTGTGTGATCAATGCGTGTGTGTTGTAGAACCTTCCTGTTCAAGGTTAGTCTCCTCCTCTGTGTTTGATGGACAGCTCCAGTCAGTGTGTGTGTGTGTGTGTGAGACTGAGATTCCCAGCTTTGGGGCTTATGCTGCTGGCTGACTGTGAGCCGTGCCATAAATTCAGCATGCCTCTTAACAGGGCTTTTCTCCCTGATGCAGAGCGAGACTGTGTGTTTTCACCCATTCACCCAGGATTACGCTCGTACATAAAATATCCCTCATATCTCTGTGGGTTCACCAGCCAGCTTGTACAGTCACATAGCTTTAACTAGACTAGTAGGGTGTCTACACTGTCAGGGGGGATATTCATATTCAGAGCCAGAATGAGTGATACATTGCTGTCTATTGTCTAGAGCAACGCTTTCCAACCCTGTTCCTGGAGACCTACCCTCCTGTAGGTTTTCGCTCCAACCCCAGTTGTATCAAACCTGATTCGGTTTATCAACCAGATAATTATTAGAATCAGTTGTGCTAGATTAGGGTTGGGAGGGAAAACCCACTGGACGGTAGCTCTCCAGGAACTGGGTTGGAGAGCCCTGGTCTAGCGTATGTGTTTCTCCAAAGAGGTATGGTAATGCAATGTGAAATATTCACAATATTCCGACCGATTCCACGTCGGGAAATAAAATGGAAGGCTCTTGAAGTAGAAAATGTAACACTGATTTAATGGAGAGTCCACTTAGGTCGCATCCATTCAACCGCACACTGAACCCGTGTTCAACTCTGTTTACGAATGAGCTATCTGTTTGAAGGCACATTTTGGACCATTTTTCTTTTCTTTTTTTTTAAACCTATCCGTTTTGGGTATGTCCTTGCCTCTCTTCTCTTTGTTGTGGTTGGCATGACACCTCTCCTTTCTTTATCCTGGTTGAAATGGTGTCGTTTAGTTAACACTTTTTTTTCCCTTCTTTCTCTCCAGTTGGGATGACAGCAGCTCAGTGAGCAGTGGCATCAGTGACACCATCGACACGGATGACATCAACACCAGCTCCTCCATCAGCTCCTACGCCAACACACCGGCCGCACAGCGCAAGGCCCTCAACGGACAGGTCGGTGTGGAGGCTAGACACACGCGCACTCAAGCACACACACACTCACACACACACATACAGCGCCAGGCTCTGAATGGACACGCAAATGGACTCTCAGTACAGTACAGTCTCACACTCCCGCCTCTCCCCCTCTTTCTCCTCTCCCCCTTTTCTTCTCTCCCCCTTAGCTCAGAGTGTGTTAATGATATATTCCCTTCACAGTTTGGAAGGGAATATGAGCCTATAGTATTGCTCTGGGTGGCAGAACTGTGAACTGACTAGACTAATGTTAATGTTTGAACTGGCCTCAAGTCATTAAATACCAATTTTAAGAAGCCACCTTTAGAAAAACTGTCTGTGAAGGGATACCACTCTCAGCTGGTTTTGGGTGGCTTTGGGAAGGGGTTGAATGTCTGGATAACGCACACCCACTGTACAATAACACTCATGTAATTAGAGTGGTTATTTTATGTAGGATCACAAAGGCTGTACAAAGACCATATTCTCCCAGTAGTAGTTGACCTTTGGCCCAACACTAGATGAATATAGTCTCTTTCCATGGAAACTGTCTCCATGGAAACTGTCTCCATGGAAACTGTCTCCATGGCAACTGCCTCCGTGTTGGATCCCTAAAGTGCTGAGGTTATTTGCATGCTGAGTAGGGCTTCCCTTATGGTAGGCCCCAAAGAGCTTTCTGATTTTGTCCACAATCAGTATACTCTCATGCCAATATCATCACGGCCCTATGGGCACAGATGGAAGATTAGCCATTCATTGTATTCCCATATATTCCCATGCCGTAGCACCATAAAATAGATCACAACTTCCCTCTTCTCTCGTCCTCTGTGTGTCCACAGCCTGTGACGGACGCTGAGAAGCACTCGGCCTCTACCAACCCGAGCCCCGCCTGGTCGGGTGACGAGGTCAGGAGGTTAGACGGGGTGTCGGACAGCGGGGACAGCAGGATGGACCAGGGCTCCAAGTGGACTCGCCGGAACCCCTCTGACTTGTCTGACGAGTCGGATAAGGTGGGCTCGCAAAGGAAGACTCCCTCTATGACACACACAGGGTCCTGGAGGAAGGGCATGAGTGCTCAGGTGGGGGTGACCAGCCCCAGGACTAAAGCTACTGGAACGTCAGGGTCCGCTGCGATAAAAACGCACAGCACAGGTATGGGTGTTTTCTGTCCTGGCAGTGTTTTGCTGTCTGGGTATTTGTCTCATTTGCGATTGCATGTTTGTTTCTGTGTGTGCTCATGTTTCTTCGTCTTTGGCAATGTTTCTCCTTATGTCTGTCTGTCTGTCCGTCCGGCTGAGTACATCTGTGTATGTGTATGCACAGTAAGCACTGTATCTGTATGTCTCCCTCTCGTCTATGTGTGTCTCTCTCTCCCTTTGTGTGTGTGTCGCTATGTGTCATTTTCTCTTGTGTGGTCGGAATCTTGAGTCATTAACCCTTTGAAACACCCCAACTATGACAAACTCTCCTCTGACCTTAACCCCTGCTGTATGTCCCATCCTGTGTACGTGTAGGTAAAACAGACGACGTCAAGGTCTCCGAGAAGGGCCGTCTCTCCCCTCGCTCCGACGCCGGACGCAGCAGTGACGACGAGGCCAAGAAACACGCACCCACCTCCACCGCTACCTCTGCCCGCACATCACACCCGCACGCCCTGTCCGAACCCCACTCCCAGTCACACACACTCACCTCCCGCACCCCCACCAGCACATTTGGCTTCAAGAAGCAGAGTTCTGGGATGGTTACTATGGTTACCGCCAGTGGCGCCACCATCACGAGCGGGTCAGCGACTCTTGGCAAGATGCCCAAGTCAGGGACGAGATCCCTAGCCGGTGGGATAAAGGTCAGTGGTCAAGATGTGGGTTCCGGTCTAGGTCACCATGACGACGGGTACCTCTCTGTGAGCGCCCGCTCCACACTGCAGTACCGGAGCCTTCCAAGACCCAGCCGGTCCGGCGCCTCCACGCGTAACGGAAACCGGTCTTCGACCAGCAGCATAGAGGCGACCGTGCTTTCCGTTACCACTCACAGTAAAAGCAGAGACGTGGGAAACACTGGGAAAATTAATGGAAGTGGGACTGGGGTCTCGCTAGCCAATCAGACCGACCGAGAGAAGGGCGTGTCAGAGGGCGTGGACAACCTGAGGGGGGAGGGGCTTCCAACGTACCTCTCACAGGGAGACAGCAGGTTGCCTCACCCACACTGCGCAGGTGAACAGACTCACACACTCACACTCACATGCAGAGATATAATGTCACTCACACTTAAATGTGGTCATTAATGACACCCATTTACAGTACAGTACAGTGTCTGAAATCTATTCCTAGTGCGATGCAACAAACACGCACACACACACGCGCACACACATTCACATCCATACACAAAGGTCATGTCAGTCCACTGTATGAACACTTTTCCCTTCAGCATTTCTGTTTAGCTGCCAGGTCTGAGCCCACACTTTTCATAGTGCCAAGACTTTATATGTGCACAGTAACACAAGCAGAGTCTTACCTCATCACTGCTGGGCTGGCTCATTAATCTCTATGGGTAATAAGGCTTTGAAGATCCTGCTCTATATTATCACCCTGCCTACCGTCTTAACAGTCAACACACTCTGGATAGGTCCCAAACGGGGCCCTATAACAAATGTAGTGCACTAAATAAGGATTAGGGTGCCATTTGGGACGTAGTCCCTGTCTTTTGGCTTAAAGTAATGGGGTATGCTAATGTAATGTTTCAAAAGTTACTTAGATATAATCCCCCAAGCCTTTACTCAATAGTGTGCAATAGGGGTGCTTACTAGAAATTACTTTAAAACAGAAATGTGTCTACAATACTCTACATGTTTCGTATCTCTCTCTCTGTATCTGTCTACCTACATATTTATATTTACATTTTAGTCATTTAGCAGACGCTCTTCTCCAGAGCGACTTGTAGTTAGTGCATTCATTTTAAGATAGCTAGGTGGGATAACCACATAAACTACATGACCAAAATTATGTGGACACCTGCTCATTGAACATCTCATTCCATAATCATGGGCATTAATATGGAGTTGGTCCCCCCTTTGCTGCTATAACAGCCTCCACTCTTCTGAGAAGGCTTTCCACCAGATGTTGGAACATTGCTGTGAGGACGCTTCCATTCAGCCACGAGCATTAGTGACGTCGGACACTGATGTTGGGCAATTAGGCCTTGCTCGCGGTCCAATTCATCCCAAAGGTGTTCGATGGGGTTGAGGTCAGGGCTCTTTGCAGGACAGTCAAGTTCTTCCACACCGATCTCGACAAACCATTTCTGAATGGACCTCGCTTTGTGCATGGGGGCAATGCATAGTGCCAACTGTAAAGTTTGGTGTATGAGGAATAATGGTCTGGGGCTGTTTTTTATGGTTTGGGTTAGGCCCCTTAGTTCCAGTGAAGGGAAATCTTAACGCTACAGCCTACAATGACATGTGCCACGTTGAAAGTCGCTGAGCTCTTCAGTAAGGCCATTCTACTGCCAGTGTTTGTCTATGGAGATTGCAATGGCGAGAATAACCGGTTGGGTCTTCTTGAATTCACCTTCTTAGATACAGTAATCAACCATAGCCTTGATTGTTGTCCACGTATTTCCCTCAATAAAGTAGCTATCAGCAAAGTCAGAGCTAGTAAGAGGGAAGAGTAAAGCACAAGTGTTGGAACACAAAAGGCTTTTGGTGTGGTGGGGGAGGGGGTTGCTGTGGGGTTATTTAAGAAACTCTTTGAAGAGGTAGGGTAAATATTTGTTCAACTTTCTCCTTCTCTTCTCCCTCTCCATCTCTCTTCAGGTTGTTTGGTGGTAAGCCCAGTAAGCAGGCTCCGGTCACCACAGCAGAGAACATGAAGAACTCAATGGTGATCTCCAACCCTCACGCTACCCATGCTGCCCTGGACTCCCCTGGAGGTGTTGGGGGTGAGAGCGAGGGCAGCAGCCCCCTGTACGGAGGAAGAAACCTGAGCACGGGCCATAGCACGCTGGGTAGCGAACAGGTGAGATAGGGAGACGAGCCTAACCATATGACATGAGCTGGTAATATCTTTGCAGCCTCTTGATAAGCATCAGTGTCCAGAGTTTATACTTGCACAAACAAGAAAATATCTAACTTTAGCAAGCAGCGCCGATCACGATAGGTAGCTCTGTGGTAAAGTAGTTGCCTATGATAGCTAGCAACAGCAGATCATAATATGAAGAACATTGTAAGAATGCAGCAGACATATGTTTTGACCTTGGCGAGTGGAAGCGTAACCACTAAGCATAACATGAAAATCACTTGATAAATCCATAATTCCTCCTGTGTCCCCCAGAGTGCGTCCAGTCCCGGCTCTGTCTACTCCTCCACGGGGCCCTCCAACAGCCTGACATGGGGCACCACCATGAGCACTGGCTCCTCTGCCCAGAGCAGGGAGGGTACCCTAGGTGGGCACAGCGGGCACGGTGGTGGGGCGGGAAGCCTGGGCTACCCCTCTGTCAGCAGCATGCACACCAGCAGCGAGTCCATCGACATGAGCGTGAGCAGCGCTGGGCATGGAGGAAGGAACAGCAGGGAGGACACCCTCTCAGCTCTGGGCAGGACCAGCAGCATCAAGACGGGCATGTCTGAGAGGTGAGGACAGCGGGGTGGAAGGAAGGAGAGATGGGAGGGAGGGTTTGAGTGGTAAGACTGGGATGTTGGGGGAAGTTGGGGGAATCTTCTCTGATCTTGGTGATAGTGTCTTTATATGGACAGAAAAACAAGGAACCTGTCAGATTTTGCCATAGCATGCACTGTCATATTGTGTTTGTTCAATCTATCATTATGAAACATTCCTGCCTACATGAATGTGTATGTGACCGGAATGTATCAGCCATATTATCACCAGAGATACTATCCAAGCATCTCCATGGAAAGCATTGTTAAAGGTATGCCTTAATGCTATGTCATTTCAGATCTATTCTGGTGTTACCTTCTCTGACACATCTCATTATCTTTACTTACTAGACTAGTAGATGAGATTCATTGGTGAGCTGGAGGTGGTGATTTTGCTTCTGGCAACGGTTGGCCTCAATGTGGCTCTCTCCTTCAGAGGATTCTTCTCCCTCTCTTTTCTTTCTAAAGTCCTTTCTCTCTTTGTCTGTTGTGCCCCCTCCCATCAGCCCCTGTCCTCTCCCTCCGCTAGCCCTAAATTCAACCGAAACACCTTACCTCGGAAACAGGAAAGGTAAAAGTGCTTGTGTGTGGGGCTTCTGCTTAGTGGTGGAGTGTGTGTGCTGTGTTGTTGCAGGCTTTTGTTCCCCCTACAGCGCTTGATCTCAGTCCCCCATCACTGTTTATATGCTGCCATCTTGTGGCAACTTAGACTTGGAGCTTGATATTTATAAACACCCAACACCGCTATGACATGATACTATACTAAGATGTGTTGTCACAAAATATATTTTTCTGAAAAGCGATGGCATATACAATACCAGTCAAAAGTTTGGACACACCTACTCATTCCAGGGTTTTTCTTTATTTTTGCTATTTTCTCCCGCAGAGGGGGAGAGGTATAGTGGGATTGATGGAGGAGGGGGGTTAACATTATATTTCATCAGCCAAAATGGTGGTAACAATGATAGATGGAATATGAAAATGTATGTCGATTTTGTGGCGTCATTAAAAGTTAAATGACGCGTTTATAACGAAAACATTGTAACTTGAAGAGTTTTCATAATATGTACATGATGCTTACATACTGTGCGTTGTGCAGAAAAGATCCAGATAAATGAGAATGTTATTGTAAAGATGAACTATGAAGTTAATTGTCTAAACCAGATCCTGGTAAGTTCTGATACCTTGCCTTGTAACAAGCTACGCCCCAGGGAACCCAGAGAACATCTCATGAAGACGGAAACACCCCTTTGTGACCCGAGGGTCAGACCCGAGGGTCAGTTAAGAATTTACATATCAGACTAAGTTTACCACGCGCTGCAGCCGACTAGTTTACGACTAGTCGTGATCCCAAAACGCAACACGAGGAACAGGACAAAGAAACCTCTTAACAATCAAGGCTATGGTTGATTACTGTATCTAAGAAGGTGAATTCAAGAAGAACCAACCGGTTATTCTCTTCCAGTCATCGGTTGTCTACATGGCCCTCCTACCCAGGCTGGGAGCATCAACACGGCTGATAAGTCTCCTCAAAAGCACACTCTCACAGAACGAGTGCAAGGAAACAGACCACTAAGAGAATGGACACTGACATCGTGTGGACAATCAGAGACTTACACCCGGTAACATAGTTAATTATTCGATGAATAGCAGTCGTCACGTTAATAATACCAACGTTTCGACAATGTTCAGGAGTCTTATGGCTTGGGGGTAGAAGCTGTTTAGAAGCCTCTTGGACCTAGACTTAGCAGAGAGAACAGTCTATGACTAGGGTCGCTGGAGTCTTTGCCAATTTTTAGGGCCTTCCTCTGACACCTCCTGGTATAGAGGTCCTTGACGGCAGGAAGCTTGGCCCCAGTGATGTACTGGGCCGTACGTACTACCCTCTGTAATGCCTTGCGGTCGGAGGCCGAGCAGTTGCCATACCAGGCAGATGCTCTCGATGGTGCAGCTGTAGAACCTTTTGAGGATCTGAGGACCCATGCCAAATCTTTTCAGTCTCCTGAGGGGAATAGATTTTGTCGTGCCCTCTTCACGACTGTCTTGGTGTGCTTGGACCATGTTAGTTTGTTGGTGATGTGGACGCCAAAGAACTTGAAGCTCCACTACAGCCCTGTCGATGAGAATGGGGGCGTGCTCGGTCCTCCTTTTCCTGTAGTCCACAATCATCTCCTCTGTCTTGATCACGTTGAGGGAGAGGTTTTTGTCCATGCACCACACGGTCAGGTCTCTGACCTCCTCCCTATAGGCTGTCTCGTCGTTGTCGGTGATCAGGCCTACCACTGTTGTGTCATCGGCAAACTTAATGATGGTGTTTGAGTCGTGCCTGGCCGTGCAGTCGTGAGTGAACAGGGAGTACAGGCAGGTACTGAGCACGCACCCCTGAGGGGCCCCCGTGTTGAGGATCAGGATGGCGGATGTTTTTTTACCTACCCTTTCCACCTGGGGTCGGCCAGTCAGGAAGTCCAGGAGGGAGGTTTAGTCCCTGGGTCCTTAGCTTAGTGATGAGCTTTAAGGGCACTATGGTGTTGAACGCTGAGCTGTAGTGAATTAATAGCATACTCACATAGGTGTTCCTTTTGTCCAGGTGGGAAAGGACAGTGTTGAGTGCAATAGAGATTGCATCATCTGTGGATCTGTTGGGGCGGTATGCAAATTGGAGAGGGTCTAGGGTTTCTGGGATAATGGTGTTAATGTGAGCCATGACCAGCGTTTCAAAGCACTTCATGGCTACAGACGTGAGTGCTACGGGTCAGTAGTCATTTTGGCAGGTTACCTTAGTGTTCTTGGGCACAGGGACTATGGTGTTCTGCTTGAAACATGTTGGTATTACAGACTCAGACAGGGAGAGGTTGAAAATGTCAGTGAAGACACCTGCCAGTTTGTCAGCGCATGCTCAGAGTACTCATCCTGGTAATCCGTCTGGCCCTGCGGCCTTGTGAGTGTTGACCTGTTTAAAGGTCTTACTCACATCAGCTGATGCCCTCATGCATGTTTCAGTGTTACTTGCCTCAAAGCGAGCATAGAAGTAATTTGGCTCGTCTGGTAGGCTAGTGTCACTGGGCAGCGCCGGATGTGCTTCCCTTTGTAGTCTATAATAGTTTGCAAGCCCTGCCACATCCGACAAGTGTCAGAGCCGGTGTAGCAGGTACCCTAGTGGTTAGAGCGTTGGGCCAGTAACCGAAAGGTTGCTGGATCGAATCCCCAAGCTGACAAGGTCAAAATCTGTTCGTTATGCCCCTGAACAAGGCAGTTAACCCACTCTTCCCTGGTAGGCTGTCATTGTAAATAATAATTTGTTCTTAACTGACTTGCCTAGTTAAATAAAGGTTAGAATAAAAAGTATAAATCGATCTTAGTCCCGTATTGACGCTTTCCTGCTCCTTGAAAGCGGCAGCTCTACCCTTAAGCTCAGTGAAGAATGTTGCCTTTAATCCATGGCTTCTGGTTGGGGTATGTACATACAGTCACTGTGGGGATGACATCAATCGATGCACTTATTGATGAAGCCAGTGACTGATGTGGTGTACTCCTCAATGCCATCGGAAGAATCACTGAACATATTTCAGTTTGTGTTAGCAAAACAGTCCTGTAGTTTAGCATCTGCTTCATCTGACCACTTTTCTATTGACTGAGTCACTGGTGCTTCCTGATTTAATTTTTGCTTGTAAGCAGGAATCAGGAGGATAGAATTATGGTCAGATTTGCCAAATGGAGGGGGAGAGAGAGCTTTGTACTCGTCTGTGTGTGTGGGGTAAAGGTGGTCTAGAGTTCTTTCCCTCTGGTTGCACATTTAGGGGTGGCAGGTAGCCTAGTGGTTAGAGCGTTGGGCCAAATCCCTGAGCTGACAAGGTAAAAATCTGTCATTCTGCCCCTGAACAAGGCATTTAACCCACTGTTCCTAGGCCGTCATTGTAAATAAGAATTTGTTCGTAACTGACTTGGTTGAATAACATTTTTTAAATTTAAAATGTACATGCTGGTAGAAATGAGGTAAAACGGATTAAAGTTTCTGGACACTAGAAGCGCCGCCTTTGGATGAGCGTTTTCCTATTTGTTTCCCTGTTCACCCACGACTGTGGGGCCATGCACGCCTCCAACTCAATCATCACGTTTACAGACGACACAACAGTAGTAGGCTTGATTACCAACAATGACGAGACAGCCTACAGGGAAGAGGTGAGGGCACTCGGAGTGTGGTGTCAGGAAAACAACCTCTCACTCAACGTCAACAAAACAAACGAGATCATCGTGGACTTCAGGAAACAGCAGAGAGAGCACCCCCCTATCCACATCGATGGGACAGCAGTGGAGAAGGTGGAAAACTGAAATGGTCCACCCACACTGACAGCGTGGTGAAGAATGCGCAACAGCGCCTCTTCAACCTCAGGAGGCTGAAGAAATTGTCACCTAAAATCCTGACAAACTTTTACAGATGCACAAGTGAGAGCATCCTGTCGGGCTGCATCACCGCCTAGTACGGCAACTGCACCGTCCACAACCGCAATGCTCTCCGGACGGTGGTGCGGTCTGCACAACGCGCCACCGAGGGCAAACTACCTGCCCTCCAGGACACCTACAGCAACCGATGTCACAGGAAGGCCAAAAAGATCATCAAGGACAATAACCATCCGTGCCACTGCCTGTTCACCCTGCTACCATCAAGATGGCGAGGTCAGTACAGGTGCATCAAAGTTGGGACCGAGAGACTGAAAAAGAGCTTCTATCTCAGGCCATCAGACAGTTAAACAGCCATCACTAACACAGAGAGGATGCTGCCTACATACAGACTTGACATCATTGTCCACTTTAATAAATTGATCACTAGTCACTTTAATAATGCCACTTGAATAATGTTTACATATCTTGCATTACTCATCTCACATGTATATACAGTATTTTATACCATCTATTGCATCTTGCCTATGCCACTCTGTCATTGCTCATCCACATATTTATATGTGTATATTCTTATTACATTATTTTACTTAGATTTGTGTGTATTAGTTAGTTGTTGTGGAATTGTTAGATTGCATGTTAGATATTGCTGAACTGTCGGAACTAGAAGCACTAGCATTTTGCTACACTCTCAATAACATCTGCTAACCATGTGTATGTGACCAATAAAATGTGATTTGATAAGAAGAAGAGATTTGCTAGGTCCAAGAAACACGAGCAATTGGTCTGATGAGTCCAAATTTGAGATTTTTAGTTCCAACCGCCATGTCTTTGTGAGACGCAGAGTAGGTGAATGGATGATCTCCGCATGTGTGGTTCCCACCGTGAAGCATGGAGGAGGAGGTGTGATGGTGTGGGGGTGCTCTGCTGGTGACACTGTCAGTGATGTATTTAGAATTTAAGGCACATTTAACCAGCATGGCTACCACAGTATTCTGCAGCAATACACCATCCCAGCTGGTTTGCGCTTAGTGGGGACTATTGACAATGACCCAACACACCTCCAGGCTGTGTAAGGGATATTTGACCAAGAAAGAGAGTGATGGAGTGCTGCATCAGATGACCTGGCCTCCACAATCACCCAACCTCAACCCAATTGAGATGGTTTGGGATGAGTTGAACAGCAGAGGGAAGGAAAAGCAGCCAACAAGTGCTCAGCATATGTGGGAACTCCTTCAAGACTGTTGGAAAAGCATTCCAGGTGAAGCTGGATGAGAGAATGCCAAGAGTGTGCAAAGCTGTCATCAAGGAAAGGGGTGGCTACTTTGAAGAATCTAAAATCCCAAATATATTTTGATTTGTTTAACACTTTTCTTGGTTACTACATGATTTCATATGTGTTATGTCATAGTTTTGATGTCTTCACTATTATTCTACAATGTAGAAAATAGTAAAGAATTAAGAAAAACCCTTGAATGAGTAGGGTTGTCCAAACCGGTACTGTATATATTTTTACAATTGCAATAGCTAGATAGTGCACTATCCACATTCCTCCTTTCTTCTCCTTTCCTTGAAGTGTTTTTCTCTGCCGATCACACAGGGGTCCACACAGTGATAGAAACACTCTGCCCAAGAAAGGACTCAGGTACCTACTGAATGGCCACTTAAGCACTGTCTGCCATGCTTAGCACCGTCCCTCTCTCTTTCTCTCTCTTTCCCTTTCTCACAGCTTCTGCTCATGCAATGCTGGTGTTGTTGTTATTCTTTTTTGCGCTTGGCACAATTTTGTGTTACGCTTCAGTGTAAAGGCATGTCACCTTTCACTACTGTATGTGTAAAGTTGTCATGGTTTCACGTCATACGCACACCGTTTTGGATTTCTGTTGACTGTCTGCTTGATTTGTGTGTTGCTCTCAGTTGCAGAAAAGTGCTTGTACCTTATGTGAAATTTACTCGGGACATATTAATCCGTTGATCTTGGTAAAAATACAATCACCATATGATGAATCAAGTTCTGCCTGGTAAAGATTACATTAGACTGTAAAAACCGCTCCAGTTTGCACCCTACTCACATAATCTTTACCCGCCGACCTATAACCTCTGTTTTTGGCACTGCAGGTATGCCCCATCACCCCAGCTGCGAGGTCATGAGGAGGCTGCGCGTGATTGGCTGCGCTCCCATTCGCAGGGCGGGCTGCAGGACTTGACCAGTAACTCTCCCTTCTCACCTGGATCCAGCCTCACCTCACCCTCCGGGACACGCTTCAACTTTGGACAGCTCGGTATGACCTATAAACACCTTACAAGCCACTGTACTTGTATGTGTGTGTGTAAGCTAACCTGTATAGTTGTGTCCCTTGTAGCGGGTAGCCCCACCACAGCTGCTCAGATAAACTTGGCCAGCCTCCGGAACAACAGTCTGACCAATCAAGACGTCACCTTTGACCCCTGTGGTGACACCCGCCTGAGGAACTCCTGCGTGTCATTGGACGAGAAGACTCGCACCATGAGTCGCTCTGGTTCCTTCAGAGATGGCTTTGAGGAGGGTGAGTAAAGAGAGAAGATGGAGGGAGGGAAGTTACAAGAGAGAGAGATGATTACTCATGATAAAATCTTAAATCCTTAGATGGACGTGGCTCTGCCTGAGTGTGGACTGTAGCTACAGGGTTGGAGAGCCCTGGTCTAAAGAAATGATTAGAATTCGATTTTACGGTTCTCTCTCTCCCACCTGAAAGCATCTCATGTATCGTGGGTTCCCTGCATTCTTTCGACAGTTCTGGTTGCGCTTCAGGAAGAACTTGAGGAAGAACCTGGAGGGAGAGGAGACAAGAAAACAGTCTAAGACTCATGCGTCAGTGCTTTTGGCTTCTGACTAAATAGAACTGCGTAGAATCAAGCAATGAGAGCAGCAACACACTCACGTGTGTGTGTGTGTGTGTGTGTGTGTGTATGTGTGTGTACATGCGTGTGTGTGTGTGTGTAGACACAAATACTTTGGTGCATGGGTCTCTATTGTGCACTATTATAGTCTAAAATCTCCACTATACTGGAACAGAGGGGAGAGAGGGAGAGAGAGAGAGAGAGAGAGAGAGAGAGAGAGAGAGAGAGAGAGAGAGAGAGAGAGAGAGAGAGAGAGAGAGAGAGAGAGAGAACCTAGTGACACCAAAACCAGAGTTGTAAATGCCCTCTGGATAAAGTGTATGTTACCTCATTAAGAATCCAGTCGATCCTCACACGCTCCCACAAAATTATATTATATCCTCTGTTGTGCCCTTTCTCTTGCTCTCTCTTTTCGATCCTCTCTTCTCAATTCCCTTCTTCCCTCCAGGGTTTAAAAAAACAGAATAATTACAGGGTCTTTATAATAAAAAAACATGAGGACATGCAGGAAACCGTATGTGTGTTGAGCGTGAGTGTGTGTGTGTGTCTCTACCCATGGGATTGGATTACTGTGTGTGTGTGTCTATGTGTTCATATTAGTTTGTTATGTGTGTGTGTTCATAGGTTTTCCTGGCGTAGTTACTTTAGTGTTATTAAATGTGGACTGGGACATGAACAGTATACCTGCACACTTTGTTTAAGTTGCCCTATGTTGAGATGACTACACTTACACGCTGTGTCACTTGACCTAGAAATGTAGTTATTGTGTAACCACACACACACACAGGATAAGTCAGTGATGTCATAGATCGCCAGATTCAAATGGAACTCTTCTTTGACTGGAACTGAATGAAACTTTAAGGACAGTTTGCCTACCATTACATAGGCGGGGCGCCACCTTATTTTTTAGGCCTTTTGCGCCCCACCCGGAAAATAATCTAGGGAAAACCCTTCTCATGCGTAGACCTACTTCCTGGTCTCTTTTATGACATCATAGCCTAATCCTTCTCTATCTGATCCTATCCTTCTAGCCTGTAGACAGGAAACCACCGAATTAAATGGAACCCTGTTATATGCAGGAAACACTCTTACGGCATTGTGTCTGGACTTTGATGTAAGATCAGAGACTGAGTCGTTAGTCAATAGGATAATGCCCACTCCCATCATAACCCTGTACTGTACTGTGTGGAGGCTAGACACGCACACACACACTAACACGTACAGTATGCCGCTGTGTGTGGTAGTGTTATCTTTATAGGGCTGTTATTAGGACTTTCACCACCATGGCGGCTGGTCGAGTCAGGACAAGTGAGAGGAGGTGGATAATGGTAGGGTGACTTGTGGATGGAGCGAGGTGGGTGGCGGAAGATGGGATTTGCATCGTAGGGAGATTGTCGGGGCTCAAATGTATTATGGTGTGCAGTAGTTTTTCTAGATTAGATATCTTTCACATTTTTCCTTCTTTTGGTCACAAACATGCGGGTAAGTGTGAGTGAGTCTGGCGTGTGTGTGTTTACTACATCACCTGATGTGATGTGTGTAGTGTGTGTTGTTATGTACTGTACAGTTCTGAGGCCTCATCCCTCTATGTCCTGTGGCTTTGTCTCTGCAGTTCACGGCTCCTCCCTGTCTCTGGTCTCCAGTACCTCCTCTATCTACTCTACGGTGAGTACAAATGGTTTCAATTTTTTTATATAAAAACTTTCAGCGATTTAATATAGCTCCTAATGCTCTAATGGTAGAGCCGCCACTGCTCCACTAGTTTACTGCTTTACTGTATATGTAGCTATATGTTTATTACTGTTTATTAATATGTACTGTATATGTTTATTCATGGGTTGTTGTAGTCAATGTTTAATACCACATTACTACCACATATAAAGACCCTACTCAGAAATAACCAGGCCAGGTGGTCTAATGGATTTATGTTGATGTTAGGAAAGCTCATCTTAAATCAGCTCTTAAAGGTATAAAGTCACCAGAGTCCTTTATATGAGACAGAGGAGTAGGATAGAGTTTCTGCTTGACACTGATCTAATGTCAGTTTTGTGTTTCTCTTCCTAATGGTTAATGTTAGGATTTGGCAATGGTAAGCTGATGCTAGATCTGTGATTAGGGGGAACTTTTATCCTTCACCTGAGATAGAGGGGTGGCTGCTCTGACTCAGATCCGGCCAGTCACGCCCACACACAGCCCAGCCAATCAGTAAAGGGTTTTTCTATTAGGGGTGGCCCCTCCCCTACCCATTGACAGGGACACTCCCCGAAGCAGGTGTAGAGGCGGGTCTGTGTGGAGAAAGAGAGCGAAAGAAAGGAAAAGAGAGTGACTGAGCTCTCAGACAAGGTGGAACTACAGAGCAGGTCTGTGGCAGATAACTCAGGAGGGAGAGGAGTTACAGAAGCCGTCAAGATGATGGCCACTTTATCCATGACAGGAACGGTCACCGCTTGGGACATACGCACGGTAGGGATGGGATGGAGGAAGAGGAGAGGAGGATTTTCCAGATTCAGACAGATTGGGGATTTGTTAATTTTCCACAACCATTTTGAGATTATTTTTGGCGTGAAGACAATGATGATTCAGTGAAAAGGATGAGGATTCTATAGCAATTGTAGCTCCACCATGTGTTTTTGATCAACTGGTATTGACTTGGGGCACAGCGCAAGAAATACCTTCTGTCAGTTTTGTCTGGGAGGAATATGAGAGACAGGTCTGTTTGCGTGTCTTAGATTGGTTGGCTATGCCCTCAATTTATGCTTCTACCCCTAACCTTAACCATTAGGATGGAAATGCAAAACTGATCTTAGTGTCTAGGAGGCAACTGTGAATGACAGCTTTGTTTGTGTGTGTAGATGCTGTGTTGACAGGTTGTACTTTGTTACCGCCCCCTCACACTTCTTCAGGTGCGCGAGAGTGAAACAAAGTACACACACACACACACAGCTTTGTTTTTGTGAGTTTTCTGGACTTTTTGGGGAGTAACATTTATTTTCAATAAAAAAATCATATTTTCCCTAACTCCTAACCCTTAATCTGACCTTAACCCCTAACCCTAAACCTAACCCTTAATCTGACCTTAATCCTAACCTTAACCCCTAACCCTAACTCCTAACCTTAACACTAAACCTTAAGCCTAAAATAACTTTTTAACAAATTAAGGACATGAAAAATATGTGTTCTTGTTTTCCTACCTTGTCAGAACATTCTGGCTACCTGATAAAGTAGGAAGACATGTACACACACACACACACACACACACACCATTATTAGCTCTAACAAGCAAACACATTACAGCGCCAGACAGACAGGCGGGACCAGGGGAAAAACCCTTATTAATTGAAGTTTGTTATGTCACAATAACACGGCCACTACTAGTTTTTTATTTGGGTTGACATCAGGGCTTGCCTAGCAACCGCCCACACGATGCACAGCAAATCCCAGGTAGACAATACAGAGATATGTAGGAGCAGAATAGGGTAGAATGGTATTTTGGTTTGAAAATGTACTGACTGGCTCTCTAAGTGGAGACTTTTACCTGTACATGTAAAAGGGGGTATTGTGTGTTATACGGTTTGTGATGGGTTGGTCTGTGTGTACGGGGTTTACGTGCGTGTATGCTTGTGCCATTGTGTGTGTATACAGTTTATACTGTAGGCGTGCAAGTGTGTGTGGGCATGAGGCCATATACGTCTGCTTGTGTGTATGTGGTTTCCCAAGCTCTCCTGTGTTACCATTGTTCAGAGTGGAGTGTAGGGAGACAATACCTCTCAGCAGAGACACACACACACTCTGCCTCCTCCCACCAACACACTCTAAACACCTCCCAGGAGCATATATCTCTGCCAGACCCATTACACCAGACATCTCTAATCACCATGTCTCTGTAACTTATAAATCATCAGGGAGTTTGAACTAGATCAAATATACAGAGCCTGAAGCCAGTGTTCTGGAGCCATGCTGGGCTGGTGTAGTCTGCTAGCCCCAGGTGTTGTAGAATTATAACAACTATCACATCTCCCTCTTCCCTCCCTGGAATAATGCTGCTTTCTTTCTTTCAATCATCTAATCATTCTCTCATTTTGTTTTCACAGACTGAAGAGAAATCCCAGTCAGAGGTAAGACTTGAACTCCCTTTCACCTTCTTTGTAAAGAAATGCACTCTTTCCCCCTTTCTTCATTCTCTCTTTCTTGTTGTTCTCTTTCCCTCTCTCTGTATTCATATGACATGTTGGAACATATTCAGTATTGTATCTAGTTACATGTATTTTTAATTGTTCCTTTATTGAACTAGGCAAGTCAGTTAAGAACAAATTCTTATTTTCAATGACGGCCAGTTAACAGTGGGTTAACTGCCTTGTTCAGGGGCAGAACGACAGATATTTACCTTGTCAGCTCGGGGATTCGATCTTGCAACCTTTCGGTTACTAGTCTAACGCTCTAACCACTAGGCTACCTGCCGCCCCAGGTATGCGTTGTGGGTGACCGTGTGACAACAAGCCCTTGTTCCGGACACCTGTGTGCTCCTTTATAAAGCCATGACATGCTTCTTCCTTTCCCTGACCTCTTTCTATCAGAGGGTAGATTTTCCCTTGTATTGTCACACCTACAAAACTTTCTCAGCCTGTCAAACCTTCTCAGCCTGTTGTGTGTTTTGGTGGTGTTGTGTTTTGGTGATGTGTTTTGATGTGCGTGTTTTATTTTTAGATCCGTAAGCTGCGTAGAGAGCTGGATGCCTCTCAGGAAAAAGTCTCTGCCCTGACGACACAGCTGAGTGCTAATGTAAGTACAACAGGAGGGAAACCTAGCTACACACACAGATGTGGAAACATACGGCTACACAAACATACAGAAACTAATGTGTAAACACCATCGCTGTTGTGGTGACTTCCTTACATGTTAAAAATTACTTAGAAACGCACAAAAGCACACTTTTGACGAAAAATACGAAAGTGTAGCCTCTACCTGCAGCTGCTGCTAGCAAGGAAAATGGAGGTGAAGGACAGCCTGATGACCCAGTTCTAAATGAGATTCGCAAAATGAACAAAAATCTTGAAGAGAAATTTGCGAAGGTGGGGCGAAAAACAAAAAGTGTGTACTCTCGACAACCAAGTTACAAACGCAGAAGAGAGGATATCAACCTCGGAGGACAAGAACACCTGTCTAAACGACTGTGATCGAAAAGACTTCAATACCAGGAAAATTACAGTCGGAGAAACAGACTTCGGATCAGAGAGGTTCCCGAAATCCACATAAATACGGAGGATTGTGTAAAATACGTTTTACGCAACATATTTGATAACACACCGGAGGATGTTAACAACATGCCCATCGAGAGAACACATTGGACACTGACGACGCTGCGCCCAGGACCAGCCCCACGCAACCCCCGGCCTATCCTGGTGAAATTCTTACCGTACACCGACAGGGAGAAGGTCTGGTTCAGAGCAAAAGAGCTCAGGACTTTTCACTCGAAAGGGACAAAGGTGGACTTTTTCCCCTGACTTTTCAAAAATTTAGGACAAGAGAAATGCGTTCACGGAGGTGAGGCATATGTGCATGAAAAGGGGACTAAAATACTCGTTGCAATATCCTGCCGTGTTCTGGGTTACTATGAGAGGATCACTACGTCGTTTCACAGACCCAAAGGAGACAAAGAAGTGTGTCGCCGACGTCAATGAGGCCGAACAAATTGAGTAGCGTGGTAGGCTATGTAAGACCCGCATGTAGACGGTGGTTCATCACGGATGGACTACCATTTTTCTATAAGGTGATAGGAGAATTTCCTATGTTGTAAGTAACAGTCTCATTGAGTGTTTATGCTGCCTATAATTTATCTTTCTGGTTTACAGTTGATATCATTATATTACTAGATTAAGCAGGATTTAAGTCCAAGCATATCATTCGGTTTTATATGGTTATAGTGGGGATAACATTAAATATATTATTTTAAGTTTTCACTCTTATAACAACAATAATGGGTCAATCCTAACATCATTTCTCTGGTAAATCGAACGAAAACCAAATACGAGCTGAATACTTTATTCAGTAAAAAAGCGGAATATTCCCTGTACAGGCTAAAGCAGAGATGGTACGAATCAATCAAATGAATTTATAAAGCCCTTCTTACATCAGCTGATGTCACAAAGTGCTGTACAGAAACCCAGCCTAAAACCACAAACAGCAAGCAATGCAGGTGTAGAAGCATGGTGGCTAGGAAAAACTCCCTAGAAAAGCCAGAACCTAGGAAGAAACCTAGAGAGGAACCAGGCTATGAGGGGTGGCCAGTCCTCTTCTGGCTGTGCCGGGTGGAGATTATAACAGAACATGGCCAAGATGTTCAAATGTTCATAGAGGACCAGCAGGGTCAAATAATAATAATCACTGTGGTTGTAGAGGGTGCAACAGGTCAGCACCTCAGGAGTAAATGTCAGTTGGCTTTTCATAGCCGATCATTCAGAGTATCTCTACCGCTCCTGCTGTCTCTAGAGAGTTGAAAACAGCAGGTCTGGGACAGGTAGCACGTCCGGTGAACAGGTCAGGGTTCCATAGCCGCAGGCAGAACAGTTGAAACTGGAGCAGCAGCACGACCAGGTGGACTGGGGACAGCAAGGATTCATCAGGCCAGGTAGTCCTGAGGCATGGTCCTGGGGCTCAGGTCCTCCGAGAGAAAGAAAGGCGAGAAAAAGAGAGAGAATTAGAGAGAGCATACATAAATTCACACAGGACACCGGATAAGACAGGAGAAATACTCCAGATTTAACAGACTGACCCTAGCCCCCCGACACAAACTATTGCAGTATAAATACTGGAGGCTGAGACAGGAGGGGTCGGGAGACACTGTGGCCCCGTCCGACGATACCCCCGGACAGGTCCAAACAGGCAGGATATAACCCCACCCACTTTGCCAAAGCGCAGCCCCCACACCACTAGAGGGATAGAGCACAGCCCGCACACCACTAGAGGGATATCTTCAACCACCAACTTACCATCCTGAGACAAGGCCAAGTATAGCCCACAAAGATCTCCGCCATGGCACAACCCAAGGGGGGGGCGCCAACCCAGACAAGAAGATCACGTCAGTGACTCAACCTACTCAAGTGATGCACCCCTCCTAGGGATGGCATAGAAGAGCACCAGTAAGCCAGTGACTCAGCCCCTGTAATAGGGTTAGAGGCAGAGAATCCCAGTGGAGAGAGGTGAACCGGCCAGGCAGAGACAGCAAGGGCTGTTCGTTGCTCCAGTGCTTTTCCGTTCACCTTCACACTCCTGGGCCAGACTACACTCAATCATAGGACCTACTGAATAGATGAGTCTTCAATAAAGACTTAAAGGTTGAGACCGAGTCTGCGTCTCTCACATGGATAGGCAGACCATTCCATAAAAATTGAGCTCTATAGGAGAAAGCCCTGCCTCCAGCTGTTTTCTTAGAAATCCTAGGGACAGTAAGGAGGCCTGCGCCTTGTGACCGTAGCGTACGTGTAGGTATGTACGGCAGGACCAAATCGGAAAGATAGGTAGGAGCAAGCCCATGTAATGCTTTGTAGGTTAGCAGTAAAACCTTGAAATCAGCTCTTGCCTTAACAGGAAGCCAGTGTAGAGAGGCTAGCACTGGAGTAATAGGATCAAATGTTTTGGTTCTAGCAGCCGTGTTTAGCACTACCTGAAGTTTATTTAGTGCTTTATCCGGGTAGCCGGAAAGTAGAGCATCGCAGTAGTCTAACCTAGAAGTGACAAAAGCATAGATTCATTTTTCTGCATCATTTTTGGACAGAAGGTTTCAGATTTTTGCAATGTTACGTAGATGGAAAAAAGCTGTCCTTGAAACAGTCTTGATATGTTCATCAAAAGAGAGATCAGGGTCCAGAGTAACGGCAAGGTTCTTCACAGTTTTATTTGAGACGACTGTACAACCATCAAGATTAATCGTCAGATTCAACAGAAGATCTCTTTGTTTCTTGGGACCTAGAACTAGCATCTCTGTTTTGTCCGAGTTTAAAAGTAGAACATTTGCCGCCATCCACTTCCTTATGACTGAAACACAGGCTTCCAGGGAGGGCAATTTTGGGGCTTCACCATGTGTAATCGAAATGTACAGCTGTGTGTCGTCCGCATAGCAGTGAAAGTTAACATTATGTTTCCGAATGACATCACCAAGAGGTAAAATATATAGTGAAAACAATAGTGGTCCTAAAACAGAGCCTTGAGGAACACCAACATTTACAGTTGATTTGTCAGAGGACAAACCATCCACAGAGACAAACTGATATCTTTCCGACATATAAGATCTAAACCAGGCCAGAACTTGTCCGTGTAGACCAATTTTGGTTTCCAATCTCTCCAAAAGCATGTGGTGATCAATGGTATCAAAAGCAGCACTAAGGTCTAGGAACACGAGGACAGATGCAGAGCCTCGGTCTGACGCCATTAAAAGGTAATTTACCACCTTCACAAGTGCAGTCTCAGTGCTATGATGGGGTCTAAAACCAGACTGAAGCGTTTCGTATACATTGTTTGTCTTCAGGAAGGCAGTGAGTTGCTGTGCAACAGCTTTTTCTAAAATGTTTGAGAGGAATGGGAGATTCGATATAGGCCGATTCGTTTTTTATATTTTCTGGGTCAAGGTTTGACTTTTTCAAGAGAGGCTTTATTACTGCCACTTTTAGTGAGTTTGGTACACATCCGGTGGATAGAGAGCTGTTTATTATGTTCAACATAGGAGGGCCAAGCACAGAAAGAAGCTCTTTCAGTAGTTTAGTGTGAATAGGGTCCAGTATGCAGCTTGAAGGTTTAGAGGCCATGATTATTTTCATCAATGTGTCAAGAGATATAGTATTACAAAACTTGAGTGTCTCCCTTGTTCCTAGGTCCTGGCAGAGTTGTGCAGACTCAGGACAACTGAGCTTTGGAGGAATACGCAGATTTAAAGAGGAGTCCGTAATTTGCTTTCTAAGGATCATGATTTTCCTCAAAGAGGTTCATGAATTTATCACTACTGAAGTGAAAGCCATCCTCTCTTTTTAGTTGGCTTTGCGACAGTATCAAAAATACATTTTGGATTGTTCTTATTTTCCTCAATTGAGTTGGAAAAATAGGATGATCGAACAGCAGTGAGGGCTCTTCAATACTGCACGGTACTGTCTTTCCAAGCTAGTCTGAAGACTTCCAGTTTGGTGTAGCACCATTTCCGTTCCAATTTTCTGGAAGCTTGCTTCAGAACTCTGGTATTTTCTGTATACCAGGGAGCTAGTTTCTTATGACAAATGTTTTTTGTTTTTAGGGGTGCGACTGCATCTAGGGTATTGCGCAAGGTTAAGTTGAGTTCCTCAGTTAGGTGGTTAAATGATTTTTGTACTTTGATGTCCTTGGGTAGGTGGAGGGAGTCTGGAAGGGCATCTTGGAATCTTTGGGTTGTCCAAGAATTTATAGCACAGCTTTTGATGATCCTTGGTTGGGGTCTGAGCAGATTATTTGTTGCGATTGCAAACGTAATATGGTGGTCCAATAGTCCAGGATTATGAGGAAAAACATTAAGATCCACAACATTTATTCCACGGAACAAAACTAGGTCCAGAGTATGACTGTGGCAGTGAGCCCTTTGGAGTGGGTCTGTGGACTTTTCCATGTGAATATTAAAGTCACCAAACATTTGAATATTATCTGCCATGACTACAAGGTCCGATAGGAATTCAGGGAACTCAGTGAGGAACGCTGTATATGGCCAAGGAGGCCTGTAAACAGTAGCTATAAAAAGTGATTGAGTAGGCTGCATAGATTTCATGACTAGAAGCTCAAAGCTTTTTTGTAAATTGAAATTTGCTATCGTAAATGTTAGCAACACCTCCGGGGATGCTCGGGTGATATGGTTACTAGTGTAACCAGGAGGTGAGGCCTCATTTAACACAGTAAATTCATCAGGCTTAAGCCATGTTTCAGTCAGGCCAATCACATCAAGATTATGATCAGTGATTAGTTCATTGACTATAACTGCCTTGGAAGTGAGGGAGCTAACATTAAGTAGCCCTATTTTGAGATGAGAGGTATCACAATCTCTTTCAATAATGGCAGGAATGGAGGTCTTCATTCTAGTGAGATTGCTAAGACGAACACCGCCATGTTTAGTTTTGCCCAACCTAGGTCGAGGCACAGACACAGTCTCAATGGGGATAGATGAGCTGACTACACTGACTGTGCTAGTGGCAGGCTCCACTAAGCTGGCAGGCTGGCTAACAGCCTGCTGCCTGGCCTGCACCCTATCTCATTGTGGAGCTAGGGGAGTTAGAGCCCTGTCTATCTTTGTAGATAAGATGAGAGCACTCCTCCAACTAGGATGGAGTCCTTCACTCCTCAACAGGCCAGGCTTGGTCCTGTTTGTGGGTGAGTCCCAGAAAGAGGGCCAATTATCTACAAATTCTATATTTTGGGAGGGGCAGAAAACCAGCGATTGAGTTGTGAGACTCTGCAGTAGAGCTCATCACTCCCACTAACTGGGAAGTAATCAGGTGAAAAGGCAGGAAAACTGTTGGCCAGTCAACTGAAATCTAGAGAAACTCATCGGCATGTAGGTGGAATCAGAAATAAGGCGGGCAAGCTGATTACCAATCATAAAGAAATAAGCAATATATTTCGAGACTTCTATCAGGAACTTTATACTTCAGACGGTCCTTTAGATATGCAGTTTCACTCAGGTTGAAACTGAGTGAAAAACATGGTTGTTGTGGATCTTGTTCCGAAGCCAAACCAAACGAAATTGACAATGCTGGTAATGATTATTTCAACGCATTTAAGACATGGCATGTAGAACACATAGCCAATAGCCTACCACATATTACGCATGGTAGGAAAATTAAAAAAACATATTTAAGATGTCTTTGGAATATAATTGGTCTACTCCAAAATTAAATAAACTCTAGTAATTTTGTTTGAGTGTGGAATGTATTATTCTGCTTACTGGATGGACTGGTTACCTTATGCTATGCTCCAACCTTTATATCCATGAGTCTGGAAGAGAACATATACAGTTGAAGTCAGAAGTTTACATACACTTAGATTGGAGTCATTAAAACTCATTTTTCAACCACTCCACAAATTTCTTGTTAACAAACTATAGTTTTGGCAAGTTGGTTAGGACATCTACTTTGTGCATGACACAAGTCATTTTTACAACAATTGTTTACAGACAGATTATTTCACTTATAATTCACTGTATCACAATTCCAGTGGGTCAGAAGTTTACATACACTAAATTGGGAAAATCAGGCTGGCTGATTGGAAATTGCTCCCAAGGATGAACCAGACTTGTGGAGGTCTCAAACTTTTTTTCTGAGGTCTTGGCTAATTTCTTTGATTTTCCCATGATGTCAAGCAAAGAGGCACTGAGTTTGAAGGTAGGCCTTGAAATACATCCACAGGTACACCTCCAATTGACTCAAAATATGTCAATTAGCCTATCAGAAGCTTCTAAAGCCATGACATCATTTTCTGGAATTTTCTAAGCTGTTTAAAGGCACAGTCAACTTAGTGTATGTAAACTTCTGACCCACTGAAATTGTGATACAGTGAATTATAAGTGAAATAATCTGTCTGTAAACAATTGTTGGAAAAATGACTTGTGTCATGCACAAAGTAGACTTGCCAAAACTATAGTTTGTTAACATGAAATTTGTGGAGTGGTTGAAAAACAAATTTTAATGACTCCAACCTAAGTGTATGTAAACTTCCGACTTCAACTGTATATACTAGGCGGTGTCAGAGGAAGGCCTCTGAAAAATTGTCAAACACTCCAGTCACCCAAATCATAGACTGTTCTCTCTGCTACCGCACGGCAAGCGGTACCAGAGCATCAAGTCTTGGTCTAAAGGCTCCTCAACAGCTTCTACCCCCAAGACTGCTGAACAATTAATCAAATGGCCACTCGGACTATTTACATTGACCCCAGCTTTGTTTATACACTGCTGCTACTTGCTGTTTATTATCTGTGCACAGTCACTTTACCTCTACCTACCGGCACCCCCTGTATATAGCCTCGTTATTGTTATTTTTTTAATTTTTTTATTTTTTTCCCTTTATTTTATTTAGAAAATATTTCTTAACTCTATTTCTTGAACTGCATTGCTGGTTAGGGGCTTGTAAGTAAGCCTTTCACGGTAAGGTCTACACCTGTTGTATTCGGCGCATGTGACATACAGTTTGATTTGAAGACGCATATCTAGCTGCAAAGCCCCTCACGTGATGAGGGCAGCTCCGATACTTGAATCGTGTGTCAGTCGGCACATCTGCTACACGCTAGTACACCAACCAACTCCCTGCATGTTCAGAGGTGTACATACGTTTTTATTGACCAGCGTGTAGTGCAGGGGTTAACTACACAGAGCATCCTAGACAGAGGAGATTAAACGTTCTTAGGTGATGAAGGTCTACACACAGTGGTCTACAATTATACTTTTTTGGGGGGGGTTAAAAGAGTGATGTCATGTTTGGGTTTCAGGCGAGGCCATTGTGGCTGTGTTAACCGTCAGTATACGTTCAATGAGAGCTTTTCTCACACTGCTCAAAGCCAGTCTTGTAGTCTATGTTTAGCTGCAGTATCTCAACTCATAGTTGTTCAAGGTCTCTGGCTCTAACTTGTCTCTCTTTTTTATCACAATTGGGAGGAGTCTATCGTCACCCAGATACCACTTCTCTCTGTCTCCTCACTGTCTCTCCGTCCCTCGCATTCCCCTTCAACCCTCCACGCACTCACTCTCTCTCCACCCACCCACCCAGACACTCTGTCTTAGTTCTTAGACACTGGAGAGAATAGACACAGTTCATGTGTAGGGGAAAAGAGGTACTCAAGAGCCACAGAGTCAATGCTGTAGCTTTAGCATTGTTAGCATCCAGCCTCCCTAGCCATGGCGTCCAGCAGACCATACCCCAGAGCGGGCACAGAGGGCATCTGGCTCCCCCTGAACCACTACCCTTCCAGGAGGAGAAGCCATCCGGCACCGCCGCTCAGAGGGGACCTGGGAGACCCTGTCGACCAAAGCTCTAGTGTGGACACATCTATTAGAGAGGTGTGAGAGGATTTAAGCCAGATTTAGAGGATTTCTGGTGCCGCCTTTTGAGACATTTGAAGTTGTGCGACTGACAGAGTTGGTTATTATGATATGTAGCATTTGCTGTTTTTCACTTTTTGCTTTGACTTCTAGTTTTTAATTGTAATGTAGGCTAATCAATGCACTGAATAAGCTGTTGGTTTTGAGATGTTGTAACTGCTGTTATTCGGCTTGGATTCCTGGCAGTTGCTTTTGTCTTATCTGCTACTAGCTCTGTCCTTGAAGCAGGTCATCTGGGAGTACAGCTACTGTTGCGCTCATCACTCTCATGCTTTGACAATAACCGCTTCTGAAGGATCTTTGGCCATCCAATCTAAGTTGAACTATAATATAACCTCTTTGAACCTATTAGTATAATTTATAAACTGGGTGGGTCGAGCCCTGAATGTTGATTGGCTGACAGCCGTGATATATCAGACCGTATACCACGGGTATGTCAAAACATGTATTTTTATCTGCTCTAGTTACGTTGGTAACCAGTTTATAATAGCAATAAGGCACCTTGGGGGTTTGTGATATATGGCCAATATACCACGGCTAAGGGTTGTGTCCAGCCTAAGAACGGCCCTTAGCCGTGGTATATTGGCTATATACTGTACCACACCTCTTCTGGCCTTATTGCTTAAGTATAGTTTGACATATTGTGTTATATACTGTGGTTTTACCCTGTGCAGGCTCACCTGGTGGCAGCGTTTGAACAGAGCCTGGGTAACATGACCATCAGACTGAAGAGTCTCACTATGACCGCTGAGCACAAGGTGAGGCATGACACGGCATAACATGACATAATTTAAGGCAGAAGGAAAACCAAAATATAGAAATGTGATCATGATATATGAATTTTAGATATATGAATGTTAGTTGCATGTTGTTGTGATGTTCTAAATGTGTTTTCCCTGCAGGACTGTGAGCTGAATGAGCTGAGGAAGAACATTGAGCTGTTGAAGAAACAGAACAACGTGGCCCAGGCCGCCATCAACGGAGTCATCAACACACCTGAATTCACCTGCAAACAGAACAGGACAGGTAAGGAGAACCGAACCACAACCATAGCAATAACACCAACAACCTCTTACAGTACCTTAAAGGTACAGTAGACTCAGATAAATGATGTTTCCACGAGCAGCACCACAGCCCCACAGATCCACTATACGTATATTCAAATTAGTGGATTTGGCTATTTCAGCCACTCCCGTTGCTGACAGTTGTATAAAATCGAGCACACAGCCATGCTATCTCCATAGACAAACATTGTCAGTAGAATGGCCGGTACTGAAGAGCTCAGTGACTTTCAACGTGGCACTGTCATAGGATGCCACCTTTCCAACAAGTCAGTTCGTCAAATTTCTGCCCTGCTAGAGCTGCCCTGATCAACTGTAAGTGCTGTTATTGTGAAGTGGAAACATCTAGGAGCAACAACGGCTCAACAGCGAAGTGGTAAACCACACAAGCTCACAGTGCTGATGCGCGTTGCGCGAGTCAAATTTGTCTGTCCACCATTGCAACACTCACTACCGAGTTCCATACTGCCTCTGGAAGCAACATCAGCACAATAACGGTTTGTCGGGAGCTTCATGAAATGGGTTTCCATGGCCGAGCAGCCACACACAAGGCTAAGATCACCATGCGCAATGCCAAGCGTCGGCTGGAGTGGTGTAAAGCTCGCCGCCATTGGACTCTGGAGCAGTGGAAACGCATTCTCTGGAGTGATGAATCACACTTCATCATCTGAAAGTCCGACGGACGAATCTGGGTTTGGCGGATGCCAGGGGAACACTACCTGCCCCAATGCATAGTGCCAACTGTAAAGTTTGGTCGAGGAGGAATAATGGTCTGGGGCTGTTTTTCAAGGTTCGAGCTAGGCCCCTTAGTTCCAGTGAAGGGAAATATTAACGCTACAGCATACAATGACATTCTAGATGATTCTGTGCTTCCAACTTTGTAGGAACAATTTGGGGAAGGCCCTTTCCTGTTTCAGCATTAAAATGCCCCCCGTACACAAAGTGAGGTCCATACAGAAATGGTTTGTCGAGATCGATGTGGAAGAACTTGACTGGCCTGCACAGAGCCCTGACATCAACCCCATCGAGCACATTTGGGATGAATTGGAACGCTAACTGCGAGCCAGGCCTAACATCAGTGCCTGACCTCACTAATGCTCGTGGCTGAATTGAAGCAAGTCCCCGCAGCAATGTTCCAAAATCGAATGGAATGCCTTCCCAGAAGAATGTAGGCTGTTATAGCAGCAAAGGGGGGACCAACTCCATATTAATGTTCATGAATTTGGAATGAGATGTTCGTCGAGCACGAGATGAGATGTTCCACATACTTTTGGCCATGTTGTGTATTATGATGAGTGAGACGCAAGACTTCTACTGGACCAAAACAGCAGAGAAGTTAAGCCTCGCACTTCAACGCTCGTGAGCGGATGGTCAGGTGGCCGGAACATAATTACAAATCATCTGTAGATTGCAAATTGACCGCAAGAAGCCCAAACATATAATATTTGACTAAAACATAATATTCTCAAACCTAGCTTACATTTGTGTACGATCACAGATACAGTGCATTCGGAAAGTATTCAGTCCCCTTGACTTTTTCCTCATCAATCTACACACAATACCCCATAATGACAAAGCTAAAGTTATTACAAATAAAAAGCTGAAATATCACATTTACATAGTATTCAGACCCTTTACTCAGTACTTTGTTGAAGCACCTTTGGCAGCGATTACAGACTTGAGTCTTCTTGGGTACGGCGCTACAAGCTTGGCACACCTGTATTTGGGGAGTTTCTCCCATTCTTCTCTGCAGATTCTCTCAAGCTCTGTCAGGTTGAATGGGGAGTGTCGCTGCACAGCTATTTTCAGGTTTCTCCAGAGATATTCGATCGGGTTCAAGACCAGGGTCGGGCTGGGCCACTCAAGGATATTCAGACACTTGTCCCGAAGCCACTCCTATATTGTCTTGGCTGTGTGCTTATGGTCGTTGTCCTGTTGCAAGGTGAACCCGCATCCCAGTCTGAGGTCCTGAGCGCTCTGGAGCAGGTTTTCATCAAGGATCTCTCTGTACTATGCTTTATTCATCTTTCCCTTGATCCTGACTAGTCTCCTAGTCCCTGCTGCTGAAAAACATCCCCACAGCTTGATGCTGCAACCACCATGCTTCACCGTAGGGATGGTGCCATGTTTCCTCCAGATGTGACGCTTGGCATTCAGGCCAAAGAGTTCAATCTTGGTTTCATCAGATCAGAGAATCTTGTTTCTCATGGTCTGAGAGTTCTTTAGGTGCCTTTTGGCAAACTCCAAGCGTGCTGTCATGTGCCTTTTACTGAGGAGTGGCTTCCGTCTGGCCACTCTACCATAAAGGCCTGATTGGTGGAGTGCTGCAGAGATGGTTGTCCTTCTGGGAGGTTCTCCCATCTCTACAGAGCTCCTTCAAAGTGACCATCGGGTTCTTGGTCAACTCCCCTGATCAAGGCCCTTCTCCCCCGACTGCTACGTTTGGCCGGGCGGCCAGCCTTTCCAAATCATGTCCAATCAATTGAATTGACAAATGGTGGACTCCAATCAAGTTGTAAAACATCTCAAGGATGATCAATGGAAACAGGATGCACCTGAGCTCAACTTCGAGTCTCATAGCAAAGTGTCTGAATACTTATGTAAATAAAGTATCTTTTTTTTTTTTTTTATACATTTTCAAAAAATTTCTAAAAACCTGTTTTGCTTTGTCATTATGGGGTATTGTGTGTAGATTGATGAGGTAAAAATAGTTATTTCATCCATTTTAGAATAATGGCTGTATGTAACAAAATGTGGAAAAAGTAAAGGGGTCTGAATACTTTCCGAATGCACTGTATCTCTCTATTATACGTGGGAATACTTTAGAACAGATTTCCAAAATGAAAATCACTTGGAGATGATTTTCTGGTACTGTATTTTTACAGTCTTTTATGTCCCAAACTTGCACAGAAAACTTGGGGGCCCAAATAAAATCACCCGCGCCCCATAAGTTGGGGAACCCTGCACAATGCTCTTTATTTTATGCATCTACATCATATCACTGACTTTACCTTGAAGCTTACAGGTGAACTTATAGACTTCCCCCAATGCTGTGATACTGTGTTATTTCTGAGTCTTTAAAACAAGTCTCTCTCTCTCTCTCTTAACCTCCCCCCTCTCCTCCCCTCTTTCTCAGGTTCTTTCTCAGGTGGTGGTGGTAGTAATGGCAGCCCCCTGCAGCAGCAGCAGCCAGACCTACGGATGAGGAGACAGCATTCGTCAGACAGCGTCAGCAGCATTGCCAGTGCAACCAGCCACTCCAGTGTGGGATCCAACATGGACGCCGACGCTAAGAACAAGAAGAAGAACAAGAAGAACTGGGTATGTACTTTCGTAGACATGCACAAGTGCACGCTCACACATACACATTACACACACACGCACACACACAGACACACACACTGGAGCTGATCACTCACTAACACACAACAAACAGCACACAAAAACAAATCTTACTCCAAATGAAATCTAACAACTTGTATTTAGGTTTGTCTCTGTCTCACTTGTTTTGTCTCTCTATACATGTATTTATGTGTTTGTAACTCACACGCTGGTGTCTCTTTCTCAGGCATCTTGCACAGGGGCCAAGGGGAATGCAATGCAATTAGCTTTCCTTGTCGACTCCGTTACTGTTCAAAAATAGTTTACTGTATAGGGAATAGTAACTTGGTATGTTATTTGTATGCAATTCGGTATGTTACCTAGATCTACAACTGAAGAGGTTTTGTGAAATAGAGAAACGTAGAACATATTCGAATGTTTTCAATTTCCTGTTGATACAGGAAGTTAACGTTGCTCCATTTCTTGTTGTGTTCCCTCTTGCTCCTTGTTGCTGACAGATCGTGTCTTGCACAGGAGGACAGGTTGAAGATGATGATGTATGCATCCTATTTGTGTTTAGGTTACTATAGATGCTTTTAGGCTGTGTGCCTTTAATGGTAATATCTGTGGGCAACAAAATAGTGATCAACCTGAAAGCTTTCGTGTCATGTAATTGTATGTGTACCGCTTCGAACGTGCTAGATGGAGACAGCTACGCTTGAGACTCTAAAGATACTATTAGACTCTGTTTTGTTGCCTACATCTACAGTATCTTGATAAGGTGATTGTTGCTGTAAGAGCTGCTTTCATACCCAGTGTGTCACTGCTGTAGTGTCTGTAGCAAATCTGTCTCCTTAGTCCATCCTCCAGACTTGGGCACAATTCCAATAACATGTCAGAAATTGTATTACATTCCAATAGAGGAATTTGGTTTCCAACAGGATTTAAAATGGAATTGAGCCCCACTCTAATTGCTTGATGGTACTGGCTGCTAATGAACCTGTCTAGACCCTAGTGATTTGTGTTCCTATCCTCTTTTCCCATAGATGCAATAACATTGAAGTGACCCTGTATAAAGCTGGTTTTCACTTTGAATTTCTATATTTGTAGCTCTATAGATTCATCATAGAATACTCCTGTCCCAATCCAAGGACTTTGTGAGAAGGTGTAGATGGGTGTACTGTCTATATGCAGTTTCAACAAGCGAAGGTCACGTGACATGTTTAAGATCTAGTGATAATAAGCTATTCTCAGAGAGCCCATGGTTCTCACGTGCTTTTTGCACAGACAACAGGTGGTCCTCCGGATTGGATAAGCCATATATGGTAGGGTGTAGTATGCAGGGTGTATGTGGGCTGTCTGTGAGGTATCATGGTAAGAAGGGTAGTGGACCGTAAATGAGCCTCCTACTAGAAGGACATCAGTCTGCACCAGTGTGGGTTGAAGCAAATGGACTCAGTATCTTACGGCGCAGAACAGTTGTATTCCTATTCAAGTCGATACATTCTATTGTAATTGCCTTCCATTCTGTACCCTGTTCGGAGATTCTAATGACACAAGTTCTAGAAGTGTAGATTGCGCTCCCGATTCCTAAGATTTGACTTTTGATATTCCTTAGAGCATTTACCACAGTACACTTTCTGTAGCCTCCAATGAACGCTGGCTATGTCCCTACCACTAACACACTCACACACTCCCCACTGAACCTGTGCTGTTTTGTGTCTCTCTCTCTCTCTCTCTGTCTTCCTCTGTGCTATCGCTTCATATGGCAGGTCTATGAGGTAAGAGTGGGTAAAAATAAAAATAAAAACGAAAGCCAGCTTAACCTCAAGCTAACCTTGACCTAACCCCTTGCACTCTGTAGGTTACTAACACAATCCCTCTCCTTCCTCTCCTGTCCTCAATCACCCCTCTGCTTTCTTCTCCAGTTGTGCTCTTTAGCCTGATTCCTTTCCTGATGTGACTTTGAGTCTGCTCTGAAACAAAAACGTAACACCAGGCTCAATTATAACGCAACCATTTCAAAGTAATCGTATAGCAAACCTACTATACCATTTTAGCTGTGCATTAAAGCTACATGAAACTGATAGTCTCCACGACAACCTTGGGTGCTCTTTTCTAGTCCTGTTCACTGCAGTGTATTTCTTTCTCTCTACAGTTTACAGTGCATTATACAGTTATACACACACAGAGGCGAGGCTAATGGACTGGATGGCTGTAGCCACACACACAACCATACACAATAACCGCCTGACACTCATTCATTTGCGTTTAGAGCATAAGCTCAAGTCACGGCCTCCCTAATAGCATCAGTCCGTTCCCTTTGCTTCTCCTTCCCTTCTTCTCTCTTTTCTTGATCTATTTCTCACTTACTCAGGCACTCCCTCACAGCTGCCTTCCTCCGCTTTCCTCCTGCTTTCCCTTTGCTCCCCGTCTGCTTTGGGAGTGTACCCTCACACTTCTCGCTTCCACGCGCAAACACTCACCCTCCGCTCCTCTCCGTCTCTCTCCCGCTGCAGTTGCGGAGCTCCTTCAAGCAGGCGTTCAGTAAGAAGAAGTCCCCTAAGTCTGCCTCGTCCCACTCTGACATAGAGGAGATGACAGACTCCTCCCTGCCCTCCTCCCCCAAACTCCCCCACAATGGATCCACAACCTCCAGCCACATGCTCAGGAACTCACACTCCAACTCACTGTACGTATACGGTGTGGTGTTTGAGTGTGTGTGTGTGTGTGTGTGTTTGCGTGCGTATGTGTGCTCGCGTCTGTGTGTGAGAGAAAAAATGTACAAGTTATATCAATGAGCGTCTGTGTGTAGGCTGTCGGACTGTCTGGACGGTGAGGCAGAGACAGTGATGCAGCTCCGCAGTGAGCTCAGGGAGAAGGAGATGAAGCTGACAGACATCCGCCTTGAGGCTCTCAGCTCGGCCCATCAACTGGACCAGCTCAGAGAGGCCATGAACCACATGCAGGTAACACACCCACACACGGTGAAACGTACGCGCATGCACACACACACACACACACACACACACTGTTTTGTGGACCAACTGTTGCTATGTCTTCGGGTGTTTTCTCTCAGGGGGAGATAGAGAAACTGAAGGCAGAGAATGGCCGTCTAAAGCTAGAGAGTACGAGGAGCAGCAGAGCCCCCTCCCAGGCATCCATCTCCTCCTCGCCCGCTCACCATACACACACCCCTACACCAGGGCCTGGCCTGTGCCAGCACAGCATCAACCTCACCGAGTCCACCAGCCTGGGTGAGAACAACATGTTTTGATGTGGTATCTGTACAGTTGAGTAAATGTGTGTTAAGTGTGTGCACGTCTGTATTTGTGTTTGGGTATGATTGCCTTTGAGAGTGTGTTTGCCTGATTGTGTATTTTTTTGAATGGGTGTATGTATGAGTCTGACTCTTTTCTCCCTCTCGCCTCTCAGACATGTTGTTGGATGATACAGTGGGAGATGGAGTGATGAGGAAAGAGGGACGACATGTGAAGATAGTGGTCAGTCTGGATGAGGACCTCTCCCAGGAGGCCAGGGCTCGCCACTTCCTGATTGGCTGTATCGGTGTCAGTGGTAAAACCAAGTGGGACATCTTGGATGGGGTGGTCCGCCGCCTCTTCAAGGTAAACACGTGAATGCATTACTTAATTTGTGTATAAAGGTTTCGTTAAGAAAATTACTGTAAAAACTGTTAAATCTCTGTGGAATGATGAGGAATTGAAAAATTGTATGGTTGAGAGGGATGAGGCAAAAGGAATGGCAAATAAGTCTGGCTACACAACCGATTGGCAAACGTACTGCAAATTGAAAAATCATGTGACTAAACTGAATAAAAGAAGAAGAAACCACACTATGAAACAAAGATAAATGAAATAAAGAATGATAGTAAAAAGCTTTGGAGCACCTTAAATGACATTTTGGGAAAAAAAGCAAACTCGGCTCCATCATTCATTGAATCAGATGGCTCATTCATCACAAAACCCACTGATATTGCCAACTACTTTAATGATTTTTTCAGTGGCAAGATTAGCAAACTTAGGCATGACATGCCAGCAACAAACGCTGACACTACACATCAAAGTATATCTGACCAAATTTTGAAAGACAAGCATTGTAATTCCGTAAAGTGAGTGTGGAAGAGTTGGAAACATTATTGTTGTCTATCAACAATGGCAAGCCACCAGGGTCTGACAACTTAGATGGAAAATTTCTGAGGATAATAGCGGACGATATTGCCACTCCTATTTGCCATATTTTCAATTTAAGCATACTAGAATGTTTGTGCCCCCAGACTTGGAGGAAAGCAAAAGTAATTCCGCTACCTAAGAACAGTAAAGCCCCCTTCCAGACTGTATCACAACCGGTCGTGATTTGGAGTCCCAATGTGTGGCGCACAATTGGCCCAGCTTTGTCCGGATTAGGGTTTGTCCGGGGTAGGCCGTCATTGTAAATAAGAATTTGTTCTTAACTGACTTGCCTAGTTAAATAAAGGTTAAATAAATAAAATATATATATATATACTGGCTCAAATAGCCAACCAATCAGCCTGTTACCAACCCTTAGTAAACCTTTGGAAATAATTGTGTTTGACCAGATACAATGCTATTTTACAGTAAACAAATTGACAACAAACTTTAAGCATGCTTGTAGGGAAGGACATTCAACAAGCACAGCACTTACACAAATGATTGGCTGAGAGAAATTGTTGATAAAAAGATTGTGGGGGCTATTTTGTTAGACTTCAGTGCGGCTTTTGACATTATCGATCATAGTCTGCTGCTGGAAGAACGTATGTGTTATGGCTTTACACCCACTGCTATATTGTGGATAAAGGGGTTACCTGTCTAACAGAACACAGAGGGAATTATTTAATAGAAGCCACTCCAAAATAATCCACTTAGAATCAGGAAATATCCCAGGGCAGCTCTCTAGGCCCATTACTTTTTAAAATCTCTACTAATGACATGCCACTGGCTTTGAGTAAAGCCAGTGTGTCTATGTATGCGGATGACTCAAGTTGAAACTGTTGTAAACTGTCATGGTCAAAACATATTGAAACAACAGTAGCTAAGATGGGGAGATGTCCAAATGTATGTCCATAATAAAGCGCTGCTCTACATTCTTAACAACACTATCAAAAAGGCAGGTCCTACAGGCCCTAGTTTTGTCGCTCCTGGACTACTGTTCAGTTGTGTGGTCAGGTGCCACTAAAAAGGAAAATTGCAATTGGCTCAGAACAGGGCAGCACGGCTGGCCCTTGGATGTACACAGAGAGCTAATATTAATAATATGCATGTCAATCTCTCCTGGCTCAAAGTGTAGGAGAGATTTGACTTCATCACTACTTGTATTTATGAGAGGTATTGACATGTTGAATGCACTGAGCTGTCTGTTTGAAATACTGGCGCACAGCTTGGACACCCATGCATATCCCACAAGACATGCCACAAGAGGTCTCTTCACAGTCCCCAAGTCCAGAACAGACTGTGGGAGGTGCACAGTACTACATAGAGCCATGACTACATGGAACTTTATTCCACATCAAGTAACTGATGCAAGCAGTAAAATTTGATTTAAAAAACAGATTAAAAAAACACCTAATGCAACAGAGGGGACTGTGAAGCAACACAAACCTAGGCACGGACACATGCATACACACACACAATAACATACTCACTATACAAATCAAATCAAATTTGTATTTGTCACATACACATGGTTAGCAGATGTTAATGCGAGTGTAGCGAAATGCTTGTGCTTCTAGTTCCGACCATGCAGTAGTATCTAACAAGTAATCTAACAAATTCACAACAACTACCTTATACACACAAGAGTAAAGGAATGAATACGAGTATGTACATATAAATATATGGATGAGCGATGGCTGACCGGCATATGCAAGATGCAGTAGATGGTATGGAGTACAGTATATACACATATATATATATGAGATGAGTAATGTAGGATATGTAAACATTATATAAATGGCATTGTTTAAAGTGGCTAGTGATACATTATTTCATCCAATTATAATTATTAAAGTGGCTACACATGGATTTTGTACTGTAGATATGTGATAGTGGTGGAGTAGGGGCCTGAGGGCACACAGTGTGTTGTGAAATCTGTGAATGTATTGAAATGGTTTCTTAAAATGTTATAAACTGCCTTAATTTTGCTAGACCCCAGGAAGAGTAGCTAATGGGGGTCCATAATAAAACCAAATACAAATTAATTTTATTTCTCTTTCCAATATCAAAATAAGTAACACAATACATTCATAGTAGAGTATCACCTAACCCTTGACTTTTGCCCTCATGCTTCTGTAGGAGTACATCACCCATGTGGACCCAGTGAGCCAGCTGGGGCTGACCTGTGACAGTGTGGAGGGATACAACATCGGGGATGTGCATCGTCATAGCAACACCAGCGCCGCTCACACCCCCGAGCTGCTTCCCTGCGGCTACCTGGTTGGAGACAGCGACACCATCAACATCAGGCTCAAAGGTAGGAGTGTGTGTGTTTCTCTAAATGTGTGTATCTCTCCCTACAATCTGGTGTGTATTGTGTACATTCTCTGTGTAAGCATTTCCCTCTCTCTCCCTCCCTCTCTCTCCCTCCCTCTCTCTCCCTCTCCAGGTGTGAGCAGTGAGAGTGTGGACTGCCTGGTGTTTGACACTCTGATCCCTAAGCCCATACTGCAGCGCTACGTGTCTGTGCTGAGGGAGCACCGCCGTGTCATTCTCTCTGGCCCCAGCGGCACCGGTAAAACACACCTGGCTAATCATCTGGCAAGACACCTGCTCCTGCAGGAGGGCCAACCCCTGACCCCTCATTCCGTTGTCACCTTTAACGTGGACCACAAGTCTAGCAAGGTACGTAGCTATGCCCCTGAGGCACCTCACGAAGCATGGGGCACCGACTGGCGTGACGATACTTTGTGTGATGTGACGATTAATTAGCCTTTTTTCTGTTATATTAGACATGCATCTTGGAGGCAGAACTCAAAAAGTGTGTCTATGTTAAAGCAACTCAATAGGGTTTTTGTGCATTGAAAAAGAAACGTGATGTGTAAACCTCCTCTGTCTGTCTGTCTCTCTGTCTCTCTCTCTCTCTCTCTAGGAATTGCGTCAGTATCTGTCAGGCCTAGCTGAGCAGTGCAGCAGTGACAGACCAGAGGCAGAGAGTCCTCTAGTGGTCATACTGGATAACCTGCACCATGTCTCCTCTCTGGGGGAGATCTTCAACGGAGTGTTCAACTGCAAATACCAATGTTGGTGAGTACACACACATGCACACACACAATTGTGTTTATTGTAAATGTGTTGATTTTCTGTGTGTGTGTTCTCTCGGTTCCCAGCCCCTACATCATCGGTACTATGAGCCAGGCCACATCCTCTGCCCCCAACCTACAACTCCACCACAACTTCAGGTAGGCTAACTCAACAGCCATAATAACACTAGATATACCAGTTGAAGATCAATAGTAACTGAAATGAAACAGTAAAATGTTTGAATTTGAAATGTACTTTGCATGATTCTTCACTAGGTGGCAGCAACAGACTGGGCAGCAATTCATTGCACTCTCTCCTTTCCTTCAGAATAGAAAGATGGAGTGTCTTTATTGGCTGTATTCATGAATGAGTAACTAACCTATTAACTCCTCCTCCTCTCTCTTGTTTGCATATGTGATCAGATGGGTGCTGTGTGCCAATCACTTGGAGCCGGTGAAGGGCTTCCTTGGTCGCTATCTGCGGAGGAAGCTGATCGAGACGGAAATCGGCAGCCGCAAGCGTACCCTGGAGCTGGTAAAGATCATTGACTGGATCCCTCGCGTCTGGCACCACCTCAACCGCTTCCTAGAGGCACACAGCTCCTCTGACGTTACCATCGGTAGGTAGAAAACACAATGACATCATAAACCAGCTATATGCCCCAATCCAAAATTAATGGAAAAGATAAGCACAGTAATTTTGAGATTTGTGGTTCTTACCTTTTCCATTAATTTGGGGTTTAAGGCATATAGCTGGATCTACAAAACCGATGGGGTGGGATGTGGACTAATCTTGACATTAGGCACATTTTGTGCTCGGAGAACATCTGACAAAAATATATTTTGGAATATGTGTTTTATGCATGTTATTGTGCTTAGGTCACAATATTCTCAATATTCATACCCCCTCATCTGGCCATGAACTCATTTTCCAAATTAGGATTGGAAGGGAAGGCACAGTGGCACTCTTTAACATCCATCTGACCTTTGCCTCCCCAGGGCCACGCCTCTTCCTGTCATGTCCCATGGATGTGGCTGGCTCCAGGGTGTGGTTCACTGACCTCTGGAACTACTCTATCATCCCCTACATGCTGGAGGCAATCAGAGAGGGACTGCAGGTAGACTATAAACACACAAAGGCATGCAACACACGCGCACACACACACTTACAACACATGCATGTGCATTCACACAGGCACACACAAGCACACTCAAACAAATCAGTCACAAAAATACCAAAAATATGCACACACGCAGTTGCATTATGTATGGTACTCACTGTGTTATCATATTATTATCATACCTCTACATTGATACTTATAATGCTCTCTCCCCTCCATCCGTCTCCCTCTCTGTAGCTGTATGGCCGTAGGTCAGCGTGGGAGGACCCTGCATGCTGGGTGATTGACAGCTACCCCTGGTCAGCCACGCCCACACCTGCTGATTGGCCCCCATTGCTGCAGCTCCGCCCAGAAGATGTGGGCTTCGACGGTTACTCCGCCCCCAGAGAGGGCATCAGGAAGGAGCCGCCGCAGAGCGACTGTGACGCAGACCCACTGGTGAGACAACACGCGCGCGCGCGCACACACACAAATGCTCAAAACAGGTGAAGTGTACACATAACACACACAAGCAGGCACTGCAGATCCAGGAGACAACACAGACACACTCACGCTAACCTTTGACCCCTGTGTCTCCTCGTCCTCAGATGAATATGCTAATGAGGCTGAAGGAAGCAGCCACTTCCTCCGGCCCTCAGAGATACGACAGTGACTCTAATAGCAACAGTCACCAACATGACATCCTGGACTCAACACTGGAGTCAACATTGTGATCTGACTCCTCCCCCTTCCCAAGAAGACAAAAATACATTCAGTTAATGTTTTTATGTTCAGTCAATACAACGTTTCTTTTGAATGTGTTTTTCAAGCTCACGCCACAAAAATCAAGCCACTTTAATTGTCATATCAAGAACACTATGGGTGCAGGTAACCCAAAATAAGAGAAGAACTGAAAAGTTTAAGGAGTGAAACAGAAAGCTGCTGCACTGTTCTATTTTTGCACCGTCATGGCCAACCGCTCTCCTACATCCAATCCCCATGTACCATTTAGACAAACAACTGACATAAACCAGAATTTTACACTGTGCATCATCTTCATCATCTTCGCCGTTTTCCTTATCAGCATCAGTACCATGGTCTCCTTTTTTAAGCAAACAAAGAGACTGCATCTTTGAGCCAAATTCACCACATCAGCAAGCCAGGCTCCTCACAACTCTTCCCCAGCTGCAGTGCTCCAAACTGGGCTACAGATTGAGCTACAGGCCCTTTCCTTTGGAGCATGGTGCTGGAGGTCTCATCTTCGTCATCGCCACAGAGACCAAATTCGCTGGTTCCCAATGCCTCCTTATGCCCCCAATGACACACGCACACACGCACACACACACCCATCACCATTCACCTGCCCCTACATGTGACTCCTTTTGTCCCAAATGGGTCGTCGTAGCATAAGTTTCTTCTCCAGATGAAAGTCTCTACTTTGGTGCTGGACTGAACTTAAAAAAGGATGCCTTACTTTTTTTGTAACAAACTGTGCATTAGCTACTTTTTTATTTTGTCTTTTTGTCTGTAAACTTACAGGGCTTTAAGTCGACACTCTCTTTGCATTGTGCCTAGGCAGGTGGGCTTAAAGAGCAGTGTTGACTATCGTCATATCAAACACTAATGCCATGTTATTAAGAGGTTATTAGGGCTTGAATAGGGAAAGGGACTTGGGCTTTAATAACATGCCCAATGCTGAGAAGTTTGTAAAAGTTTGGATATAACTTACTAAGGACAACTTGTGAGATAGAAATGTACATTTGGTTGGTGCTCAAAGTACACATCATTTTGTAATGGGTATGTAATGAGTATGGGGGAGCGTTTATTAAGGAATTGTTTTAATCTCTATACCTCATCTACCTTTTATACACCCCTTTGCGCCTTTGCCATGCTTGCTGTCTGTTTTGATTAAGTGATGTGTAATGATTATTATTGTCATGACAACATGTTGAGTGAATATGTAACAATGTGTATATGCTGCTTTGTTTAAAGTCATTTTACTTGAGATCATGTTTAAAAGGTACAAATGAGAGAGTACAAAATGGGCGAAGTTAAAGATTTAGAATGGTTATGGCTTCAGGTCAAAACAGATTTTTTCTTGGCTTCGGAAATGTGTATATTGTTTTTTGGTCCGATAGGTTATTTGTTTCCAGCATCGCTTCCATTATCTTTCAGTGTTCTTAGACATCAAACCTATGCAACATTCATTTCGAACTCAAAATTGAAGCCAAAAGCCTTATGTCAGTTCTTTAAGGTTTTTCAGCACTGCCAAGAGATGTACAGCAAGTGAACAGATTTTGTGAATAATTTTTGGGGAGCTGGTATAGTCTTTGTTAATTTACAAATCAAATCAAATGTGTTTGTACATTTGGAGAGGGTCTCTTGTCATAGTAAATGCAAGCACAAAAATACGGATATGTATGTGTTTGTCAGTCTGTGTCCACTTTCGCTTTGAGAAGTTTGGATGGTGAAATGAATGGAGTTGCTGTTGAATTCACATGTTCTTAAAACTCAATGAATGTGTAGCCTTCTTTGCTATGTAAAAAAAACACAAAAAAAACATATGTAACATAACAGTGTAAATACTTGATTACCTTAAAACATTTTGATGACTTTTCTAGCCAATTTGTAACTACTTGAAAATAAGTATTTTGTGTACAGTCTCTTTTGCATCAGAGCAGGTGTGTGGAGTTCATCATCAATGTTCTCTCCAGAGCTTGGAGAACTGATTCTGAAGATCACTGTAATAGTCTTAAGTTATTTGTGATTCAATAAAAATCATGGTTATTTATTAATTAATGCAATGTGACTATCAATTATGGCTCTCTACTAACATAAACCTAGCGATCTATTTAACATTTTTTTGTTGTTGTTAATTACCATTTTGTAACAGATGTTATACCATGTAACTGTTACATTTTATTTGGTATTTGTACAAAACATAGTGAAATATTAACACATATACACACAATACATTGAAATAACAAACATATATATATATATATATATATACATACACACACACACACACACACACACACAATACATTGAATTAACAAATTCGTATAAATTATGCACGAAATGTCTACACTTTTCAATAAAAACTCTAAGTAGTCCAGGTAACTCTATTTTCTTGGCATAAAATATCCATACAAATAGTTGTACAAAATACTGTACAATTGAAAGAGCTGTGCAAAACAGCAAATAATTTCTAAGTATATCCTATAAACAGGGACGGCTTCAGGCATAAGCGATATAAGCGGTCACTTAGGGCCCCCGGCCACTTGGGCCCACTATATATATTTTTTAACTCAGTCAGGTTCTCAACTTACTGTTGAGAGTTAGAATAGTAGAATACACAAGGTGCAAGTTTGAAATTTGGTTGTGCATCAGCAGCTTTTCTCTTGTTTGGTCAGTCACTGACAGTCACTCAATTAGCCATTACTGCAAAAATGTTTTAGATTGGTAAGTTAGTCTAGCCAGTCATCTAAACTTGTGGAAAATCATGGTCGAATTCCGACCGGGCCCAGGGCCCCATTAATCACTCTCACACAGCTATCATTAACATGACAAGTTATGTAAAAATGAGTAGAATTGAATGACATTATTATAAAATTTCAACATTTTCTCTCCACACCATGGCAAAATTTGTAGAACTGCAGAAAAATTGCTTTAAAACTGCAAAAATGTCTTACAACTCCATGGCAAAATGAGTAGAATTGCATGAAATGTGTTATAACATTTTCTTTCCACCCCATGGCAAAGTGTGTAGACCTGCTGAAAACTTGCTTTAAAACCGCAAAATGTTCCATACGCCACATGTCAAAATGTGTAGAATTGAAGGAAATGTACTTTAAAACGCTGCTGTCAAGAGGGGGGCCACTTGGTGGGGGCCCCCCAACCAAATCTCCCTTAGGGCCCCCCAAAAGGCTAGAGCCGGCCCTTTCTATAAAATAAACCCTGCAGTTATTTTAAAAAGAAATAATCATGGATGTAGCCTAAATTGATTTGACAGAAGTTCATTGTTTAAAAATATTGTGGGATATGAAAGAAATACATTTCTTCTTAGTAGTTGGGTCTAAATTAAGGGATACAGCCTCTTGCAAACATGGTCACATAGGTACAGTTATTCTGTGGATAACCATTTTATAAACATATCTTTGAGTTTTTATGAATCAATTAAGAAACTGTGATCACTTCTTCATCCGATTCTGAGAATTCCGAGTGCTTGCTGGAGAGAGATGGCGACGAGAGATTCGATCCGCCGCTGTTGGACAGCTCGCGCCCCGCTGCGGGGGAATGGCAAAGGCCAGGCGCGCCTCTAGCACCGAATGGGTCCTCTTCCATCTCGTCCTCCTCCGCGGAGGACTTCTTGCCGACGTCGCTGAGGTCTGGGTGTGGGTTCGTTTTGGTGGGTAGGGTCTGCTCGCGACAACCTCCTGACGACAGGAGCTCCCTCTCTTTAGAGTTCCTCCACTTCATTCTGCGGTTCTGGAACCAGATTTTAACCTGGCGAAGGAGAAGGAAAAGTATAACCAGTTAGTTCGGTTTCAGTTTGTAGAGGTTGACTTTATTACAGTTTCAATAATACAAACAGTATCAACTTTAGCATGCATATGCGTTAGAAATAGTAATTACGCGCGTATTACGCACAGCTTAGCCCTGTGCAAATAAAAGTAAATGATTTACCTGTGAGTCTTTGAGACCGAGCTTTGAGGCCAGCTTCTTTCTGTCTGGTTTGCTGATGTATTTCTGTTTCTGGAACATCTTCTCCAGAGCTTTGCGCTGCACGTCAGAGAACACTGCCCGTCTGAGCATCCCTCTCCTCGGCTTTCCTCTGTTGGCCAGTGGCCAAGAGAAGGTCCCGGGGATGGGCACGACCGATGAAGATGCTATAAAAGAGGAGAGGGGGAAACGTTAATTCAACAAATAAACACTGTTCATTCATAAAACCATGCCAAAATTTAGCAATAGGCTTAAAATAGACGTTAACCTCGGTCCCCTGGAAGGCTATTTCTTTAGCCAACTAGCCTACTTTTTTACACTTGTGTACAAACTTTGCATTCTGTTATGATTGAATTTGCTTCTCTCCTTTGGCCGCGGAATACATCTCCTTTTTGAGTGAAATGGCACGAGGTGACTAATTAGCACATTGGTCGGTCCCCAGGCCCATTGGTATGGTAAAGAGGCAGCGTATCCTTTAAGGAACCCCGCGAGGGCGGATAGAGGAGTTAATAAACCGTGAACGGTAATTGTGTAGTAATGAACTAACGCAGAAAAGACTCTGGACAGGCTGCGAAGGCCATATATTATCGCAACAAAGGGAGATTTACACTTTCAAACTAAACACCACTGCATACCTGAATACTGATGCCGAGGGGCCCAGGGTGCATTTTTTCTGCCCTCAAATCATTTTCATTAAATGAACACGAAAAGCTATTCAGGGCGCTCGAGCTGTTTTGTGAAGGTATTCAGCGCAGCCCGTGAAAAGACTCCAACTCCATTATGGTTTGTCTGAATGAAAGCACGGACTAGCGACTTTATAGACTTTTCTAAGAGATTATTCTTTATCTCGCCCTGTTGATTGGCCCCAGAGTTTAAAAACTGAGAGACGAAGGGGGACGTTTAAGGCATGGTGTGTTTTTCATGTTAGGGATATAGTAAAACACTGAAATGTTTTAATGTGCACTGATTTGATTATTGTACAAAGAATACGTATTTCCAAGCCACTTAATTATAGCACACTTGCAAATGTATGCCTGTAAGCCTACCATTTATTGCCAAATAGCTTGGGCTAAGACTACCTCCATATCCACAACTCATGATTGCACTTCCCATAATCAGGCACAACAACAAGCTATGTGGTCTTGTGAGAATATTGAGAGCTGTGAATGGCGCCTAATAGGGAAATTAGTGTATGACTGGTCCACGCCTCTTGCCCGCCTGGTAGAAGTCACTCTGGGGTGCGTGGGTGGCTTGCGCCGGGGGGAGCTGACCAAATTGGTCATGGTGCTGAAAGCATTGTTGGCAGCCAGTGGCCCAGTGCCCCTGCCCTGTGGGAAAACGCAGGACTGTGCGGAGGAGACTCCAAAATGACCTTAATGCATGAGACGGTGGGGGAACGAGCACGACCCACAGCCCGCCTCGAAATTAAACCGTAATGATTCCGGATAATTGGTTAATTAGCAGCTGGGGAACAGAGGTCTGTATTAGCGACCAGTGATCTCAGCAGCAAAGAAGTCAGAGCAAATGGAATCAATTCCACCCACCCCACCACACCCACTCTGAAAGCACTGAAAGGTTCACAAGCTAAGTGCCTATACAAGGCATGTGCAAAAAGGTGCAACTTTCAGAGCTTTGCCGAAAGCATTCAAAACATTACTTCGAGTCCAGTTGGAAAGTCGTTCTAGAAAACATTTTGATATGAAAAGTTCTGAACGTTGTCCCAGGCGAGGGGTGAGAATCAGCTGTGCGCAAAGTGTAATTCAACGGTGTCTGAAAGTGCATGATGAGTTCTTTACCTGGGAAATATGTAGACCTGAAGAAGGCGGGGTGAAAGGATCCGTCGAAGTAGGGGAGAGAGAAGGCCTTGGGGTGCATACTGTGGTGGATGGCGGGGGGCAACGATGCTGTAGAGGAAAATAACATGTGTCAAGGAGCGTCAACAATCAAGGCAACACTCATGAAAAGACAAACACGTTTTATCTGTTTTAAAATATGCTAAGTGTAAGAAACTGCTACATTTACCAATTAGAAAGAAGGTACAACTTTTCTAACATCACACTTACCGGTCTTTGGTGATGGTGCAAGGATTGCGCTGACTCCAAACTTAAGATAAGTTGGGTCTTTACTACTCGGTTGTGACGTTTTTGGAGAGCATGATTCACGCGTCGAGACAGTCGGAGAGACGATGCGCTCCTGTGGCATGGTTGTCGCCAGGGAGACGCTTGCTGAGGGGAGCGTCCGGCTGAAGTGGTACTCCGCCGGCCTGCTTATCCGCAGCAGGTCCTCCACTAGAAAGCTGGAGTGGGTTGGAAACGCGTTCTGCAGGGAACGTTGGAGCGGCAAGGAGGCGGAAGGGCGGTAAAGGCCTGGGTACATCGCATTAGGCGCAAGGACGCTTGGGATCATCATGGTCCCGTCTGTAGTATAACGCAACACGAAACTATCTGTGGAAATACTCCGTCAAGAACAAGTGAGGATCTGATAGGTTCCAATCTGAATGACTAGCTTTACTCCTCTGGCCCCTCTACTCTGGGGAGAGGTGTTTTATAGCAGGCTGCCCCAAAGCTCCTTTCAGAACTGTCAGCCTCAACAATGAGGTTCAACAAAGTTCTCTACATGAGTCGCTTTCAAGCGCCGTCCCGGGATCGCTGATTGGCTAGAGAGTGCAATTTATGATTGGATTAGACTTCATAAGCAAGGAACACACAATGTCCCTTCCACAAAAGAGCCATAGTCATCAATTTTGCATATTGACCACGTTCCATTGAGGCCCTGCGATTGGGTTTTGTTTGGTGGAGACGCACACAGGCTAATTAAAAAGCTATCCTAAAAGATTCAAACATAATTTGGGGCGTCTGAATGAGGGCTTAACCAGAAGAAGCAGCTATATTTATTCGGCTCCCCTGCTGTGTTTTAATGGATCAAAAGTCCTAATGAAAGCTATAGCCCACTAATAATTACAATTGAATGCAGTTGAGTTTATACCACATTGCTTAGGCTATAATAACGCGATCATAACGACAGCAACAACAATTAATTCGTATTACAACAACAAAATATAATGAATAAAAACTGCATGAATGGATAAATAATATAGGCTATTAATATTGACAATCATTCTCACAATCATGATAACAACGATAGGCAAAGTCTAATCACCATGGTTTCATTTAGCAACCTTAATAACTACCCTACTTTAAAATGTGAATTTATTTAGGAATATGTGGATTGCGTAAAATGTCCATTGGCTTCGTGTTTCATCAGATTCTCAACACTCAATCTGGACCTCGTCATGGAATAATGTCTTAAACGGATTTCTGCTCTCGGGAACGCTTTAACAGATGTGTTAAATATCACGGGCTTTGCAAAGTCCTCATTCTGTGCGCCAGACGCAGACCCACTGCACATTTGAGCACAGAGAAGTGTGCGGCCCTAACCGCGCACTGCTGATCCTGTTAACCATGAACTAACTGTCACCATCAGCTGCCATGGCGCCCCTCTCTCGCTTTCTCTCCCTCGCCTTCAAAAAGCCCTACTCGAATAAAAGCTTTATTTCTATAGACGGGGTTTGTTCTGCTGTTTTAACCAGCTGAATAAAAGTGCATCTATGATTTGATTTAAAACGCATTCATATGAGCGGACATTGAAAGCTGGTATAAAACTCATATTAAAGCGGGATTTGAGCCTGTTACTGTCGCGTTTAGTCTGCTCTGTCTTTAACCAGGCATTAGCGTTAAAATAAATCAATTTCCAAACAGAAATTCATTCTTGCTACTGTTTTTTTATGCCGAAATAGTGTATCGGCTAAAATAGTAAGCATATTTAAACAATGTCAAAAAACTAAAACATAGCCAATTGACATATTTGTTAATTAAAAGCAGAACAGAAATAATGGCTAACGAAATAAAATAACATATTAGGGAAGGGAAATGGGATACCTAGTCAGTTGCACAACTGAATGCATTCAACCTACCAGAAATGTTTAATTCATATTAGCCTAAATACATTCTTATCAAGTTAGGCTATAATTTGATTTCAGGACAAACAAGGTTAACGAAATGTTTTAAAGAATAAAAAACAAACGAAAAACGAATGTTATGATGTTAGTTTATACTTTCTTGCTTCATAATTCAATGCATTATTCAATGCATGATTTTTAATGTAGACTAAGTTTAATCAACATTACAGCCATTATATTTTGCCTATGTTTGATATAAATGTTATTCGAGTAATGATAGCCTAAGTGGTTCAACATTAATCGAATGTAAAGTGGTCACAATCCGTTAATTAAAACGGAACGCCTCCGTGAAATGATTTCCTTGTGAGAGAAAGTGAACGCTTATCAGACGTGCGTTAGCCTTTCTGCTTGGCCCCCCAAAAAAGATCTGCGCCGGGTCCCCCCCACACAAAAAAAAAGAACCTATCGTAACACCGTCACCATTCACCGCGAAAGTAACTAGACCTTCAAAGCTTTTTTATGAGCCTATATTTCTTTAGTTTGCTCAGAAAATCCTCCCTTTGTGACTGCAAGCAGATGGTTTGCAGGAAGCCTCGATCACCGAGACTAATTTCTACTAGCTTTGCAAGCTTTCCACGTCTTGGCCTCTTTTACCAAACAGAGCAAAAACAGCTGGCTCCGGCTGAATTAAAGCCATTAAAAGCACATCTCTAAAATATTACAGGACCATCCACCCCTCCCCCCGCTCTGTCCCACCCTCGAATTGACACAAGACAGACTGCTTCTGCATTGAAACGGAAAGTGGTCTATGGAAAGACTCGGACCTCAGGCCCTTACCACTGCCTCCACATCTCAAAACAATTTACTAAATAGATTAACTTAACCATTGTCTTGCGTCACTTTCTGCTTCGTTAAGTGAATGGGTTGAGTAAATATGTTACCCATGCATGAAGGCTTCTGTATGGCCCGTTACATTGTGTCCAGGGTCCGACAGGTGGTTAGCTGTTTATTATTCTACCATTATTTGATGGTGACGTCAAGGAAAAGGAACTCCCCATCTTTTCAGCGCGCGGATGGACAGATTGCTCGGACTGGTGCGCATTCTCCTGTATGATACCAGTAATCTATCAACCCCTCTTTAGTGTCGCACGAGGAAGTGTCCCGTTTCATTTTCAAAGTGGGAGAATTCTCTTTTCATTATTGCATTATAGGCCTATACATTCGTCTATTTCACTCTTTGAAGAAGAATGAAGATGATCAATGACACTGATCAAAAATGATATACGTCTTCTACAAAAAAGTACCCTGTCTACTCTATACATAACTGCAGATAAAGAAGTGATTATAAACACAACAGCCCATAGACGTAATATGCTACATTTTCTTAAACCAGTTCTGAAAACAGCCCAAACATCCAAAGACTAGGTTACGCACAGCGGTTGACTTTCATTGCGTATCCAACGGCTGTACATTTCAATTAACTAATCAATGTCCTTTAATGTAGCCTAACTTTATCTCAGAGAATCTACAATGCGGCTGTGTATGGACTGTAGACAGGCTCTCCGGTGAGGGCTAAGCTAACCTTTATGCGGCATCTGTTGCAGTGCAAAAAACCCAGAACATCCAGGGAATTATCAATGCCACACGATTCAGAGGAGCAGTGACAAGCATTACATCGATATTAACTTTGTATTAAACATAGGCCCCTCCTCCCCAAATGGAGTAAAACCATATCTCCTCGAACAATGCGCTCTGTTCTGAGATTCCATGCACCTGTTCTTTGACTGCTACAGTAAGCAGCCAGTCCGTGCGCGCAGAGGGCGATGGGAGAAAGCGTATTATTTTCACCCTAGGCGGTTATTTACCTCATGCTTGTCAGATATGATCTTTCAACATTGTAGTCTTGAAGTGTATTTTGATTACTTAATGTTTAATTTCGTCTTCGCTAGCAAAATATTTTGCATGTCAGTTGTATAGCCAATGAATTGCACTCCCTAATTCATTAATATATAGTTATGCTATTATATCTGTATTATCAGTTTATAAGCATACCTTTGAATAGGTACTGTAGGTTATATTTGTGCCCTCAAACCTATATACGTTTAATATGTGTATTTTACTGTTCTGCAGTCACCATATTGCCTAGCAATGGGACAATGTGTGTAACTTAAATCTTTGCCCGTCTTTTGGCACTCTTATATCAGCACTGTGCTGCCTGCATCTGAAGTGGTGTTCTAATCCTCTTAAGGACATGTTGGTACAGTTTGCATATCATTCTCCTATCTAAGAGAAAGGCCACAACACTTTCCATTCACCAGGATCCTCTGCCTCCTTTCACCAGGGCCACAGCCACCAACATTAGCATAATCTGACAACCAGTACTATTGTTTATGACCTTGTATACAAAGTTAATTGCTCATTAGTACCAGACAAACCAGAGGGGTGCAGAGGAAGCAGAGTAGTCAGATTCAGCTCTTTGTGGGTTGAAACAGGCAGGTAGTGGTTATTCAAATAAAATCTTAGAAAGAAGTGTATTCTAGATGAAAACATCATGCAATGTAAATGTATTTCCTAAACAGACAGACCCACACCCCATAATTAAAAGGGAAAGACATGCCATATCTCTATTGCCTGCAGTTATGGCCAGTTATGGCCAGTTATGCCATTTTCTTTGGAGGTTGAGTTGCAAAATAGATATTATCAGATGCTTTTTACGTTTTTAGATTTCCATCTTGTCTGTTTGGAAACAGAAACAAATCAGTGAGGTAGCCTATGTCTCAGAGAATGGACATGGGTGGCAGTGAAGTTATTCAAACTCTTCAGGGTCTTTTGCATTTCAAATATATTATTTTCCAACAGTTCTATTGGGACCTGTTTTACTCCTTTTCAGGTCTAGCAGTGCGTGCAGGTCTTAAACAGTAAACACACATGCATGCACGCACACGCACACACACACACACACACACACACACACACACACACACACACACACACACACACACACACACACACACACACACACACACACACACACACACACACACACACACACACACACACACACACACACACACACACACACACACATACTTCCCCAAAAGCCTTAAATTCGTCACAGTGGCTCAACGGTAATCAATTGCAAATGTATCTCACTCTGAGTTTAATCTCATCTGGCCAACAGTTTCACGGGTGCAGGACGATTTGCAAGAGGGGCCTGCCGTACCCCCTCAACACCCCCGCCAGACCCCCTCAGCACCTGGCAGGCTTTTGGGGTAGCGTCTTGTAAACGCCCGCTGCTTAAACGGGTGCCCCCTCTAAGCACCCAAGCGTCCCTGCGCAGCACGGAAAGAGGGGTGAGCCCTGTGGTTGTCAACACCGGTTTAGATTAGAGGTCCTGCAGTGACATTAGCCATGACTCCCATAGTCAAACCAAGGATTGTTTAATTTAGATATAGAGCCAATAGAAATAGTGGTGATTAGAGTGTGGGCGGTGAGTAAAATGGTATTGTGTGACATCACAGTTTTTTTCCGTCTTTATTGTCATTTTAGGCTTTTAGTAATACGTTTGAATCTAGACCTAGGCATGAACGGTAAGAGTTTTCATGCAAGTCTTTGGACATACAAACACTTATTGTGCTGTGTTATTGTAGTTAACAACTGTAATAACTTTGAGAACATAAACTTTGAGAATGCAAACTTTACCACCAAAAATAGGCTACCCTTTGCAAGTGGAACAAAGCTGGCCTAATTGGTTGTATACTGTATACTGTGCAGTACAATTGCTAGGTTTTCTTACCGGTACATCATTTGAATGCTTGCTAATAATGTCTGAAATTCCCATATAGACTGGGCATACACGGTGCCTTCAACGAGTATTCACACCCCTTGACTTTTTCCACATTTTGTTGTGTTAGAGTTTAAAACGGATTAAATGGAGATTTAGTGTCACTGGCCTACACACAATACCCCATAATGTTAAAATGGAATTATATTTTTTGAAATCTTTCCAAATTAATACAAAATGTGAATCTGTAATATCTTGAGTCAGTAAGTATTCAACCTCTAAATAAGTTCAGCAGTAAAAATGTGCTTAACAAGTCACATAAGTTGCATGGACTCTGTGTGCAATAATAGTGTTTATCATGATTTTTTAATTACTACCTCATCTCAGTACCCCACACATATGATTATCTGTAAGGTCCCTCAGTCAAGCAGTGAATTTTAAACACAGATTCAACCACAAAGACCAGGGAGGTTTTCCAATTCCTCACAAAGAACAGCACCTATTGGTAGATGGGTACAAATAAATAAGCAGACATTGAATATCCCTTTGAGCATGGTGAAGTTATTAATTACACTTTGGGATGGTGTTTCAATACACCCAGTCCCTGCAAAGATACAGGCGTCCTTCCTAACTCAGTTGCCAGAGTTGTAGGAAACTGCTCAGGGATTTCACCACGAGTCCAAATGTGTGTGAGTTTAATGGCTGTGAAAGGAGAAAACTGGGGGTGGATCAACAACATTGTAGTTACTCCACAATATTAACCTAAATGACAGAGTGAAAAGAAGGGAGCCTGTACAGAAAAAAAAAATATTCCCAAATATGCATCCTGTTTGCAATAAAGCACTAAAGTAAAACTGCAAAAATATTTTTCAACAGACATTGGGAGACAAATTGACCTTTCAGCAGGACAATAACCTAAAACACAATGCCAAATATAAACTGGAGTTGCTTAACATGACATTGAATGTCCCTGAGTGTCCTAGTTACAGTTTAAATAGGCTTGGAAATCTATGGCAAGACTTGAAAATGGCTGTCTAGCATGGATCACAACCAACTTGACAGAGCTTGAAGAGTAACAAAACAATTATGTGTAAATATTGTACAATCCAGGTGTGCAAAGCTCTTAGAAACGTACCCAGAAAGAGTAAGGTGATTCTAACATGTATTGAGTCAGGGGTGTGAATACTTACGTAAATTAGATATTTCTGTATTTAATTTTTAATAAATGTGCAACATTTAAAAAAAACATGTTTTCACTTTGTCATTATGGTATAATTTGTGTAGATGGGTGAGAAAAAAAAACATATTTTATCAGTTTTGAATTCAGGCTGTAACACAAAAAAATGTGGAATAAGTCCAGAGCGACGCATCAGTCTAAGGCGCTGCATCTCAGTGTGAGTGGTGTCACTGTAGTCCCTGGTTCGAATCCAGGCTGCATCACATCCTACTGTGTTTGGGAGTCCCATAAGGTGGTGCACAATTGGCCCAGCATCGTCCAGGTTTGGCCGGGGTAGGCCGTCATTGTAAATAAGAATTTGTTCTTAACTGACTTGCCTAGTTAAATAAAAAAGTCAAGGCACTTTCTTTTGTAAAACTGCAACAAATAATCAAACCAACCAATCACTTTTCCTGTGGCGGGGGCAGTATGGGAGGGGTTCTTAAAACAGAACATATGAATGGGTGGCTTGGGAGGTGACGAGGGGGAATGGGGGGGTTGGGTATGGTTGAGGGACTTTGGTGCCTGTTGGCCCTATGGCATTGATGCGGCATTGGCCATATAATCGGATTGCGAGGTGGTGAAAGTGAGCCCTGGTGCTTATGTCAGTTTGCGTCTCGTCAAGCTGAATAATACGCATGGCTGAGGAGCGCAGCGGCCACTCACCATTGAGGCCTCTCTCCGCTCGTGGCTAAGCGATTCTAAAAGAAAGAAAAAGCCCTCATTGGATTCATATATAATTCTTACTCAAGCGTTTTGATGCATTTGCATAAGAGGGGTAAACCGGTGGTCGCTTTTCAGCTATGTGTGCAAGTGTATTTGTGTATGTATGTGTGTCAGTGTGTGTGTGTGTGTGTGGAGATCTCCAAGCCTAGCCCCTGTAAAAGCAGCTCTATGTAGAGGGACACGGTTCTTGTGCTCAGGCCCTCATGGTTAATTGAGGAGCAACATCAAAACAACTTGACATTTAACTTTTTCCTCTTATCTGGGGCTATGTTCGGCAAAAACAAAGAGTTGAAGAGCGATTGCCATTAAAAATCAATGAATCCCTTTGAAATCCCTTTGTAAATGTTGCATCGATATGAGTCAGAAACAGTTATTCTATTGTCAAAATTAACTAAAGTGTAAGTAGGATAATGTTGGTCATCAAGTCAGTCTATTCTAAAACGGAGTTTGGAACATTCATGCGTCACAATGGGTAAATTAAAATTGGGTTTTGATTTGACAATGTCCATTTGCCCACTAACACGGAACCCAAACCGGCTGCGCGTGTGCGACATCGTGCCCCCACACCAAACGCGATCACAGCACACAGGTTAAAATATCAAAACAAACTCTGAACCAATTATATTAATTTGGGGACAGGTCGAAAAGCATTAAACATTTATGGCAATTTAGCTAGCTAGTTTGCACTTGATAGCTAATTTGTCCTATTTAGATAGCTTGCTGTTGCTAGCTAATTTGTCCTGGGATACAAACATTGAGTTGTTATTTTACCTGAAATGCACAAGGTCCTCTACTCCGACAATTAATCCACACATAAAACGGTCAACCGAATCGTTTCTAGTCATCTCTCCTCCTTCCAGGCTTTTTCTTCTCTGGACTTTATATTGTGATTGGCAACTTTCATAAATTAGGTGCATTACCGCCACTGACCTTGTTCGTCTTTCAGTCACCCACGTGGGTATAACCAATGAAGAAATGGCACGTGGGTACCTGCTTCTATAAATCAATGAGGAGATGGGAGAGGCAGGACTTGCAGCGCGATCTGCGTCACAAATAGAACTGACTTCTATTTTAGCCCTTGGCAACGCAGATGCTCGTTGGCGCGCGCGAGCAGTGTGGGTGCAATAATTGAATAATATAGATTTCAAAATTTATTTTGCAACGCGTGCACGAGCGGTGTAGTCAGCCTGTAACATGGGGTGAACAGCTGCAGTGATTTCTGTCTATCCAATATCATAGACAGACTGTTCATAGAAGACATCATGTCGCAAATTTTTTTAACTTGAGAAATACCTTAGTTATATGTAAAAGTGCGGCAACTAAAACATACTCTGCAAAACTGTCAAATTGTATTACAGATTTCTTGAGTTATGTTAGATTCATTCTGGGGATTTTGAGGAAGTGAAATAGGCTTCCGCGTCTACAGTGTCTCATAAGGGACAAACATTATAACCAAAAGTGGAATCAGTCAGGGAACACACCAAGACTGAAAACTCGTTTTTTTTAATGAGCAACAGAAAAACAGACCTGCCAATCGACATGTTCAGTCGCTCTTTAAAGCAGGAGTCAAATACTTAAACCCCACGTAGTTAAATTAATTGACATGGACTAGTATGAGATATAATTTTGTGCCCAATTCAGACGTGAGATAAGTTAACTTTCCGATTGAGCCAACATATGCAGTGTTTACCGTGAATGTGGTCTCCACTAATGTGGTAACATTGCTTTTAATCTTTTCATATATGAGTTCCAAATATCTCTAATGGTCATCCCAGCGTGAGCTGTTTAATGCACGTAATGTCAGAATGCACTCACTGTTCCAAAATGTGATTATTACTCAACAGGACAGTTAATGTGCTGCCTGCTAATTATCTATAGGCTATGTTTCAACTTGTCAATTTCAAATTATTTCTAACAACAGTTTGAATTGAGGTGTGTTCCGCTTCCTCATTAATTCACATAGAAGTAGCCCATTTCAGCGTTGCGGACAATTTGAGGCTTTACTGAGCCGGACAAGGACAAACTTCTCTCTTTGAGGAGAGCCCACACACTTCACCAATGTTTGTGCAGATCAAGTATGCAGATATTTGCGCAGTCTTGCACGAATTGGAATATGTTCTAGCTGGCGCTCGCATTGTTTTCCTTACAAATAATAACTTTGGACATGGTCGCTATCCTATCAAAGTAAGTTCCTTATTTTCTGTATAGCGTGTTGTCATTTCTACTGTAGGCGCATACAGTATGTATATATATATATATATATATATATATATGTATGTATGGGGAATAATGTATTTACAGTTTTATTCACATATTTTCAAGTATTGGTGACAATAATGCATTCCCGGTTATTGCATAGGTTGTAATGGACACCTATGATGTGTGTAAAATACTTTTTGGAAGATTGTTCTGATTATAATGAGCTAATGCTAAGCTATTTGCTAGCTATGTGTATGTGTGGTGCCATGTTTGTTGACATTCTACAATGCATTCTGGGTGTCACGTAGACATATGTCAGACCAAAGACGTTATAATGAGGTGAATGAATGGTTCACTCATCTTTCGGGTAAACTTCCAGAATTAAATAAAGGGAAGTGAATGATGCATAATGTACTATTAACTTCTTAGGGAGCAGCGCACGAGGTGACGGTTTTGGAGAGCCTGGCGTGCCCAAAGTAAAATGCCTCCCATTCAGGCCCAGAAAATAGGATATGCACATATTATTAGTACCATTGGATAGGAAACACTCTGAAGTTTCTAAAAGTGTTAACATTTTGTCTGTGAGTATAACAGAACGGATATGGCAGGCGAAAACCCGAGGAATGTCTGTCCTGGAAAAAGTATTTTTGACACATTGCCTCATTTGGAACCCCTCCCTTATGAAAATCCCATATAAGGGCATATGAATGCAGTACCTATTGCTTCCTCTGGATGTCAACAGTCTCGAGACAGTGTTTTGATTATTTTTAGCTCCTTTAGAGAATAGAAGAAGAAGATTTAGGAAGTGGCCACACAGATGTCAACAAGAGGAAAACGCGCGTTCCCGGCTGGCACGCTCTGTGGTTTTTTCCTTTCTTATCGCCCAGTTTATATTCCGGTTGAAATATTATACTATATATATATAAAAGTGTTCCTAAGGATACATTTACAATTATGTTTGATTGTTCTTGGACAAGTTTATAGGTATAAGTTGAACGAGTTCTCTTCACGTTTCAATGGAGGAGTCGACGCTGTACTTTCTCATTATAACGCGCCAACCAAACGGAGATTTATGGATATAATACATTACTTTTTCTAACAAAAGAACCATGGATTGTCTTCGTTGGACACTTGGGAAGCCCTCAGCAGAAGTTCTTCAAAAGGTAATTGATTTGTTTTCGTTGTGAAATGTGTTTTCTGTGAACCGTGATGGCTTATGAATTTATTGTAATGGGAAAAACATGTGAGGTGCTATCCTCAAACAATCAAATGTGGTGCTTTCGCCGTAAAGCCTTTTTGAAATCCGACAACGCTGTGATATTGCCAAGAAGCAGAGCTTTTGATGACTATGAAACACTTGTATATTGATGAATGTTTAATAATTAAACCTTTGGATTTTGAATTTGGCGCCTTGCATTTCACCGGGTAGTGTCGGGAGTGGGGCGCTAGCGCACCACCGCTCCTTATTAACAGACCAAAGACATCTTGTCTTCTCTTATTATCTTTGGTTGATGTGAAAAAACAAACATGGTGGCGTGCACAAACTACCCATCGTCGGATTACTTTCAATTTCTAGAAAGTGTTTTACTCAATTATTTCCATCAATGGTGAGCTCACCCCTGATGTGATCAATTATAAAGAGTAATGGATATTAGCTAATACATATTGTATAAAAATATGACCGCTTGTGTTATGTCAATCTTTCCTCAGTTAGCGCCAGGACAAATGTAGCCTACATTTTCCGGTTTGGATGATTGTGTTATGCTGTAGCTACTTCTTGTGAATGCCTGAACATTGCATCCAAAAATAAACTGGTCACATTCTGGCCATGACTCTGTAAGGATTGTGTTTGTGCAAAATGTTTCTGTGAAAAAACTGTGGAAAGCTCAAATGCTGGTTGTTGTGTCAATCAAAACTGGACGTTCTAAATAAGCCTTCTAATCACACCAGTTTGAGCGTATGCTGCAGGGACCACTGTTGAATTATCACACCCGTTTGTTGGTACATGTGAAAAGGTTAAATTTCAATCATGCTGTAAAGCTGAAATTCTGTGATACGTATTGAATAGACCTTAAGTCCATGTTTTATTGACTTAAGTCCATGTTAAGTCTACTTATCTCAAGTCTGAATCAGGCCCTTTGTGAACAAGATACTTCTGCTCCTAACATTATAGGACTTTTTTCCCTTTTTTCCCTAATTGTATGTACCAGTGCAACTGTTTTAGGCCTACCTGTTATTTTAAAGAAGGGAACACAGAAAAAGGTTTAAAAAAAATCTAAAAAGAAATTAAGCTAAATATGACGATGAAAAGTGTAGGTAAAGACAATTTCATGTTTTTACTGTAGCTTTCTTCTATACTTCTCTGAAAATAGCAGATGTGAACTTTGAACAGGTGCAAATTCTCTAAAATACTTTATAAACTATAAACAATTGTATTAGCATACATTTTCATAATATAACTCACCAACAGTAACTCTTTAACTGTTCAAGCTAGAGACACCAAACCAACTTTTCAAATTCTTGAAAACGTTTATCAACTATAACTATTGCATTTCCATACATTTGCATAATATAACGCAAATCAAATCAAAGTTTACTTGTCACGTGCGCGAACACTGGCGGTTCTGGGGGGGCAGAGGGCCAGTGCCCCTGTGACAACAATTTTGGACCCCCTTGTGGCCCCCCTAAACGTGGAGTATGAAATAATTTTTGCATAACACATTTTTGCTATCGTTCTATTTTACATCCGTTATTAGACAGTGGCAACGTGGAACACTAATTAAACCCACACATTTACTAGAGGGACATGGTCTTTTGCCTACTAATGCCTGCAATGAAGTGAAGAAAACAATATGACAACAATAACGTCTAATGTAACTGGCCCCTCTAACAGTACAACTGGCCCCAGCTTGGCCCCCCCAGTTGAAAGGGTCTAGAACCTCCACTGGCGCCGAATACAACAGGTGTAGACCTTACAGTGAAATGCTTATTGACAGGCCCTAACCAATAGCACAATTTTTAAGTGAAAAATAGGTATTAGGTGAACAATAGATAAGTAAAGCAATAAAAACAATAGTAAAAAGAGTGAAAAATAACAGTAGCGAGCCTATATACAGGCACCGGTTAGTCGGGCTAATTGAGGTAGTAGGTATGGTTAAAGTGACTATGCATATATGATAAACAGAGAGTAGCAGTAGCGTAAAAGATGGGTTGGCGTTGGTGGGTGGCGGGACACAAATCAAATACATTTTTATTTGTCACATACACATGGGTAGCAGATGTTAATGCGAGTGTAGCGAAATGCTTATGCTTCTAGTGCCGACCATTCAGTAGTATCTAACAAGTAATCGAACAATTTCACAACTACCTTATACACACAAGTGTAAAGGAATGAATACGAGTATGTACATATACATATATGGATGAGCGATGGCTGACAAGATGGCAAGATGCAAGATGCAGTAGATGGTATAGAGTACAGTATATACATATGAGATGAGTAATGTAGGATATGTAGACATTATATAAATGGCATCGTTTAAAGTGGCTAGTGATACATTTATTACATCCACTTTTTAATTATTAAAGTGGCTAGAGATTTGAGTCGATGGCCGAATGGCATAGGCAAGATTCAGTAGATGGTATAGAGTACAGAGAAATGTCGGATATGTAAACAATATATACAAAATTGTTTAAAGTGGCTAGTGATACATTTGTTACATCCAATTTTCTATTATTGTGATGCGACTGTGTGTAGCTGGTGTAGAGAAGTCAGGCGCAGGACTGCAGATATGAGTAATAAATGCAATTTACTCAAATATAATAACAAATACACATCAAATATTGCCAAGCCCACAATAACGGACCGCAAAACAATAAACAATAACTGACAAACAAACATGGGGGGACCAGAGGGTTAAATAATGAACAAGTAATTGTGGGATTGAAACCAGGTGTGTAAAACAAGGACAAAACCAATGGAAAATGAAAAATGGATTGGCTGAGGCGGACAGGGATTTTAAGTCACCTGAAGACTCTGTATACCTCGGCTCCCGTGCTGGCTCATCCGGATCCCTCTTTGGCGTTCATAGTGGAGGTGGACGCGTCCGAGGCTGGGATAGGAGCCGTGCTCTCTCAGCGCTCGGGTACGCCACCGAAGCTCCGCCCCTGTGCCTTCTTTTCGAAGTAGCTCAGCCCGGCGGAGCGAAACTATGATGTGGGGGACCGGGAGCTGTTGGCTGTCATCAAGGCTCTGAAGGCGTGGAGACCCCGTAGTGCCGGACATTGGCTTGAGGGGGGCGAAACACCCTTTTCTCATCTGGACTGACCACCGCAATCTGGAGTACATCCGGGCGGCAAGGAGACTGAACCCTCGCCAGGCAAGGTGGGCCATGTTCTTTACTCGTTTTGTTTTCACCCTGTCCTACTTACCAGGTTCCCAGAACGCAAAGGCAGACGCACTGTCCCGGATGTATGACACAGAGGAGTGGTCCATGGATCACACTCCCATACTCCCGTTCCGTCTGCTGTACGTACAGAGCCCACTCCCTCTCAGTGTACAGCTGGGCGTCTGTACGTTCCGTCTGCTGTCCGCGACCGGTTGATCTATTGGGCCCACATGTCACCCTCCTCTGGCCATCCTGGCATCGGTCGGACAGTGCCTGTCTTAGTGGGAAGTACTGGTGGGCCACCTTGGCCAAGGACGTGAGGGTTTATGTTTCCTCCTGCTCGGTGTGCGCCCAGTGCAAGGCTCCTAGACACCTGCCCAGAGGGAAGTTACAACCCCTACCCGTTCCACAACGGCCGTGGTCGCACCTGTCGGTGGACTTCCTGACTGATCTTCCTCCCTCACAGGGCAACACCACGATCCTGGTCATTGTGGATCGGTTTTCTAAGTCCTGCCGTCTCCTCCCTTTGTCCGGTCTCCCTACGGCCCTACAGACTGCGGAGGCCCTGTTCACACACGTCTTCCGGCACTACGGGGTGCCTGATCGGGGTCCCCAGTTCACGTCCAGGGTCTGGAAGGCGTTCATGGAACGTCTGGGGGTCTCGGTCAGCCTCACCTCAGGTTTTCACCCCGAGAGTAACGGGCAGGTGGAAAGAGTAAACCAGGATGTGAGCAGGTTTCTGCGGTCATATTGCCAGGACTGGCCGGGGGAGTGGGCGGCGTTCATCCCATGGGCAGAGATGGCCCAAAACTCACTCCGCCACTCCTCCACTAACCTCTCTCCCTTCCAGTGCGTACTGGGGTATCAGCCGGATCTGGCACCTTGGCATCAGAGCCAGATCGAGGCTTCTGCGGTGGATGAATGGTTTAAGCGCTCGGAGGAGACCTGGGATACCGCCCATGTGCACCTGCAACGGCCGTGAGGCGGAAGAAGTCGAGCGCCGACCGCCACCCTGCAGGAGGCTGGGTCCGCGGTTTGTTGGGCCATTCAAAGTCCTGAGGAGACTGAACTAGGTTTGCTACAGGTTACAGCTTCCCCCAGATTACCGTATTAATCCCTCGTTCCATGTGTCTCTCCTCAGGCCGGTGGTGGCTGGTCCACTCCAGGAGTTTGAGGTGGGGGGGTTCCTCCACCCCCTCTGGACATCAAGGGGGCCCCGGCGTATGCTGTTCAAGCCATCCTGGACTCGAGGCGTCGGAGGAGGGGCCTTCAGTACCTCATGGAGTGGGAGGGGTACGGTCCGGAGGAGAGACGCTGGGTGCCGGTGGAGGACGTTCTAGACCCTTCGTTGCTGCGGGAGTTCCAACGTCTCCATCCGGATCGCCCTGCGCCTCGTCCTCCGGTGTCGGCGCGCTGCTGGAGCCGCGCGTCAAGGGGGGGGCCGGGTACTATCATGACTTCCGCCAAAGTCGGTCCCTCTCCTTGTTCGGGCGGCGTTCGGCGGTCGACGTCACCGGTTTTCTAGCCATCGCCAATCCATTTTTCATTTTCCATTGGTTTTGTCCTTGTTTTACACACCTGGTTTCAATCCCACAATTTCTTGTTCATTATTTAACCCTCTGTTCGCCCATGTTTGTCTGTGATGCAACTAGGTGTGTAGCTGGTGTAGAGAAGTCAGGTGCAAGTCAGACGCTCTCAACCTGCTCCACTACAGCCCCCGTCGATGAGAATGGGGGCGTGCTCGGTCCTCCTTTTCCTGTAGTCCACAATTATCTCTCCTTAGTCTTGATTATGTTGAGGGATAGGTTGTTATTCTGGCACCACCCGGCCAGGTCTCTGACCTCCTCCCTATAAGCTGTCTCGTCGTTGTTGGTGATCAGGCCTACCACTGTTGTGTCGTCTGCAAACTTAATGATGGTGTTGGAGTCATGCCTGGCCACGCAGTCGTGGGTGAACAGGGAGTACAGGAGGACTGAGCACGCAACCCTGAGGGGCTCCAGTGTTGAGGATCAGCGTGGCGGATGTGTTGCTACCTTCCCTCACCACCTGGGGGGCGGCCCGTCAGGAAGTCCAGGATCCAGTTGCAGAGGGAGGTGTTTAGTTCCAGGATCCTTAGCTTTGTGATGAGCTTTGAGGTTACTATGGTGTTGAACGCTGAGCTGTAGTCAATGAATAGCATTCTCACGTAGGTGTTCCTTTTGTCCATGTGGGAAAGGGCAGAGTGGAGTGCAATAGAGAATGCATCATCTGTGGATCTGTTTGGGCGGTATGCAAATTGGAGTGGATCTAGGGTGGCAGGTAGCCTACACACACACACACTGGAATAAGTTTCTACATGACAGTGAAGGCTTTGCATTGGCACTTTGTTGTGTTTTTTGGGGGACTGGCAGAAAATGCCTGGAATGTAAAATAGTTATTAACCGGTTACAATGCTTTTAAAATAATGGTTATGTTCCAAAACAGAATAGAACACCTTCGTTCTTGGTTCTGGATCTGTTCCCTGAACTGGTTCCAACCCCTGCACAGTGGTAGACATTTTAAATGGTACCGTTCTTTACATTCTCTTTACAGTCTTCAATTTCTGTCCAAAATATTGAGCAATTGAAACTGAAACAGTACATCCAGAATGGCTGGAGGCAGCAAACAATGTACCAGGTCAGCTGTGGTTTATAACCTGATAGCAATAGTTGTTGGACTACCAAAAAATGTACTGGTGAAATAGAAAAGTACATTTCAATAATAAAATGTGGTGTGCTTGCTAGCTTGTTTTAAAGTATTTATGGTTTTGAAAAGGTTAGAACATCTTAATGTTGTTTTAATGTTTGTTGCTGAAATGGTTAACCCGAAGAGTCATCAATATTGTGGACAAAAACTGAAGAATGTAACTAAGGCTGGGAATGTCAATACAATCAAACTAGCAAGGGGAATGACCACAAGTCAATCATAATGTGGCTAATAGGCTAGCTTATATGTACTGTAGCGACTATATTTATTTAGCAAGCTAAAAACACAGAGCCTAACATTATCTAGCTAGCTAGCTAGCTGCTGGGAGGATGTCATGTCATTGGACGAGTGGGTGTGTGGCCAACTACCCCCTCCATATAGTTTTTTGGGGCTACAGCTGGAGATGCAGGTCACATTTGGTTAGTTAGCAAGAAATGTGAATCACTTTTCCCAGCTAGCTATGCTGAATTTGAATGACTTAGTTAGCATATCTGCACGGAGCCCGTTGCGATGTCCCTCTAAGGCCCTTCTGCTAGCCTGCTAGCCCCGGCCCGCTAGATGTCTGAATCGCCATGTCTCCAGCCCGTGTCTTCTTATAGGCTTTAGCCGTACCCTTATCCTACTCCTCCTCTGTTCCTCTGGTGATGTAGAGGTTAATCCAGGCCCTGCAGTGCCTAGCTCCACTCCCATTCCCCAGGCGCTCTCATTTGTTGACTTCTGTAACCGTAAAAGCCTTGGTTTCATGCATGTTAACATTAGAAGCCTCCTCCCTAAGTTTGTTTTATTCACTGCTTTAGCACACTCTGCCAACCCGGATGTCCTAGCCGTGTCTGAATCCTGTCTTAGAACGGGAAATTTCCATCCCTAACTATAACATTTCCCGACAAGATAGAATTGCCAAAGGGGGGCGGAGTTGCAATCTACTGCAGAGATAGCCTGCAGAGTTCTGTCTTACTATCCATGTCTGTGCCCAAACAATTTGAGCTTCTACTTTTAAAAATCCACCTTTCCGGAAACAAGTCTCTCACCGTTGCCGCTTGCTATAGACCACCTTCTGCCCCAGCTGTGCCCTGGACACCATATGTGAATTGATTGCCCCCCATCTATCTTCAGAGCTTGTGCTGTTAGGTGACCTAAACTGTGACATGCTTAACACTCTGGCCGTCCTAATATCAAAGCTTGTTGCCCTCAATCTCACACATATTATCAATGAACCTACCAGGTACAACCCCAAATCCGTAAACACGGGCACCCTCATAGATATCATCCTAACCAACCTGCCCTCCAAATACACCTCTGCTGTCTTCAAACAGGATCGACCTGGCCCGGGTATCCTGAAAGGATGTTGACCTCATTCCGTCAGTAGAGGATGCCTGGTTATTCTTTAAAAGTGCTTTCCTCACCATCTTAAATAAGCATGCCCCATTCAAAAAAATGTAGAACCAGGAATAGATATAGCCCTTGGTTCACTCCAGACTTGACTGCCATTGACCAGCACAAAAACATCCTGTGGCGTACTGCACTAGCATCGAAGAGCCCCCGTGATATGCAACTTCTCAGGGAAGTTAGGAACCAATATACACAGGCAGTTAGGAAAGCAAAACTTTTTCAAACAGAAATGTGCATCCTGTAGCACAAACTCCCAAAAGTTCTGGGACACTGTAAAGTTCATGGAGAATAAGAGCACCTCCTCCCAGCTGCCCACTGCACTGAGGCTAGGAAACACTGTCACCACCGATAAATCCACGATAATTGAGAATTTCAACAAGCATTTTTCTACGGCTTTTCACCTGGCTACCCCTACCCCGGGCAACAGCCCTGCACCCCCCACAGCAACTTGCCCAAGCCTCCCCCATTTCTCCTTCACCCAAATCCAGATAGCTGATGTTTTGAAAGAGCTGCAATATCTGGACCCCTACAAATCAGCCGGGCTAGACAATCTGGACACTCTCTTTCTAAAATGATCTGCCGAAATTGTTTCAACCCCTATTACTAGCCTGTTTAATCTCTCTTTCATATTGTCTGAGATCCCCAAAGATTGGAATGCTGCCGCAGTCATCCCCCTCTTCAAAGGGGGAGACACTCTAGACCAAAACTGCTACAGACAGTAGACATATCCTACCCTGCCTTTCTAAGGTCTTCGAAAGCCAAGTTAACAAACAGATCACTGATCATTTCGAATCCCACGGTACCTTCTCCGCTATGCAATCTGGTTTCCGAGTCGGTCATGGGGCGTTATATTCTTCCTGGGGGTGTATATGAATATACTTGAATAGGATTTCATGTTGCTAAAAGGCTGTCAGTTCCACCTTAACTGCTCCATTTCCTCCTAGTGGTGCTGTGATTTATAATGACCACCACCATTCAATTAGAAATCGAATATTAGAATGGATATCAACCTTCTTATGATGGGATAAATGTCAGCCATTTTGGTCAGGGCGTTGGTCAACTATGGTTTGCCAGTGCTGTAATAAGATAGTGTAAAATAATGAATTTAAAGAATTTATCTGCACTGTATGTTTGTTAGCTAGCTATCCAGACAATTTTAGAGGAATGATTCAATTTTATTTTTGTTAACTGACAATATGCCAACATTCCATTCAAACAATTCAGTCAATGCACAGCCATACACTGCCTGAAATCAGTTGATGGTAGGACTTAGGCAAGTTGTAAATGCAAGTCGCCTACTGATATTGCATCATATAATAGCACTTTATGGTCTGTTTACATATATTTTAGAGGCTATTTATACAGATAGTGTATAAAGCCTATATATGTAGTGATAATTATATGACAATATTTTAGGTTGCCAATCATTCTATTAAACATCTGATATATCACATGCCTTACTTTTGTTTTGCTGCATAAGTAAAACCAGGATTATACCTCTACTGCCATTCAATCCATAGACTGGTTTGGATTTCTCCCTGACCAATATGGCTGCCATTTCCACCCAATTCTGGAACTTTAAGGGTTTATGACATAGTCCCTCTACTAATTTAAGAGGATCTCTATGACCACAACCACAATCCCTCACAGCCTGGAATGTGGTCAGGGCCTTTGGTCAGATGGATGGTCGTAATGTGGTCTGACTAACTTTATACGGTCAATCGCAAGACCCCCCAGGTCTAGTCCTCAATTCTAGACCACAGTTGGTCAAAACCATTGTCATGTACTGCTGGTTTATACTAATGTGGAGTGTAATTTATCCCATTAGAACACTTAGAGCTTTCTAATAGGCACAAGGTGAGCTGACCTGACCTGACCTCTGACCTCTGCTCTCACAGGACCTATGTGACCTTAACCTCCTGTCACCCCTCTAAAATCATTCCTCCATTTCCCCATTCCCCCCATCTCCCCTTACTCTGTTAAGTCATCTGAATTCTCTGCTCTCGTCTGTAACCATTCAGCTTTAGCTCAATGAGGTAGAATTGATGCCGTTCAGGAGATCAGAAGGCCAGCCCAGTACCAAGGGACTTTCATGTATTGTGCCTGGTCCATCAGCCGATCAGACACCAGGATGTGGGGTTAAGTCAGACCTCTGACAGCCCAGGAATGGTAAAGTCAGGCGAGCTAAGTCAATCAAGGCCTGATGAGAGAGGAGAGGTGGACGAGAGTTCAGTCAACTGTTTCAATGGGCATGCATGCCTAAAAAAACTCACAAGCTTGTGCTATTTAATGGGATGCCATGCACTTGCGCAATGCTTGAAAGTGCTGTGATTCTGAAGAAACTTCTAAATGCATCATATTGTATTTTCCTCTTATTCTCACTCACACATTTAGGTGCATGAGGTGTTATCTAAAAAGGGTGATGATCAAACTATTTCTTACATTTAACCGAAAGGAATCCTCTTGGAGCCCCCTTGTACTTGAACAATAGGCAGAAGGGTTGGAGGGAGGAGGAGAGGGGGAAGGGACTTCCATCGGTATGTGACCTCTGGTCTGCAAGGCCTGATAAGAGACTTCAGGTCAAGGGGGACATAAAGGAGAGGAGAGAGGCTACTCAGACGCTCCACACTGCAGAATGGAGAGGCTCTAAACTGCAGAAGGGGAATGTTGAATCCTTCTCTCAGCTGGGAGCTCAATGAGGTAGAGGAATGACGTTAACTTTACAATTTGTCATAGCATTCGCTGGCTGCCTTTGATGGCTTTAGACAGCAGCATGCCACCCTGCATCCCACTGAAGCTAAGCTGGGTTGGTCTTGATCGGTCCCTGGATGCGAGACCAGATGCTGTGGGAGGCACTCTTTCCTCTCGTCTAAAGAGATCCCAATGCCCCAGGACAGTGATTGGGGACATTGCCCTGTGTAGGGTGCAGTCTTTCGGATGGGATGTTAAACATTTGTCCTGACTCTGTGGTCACTAAAGATCCCATGGCTCTTATCGCAAGAGCAGGGGTGTTAACGTGGCCTCCTAATTATCCCCAGCTTCCAATTAGTTCATTCACCCCCCTCGCCCCCTCCGTAACTATTCCACAGGCATTGTTGTAAATGAGAATGTGTTCTCAGTCAACTTACCTGGTAAAATAAGGATTAAAAAAATACAAATAAATAACTGGAACTCAAAATATGTGTTTTCAAGAATATTCTCCCGCAAGGATTTCCTTGGGGAAAGTTTGGGTAAAACAAACTTGGCTCCCATCTCAACATGAAAAAGGTGACATGTAGAAGTGATTGTGTTTGTGTCTGCTTTCCATTTCTGTGAAGACAGGAGGAAGAGATAAAGCTCCTGCACTCTCGCACACACAGACATGAAACCGAAGTCAGCTAATGTAGCAAATGGGGATATGTGAAACTTACTCCTCAGTGTCCCGCTTGCATTGCATCATTAGCTAGCTTTTGAGGTGGCGCGATCGGCTAAGATGCTTGAGGAGGCCGGGCACGTGTGCTAGCAAGGCAGAAGTTCTGAGTTTGTGCCAGGGTATGGGCCGTAACAGTGTTGCCATGACAGTTGAGCTCAGCTCAACGCTGGGGTCGCGGTTTAATAAGTTAGAGAGGTGAATGTAGCACATGGAGATGTGTGAAAAATGTGTGAAATTTACTCCTCAGCCTGAAGTGTCCCGCTTGAGTGGTACTCGCTAAGCAAGCAGCGTGATGTCCTTTACACTAACAGTATAGCTTCCTCCACTGGTTTGAACTATTGATCCTCTGCTCGCAAACACAGGTGGCCATCCTCCTTGACAACATACCAATCAATATTGAGCTGTAGAAAAATATAAAATTTGATAGCTTCATTGATGACATTTCAAGCTAGCTGTGGAGTGAGTTTACAGCATGTTCTTAACTCTGTTACACAGAGCCCCACAGTGGAGTTGTCAAAAACTCAGCAAAAAAAGAAACGTCCCTTTTTCAGGACCCTGTATTTCAAAGATCATTTGTAAAAATCCAAACAACTTCACAGATCTTCATGTAAAGAGTTTAAACACTGTTTCCCATGCTCGTTCAATGAACCATTAACAATTAATGAACATGCACCTGTGGAACGGTCGATAAGACACTAACAGCTTACAGATGGTAGGCAATTAAGGTCACAGTTATGAAAACTTAGGACACTAAAGAGGCTTTCTACTAACTAAAAAACACCAAAAGAAAGATGCCCAGGGTCCCTGCTCATCTACGTGAACGTGCCTTAGGCATGCTGCAAGGAGGCATGAGGACTGCAGATGTGGCCAGGGCAATAAATTGCAATGTCCGTATTGTGAGAGGCCTAAGACAGCGCTACAGGGAAACAGGACGGACAGCTGATCAGACCACGTGTAACAACACCTGCACAGGATCGATACATCTGAACATCACACCTGCGAGACAGGTACAGGATGGCAACAACAACTGCCCGAGGAACACCAGGAACGCACAATCTCTCCGTCAGTGCTCAGACTGTCCGCAATATGCTGAGAGAGGCTGGACTGAGGGTTTGTAGGCCTGTTGTAAGGCAGGTCCTCACCAGACATCACCGGCAACAACGTTGCCTATGGGCACAAACCCACCGTCGCTGGACCAGACAGGACTGGCAAAAAGTGCTCTTTTCTGACAAGTCGCGGTTTTGTCTCACCAGGGGTGATGGTCGGATTCACGTTCTTCAACGAAGGAATGAGCGTTACACCGAGGCGTGTACTCTGGAGCGAGATCAATATGAAGGTGGAGGGTCCGTCATGGTCTGGGGCGGTGTGTCACAGCATCATTGGACTGAGATTGCTGTCATTGCAGGCAATCTCAACGCTGTGCGTTACAGGGAAGACATCCTCCTCCCTCATGTGGTGCCCTTCCTGCAGGCTCATCCTGACATGACCCTCCAGCATGACAATGCCACCAGCCATACTGCTCGTTCTGTGCGTGATTTCCTGCAAGACAGGAATGTCAGTGTTCTGCCATGGCCAGCGAAGAATCCCAATCCCACATCTGGGATCTGTTGGATCGGAGGGTGAGGGCTTGTGCCATTCCATCCAGAAATGTCCGGGAACTTGCAGATGTCTTGGTGGAAGATTGGGGTAACATCTCTCAGCAAGAACTGGCAAATCTGGTGCAGTCCATGAGGAGGAGATGCACTGCAGTACTCAATGCAGCTGGTTGCCACACCAGATTCTGACTGTTACTATTGATTTTGACCCCCCCTTTGTTCAGGGACACATTATTAAATTTCTGTGGAACTTGTTCAGTTTATGTCTCATTTGTTAAATCCTGTTATGTTCATACAAATATTTACACCATGTTAAGTTTGCTGAAAATAAATGCAGTTGACAGTGAAGGACGAGTTTTTGCTGAAATTAATAACCATAAAACCTACCCAGCTAACACTGTGGATCTGAGCTGATTCCAGCTGAGAGTTGGGGCACTCGGCTGAGAGTCAGACTCGGCCGACGTCATGTGGCCCGAGTCTGGGCTGTCTTCGGCAATATTACTTATGACTAGGATGTGGGGATTGAGCTCGGGCTGATTCCGGTGAGAGTTATCTTGTCCAAATGTGTTCCTTTGGGCTCGGGCCGATTGGGGCTGCTTTATGTAATTAACATTTCATTACTTATTTATTTTTCCATATTTTCTCATTGTTTCTGTGATCAAAAAATATTATTAACATTGAAATAAAATTCTTTAAGATTCCTGTTTAAGAAGTATTTTAGTATTTTGATACTTTGTGCAAGGCAAGGCAATGATAAGCATTAAAACATTTGTGGATGGAGCCTCCTGAGTGGCGCAGTGGTCTATGACACTGCATTGCAGTGCAAACTGTGTTGCTACAGATGCTGGTTCGAGACCCATGCCAGCTACGACTGGGAGACCTATGAGGCAAAGTACCATTGTCCGACTTAGGGAGGTTTTGGCCGGCCGGCATGTCCTTGTACCATCGTGCTGTGGCAGGCCTGACAAGGTCACCAGTTGTATGGTGTTTCCTCCAACACAAAATTGTTTTTTTTGTGGATGGGTATACTTTGTATGTATAAAATGTATAATAGTAATATTTAAAATTACTAAATCGGGTAATTTTGTACTCATTAATTATAATTTGCATCGGGTCTAGTCTGGTAAGATGCCGGCAAAGTCGGCTGAATTTCGGTAGACGGAAACGGCCCGATGTACTTGGGCTGATTCTGGACAGTCATTCATTTTGATTCCCGCTGAGTCCAACATCCAATTCCGGACCGATTCAATCAGTTCCGGCACCCTGGAAAAGGGCCGCTTCTGGCCTGATTCCTCATTGCTAGCTGGGTAGTGGTCAAACAGGGAAATGGTTCAAATCATTTTTCCAGATTCATTTTTCCATAAGGACATTTAAAAACACAAAATAAGGGCTGTGTTTTATGGAGGCTTACCCTGGCGTGGCATTTTGATAATCATGTAAATCTCTCTCAGACAAGGTGACTTAATAATAATATTGTTAAAAGTCACCTTGTCTCAGAGAGATTTACATGGTTATCAAAATGCCACACCAGGTTTTATTTACTCTCAGATTCGAAAATGCTAATTAGCATCAAATAGACATCATGCAAGACTACAAATCCCTGCAAATCCCTGCAAGCTCCTGCATCTCTAGCTGACACCTTTACTAACAAGTATTGTGTCAATTTAAAAAACTTAATTACTAAATTTAGCTAACATTAGATTGTTAATCCAGAGATTCTTACCTTTGCCTCGATTCGGCAGTCTTGTCCAGATCATCATGGCATTTGTAGTTCTTTATGATAGCCAGATTAGCAGTAATTAGCGTTTCATTACAAGGTTATCAAAACATCACGCTGTGACCTGGATCCGCAGTTAGGCTCAGCTCAACGGCTGGGATCGCTCACTGTGTAGCGAGTTTAGAAGAGGTAAATAGAGTACCACAGTATAAGTCATAATACCCATAAATCCTAGCGGTCAAAGAAGGAAATGGTTATCATTTTTTATTTTTCCACCATTCATTTTCCCCATAGAGGATTTTAAAACCACTTAATATATGGGCTGTGTTTCATTTAGGCAACAGTGAAACTGACGTCAGTGTGCTGCTAATTGTATAGCTTCCTCCATGCACGTACGCAACGTGCACACCAAATCCTGTTGATCACCACATCGCTTCCCACCATTCTCCCAAAACGTATTTTGTTTTATCTCCTTGGGACAAACTGTCCTTCCAGCCATTCATCATGGCTCTGGTTCATCTAGAAAGCTTTCCCATCATCATGTCTAAATGGTCACAGTATTACAGATGGCTGATACAGTGGAGAATAATTGATCCAGAGGGAAAGCAACGCTTGGTGTGACAGTTCAACAAGGTTATGTTTATGACCTGTGTCCAACCAACAGAGCCAGTCTGTGTGTTTGTGTGTGTGTGTGTTTTAGGGCCAGTCTCTGTCTCTCTGATAGTTCCTCTGATCCAGCAGGACACATGGGAAAGGTTTGTTACCATTTGTTACTGATGCTGTGATGTGGCAAGAGAAAAGCCCACACACAACCCTTCCACTTCATTGAACTTTCAATTCGGCTATCTCAGAAATGTTTTTTTTTCTCTCCATAATGTGATCTGAATTAAGCACCTACGATGTCTTGTCTGTCTCACAAATTTGTTCCTAATTTGTAATGGTGTGTGTATTTGGGCCAGTCTCTGTCTCTCTGACAGTCCCTATGATCAAATCAAATTAATCAAATTGTATTTGTCACATGCTTCGTAAACAACAGGTGTGGACTAACAGTGACATGCTTACTTACGGGCCCTTCCCAACAATGCAGAGAGAAAGAAAATAGAGAAACAATAGAAAAGTAAAATGCGCAATAATAAAATGAATAATAGATACACAATGGGTAACGATAACTTGGCTATATACAAGGGGTACCAGTACCGAGTCGATGCGCAGGAGTACGAGGTAATTGAGGTAGATATGTACACTACCGTTCACAAGTTTGGGGTCACTTAGTAATGTCCTTGTCTTTTAAAGAAAAGCTAATTTTTTGTCCATTAAAATAACTTGATCAGAGATACAGTGATCAAATTGATCAGAAATACAGTGTAGACATTGTTAATGTTGTAAATGACTATTGTAGTTGGAAACGGCTGATTTTTTTACTGGAATATCTACATAGGCGTACAGAGGCCCATTGTCAGCAACCATCGCTCCTGTGTTCCAATGGCACGTTGTGTTAGCTAATCCAGGTCTATCATTTTAAAAGGCTAATTGATCATTAGAAAACGCTTTTGCAATTATGTTAGCACAGCTGAAAACTGTTGTTCTGATTAAAGAAGCAATAAAACTGGCCTTCTTTAAACTAGTTGAGTATCTGGAGCATTAGCATTTGTTGGTTCGATTCCAGGCTCAAAATGGCCAGAAACAAACACTTTCTTCTGAAACTCGTCAGTCTATTCTTGTTCTGAGAAATGAAGGCCATTCCATGCGAGAAATTGCCAAGAAACTGAAGATCTCGTACAATGCTGTATACTACTCCCTTCACAGAAGAGTGCAAACTATCTCTAACCAGAATAGAAAGAAGAGTGGGAGGCCCCGGTGCACAACTGAGCAAGAGGACAAGTACATTAGAGTGACTAGTTTAAGAAACAGAAGCCTCACAACTCTTCAACTGGCAGCTTCATTAAATAGTCCCGCAAAACATCAGTCTCAATGTCAACAGTGAAGAGGCGACTCTGACCTACTGACAGATAGTAAACAGTAGCAGCAGTATATATGATGTGTCAAAAAGTTAGCACAAAAAGGGTCAATGTAGATAGTTAAATAGCTAACCAGATAGTTACCCGGACTAACTTTTTAGCAGTTTTATGAGTTGGGAGTAGAAGCTGTTCAGGGTTCTGTTGGTTCGAGAGAGAACAGTTTATGACTTGGGTGGCTGGAGACTTTGACAATTTTTAGGGCCTTCCTTTGACACCCCGCCTGGTATAGAGGTCCTGGATGGCAGGGAATTCGGCTCCAGTGATGTACTGGGCCGTCCGCACTACCCTCTGTAGCACCGTACGGTCGGATGCCAAGCAGTTGCCTGAGGAACTTGACGCTCTCGACCCACTCCACTACAGCCCCGTCGATGGGAATGGGGGAGTGCGCGGCCCTTCGTTTTCTGTAGTCCACAATCAGCTCTTTTGTCTTGTTGTGGGAGAGGTAGTTGTCCTGGCACCACACTGCCAGGTCTTTGACCTTCTCCCTATAGGCTGTCTTATTGTCGTCAGTGATCAGGCCTACCCCTGTTGTGTCGTCTGCAAACTTAATGATGGAGTTGGCGTCGTGCGCTGTGGATCTGTTGGGGCAGTATGCCAATTGGAGTGGGTCCAGGGTGTCTGGGATGATGGTGTTGATGTGAGCCACGATGAGCCTTTTCAAGTCATTTCATGGCTACAGATGTGAGTTCTTGTACACAGGGACTATGGTGGTCTGCTTGAAACATGTAGGTATTACAGGCTGGGTCAGGGAGAGGTTGAAAATGTCAGTGAAGACACTTGCCAGCTGGTCAGTGCATGCGCTGAGTATGTGTCCTGGTAATCCTTCTGGCCCTGTGGCATTGTGAATGTTAACTTGTTTAAAAGGTCTTACTCACATTGGCTACGGACAGCGTGATCACACAGTCGTCTGGACTTGCTGCTGCTCTAACGCATGGTGAACTGTTGCTTGCCTAGAAGCGAGAAGAGAAGGAATTTAGTTTGTCTGGTAGGCTCGCGTCACTGGGCAGCTCATGGCTGTGTTTCCCTTTGTAATCTATGATAGTTTGCAAGCCCTGCCACATCAGACGAGCGTCAGAGCCGGTGTAGTAGGATACGATCTTAGTGCTGTATTGACGCTTTGCCTATTTGATGGTTCATCGGAAGCCGTAGTGGGATTTCTTATAAGCATCCGGATTAGTGTCCCGCTCTAGCCTTTAGATCAGTGAGGATGTTAAATGTAATCCATGGCTTCTGGTTGGGGTATGTACGTACGGTTACTGTGGGGACGACGTCGTTGATGCACTTATTAATGAAGCCGGTGACTGATGTTGTTAACTCCTCAATGCCATCAAATCAGTCCCGGAACATATTCCAGCCTGTGCAAGCAAAACAGTCCTGTAGCTTAGCATTTGCTTCATCGGACCGCTTACATATTGAGCACATCACTGGTACTTTTTTTTTTGCTTGTAAACAGGATTTCTGGAGGATAGAGTTATGGTCAGATTTGCCAAATGGAGGGTTAGGGAGAGCTTTGTATGTCTCTCTGTGTGTAGTAAAGGTGATTTAGAGTGTTTTAGCCTTTAGTTGCACATGCTGGTAGAAATTATGCAAGGCAGATTTGAGTTGTCCTGCTTTAAAATCACTGGCCACTAGCAGCCCTGCCACTGGATTATTATTTTTTCGCGTGTTTATGGCCCTATACAGCTTGTTGGGTGTGGTCTTAGTGCTGGCATTGTCTTGTGGTGGTAAATAGACGGCTCTTGTTAAGTGGTATGGTCTACAGCTTATCATGAGGTATTCTAACTCAGATGAGCAGAACCTCAAGACTTCCTTAATATTAGAGACCGTGTACCAGATGTTGTTAACAAAGAGACACCTGCCACCCCCCTTGAGCTTACCCGACACTGCCCTTCGGTCCTGCCGATGCATAGAAAAACCAGCTCGAATATTTTCCATGTCCTTGTTCAGCCAAGTTTCCGAGAAACATATGACATTTCTTCAGGTCCCATTGATAGGATAGTCTCGAACGGAGATGGTCCAGTTTGTTCTCCAGTGATTGTACATTCGCCAATAGAACAGACGGCAGAGTTGGATTATTTACTTGTTGTCGTATTTTCATCAGGGTACCCACACGTCGGCCTCTTTCTCTTCCGAGTTTCGGCGATTAGGCCCTGGTCCGGGGTGAGCAGTATGTCCTGTGCCGCTGACTCATTGAAGTAGAAATCTTAATCTAAATCGAGATTAGTGATCGCTGTTCTGATGTCCAGAAGCTTATTTCAGTCATAAAAAAAAGTTAAGATCAGCTCAAAAACACACAAAATCACAGAATTGGTCAGGAGCCTATAAAATGTCCACTATACATTCCAGCGCCATTCTCTTCCAGCAGGACACATGGGAAATGTTTGCTACCATTTGTTGCTGTGATGTGTCAATAGAAAAAGCCCACACACAACCCCTCCACGTCATTGAACTTTCACCTCGGAAATATATTTTTCCCCCCCCTGTAATTCCTGTGATAGGAATTAAGCACTTTCGACGTCTTGTCTGTCTCACAAATTTGTCCCAGCTGTGTGTGTGTTTCTTTTGCATGTGAATTCACCCTTAATCCAGAGACATAGGGGTATCTGTTGTTATCTCTAATCCCTGAGATATACTGTATATCAGAACATTCTGCTCACTGCTAGGACCACATAATAAAAAAAATTATAATATCAAAATGTTATCACCCAGATGTCCAACAAAAGAGGAGAGAAAAGAAATGCTCAAGATTGAGAGACAGTTGCCAAATAAGAGGGCTTCATTCAATCCCTGTCAGACCGACCCTTCATACACACACAGCACGAAGTGACAAAGACAACCAGTTAATTAGCAAGAAGTAGCTTCTCAAGGAGCACTCTGGTGAAAACCCTTATTCTTCCCTGGTCACTTGTCAATACTTTTGAAATACTAAGGGAGGATGAGAGGAGGCCCAGCTTAGCCCAGACAGACAGAGAAAGAGAGAAAAAGAAAGAAAGAGATGAAGAGAAAAAAGAGAGTGAGAGCCTGCATAGATTGATTTAATTAGGACTGTCTCTCCTTTATTTTGCAAAGCCATTGTATCTAATGGAGTCTCGCTATAGGCTGGCAAACAAGCGAAGGTCTTGGAGAGCAAGTCAACGATTCCGCGTCTGTCTGCTGGAGGAGGAGAGAAGAGGAGAGAAGATGAGAAGGGGAATGGGTGAAAAGAGGAGTGAAGAGGGGGATTTGAAGGGATAATGATGGAAACTCAACATTTTAATTAAGGCACTTCTTCTTTTCAACGAAAATTAGTTTAGCCTTAGTTCAAGACAAGTGTGTGAGATGGTTGAAACAAGAGGTGAGAGTGAGGGATGTAGAGGGTACTGAAGTATTTTTAAGGATCTGTTGTTGAAAGCAGATTTGAAGTTCCTGAAAGCAATAAAGCAATGGGTATTAAGCAAAACTAGAAACAATACAATTTGGGGTGAAATATTATGTTTTTTAAAGGGTTTTAGGTATCTTTTATTGAGATAGTATTGTTGTAAGGAGACGGGAAAGGTAGGAGAAGTTTTGAGTCAGAAGGGGCATGGATCAGATTCGAACCAATGCCAACGCTGGTAGTCTAGGCCATGTGTCCGTGTCCACGGTTCTAACTGCTGGACCACACAGTATCTTTGCATGAAAAGTATAGTCCATCTGTTAGAAAAGTTTTAAAAAATGTGATCACTGATTTGATAACTTATTTGATAATTTCATTGAAATATGGCAGAGAAATGTCAATGTCTAATTAATCTAAATATGCATACAAGAGCTCTAACCATTAGCATGGGCCATTACACTTGGAGCAGAAGGGCAACAGCTTGTGGTTAAAGCCCTCATACAGACAACCTGGTGGCTTTAAACACTTTTTTGTTTCATTTGTTAAAACTGGTCCATGATCTAGACTAGCTAAGAGCTCTCTAAGGTCCAGGGACTCTGGGGTATAGAGAGAAGACAAAGAGAGGTGTTTAACTGCTCTGAGTTCAGGGCCCATATCCACAAAGAGTCTGAGAATAGGAGTGCTGGTCTAGGATCAGTTTGGCCTGTTAGTTTATAATAAAAGAACAGTAGGGACCTGATCCTAGATCAGCATCCTACTCTGAGATGCTTTATGGATGGAACAGACTGGCCCACACTTGGAGCCTCCATGGTAGAACTGAATCCGAATGACAATAGATTAAGAACAGGAAAGAGGAGAGTCATCCTTTAGTTTCTCTGGGGACTTGGCTCTATTTTTAGAAGTCAGAGAAATAAAAGATACCGATTTTAAGGTTAAGGTTGTTTACAGTGCAAGGGAGGTAAAGGTTTTCAAATGTCCCAAAATCCAAAACAGGAAAGAATAACATTCCAAAACTGGTAAAAAAGATTCCACCTCATTTTCATAATTTTCTTTATCCACACTTTGGCTGTGGTGTTGAAATAGAATGTTGTGTGTGTGGAGATAGAGTGTTCATTTCCTATGACAGACTGTGTCAATCAAATCCTTCTGTGGGACGATCATCCACTTCCCAGGTATTTAAACGGAGCAGATAGAGCAGGAAACAGAGGAGGTGGATCTATTTTTTTAGCAAGATGGTGCCGCCAGAGATGGTTGCCTCACCTCGAGTCCTTAGGAAACTATACAGTATTTTGTTTTTTATGTATTATTTCTTACATTGTTAGCCCAGAAAATCTTAAGTGTTATTACATATAGCCGGGAAGAACTATTGGATATCAGAGCGACGTCAACTTAACAACTTTATGACCAGGAATACGACTTTCCCAAAGCGGATCCTCTGTTCGGACCACCACGCAGGACATTGGATCTAATTACACAGGCTGACCCAAAACAACGTCGCAGCGGTATACGGAGCGGCCTCCTGGTCAGGCTTCGAAGGCGTGCACACAGCCCACCGCTTCCGAGTATACTACTTGCCAATGTCCAGTCTCTAGACAACAAGGTGGACGAAATTAGGGCAAGGGTTTCCTCCAGAGAGACATCAGAGATTGTAACATTCTCTGTTTCACAGAAACATGGCTCTCGCGGGATATGCTGTCGGAGTCGGTACAGCCACTGGGTTTCTTCATGCGTCGCGCCGACAGAAATAAACATCTCTCTGGGAAGAAGAAGGGCGGGGGTGTATGTTTCATGTTTAACAACTCATGGTGTAAACATAACAAAATACAGGAACTCAAGTCCTTCTGTTCACCTGACCTAGAATTCCTTACAATCAAATGCTGACCCAAGAGAATTCTTGTCAGTTATCGTCACAGCTGTGTATATATCCCCTCAAGCAGATACCACGACGGCCCTCAAGGAACTTCACCGGGAATCTATGTAAACTGGAAACCATATATCCTGAGGCTGCATTTATTGTAGCTGGGGATTTTAAAAAGCAAATTTGAGAACAGGGCTACCTAAATTCTACCAGCTTATTGGACCACTGCTACTCTAATTTCCGCGGTGCATACAAGGCCCTTCCTCGCCCTCCCTCTGGCAAATCCGACCACGATTCCCTCTTGCTCCTACCATCCTATAGGCAGAAACTCAAACATGATGTACCCGTGACTAGAACCATTCAACGCTGGTCTGAGCAATCGGAATTGTTTTGATCATGCGGACTGGGAAATGTTCCGGTCAGACTCAGGGAATAACATTGATCTATACGCTGACTCGGTGAGTGAGTTTATAAGGAAGTGCACTGGAGATGTTGTACCCACTGTGACTATTAAAACCTACCCTAACCAAAAACAATGGATGGATGGCGACATTCGCGCAAAATCCGGGACTGATCAGTGTAGTTATTCCCTCCGCAAGGAAATCAAACAAGCAAAATTTCGGTATAGGGACAAAGTGGAGTCGCAATTCAACGGCTCAGACACGAGACGTACGTGGCAGGGTCTACAGACAATTACGGCCTACAAAAAGAAAACCAGCCACGTCACGGACACCATTGTATTGCTTCCAGACAAACTAAACACCTTCTTTGCCCGCTTTGAGGATAATACAGTGCCACCGACGCGGCCCACTAACAAGGACTGCGGGCCCCCCCCCTCTCGTTCTCTGTGACCGACGTGAGTAAGACATTTAAACGTGTTAACCCACGCAAGGCTGCTGGCGCAGACGGCATCCCTAGCTGGCTGGTGTGTTTATGGACATCTTCAATCGATCCCTATCCCAGTCTGCTGTCCCCACATGCTTCAAGATGGCCACCATTGTTCCTGTACCCAAGAAGGCAAAGATAACTGAACTAAATGACTATCGCCCCGTAGCACTTACTTCTGTCATCATGAGTGCTTTGAGAGACTAGTCAAGGATCATATCACCTCCACCTTACCTGCCACCCTAGTCCCAGTTCAGTTTGCATACTGCCCCAACAGGTCCACAGATGATGCAATCGCCATCGCACTGCACACTGCCCTATCACATCTGGACAAGAGGAATACCTATGTAAGAATGCTGTTCATTGACTATAGCTCAGCATTAAACACCAAGGTAGTATCCAAGCTCATCATTAAGCTAGAGGCCCTGGGTCTCAACCCCGCCCTGTGCAATTGGGTCCTGGACTTTCTGACGGGCCGCCCCCAAGTGGTGAAGGTAGGAAACAACATCTCCACTTCACTGACCCTCAACACTGGGGCCCCACAAGGGTGCGTGCTCAGCACCCTCCTGTGCTCTCTGTTCACCCATGACTGCATGGCCATGCACGCCTCCAACTCAATCATCAAGTTTGCAGATGACACAACAGTAGAGGGCTTGGTTACCAACAACAAAGAGACAGCCTACAGGGAGGAGGTGAGGGCCCTCGGAGTGTGGTGTCAGGAAAACAACCTCTCACTCAACGTCAACAAAACAAAGGAGATCATCGTGGACTTCAGGAAACAGCAGCGAGAGCACCCCCTATCCACATCGAAGGGACAGTAGTGGAGAAGGTGGAAAGTATTAAGTTCCTTGGTGTACACATCACAGACAAACTGAAATGGTCCACCCACAAAGACAGTGTGGTGAAGAAGGCGCAACAGCGCCTCTTCAACCTCAGGAGGCTGAAGAAATTTGGCTTGTCACCTAAAACCCTGACAAACTTTTACAGATGCACAATTGAGAGCATCCTGTCGGGCTGTATCACCACCTGGTACGGCAACTGCACCGTCCTCAACCACAAGGCTCTCCAGAGGGTGGTGCGGTCTGCACAACTTATCACCGGGGGCTACCTGCCTTCCAGGACACCTACAGCATCCGATGTCACAGGAAGGCCAAAAAGATCATAAAGGACAACAGCCACCCGAGCCACTGCCTGTTCACCCTGCTACCATCCAGAAGGCAAGGTCAGTACAGGTGCATCAAAGCTGGGACCGAGAGACTGAAAAACAGCTTCTATCTCAAGACCATCAGACTGATGAACAGCACTAACTCAGAGAGGCTGCTGCCTACATAGAGACGCATTAGTCACTTTAAACAATGCCACTATAATAATGTTTACATATCTTACATTACTCATCTCATATGTATGTACTATATCTTATACCATCTATTGCATCTTGCCTATGCCGCTCGGCCATCGCTCATCCATATATATATATGCACATATTCTTATTCCATTCCTTTATTCCTTTATTAGGTAGTTGTTGGGGAATTGTTAGATTACTTGTTAGATATTACTGCACTGTCGGAACTAGAAGCACAAGAATTTCGCTACACTCGCATTAACATCTGCTAACCATGTGTATGTGACCAATAACATTTGATTTGATTTGATTTACCTGACTGTTCGATTTCACTGCTCTCCTCTGTACTAGTGACTACCCACTGGGAACAAAGTGGTTGAATCAACGTTGCTTCAACGTAATATTGTGACGTCTATTGTGACGTGGAATCTACGTGGCAAATTCAAATTCATTGGATTTTTTGGTAAAATTTAAACCACAGGATTATGTCATCATGGTAACTAATTTTCAACATAGACAAACCTTGTTTAAATATGTTGAATTGTACCTTGAAAACAACGTCCGATTTTCAACGTCATATCCACTATCAGGAAAAAAAACTATAGCCCAGGCAGCACGTCCTTCTCGAAACTGATTTATCTACAGCTACCCAATTGTCTCAATCAATCAAATGTATTTATAAAGCCCTTCTTACATCAGCTGATGTAAGTGCTGTACAGTAACCCAGCCTAAAACCCCAAACAGCAAGCAATGCAGGTGTAGAAGCACGGTGGCTAGGAAAAACCTCCTAGAAAGGCCGGACCCTAGGAAGAAACCTAGAGAGGAACCAGGCTATGAGGGGTGACCAGTCCTCTTCTGGCTGTGCCAGGTGGAGATTATAACAGAACATGTCCAAGATGTTCAAATGTTCATAGATGACCAGTCTCCCATCCAAGGTTTTAACCAAGGCCAGCGCTGCTTAGCTATGACATTTGTCACAGACTATTACCAATGTGCTAGAATGACTGTTGTGAAATCTCCACTTAAAAACTTCTTCAGGATTGTTGGGTCCCCCACGGGAAGGTTGAGCTAACATAGGCTAATCCGATTAGCGTGAGGTTGTAAGTAACAGGGACATTTCCCAGGACATAGACATATCTGATATTGGCAGAAAGCTTAAATTCTTGTTAATCTAACTGCACTGTCCAATTTACAGTAGCTATTACAGTGAAATAATACCATGCTATTGTTTGAGGAGAATGCACAGTTATGAACTTATTTATTAATAAACCGATTAGGCACATTTGGACAGTCTTGACACAACATTTTGAACAAAAATCCAATGATTCATTGGATCAGTCTAAAACTTTGCACATACACTGCTGCCATCTAGTGGCCAAAATCTAAATTGCGCCTGTGCTGAAGTAATACATTGTGGCCTTTCTCTTGCACTTCAAAGATGATGGAACAAAAAAAAGGTTGTTTTCTTCTTTGTATTTTCTTTTACCAGATCTATTGTGTTATATTCTCCTACATTCATTTCACATTTCCACAAACTTCAAAGTGTTTCCTTTCAAATGGTATCAAGAAAATGCATATTCTTGCTTTAATGCCTGAGCCATAGGCAGTTAGATTTGGGTCTTTTTAGGCAGAAATTGTAAAAAAGGGTCCGATCCTTAATAGGTTAGAAACTAAATAGATCCACTGTTGCTATCAAAGTAATTCCAAAGGGTTGGTTTAATAGAGCAAATGAAATGTGACTATATTTATCGACCATCATTGATGCTATTTAGGCCCATATAGCATTTGCAAAGTCATCAACAGAATTCAACAAAATATAGACAATACAGTAGGTCTATGGTTTCAAGCTCTGGTTGATATCAAATGTAATATTTAGTGATATTGAGTGTGTTTGGTTGTCAACACAACCAACTATCAACATTTGAAGTAGATGTATCTTCTTTTTGGATAGTTCCATCTGTGCCACTGACTTAGTCTGGTTTTAATTCCAGTTTGTCTACAAAATAATAATCCAATTAATATTAGATTCACGTCTCCATCTCAACCAAAAATCTAAGTTGACGAAAAGGACTAAATTAAATCAAACTTTATTTAAAGTGCATTTAAAGTTTGATTTGATTTAGTCATATTCTTTAACTTTTATTTTTTGGTTGAGATGGAGACATGAATCCCAACATATCAATTATTAATTTGAAGGAATTAAAGCCATACTGACTAAGTCAATGTCACAGATGGGACTATCCAGGCAGAAGATAAATCTCCTTCAAATGTTTATATTTGGTTGTGTCGACAACCAAACACAATTCAATATCACTTTTGAAATACAATAAATAGTCTATTAACTTGTCGACAAGTTAACAAATTATATGTTGGATTCATGTTTCCAACTCAACCGAAAATAAAAGTTAAAGAATGGGATTAAGCCAGTGGCTCAGATGGAACTATCCAAGCAGTAAATACATATAATGTAAATGTTGATATTTCGTTGCATTGTCAACCAAACAATATTACTTTTGTAATACAGTAAACAGCCTGAGGTTAAGGCTATTTTACAAACTCATGTAACATTCAACCTTAAAATCACACATCCATGGACACATTTTGAGGTTACTATGAATATAAATGTCTACTTATGTAATCATATGTTCAAGATAGCATGCAAAGGTCATCTCAGGTCTGTGGAGATCTTCACAATTGTTGTAATAATCTGTGCAGAATCTCAAATGGCGTTGGTCGCTTGCACCATGTACTGTTAATGTAATCTCAACTGCAATCCAGGCCATTTGGTTTTGCTATTAGATGAAGCACAGTGATATCACATTAATCGGTCGTATAAATAAACAAAATATCTGACATTGTATTCCCATTTGAACTGCTGTGCTTTTAAAGTGGTTGAAAGCGCAGAGATAGACATTTGGGCGACAACTAAACCAAACATATCCAGGCTGTATCACAACTGGCCGTGATTGTGAGTCCCATAGGGCAGCGCACAATTGGCCCAGCGTCGTCCAGGTTAGGCAGTCATTGTAGATAAGAATTTGTTCTTAACTGACTTACCTAGTTAAATAAAGGTTAAATAAAAATAAATAAATAAAAACATTAGATATCGTTTTTCCATTGGGATTTGGTTGTGCTTTTAGATGGTTGAAATCATAATGATAACACGTTAGTAATTCCAACATTTTGTCTGTCTTTTTAAGTCAATGTCAATGATCAATGTCTCAACCAAATATTACCCAATTATCCAGGTTAAAGTGACATAATGTGCAAAGTGGGTAGTGTCTAGACTGACTTGGCCACTTGCCAAGAAATGGAAGTTGGATCTCAAGAAAATATATAAAGAAACAGTGTTCCAACTTTGAGCTTTTGTTAAGATGCCATATATTTTTGGTTGGGGTAATACTATCACAATTATTATTAAACTCACTAAAATAACAGAGCTTTAACAGTACTGCTAACTTTGGCAGTGAAAGTTAGTTGGAGCCTATCTCTAGATCTGTCTAACAGAAAGAGAGCTGATGTCAGGTTAGTATAATATCTGAGCTTCGTGACCTCTCTGCTGACACATACACAACAGGGCTAACTAGGGCCTTTATACAGGCAGGCTAATGGTTACCCATGCTAAGCTAAGACCAGCAACTAATACTAAGGCTCGGGTTTTGCATGTGAACAGAAGGGAAGGAAGAAAGGAAAGGAGGAAAGAGGGCAAAGAGCATGTATCAATCACATTCACTCATCTGTTGACTGATTGAATCTCCCTTTCATAAAGGTTTGTCAATTTCTGTCACTTCTGGTTGCACGTATTTAACCACAGTTTCTTAATTTGCATTACATTTAGCAGATGCACTTATCCAGAGCAACTTACAGGATCAATTAGGCTTAAGTGCCTTGCTCAAGGCTCAGAGATTCAAACCACTGACCTTTCAGTTACTGGCACAACGCTCTTATTAACCACTAGGCTACCAGCAGCCTCAATTTCCTTGTTTAGCCATTAGTCTCTGAAAGTCACTAAATAGTTTTTATTTATGTGAGATCCAATAAACATGACATGATGAACCATTAATAAATTCAATTATTGAGTCAGTTGCAATCAGTCTTTGAATGTTTGAGTGTGTTTGTGAGGCTATTTAGCCTACCATGCTATTCTACGGGGCTTTGAACATACATACACCAGAGGAGGCTGGTGGGAGGAGCTATAGGAGGACAGGCTCATTGTAATGTCTAGAATGGACTAAATGGAACGGTATCAAACATATCAAACAAATGTTAACCATGTTTGACTCTGTTCCATCGATTCCATTTCAGCCGTTACCACGAGCCTGGCCTCCTATTGCTCCTCCCACCAGCCTCCTCTGGTGTGTGTATGTTCAAAGCCCCGTAGAATTCAGAGTGAGGGAGAGAGGAGGGGCTGGTAGGGATAGGGGGTGGGGTTTATGGTGTATGGAATCGTAAGAGTGAGAGTTTTCATGTCTATAGTGGGGCAATCAACCATAGGGCTCGATGGCCTTTATCTCTAAAACAGCCCCCTGTCCTTCTCTGTCTCTCTCTCACACACACACACACACACACACACACACACTCACACACACACTGGTACCTGTGACAGCCAGCTCATGTGCAGCTAAGGGTGCCATTGATAGCCCAAGCGCGACAAACAATCCTGAGGAGTCTATCATTCTATGCTGTGTTGTCTTAGGATTTGAATAGAGCCTGAGTGACCCTCCCCATCTACCCCTCCTCTCCTCCTATACAGCCCCCATCTCCTCCTCTACCCTTTATCCCTAATCCTACCAACCTTTACATGCCTCATCATCAGCTTCACTCTCATTTCTTTCTTCTTTTTCTCTCTTCTCTCTTTGCTCTCTATCTTCCTCTCTCTATCACTGTCTTTTCGACATGTTATCAGGGTCGATAGGGCAAATCATAAAACAACAAAGATGGTAGCTTTCATTTGACGGACACAGACAGCTAGGGCTGGCTGTTCTACTAAGTCTGCCAGAATATTTTAGTATTGTTGGGCAGTACTAATGGTTTAGCTCCGCCTTTTCAAATATTGGTCCTAAACTGCAAACTTTTGAACCCATCAAAAGTTGCAGACTCTTGTGGTCTTATAAAGGTCTGGGAATGGTCTTGAGTCATTGTTGTGTTGCTATCTGGAACTTCTGGGTCCACCAGTGCACTAACCACAACAGGTAATTAATTTGGGCATGTTCACATTTACCTTAAACAGTTGTCACTAGATGGCTATTTATTGTAAGGGGTCGGCAGGCTGGAGTGGGACTTTAAGGTTAGGGGTAAGGTTAGGGTCACAGTGGCATACAGTAAGTGGTTAAGTGCCATGCATCCGTCCTTTCTACTGTGGCGGTATAGTGACATCCCCACTGACACACAGACTCCTACTGCAGGCGAGACCTACTGCAGGCGGCTCCTATTGCAGGCCATTGTGGGAAAGGCAGAGGGGACCATGACTCATCCGGACATATGGTCCTCTGATTCGACACGCCATGCCTGATCTTCCAGGCATCTGGTGCCATGTCAGGCTGCCGAGTGTGCCACACAGACACTGTGACAAACAGGGTGTGGCGGGGAGGGGGTCGAGGGGGGCACAGAGTGTGGGGTTTGGGGGGGTAAGGCGAGGGTAGAGAGCTGGTGGTACAGTATGTGGGGTGGTATATAGGGGGTTGGGGATGTAGGGTATACGAGGGCACAGGGAGGGAGAAGAGAAGAAGGGACAGAATAGAGTCATTACCCACCCAGGGCTATTCCTCTCTGGCCCATTAGCCAATGGCGGCCGAGACCAATCGGGTTTTGTTGCTGTTTGCAGGGTCATCCACTGGTGGTCTGACAGTGGGCCTTTTTTTTACAACAGCCGCATGCTCAGTCGTCCTCACACAAAACCTTTTATGGGGTAAGAAATATTCTCTCTCTGCCTCCCCCACCTCTTATCTCTCTTTCTCTCTCACTCCCTCTCTGTCTCTGATGGTAAAAAAAAAGACATAGTAGGGCAAAAGAGTTAGAGGAGAAAGAGAGAGAAAAGAGATATTTGAGAAGCAAGGCCTGTCAGGAAGTGATCATTTAGCCACATGTGGGGGGAGGAGAGTTTGTTGTGTGTAGGTCTCATCAAAGTCTCATTCTAACCAGTAACAAATAACCTAAGATCAGAGCTCAAGTGGCAATTTCGACTACATTGATGAAGCTATCTCATCCTTCATGAAAGAGGAATTTAGGCCTACCCCTACCTACCTTTCTCTCTCTCTCTGAACTGGCACACGGCTGTCAATCAAACAGACTGTTGGAAACCAAGGGGTCACAGTTGAAGTGGTCACACTTCTTTCTATCTTTCTGACGTATCTGAGACCTCTCCATTTGTGCAGCTGGACAAACTGGACAAATAGGCCATAGCAAATTCATTATGTGCAGTATCTGAATACACAACATTGAGAAGACCAATAAGGGGCAATATGGTGACGCATCCACTTTTATAATGGGTGTGTGTTCTCTGAATGTTTGTGGTGGCCCAACAGAGACAGATGGAGGATATAGTCATAGGGCAATGACTCTGTCACTGAATATAATCTTAAATGGTCTGAGATGAATACATTCCAATTCCATCATAGTTCATCATACATATTCAGAGTGTGTGTGTGCACGTTTGGACGTGTGTGTTCCTGCTTGCGTGTATGTGTACAGCATGCACGTGTGTCTGTGCACGTATCTGTGTGTGCATTGTAAAATAGTAAAGAACAAGAAGGTCCCCACACTTTTAAAGCTCCTAGTTCACTGCTTCATTGACTACGCTTTGATCCCAAATCTTTGTCGGGTCAAACAAACAAACTGAGCGCTGACTTCCAACATAATATGTTTTACTGCTGCCTAGGTTTTAACTTGAACCCATTTGTATGTGATTCATTCTGATTGATTATGCACAGAAGATAATTGAGTTGTTTCCACACCCACCATGCATCAAAGATCACGTGAGGTGAAACGAAATAATAATAATGGCTCTGGAGGGGATGGCTGCCGTCTTATGGGCTCCTAATCAATTGTGCTATTTTGTGTGTTTTTTTCATTGTTTGTAATTTATTTTGTACATAATGTTGCTGACCAAAAAGAGCTTCTGGACATCAGAACAACGATTGCTCACCTCGAACTGGACGAAGATTTTGTTCTTGAATGAGTCTGATGCGAAGGATACACTATTTCTCCCAGACCAGGCCCAAATTCCTGTCATTAGTGTGAAGAAAAGACGGAGATACAGGGGGCGCAGATCCGGGTGCCTTGTGAGAATTCGGCGGCGAGTTGGTAATCCGCCTCTATCATCTGTTCTATTGGCCAACGTGCAATCACTGGAGAATAAACTGGATGATCTCCGTTCAAGACTATCCTACCAACAGGACATTAAAAACTGTAATATCTTATGTTTCACCGAGTCGTGGCTGAACAATGACACGGATAATATACAGTTGGCAGGGTTTTCGGCGCATGGGCAGGACAGAACAGCTACGTCTGGTAAGATGGTGCTGGTGTGTGCCTCATGATAAGTTGTAAATGAGAACTTGTTCTCAACTTGCCTACCTGGTTAAATAAAGGTGAAATAAAATCTACCAAGAGAGTTTCATATATATTTTTCGTAGCTGTCTATTTACCACCACAAACAGATGCTGGCACTAAGACAGCACTCAACAAGCTGTATAAGGCCATAAGCAAACAAAAAATGCACATCCAAAATCGGCGTGCCTTGTGGCCGGGAACTTAAATCTGTTTTACTTCATTTCTACCAGCATGTCACATGTGCAACCAGAGGGAAAAAAACACCTTTACTGCACACACAGAGACGCATACAAAGCTCTCTCTCGCCCTCCATTTGGCAAATGTGACCATAATTCTATCCTCCTGATTCCTGCTTACAAGCTAAAACTAAAGCAGGAAGTACCAGTGACTCGCTCAATATGGAAGTGGTCAGATGACGCAGATGCTACCCAACAGGACTGTTTTGCTAGCACAAACTGGAATATTTCGGGATTCATCCAATGGCATTGAGGAGTACACCACCTCAGTCACCAGCTTCATCAATAAGTGCATCGACGATGTCGTCTCCACGGTGACCGTACTTACATTTCCCAACCAAAAGCCATGGATTACAGGCAACATGCACACAGCTAAAGGCTAGAGCTTCCGCTTCAAAGCTTCCACTTCAAAGCTTCCGCTTCAAAGCATCAATACAGGACTAAGATTGAATCCTACTACACTGGCTCCAACGCTTGTCGGGTGTGGCAAGGCTTGCAAACTATTACGGACTACAATGGGACCCCCAGCTGTGAGCTGCCCAATGACGTGAGCCTACCAGACGGGCTAAATACTTTTTATGCTCACTTCGAGGCAAGCAACACTGAAGCATGCATGAGAGCACCAGCTGTTCCGGACGACTGTGTGATCACACTCTCCGTAGCCGCTCTCCGTAGCAAGACCTTTAAAACTACTTAGGGAGCAGTGGGGCGCCCCACTCCCGACATTACCCGGTGAAATGTAAGGCGCCAAATTCAAAATCCAAAAGTTTAATTATTAAACATTCGTCAATATACAAGTTTTGCATAGTCATCAAAAGCTCTGATTCTTGGCAATATCACAGCGTTGTCAGATTTCAAAAAGGCTTTACAGCGAAAGCACAACATTTGATTGTTTGAGGATAGCACCTACAATATTTATATCTATTAGCATAAATTCATAAACCAGCGCGGTTCACACAAAACCCATTTCACAGTGAAAATAAATCCTTTACCTTTTGAAGAACTTCTGCTGAGGGCTTCCCAAGTGTCCAACGAAAACATCCAATGGTTCTTTTGTTAGAAAAAGTCAATTATTATATCCATAAATCTCCGTTTGGAGAATCACCCATTGAACCGTGAAGAGAACGCGTTCAAATATACCTATAAACTTTTCCTAAACAAATCAAATACCAGTTATAATGCATCCTTAGCTATCCTTTTATGAATATTAGCGATAATATTTCACTCGGATGGTCACCTATACGTTATATACTTAAAATAAAGTGGGGTGCGCAGCCAAACTCGCGCCCGAGAAATCTTGTTGACATTTCAGGTCCCCTGACCATTTCCTGTTCCTATCCGTTCCTCTTACTCCAATCACTCCCAATCTTTGTATATAGACTGTTGACATCCAGTGAAAGCCATAGGTACTGCAATCCAGGAGCTGGATTGCCTTGAAGTCAATGGGGAGAGTGTCAAACAGAGCAAAGGTCACCAAAAACTGAATTTCCCGGATGGATTTTCCTCGGGTTTTCGCCTGCTATATCAGTTCTGTTATACTCACAGACATCATGTTAACACTTTTAGAAACTTCAGAGTGTTTCCTATCCAATAGGCCTAATTATGTGCATATCTTATTTTCTGAGACTGAGTGGCAGGCATTTTACTTTGGGCACGCCAGACTCTCCAAAACCGTCACCTCTGCTGCCGCTCCCTAAGAAGTTAAACAGGCCAAAATTCACAAGGCCGTGGGGCCAGACGGATTACCAGGACGTGTACTCAGAGCATGCACGGACCAACTGGAAAGTGTCACAGTTTCTGTGTTATTTGATAATTATTTCCTTAGGTTAACGCCAGAGGGCACCCTTACCCTGTTTTCTAGTTTCCAGGTTACCCTAATTATTACTTATTGGATTCACCTGTGTTTAATTACCTTCTCTGTTCACCTGGTTGCCTTGTTTTTAGGTTCTTCAGTTGGCCTGTATCTTTGCTTAGGTCTCATGTTTTATTAGTGTGCTTTTGTGCAGTTGCCTTGTTTCTGTTAAGACTTTAAGTAAAAGTTCTGGATTTACCCTTACCTCTACTTGCTGTGTTTCTCTGCGTCTGCGTTCGAGTTCGTACTAGCATTATTGTTACAGAAAGTGTCTTCACTGACATTTTCAACCTCTCCCTGACCGTGTCTGTATTACCTACATGTTTCAAGCAGACCACCATAGTCCCTGTGCCCAAGAACACTAAGGTAACCTGCCTAAATTACTACCGCCGCGAGGCACTCACGTCAGTAGTCATGAAGTGCTTTGAAAGGCTGGTCATGGCTCACATCAACACCATCATCCCAGAAATCCTAGACCCACTCCAATTCGCATACTGCCCCAACAGATCCACAGATGACGCAACTTCAACGCCACTCCACACTGCCCTTTCCCACCTGGACAAAATGAACACCTATCTGAGAATACTCTTCATAAATTACAGCTCAGCGTTCAACACCATAGTGCTTACAAAGCTAATCACTAAGCTAAGGACCATAGGACTAAACACCTCCCTCTGCAACTGGATCCTAGACTTCCTGACAGGCCGCCCTATGTGGTAAGGGCAGGCAACAACACATCTGCCACACTGATCCTCAACACGGGAGCCCCTCAGGGATGCATGCTTAGTCCCCTCCTGTAGTCCCTGTTCACCTACGACTGTGTGGCCAAGCACGACTCCAACACCATCATTAAGTTTGCAGACGACACAACAGTGGTAGGCCTGATCACCAACAACGATGAGAGCCTATAGGGAGGTGGTCAGAGACCTGGCAGTGTGGTGCCAGGACAACAACCTCTCCCTCACCATGAGCAAGTCAAAGGAGATGATCGTGGACTACAGGAAACGCGCCCCCATTCACATCGACAGGGCTGTAGAGGAGCGGTCGAGAGTTTCAAGTTCTGTGGTGTCCACATCACCAACAAACTAACATGGTCCAAACATACCAAGACAGTCGTGAAGAGGCTACGACAACACCTTTTCCCCCTCAGGAAACTGAAAAGATTTGGCATGAGTCCCCAGATCCTCAAAAGGTTCTACAGCTGCACCATCGAGAGCATCCTGACCTGTTGCATCACTGCCTGGTATTGCAACTGCTCAGCATCTGACCGCAAGGCGCTACAGAGGATAGTGTGTAAGGCCCAGTACATCACCGGGGCCAAGCTTCCTGCCATCCAGGACCTATATACTAGGCTGTGTCAGAGGAAAGCAACAAAAAAGAATCAAAGACTCCAGTCACCCACGTCATAGACTGTTCTCTCTGCTACCGCACGGCAAGCGGTACCAGAGCGCCAAGTCTAGATCCAAAAGGCTCCATAACAACTTCTACCCCCAAGCCATAAGACCGCTGACCAATGAATTAAATGGCTGCTCTTCCATTCTACTTGTGGTCAGTCCTTTTGCTGTTTATTATCTGTGCATAGTCACTTTATCCCTACCTACATGTACAAATTACCTTGACTGACTAACCTGTACCCTCGCACATTGACTCGACCTTGTATATAGCCTCATTATTGTTATTTTATTGTGTTACTTAAATTTTTTTTTTACTTTAGTTAATTGAGTAAATATTTTCTTTACTCTATTTTCATAAAACTGCATTGTTGGTTAAGGATCCGCCCCTTTTTTTCAAATTTCGCTGAAAATGACCCTGAAGCAAGGATATGCATATTATTGTTACCATTTGAAAGGAAACACGTTGTTTGTGGAAATGTGAAAGGAATGTAGGAGAATAACACAATAGATCTGGTAAAAGATAATACAAAGAAAAAAGCAACCATTATTTTGTATATTTTTTTTTTAACTTTGAAATGCAAGTGAAAGGCCATAATGTGTTATTGCTGCCCAGCTGCAATTTAGATTTTGGCCACTAGATGGCAGCAGTGTATGTGCAAAGTTTTAGACTGAATTAATGAACCATTGCATTTCTGTTAAAAATGTTGTATCAAGACTGCCGAAATGTGCCTAATTTGTTTATTAATAACTTTTCATGTTCAAAACTGTGCACTCTCCTCAAACAATATCATGGCATTCTTTCACTGTAATAGCTACTGTAAATTGGACAGTGCAGTTAGATTAACAAGAATTTAAGCTTTCTGCCAATATCAGATATGTCTATGTCCTGGGAAATGTTCTTGTTACTTACAACCTCATGCTAATTCATTAGCCTACGTTAGCTCAACCGTCCCATGGACAGGACACCGATCCCGAAGAAGTGTTAAGGGCTTGTAAGTAAGCATTTACGGTAATATCTACACCCGTTTAATTCTGCCCATTTGACAAATATATTTTGATTTGACTTGAATGTCTATATTTTCTGAAGTGAGCACTCAGTTTGTTTGTTTGACCTGACGAAGATCCGTTTCCGGATCGAAACTTAGTCATTAAAGTGGTGAATTGGGAGCTTAAAGAGTGTGCAGGCCTTCTTGTTCTTTATTAGTATTCTTTATTAGTCCAGCACCCATGTTTAAGGATGTGCTCATGACCACAAACTTTTCTATAGACATTGAAAGAATACAGATATTTGCCTATCATTTTTTGTTTACTCCTACATGTCCCTGTATGGCAGTTTTTTTGGTCCAGTCCTACAAAATAAAAGACCAGCTAACCACCTAGCGGGCTGCTAATTCCCGATGTCAAATACAATGGCAGCAATTATATGGTAATCAGTGTTGGTGGCTCATACCTTTTTGCTTCTCTCTGTGTGTGTGTGTGTCTGGCCAAGCTGCTCCTCTGGGAGAGTGTTAGTCACGGCTTATTATTGACCCATTAGACAGCCGTCACACTGGCAAAGAGGAACCATTCAACACACATTCACACATACACTCACTCACTCACTGCATTTATTCAGTCATCATAATAATGATGATGAAGATAGCACTCGTTATATTTTTATCTGGAACAAGGAAATATCAATTGAGTTATCTGTGCCAGGTCGCAGTTGTAAATGAGAACTTGTTCTCAACTGGCCTACCTGGTTAAATATCAGGTGAAATAAAAAAAATTATACAAAAATAATCAGTGGAGAGATATTGGTTAGTCTTCTGTGCGTATTGTGATTGTTTATGTTTGAATATTTTCCACCTTTCCTGTTGCTGTCTTGTACCTTGTTCTAGGAGTATTTTGTTTTATATGAATGTTGACAATTTGGAAGTTTAATTATCAAATGAATGCAGTGTATGAACATACAAGCAACGCACAAACATATCAAATTCCAAATTTGTCTATCCCAACATGACTCCTCTCCATTGTGCCATTGATAAATGTGTTGTTTTGATAGTAACCCCCCACCTGCACATCTTTAGTCCTGTCAACCCCAAACCACCCGCCACCCCCTCCTTCCTCCTACCCACTAACCCCCTTCACCCTCCCATCCGCCCCTCTATCCTAACACACCCACACTACCACCCTCCCTCCCCTCTCCCCTCCACCCTGTCCCACCACAGCAAAGCTCTGTCTTTGTTAACCTAATGTGCTTTTACCAGTTGCTTTCTGCCAGGGGGACATCTGCTGCATGCAACCAGTCAATATTGTGGGGACAGTTCAAAGCGGACCAGTTCATTATCTGTGTCAGCTTAACAACCAGAAGGTAGCGGTCCAAGGGACCGAGAGGGGGTGACAATGTGGCCCCACACAATGGACTCCTCATTAACTAGTGATTTATCATGATGGGATGCCCAGTCCACCCCCCCTACAGACTACCCCTGTCAGACTATCCGGGACACTCAGATTAGTATGATGTTACGTTTGGTATGGTTACATAAGACAGAAGGTTACTTAATGCAAAAAAACGAAAGTAGTGTGGGTGGGTGAATGAATGGGCGTATAAAGTCTAGCAATCCAAAAGTTGTGTTCCAATCTCATCACAGAGAACTTTAGCATTTTAGCTATTAATAAGCAACTTTGCAACTACTTTGCATCTTAGCTAACCCTTCCCCTAACCCTTTAACCTAACTCCTAACCCTAAATGTAACCCTAACCTTAGCCTCTAACCCCTAGCCTAGCTAACGTTAGCTACTTGGCTAACATTAGCGTTAGCCACCTAGCCACCTAGCTAGCGTTAGCGACAGCAAATTTGAATTCGTAACATAAGTTTTGCTAGTTCTTAACATATTGTACAAAATGCAATTCGTAAACTATTGTACGACTTGCAATTCGTAACATATCATAGGAATTGTAATTCGGAACATATCATACGAAATAGTTGGACATCCCAAAAATAATAGATACCATACGAAACGTAACATATACTAATTGGGGTGTCCTGGATTTACATTTACTATGTTATGCCACCACTTAGTCTAGGTTGTGTTTAAAACTCAAATAAAAAAAGAAAGTGAAAAAGTAGAAGCATCAGTAGCAGGAGTGTGGTGAGAGTAAGGATAGTGGTGGGAGTGAGGATAGTATAGAGGGTGCCATGCTAACTTTGCTGTGTTTTTGTAAAAAGTATGAAACAGGTCAAAGAGAGGCCTACTGGTGGCTTTATATGCATTTTTTTTTTTTTTCATGAGCACACTTTTGTTCTTTGATTTATATTTTTCCACTTTGTATTCTTAGGATTAACTTCAGTCTCTTTACAGTTTCAATGAGTTTTCTGTGTCTTGAATGTCTATGACACTTTCCTGATAGTTCAGCTCCTATTCTTATTTAGATTGTGAGTCAAAAATAGGGCTTCTTTCTATTTGCATTCATCTATTTATTTCTCATGCCTCATTTTCTCTCGCAAATATCACATCTAACCGTAAAATTAGCCTCTCAGCGTTCTCACACCTCCCTTTCCATGACGAGCTTTATGAAAGTCAAATATTGCAGTCATGAGGATATGACATGTCACAGGAGCCTGTTAAAGAAGCATCATGCATGCATATGTAGAGAGATCATAGTCCGTCTCCAGCCATTCTGCCCTCATAGAGAAGGACTCCCCTTCCACATAATGGCAGCATAATGAGCGTTTAATGTATGGCTGCTCTGAAATGGAGGAGAAAGGGAATATTCAGCGTGGCCCATGTGGTGGTTTTGTAAAGCCACTGTGCTAAGGGACACGCCTCTTCTCTCTTTTTCACTCCACCCCCTCTTCCCCACCCTTTTCTCTGAATCCATTTGCCTAAATCAATCTGAGGAGGCGGTCGTGGATAATGTACCAGCCGGGGTTTGTAAACCGTTTTGTTAACAATTGCATTGTGAAAAGAAAAGAGGAGGAGAAGAGAGAAAGAGAGAGAGGGAGAGAGGGGGACAGAAGGCAGAAGGTTTCATGAATGAGGAACAGTTGTGGTGGGTGTGGTGGGCAGAACTGTGTGGGACAGGGCCTGGTAGTGGTGACACCCCTGTCCCATCTCTACCCCTCACCCCCTATTGCCCCCCTCCCACGTCTGAGACCCGGCATCCACCCCGTTCGGACCAGTCCTCACTTTAGTCACACCACCTGCCTCCACCACAAACCCACCCGTCCTCTGACAAGGCCAACAGACGGAGATCGCCCCACTTACTTCCCTTCTCCTCGAACCTCCCCAGCCCGATCCAACCACATCCTGCTTTGGAGGATGATAGCTGAGAAGGCACTTAGTGGTAATCAATGAGAAGAGAAAGACAAACTTAGTTACCAATCGTGTCCCTGTTTGGCGTTCTGTAGTGATCATAATCAATAGTGTTTCAATCAGTTGGTGATCATTATACATGTTTCTATAGGTCAATTCCTTGATCGATAATGAAAGCCAGAGGGTGTGTGTAAGAGTTAGTTTAAGTTAGGGAGACCTGTTCATTTTCTCCCCCTATAGGCAGAGCGCGAATTATACCGTGACATTTGGGGGTCTCTATTTTTGTTCAAGGGACTTCCTATTTTATGGGCCTAATAGTAAAGACATATTTTAATGGTAAATATGTATTACCTTTTAATGTGGCATGAACAAAACCAGTCATGATAAGCTACCTGCGCACCTTCATCCACTAATTCCAGTATCCAAACAATGCGCTGTGCACCCGCCAGTTGATGGAAGGGAAGAGACAAGTTACAAAATGGCAAAAAGTGTAATGACATTCGACGATTGTCATTAGGCCTACAATATTGTAGCCTGAAAAAATGTATGAGTCTTGCTGACAAATTAAAAACATACAAAAGATCGGGACACCTGGAAAGGGGCTGAAATAAAAGACGTAAATACAGCTGTGTCTGTCCAAAGCTCATTAGTGCAAGAGACTGCGAGGTCCCAGTTAACTTAAGGATCGTACCCTTTTTTTAAATTTTCACCTAAAATGACATACTCAAATCTAACGGCCTGTAGCTCATGACCTGAAGCAAGGATGTGCATATTCTTGATACCATTTGAAAGGAAACACTTTGAAGTTTGTGAAACTAATGTAGGAGAATATAACACATTAGATCTGGTAAAAGATAATACAAACACAAAAATGTTATTTTTTAAACATGACATTTTTTTTAATCATCTGAAATGCAAGCGAAAGGCCATACTTTCAGAAAGGAGTCTAGGCGTAGTTTAGATTTTGTCCACCAGATGGCAACAGTTTGTGTGCAAAGATTCAGACATAACTGCACAATATTTTGTATCAAGTCTGACAGGAGTTTGCCCAAATGTGCCGAATTGGACAATTTATACATTTTCAAGTACATAACTATAGAGAACATACAAAAATGCTATGGTAATAAAACATTTAAGTTTACACACCCCCAGGAATGTCATACATGACGGATCATTAGCTTATACACTAACTTTCACACATCTAGATGGCCGGGCAGAGTGGGTGTGGAGCCAGAGACAGCAGTGGGGTCAAACTGTAGACCCCAGTTCCTACATTTAAAATCAAAAATGTATTTTATCAAACAAAACTATGCTACATTTTATCTCTGGGACACTCAGGATGACAAATCAGAGCAAGATTACGGAACCTTCAGAGGTGAATGTATCAAACCAGTTGCCGTGCTAAATTTTTGTTGTTGTTGTGCACTCTCCTTAAACAATAGCATGGTTTTTTTGTCACTGTAATAACTACTGTTAATTGGATACTGCAGTTAGATTAACAAGAATGTAAGCTTTCTGCCCATATAAGACAAGTCTATGTCCCGGAAAGTTGGCTGTTGTATACAGCATCATTCTAGTCACATTAGTGCACGTTAGCAACAACCGTCCTGGTTAAGGGACACCCATCCCTAAGAAGTTTTAAAACAATGTTGCTAGTTCGCTAGCGAGCTGGACCAAGTTGATACAATGTTGTAAGTTTGCTAGCGAAAGCTCAAGACAGACAGAGAGAGAGGGAGACAGGCGGAGTAGAGAGAGGAATGCAAATGAAAGAACCTGAACAAACTGTCACCGCTTTAAACCTAAGCACGAAACATGGAGATGCCATCAAATTATGTAGGCAACACCACTCAAATTTAAGCAAAAATGTCTAAATAGTCCCTTTACATTTCAGAATGTTGAATACACTTCATTTGAACATACTCTGCCATTTGTCAGTGGTGTCGGTCCTTCAGTTGGTCGGAATTTGAGACAAAATATACACAGAAAAGTGTAATTAACCCACCTTCAAAATGCGGCTTTATGTGGGGAAATCTAGATTTGTTTTCTCGTGAACAAAGGCACGTGCACAAGACAGAAGTACATGCACACAAGGGATGCATGTAACTGAATATTTATTTAGTTAATTATATATTTTTTTCTAAGTAACACTTTAATTCATTATACAAAATTATCAACAACTTACATCCCTACATGTCTAACAAAACACAGGTATAAACAAGAAAATACTAAATACATACAATAAATATATATATATATATATATATATATATATATATATACAGGTATATATACAGTGAGGGAAAAACGTATTTGATCCCCTGCTGATCTTGTACGTTTGCCCACTGACAAAGAAATTATCAGTCTATAATTTTAATGGTAGGTTTATTTGAACAGTGAGAGACAGAATAACAACAAACAAATCCAGAGAAACGCAGGTGAAAAACGTTATAAATTGATTTGCATTTTAATGAGGGAAATAAGTATTTGACCCCCTCTCAATCAGAAAGATTTCTGAATCCCAGGTGTCTTTTATACACTCTTAAAGGGAGTGCTCCTAATCTCAGTTTGTTACCTGTATAAAAGACACCTGTCCACAGAAGCAATCAATCAATCAGATTCCAAACTCTCCACCATGGCAAGACCAAAAAGCTCTCCAAGGATGTCAGGGACAAGATTGCAGACCTACACAAGGCTGGAATGGGCTACAAGACCATCGCCAAGCAGCTTGGTGAGAAGGTGACAACAGTTGGTTTGATTATTCGGAAATGGAAGAAACACAAAAGAACTGTCAATCTCCTCGGCCTGGGGCTCCATGCAAGATCTCACCCGCAGTGAGTTGCAAATGATCATGAGAACGGTGAGAATCAGCCCAGAACTACAAGGGGAGGATCTTGTCAATGATCTCAAGGCAGCTGGGACCATAGTCACCAAGAAAACAATTGGTAACACACTACGCCGTGAAGGACTGAAATCCTGCAGCGCCGCAAGGTCCCCCTGCTCAAGAAAGCACATATACATGCCCGTCTGAAGTTAAGTTTACCAATGAACATCTGAATGATTCAGAGGACAACTGGGTGAAAGTGTTGTGGTCAGATGAGACCAAAATGGAGCTCTTTGGCATCAACTCAACTCGCCGTGTTTGGAGGAGGAGGAATGCTGCCTATGACCCCAAGAACAGCATCCTTACCGTCAAACATGGAGGTGGAAACATTATGCTTTGGGGGTGTTTTTCTGCTAAGGGGACAGGACAACTTCACCACATCAAAGGGACGATGGACGGGGCCATGTATCATCAAATCTTGCGTGAGAATCTCCTTCCCTCAGCCAGGGCATTGAAAATGGGTCGTGGATGGGTATTCCAGCATGACAATGACCCAAAACACACGGCCAACGCAACAAAGGAGTGACTCAAGAAGAAGCACATTAAGGTCCTGGAGTGGCCTAGCCAGTCTCCAGACCTTAATCCCATAGAAAATCTGTGGAGGGAGCTGAAGGTCTGAGTTGCCAAACGTCAGCCTCAAAACCTTAATGACTTGGGAGAAGATCTGCAAAGAGGAGTGGGACAAAATCCCTCTTGAGATGTGTGAAAACCTGGTGGCCAACTACAAGAAACGTCTGACCTCTGTGATTGCCAACAAGTACTAAGTCATGTTTTGCAGAGGGGTCAAATACTTATTTCCCTCATTAAAATGCACATCAATTTATAACATTTATAACATGCGTTTTTCTGCATTTTTTTGTTGTTATTCTGTCTCTCACTGTTCAAATAAACCTACCATTAAAATTATAGACTGATAATTTCTTTGTCAGTGGGCAAACTTATAAAATCAAATACTTTTTTCCCTCACTCTATATATAGTGGGGCAAAAAAGTATTTAATCAGCCACCAATTGTGCAAGTTCTCCAACTTAAAAAGATGAGAGAGGCCTGTAATTTTCATCATAGGTACACTTCAACTATGACAGACGAAATGAGAAAGAAATCCAGAAAATCACATTGTAGGATTTTAATTTATTTATTTGCAAATTATGGTGGAAAATAAGTATTTGGTCAATAACAAAGTTTATCTCAATACTTTTGTTATATACCCTTTGTTGGCAATGACAGAGGTCAAACGTTTTCTGTAAGTCTTCACAAGGTTTTCACACACTGTTGCTGGTATTTTGGCCCATTCCTCCATGCAGATCTCCTCTAGAGCAGTGATGTTTTGGGGCTGTCGCTGGGCAACACGGACTTTCAACTCCTCAAAGATTTTCTATGGGGTTGAGATCTGGAGACTGGCTAGCCACTCCAGGACCTTGAAATGCTTCTTCTGAAGCCACTCCTTCGCTGGGTTCGGGCAGTGTGTTTGGGATCATTGTCATGCTGAAAGACCCAGCCACGTTTCATCTTCAATGCCCTTGCTGATGGAAGGAGGTTTTCACTCAAAATCTCACGATACATGGCCCCATTCATTCTTTCCTTTACACGGATCAGTCGCCCTGGTCCCTTTGCAGAAAAAACAGCCCCAAAGCATGATGTTTCCACCCCCATGCTTCACAGTAGGTATGGTGTTCTTTGGATGCAACTCAGCATTCTTTGTCCTCCAAACACGACGAGTTGAGTTTTTACCAAAAAGTTCTATTTTGGTTTCATCTGACCATATGACATTCTCCCAATCCTCATCTGGATCATCCAAATGCTCTCTAGCAAACTTCAGGACGGGCCTGAACATGTACTGGCTTAAGCAGAGGGACACGTCTGGCACTGCAGGATTTAAGTCCCTGGTGGCGTGGTGTGTTACTGATGGTAGGCTTTGTTACTTTGGTCCCAGCTCTCTGCAGGTCATTCACTAGGTCCCCCGTGTGGTTCTGGGATTTTGCTCACCGTTCTTGTGATCAATTTGACCCCACGGGGTGAGATCTGCGTGGAGCCCCAGATCGAGGGAAGATTATCAGTGGTCTTGTATGTCTTCCATTTTCTAATAATTGCTCCCACAGTTGATTTCTTCAAACCAAGCTGCTTACCTATTGCAGATTCAGTCTTCCCAACCTGGTGCAGGTCTACAATTTTCTGGTGTCCTTTGACAGCTCTTTGGTCTTAGCCATAGTGGAGTTTTGGAGTGTGACTGTTTGAGGTTGTGGACAGGTGTCTTTTATACTGATAACAAGTTCAAACAGGTGCCATTAATACAGGTAACGAGTGGAGGACAGAGGAGCCTCTTAAAGAAGAAGTTACAGGTCTGTGAGAGCCAGAAATCTTGCTTGTTTGTATGTGACCAAATACTTATTTTCCACCATAATTTGCAAATAAATTCATAAAGAATCCTACAATGTGAATTTCTGGATTTTTTTTCTTCATTTTGTCTGTCATAGTTGAAGTGTACCTATGATGAAAATTACAGGCCTCTCTCATCTTTTTAAGTGAGAGAACTTGCACAATTGGTGGCTGACTAAATACTTTTTTGCCCCACTGTATATAAACTCAGCAAAAACAGAAACGTCCCTTTTTCAGGACCCTGTCTTTCAAAGATAATTCTTAAAAATCCAAATAACTTCACAGCTCTTCATCGTAAAGGGTTTAAACACTGTTTCCCATGCTTGTTCAATGAACCAGAAACAATTAATGAACATGCATCTGTGGAACAGTCATTAAGACACTGACAGCTTACAGGCAGTAGGCAATTAAGGTCACAGTTATGAAAACTTAGGACACTAAAGAGGCCTTTCTACTGACTCTGAAAAACACAAAAAAACAGATGCCCAGGGTCCCTGCTCATCTGCGTGAACGTGCTTTAGGCATGCTGCAAGGAGTCATGAGGACTGCAAGGAGGCATGAGGACTGCAGATGTGGCAAGGGCAATGTCCGTACTGTGAGACGCCTAAGACAGCACTACAGGGAGACAGGACATACAGCTGATCGACTTCGCAGTGGCAGACCACGTGTAACAACACCTGCACAGGATCAGTACATCCGAACATCACACCTGCGGGACAGGTACAGGATGGCAACAATAACTGCCCGAGGAACACCAGGAAAGCACAATCCCTCCATCAGTGCTCAGACTGTCCTCAATAGGCTGAGAGAGGCTGGACTGAGGGCTTGTAGGCCTGTTGTAAGGCAGGTCCTCACCAGACATCACCGGCAACAACGTCGCCTATGGGCACAAACCCACCGTCGCTGGACCAGACAGGACTGGCAAAAAGTGCTCTTCACTGACGAATCACGGTTTTGTCTCACCAGGGGTGATGGTCGGATTCGCGTTTATCATCGAAGGAATGAGCATTACACCAAGGCCTGGGATCCATTTGGAGGTGGAGGATCCGTCATGGTCTGGGGTGGTATGTCACAGCATCATCGGACTGAGCTTGTGTCATTGAAGGGAATCTCAACGCTGTGCATTACAGGGAAGACATCCTCCTCCCTCATGTGGTACCCTCCAGCATGACATTGCCACCAGCTATACTGCTCGTTCTGTGCGTGATTTCCTGCAAGACAGGAATGTCAGTGTTCTGTCATGGCCAGCGAAGAGCCCGGATCTCAATCCCATTGAGCGCGTCTGGGACCTGTTGAATTGGAGGGTGAGGGCTAGGGCCATTCCCCCCAGAAATGTCTGGGAACTTGCAGGTGCCTTGGTGGAAGAGTGTGGTAACATAAAAAAAAAAAAAATAACGACAATTCTATTGCACTTCTATTCACTCAGGAAAAAATCTCATTACAATGATTCAGGAAGATGTTATTCTTATTCACTATGGATAATGTCTTCAGAAGATTATTAAATTCAATCAAAAATATTTTTAATTTTTGGTATAGAATTCTGTAATTCTTGTTTTGTGTATAGTGTTTGGCAACAAGCATAAAAAAATGCACAATAATTTCAATGGTGTTGTTATCATTGCAATATTAACACATTATATCCTTCATGTCAAAAACATGGGTAGTGTTCAAAAAGTTAAATAAGTATTCTGCAAGGTTTTTCCAAACATCTATCACATAGAGTCAGACTTTCACCGTCTTCTTTGCAGAAAACGCAGATATCATCAATATCAAAAAATTAGCACAACTTAGAAATACATGGATATATCTTATGTAGAATTGTAAAGTGCACTTCCTTAAATGTGTTTGCTATACATTATTTGTAAGGCATCAACCAAGTTTTTTCCAGACAATGTCAGGATTAAGCATGTTTCAGAACATTCTTCCTCTAGGCGTAATTTGGTTCCGTGAATGGAAAATGTGTCTTATGTATTTGTTACAACAAGATTTCTCAAGTAAGCTCACGCCTTCCAAACTGAGTTCTGGATAAGCTCACCGAAGCTAAAATGAGTTTTCATTAGTGAAGAAAGACCACTGGGAATGCTTTGATCACAGAAATGAACTCTCTGAAAGGTATTGGAATCTCATTCAATGTTATAAATTGTTCATATGAAAGAATATTACCCCTGTTGTCGAAAACATCAAAAACAAAGTCAATATTCCTCTCATGCCAGCTAGGGTAGAACAATGATTTATTCCTTAAAGTAATGTCTGAATTATTCCACAAAAGAGCTTTATGTGGGGGAAAAGTGTGCAGGAAACATATTTTCCAGGACTTTAAAGCTTGTTGTTGAAACCTAGCCAATTTAGCGTGTAATCTTGCAGGGATATAACTACATTTCAGTAAAAATTGAAGTTTGTCTAGCTGTGTCCAGTCCAGTTGGTGCTTGTCTATGAGAGGAAGGATGTCAGCGGTGCGCAGCAGCTGAAACCTGGTCCTGACTGAGTCCGAATGCTCCTTGGCGACAACAACACCACGCTCCAGAGCATCGAAGCTGTAAAACACGAAAATACAAAACAAATTGAGAAGACATTACAACCTTGCATAACATCAATTCACCTCCCAAGTTCAGATAAGAAGAATAACCTCGTACAATGCAACAGAAATTATATTCACCTGAAGTGCTGGTACTGCTTGATCTGTGGCAGCGGCCTGAAGTATGGAGTCAGGTGTTGTTGCCAGCCATAGCTTTCCACCAGCACCGTATCATCCTCCAGTCCAACCAGCTGTGGGATGTTGATCCCTGTCACAGTGATGTCCTTCACAACACCAGCAATCTCAGGCAAAGTGTTCACTCTGGTCTTTCTGAAAGGGAAAGGGAGATACCTAGTCAGTTGTCCAACTTAATGTATTCAACTGAAATGTGTCTTCCGCATTTAACCCAATCCCTCTGAATCAGAGAGGTGCGGGGGGCGGCTTTAATCGACATCCACATCTTCGGCACCCGGGGAACAGTGAAGCACTGCTTGATGAGGCTGAAGCAGCAGTCCGGGTCAGGGGAGGGTTTGGCTGGCAGGGATGTTCCTGTCCCTTCGCACACTAGTGACTCCTGTGGCGGGCTGGGTGCAATGCACGCTGACACGGTTGCCAGGTGTATGGTGATTTCTCCGACACATTGGTGTGGCCGGGTTAAGAGGGCGTTGTGCCAAGAAGCAGTGCGGCTTGGCTGGGTTGTGTTTTAGAGGACGCAGGGCTCTCGACCTTCGCCTCTCCTGAGTCTGTACAGGAGTTGCAGCAATGGGACAAGACTGTAACTACCAATTGGGGACAAAAAGGGACAAAAAAAGAAATGGTGCATGCAGTTGATGACTGTGCTGCTGCCTTTGCTAGACAACATGCCTTTATCAATCAAGTAGTTGACATGTTGTGGTATTGCTTCACAGCAGACACCAGACAAGCCACACTTGTGAGGAGTTAAAAAGTCGATGGGACCTGGCTGAATACGGTCAGAAGAATAGTGCACCTGCAAAGAACATTAAGATAAATTTAAATGAATTGTCTCACCCCTGTCAGTCTGTCACTGTGAAAGGCATTTGCCTGCTTTTGTGTGTATATCTATATATACATGTCTTTAATCAGTATAAAGGAGGAAATATTTCTTACTTGTTGAGCTAAATCAAAGCTGTAATGCATCCTGATGTCTTTGCTTGCTGGTTCAGTAGGGCCCCCCAAAGACAACTGCAGGTCTTGGCAGGTGGTCTTGCAGTCAGCAACCATCTTCTGGTAGACAGACCGCTCACTCTGAAAAAGCACGAGATGCTGCTCTTGCTTCTTCAGCTTGGCTAACTTAACAGCTTCTGGCAGATTGGCAGATCTGAAGACCTGGTAGTTGTTCCTCTGGCGCTGCCAGCACAGGTCTGTCCTGGCTTAGTGCTAGAGGTGTGGGACAGCAATTTTCTCCACAGATTCCTGAAGGAAGACAGCCCGACTACAAGTACTTCTGGAAAATACAGAAATAACGTGAGATGAATAAAAATAGTGGCAATCATGTTGGAGGTAAATTAAATAATTAAAACGTGTTGTTTATGCTTTACATACCAAGAGTTGTCATCCATTCCTTGTAAAGATGCCACACCGCTGCATTTTTCACATGAGATGGCAGCAGCTTTCCACAAATGTGTTTGTGTCCTGGCTGGCGTCCTGGTAATACTATTGCATTATCCACTGCGTAGTCGTTGATGAAGTTCACAACTCAGTGAAAGTCCTCATGCTTCATGTGTAACCTGTGCTTTCTTGGGCCAGCTCTCTTTTTGATGGGAGGCATTAGACCATTCTCCTTGTATGACTGGTGGAAAAGAGTTAGGCACGTTCTACTGATACTGAAAGACAAATTCCAGATACAAATATTTCAGCATTATTATACAATAGATGGCTGTAATCACCATCGGACACACCTGGCTAACTTGATGGGTCTTGTAATCATCTGACGAAGTGGAGTCTTTTGTTTACACATGTAGCTGGCTAGCTAGCTAAACAATGAAGTTCTAGCAATACAAACCGATTGTCATAGCTAGCTAAAGTTAACCAAATAGATTCAATGCAAATGGTTTTCTGAGACAATATTAGTACACAGATCATACACGTAATGTTAGCTAGCAAGCCAGCCACCTAACGTCAGCTAGCTATCTAACAGTACACTTTAACTTGTGGTCTTTTGTTTAGACATGTAGCTAGCTAGATAGCTAATGAATGAACCATAATCCCAATCCATAGAGTACTAGCAATATAAACCGATTGTCATAGCTAGCTAAAATTAACCAAATAGGTTCAATGTTAGCTGGTTAGCTAGCTAACATTAGGCTATAACTAGCAATGCAAATGGCTTTCTGAGATAATATTACTACACAGATCATACACACAATGTTAGCTAGAGAGTCAGCCACCTAATGTTAGCTAACTAGCTAACAGTAAGCTTTAACTTGCAATTAAAACTATTTTCTGACTAAGTTATATACATGGATGAACGCTTCATGGCAGACTGCAACCCCTTTCATTAAATAAGACGTCCTGTGTTGCTTCCATTTTGTTTGTACAGCTTGTTTGCCCCTTGTGTCAAGTCACTCTGGTTCACACTGACCGTGTGCAATGCCATAAGAATCGTCCTCTTGAAAGTAGTCCATCACAACTTTTTCCCTCTGACCTTTGTCGATAGTGCCTGATAAATTGCCATAAAATGTTATTGAGAGGAGTAGCAACACATTGCAGTTCTCTATGGCTAACGTTATGTCTTTTGAAAAAAAAGCAGCAGTAGAAAGGATTACACATAACAAGCAGCTCATTTTATAGACAGAAGATGCTAGACTGCAGACCAATCCGAAACTCATCTCTCGGCATGTCCAGCCCCTTCATTATCTCAGCCAATCATGGCTAGCGGGAAGGTTTCTGACTTTTTCTGTGGCTAAACCAACTAGGCTCGTAATTAAACAACTTTATTAATATTTACAGATTACATACAAGTTTGTTAATAAGGCACATGAAAATTAAAATGTTCCAGAAGGCATTTCTGCCAAAAAAACACACATAAAAAATAAAAATAAACGTTTAAATGCCTCTCCTGTGAAAATGAAATGAGTCACAAATTATCAATCTTCTTTGATGTTTCTACAGTAGCCCGCTCTATGATGGACACTTTGGAGAATTTGGCCTCTTGTTTAGTAGTCAGGGTCTGGATTGCAGAGAAAAGTTCAGACATGGTAATGTCCTCACTTTTTTTCCCGTTTGATTTTTAATTGGGGTCTGAGGTAAAGAGGTTTCAAGGATCTCGTCCTGGTCCATCTTGTTCTTTCTCTTGCTTGAGCTAGCGGCATCTTGTGTACCCATGCTGCTCTGGCTCTCGTCATAGCTAGCTAGCATGCCTGCCGTCTAATGTGAGGCTTGGATATTCCATCTTCTGTTGTCTTTCTGTCGTGTTCTTCCCATTCAACTTGACAAAAACAAACTGTAAACTTGCCATATGTAGCTAAAACAAGTTATAGTTTGTTTCTTGCTATATCGATAGCCAATATTAGACTATTAACCACCTAATCCTCAAAGTTGCTTGGACAAGCGGGAAAACACTCACTCTCACAGCGACACCATCTTGGCTCCTCGCATGTAACTGAAGTCTGCAGGTGTTTACATGGTTTTGTGCCAGGTGATATACATTTCAAAGGCAGTACCGGCGCTCTAAAAGGTTGGGTAAACAATAATTTCCTGTGGATATTTGGTCTCAGATTTTGAGCGGCTGAAGGACCAACCGCACAGACAACCGGTAGAGTAAATTAAAATGTAATTTTATTCAACATTCTGGCTTGTAAGGAAAGCTTAAGAAATGTTGCGTTGCTATGTCCAGTCTATTTATCAAGTATTGGTGTAAATGTCTGGTTTATTAGGCAAGTTTAAACTATGACAGAGAGGTCGGGGTGTTCGTTTAATTTGGAATAAGCTTTTATTTTATTTTCATAATCCCCATTCAACCTGTCTTCTCCCCTTCATTCACACCGACTGAAGTGGATCCACCAGGCGACATCAACCTAGAACCATAGGCCCCCTCCCCCCAGATTCACCCGGTCAGTCCATGTCATGGAAAGAGCAGGTGTTCTTGATGTCCAGTAGAACATTGCATTTTAAACAAATAGGAGAATGGTTAAATTAGAGACTCGCCCAAAGTTACTTTTATTGCAATTAGGGGAGCTCATGTCTCATTTGGGGGGGCTGAACTCACCTCTGACCCCACTGTAATTCGCACGCTGCCTACAGGGTATCCAACAGAGACAGGGAAATCTATAGGAAAACTAATTCTGACCCACATTGAAGACAAAGCAGTAGAGAAACAGAGCTTGGCAGGTAGCCTAGAGGTTAAGAGCGTTGGGCCAGTAACTGAAAGGTTGTTGTGGTTTGAATCCCCGAGCTGACTAGGTGAAAAATCTATTGATGTGCCCTTGAGTGAGGCACTTAACTCTTATTGCTCCTGTAAGGGTTAAAGTGTACCCCTTCTCTACCACAACAGTTGAAATTACAACTCAAACCTTTCTCTGAGTAGTTAACACATTACCACAAATCCCCCCAAAACATAATCTGTTCATGTGAAACCAAGAGTCTCTATTGTACAAGTTGACTCTGAACAAACCTATTCTTTTATGTTCCCCATATGGGACTACTTTGCCTATCAAAGACACTTTGAGCCTGGTGACGCCTGTGCCAGTCTGACACCATATTCCCCTCTGGGCCTCTCCAGATCTCCATCCCAGCACCCATTACTGCATCCTAGCTCCAGACCCAGCTCTCGCTGGACAGCTATCCCCAGAAGGGCCCTCCAGATCAGCGTTGATTTGCAGCGTAAGCCCCCTAGTGATTACCCATTAGCCCTGGTCCCTATTGACTCTGGCTTCTAGCAGGGTAGCATGTGTACCCCTCTCTGCCCCTCTCTATCGCCTTAGTGGCCATCTCATTGAAGATTTGACCCCCTCTCTCCTCCCTAATTGGCAGTAAGGGGTATCAGAGAGGGCCGGGACACAGGGAATAGATGGTGACATCTGATTTGATGTCCACTTAAAATCAAAATAATGTTGATCTGCTAGTTTGTTGTGTCACAAGGGGTAGTCTGTAGGGGCATGGTGCTTTGATTGGATGATTGATAGGTCATTATAGAAACAGAATCGCAGTTTAAATGTGAAAGGAGAAGGTGTGTACAGGAAGAACACCTGACTGTGACGAAATATGTATTTGTTGCACAGAACATGAAGCTAGCCTTAGGGTTAGGTTTAAGATAGTGGTTGAGGCTAGGGTTGAACCGAAATGTGGACATGAGACTAGGGTTAGGTTTAGGGTTAGGGTTGAGGCTAGGGTTGAACTGGGATGTGGACATGAAGCTAGGTTTAGGGTTATAGTAATGGTAGGTGTTGTGGTTGAGGCTAGGGTTCTACCCGAAATGTGGACTTGAAGCTAGGGTTAGGTTTAGGGTTAGGGTTGTGGTTGAGGGTTATGGTTGAACTGGGATGTGGACATGAAGCTATAGGGTTATGGTTATGGTTAGGAATAGTTAAAACAACTGTTACAGTTTTTCTCAATGTCACGACTTCATCCGAAGTTGGTGCCTCTCCTTGTTCGGGCGTCACCGGTCTTCTAGCCATCATTGATCCATTTTTAATTTTCCATTTGTTTTGTCTTGTCTTCCCACACACCTGGTTTCAATCCCATTCATTATATGTTGTGTATTTAACCCTCTGTTTCCCACATGTCCTTGTCCGGAATTGTTTGATGTATAGTGTTTGTTGCTCGTTTAATTTACTGGTGTGTTACGGGTATTTTGAGCCCATGTACTCTTGTGCTATTTTTGTACCGTTTTGGTTGTTTTATTAAACGATTACGGTTATTACCAAGTTTTTTTCTCCTGTGCCTGACTTCTCTGCCACCAGTTAAGCAACCCTTACACTCAATCGCATACAAATAATTTGGGGAACAATGTTGTTGATTTTTAAAACGTTGCACACAAGATACAGTACCATTTGGCATTTTGCAAAACATTAAATGCATTTTCAAAATGGATTTGTCTTCTCAAAACACAAAAACAAACTATATGATACCGTAACAATTGCAAATACCCACAACCATACATACCTCTTGTCAAAACAGTTTAATCGGTCTCCTAAAAATTCCCTTTGAATCAATGTATTTTCTTTGCAGTCATTAAATGTTGATCAAAATTAGAAATACAACTATCAAAAGGTGCAGAATTTGGGGCAATTACAATAATGTTATGCACACTTCACCAAACAATTTCATACACATCAAATATTGTCAAACATTGTTTGGAAAATGTAAAATAAGCACATTGTGCAGAATTAATTTGTCAATATCATCACAATGCTGACAGGTTTGTAAACTTTCATCACCAAGTATAAAAACAACTCCCAATAGAAATAAGGACGTGAATACAGAGGAGGAACTGCTGATATGAATGGATAGGCCTCAATTTACACCATAGAAAAGCTCTGTAATGGAGACAATGTTGGAGATGACGACTTAGGAGTAACCCAAAGTTACTTAGAAGTAACTCAAAAGTATTCTCTGCAATGTTGTGAAAAATCTTCAAAATATCACTCGTAATCACCCTACTGCAGAATCGTGTTGATCTGCACATTTCTTCAAAGTGACTAGGCTGGATAGCTATATCAAACTACATGAAACTGGCTGTCATGCCACTGAATTCTCCAAATCTCTCCACTGTTGAACCAGAGACATAGACAGTGAGTTTCAGGGTGTTCTTAGGTGCTGACGGTCTTTGGTCTGTTTGGGTCAGACTGATGGTGGTCCCATGAGAACATCTCTCAATCAACACTCCAGACCTCACCAACTCTCTCTTCTTTTTACCAGCTAAACCTTCATGCCGTTCCCTCTGTTTACACACCCTGATTAGTTTGGTAAGGGGACAGAATCTCCCAAGAACCCGCGATCTCTGAATCAACGTGCCCCTCTGTCTTACCCTTTATCTCTTCATCCCTCCATCCCTCCATTCACAAAAGAAACTCCCGGAATCAGGGAGTGAAATTGGGGATCAGAGCGGGCCGACTCCTGAGCAAACAGACAGCTAATGGACCGGCTGTCTTCTCCTCCCCTCACATTACCAGCAAAGCAGGGGAATGCAGCCCGGCCAGTCATAATACTGATGCTAATGCTGGCTAATCCCTTACACACACAGGCCTCATACTTACTGACTCACACACTGATAGGAGATAATCATTCCACCACCCAGGCACTGGAAGAGAGTGTGTGAGAGAGTGAGAGTGATGGAATGGGACTCACAACACACATGTATGTTCACATAAATGAATGTACACATGCATGGGTGCACTCACGCACGCACACGCCTACACACACACACTACCCCGCCTCCACACACACACAAACACACTCATCCCTCTCTCCGCTAGACCCCCCATCTGTGAAAACCTGTCTCCTCCAGGTTGGACTCATAGCTAGCTAATGGAGAATATGCTAATGTTAGTTTGGAGGGAGGAGCACTGTTGGCTTATGGAGGATCAGGGCTTGTTGGCCAGTCCCGGCCCAGGCTCCCCACCGTGGTAGCGCGCTAATACAGGTGTTAGTAAACTGGCGTTAGCCACCAGCTAATTAGCCCCCATTCAGAGAGTGATTGTCTGGCCGGCTCTGCCATTTGTAGCACTGTTTGCTCGTCAGCAGGGAGGTCTCTCTGTACTGTGGTGGGTCCATCATGATCCAACTAGATCCCCCCTTCTCTCTCTTTCACTCCCTTCTTCTCTCTTCTTTCTGTAGTATCCTGGACAGCAAATCAAATCAAATGTTATTTGTCACTTGGCCAAATACAACAGGTGTATTCGGCGCACGTGACAAACCCTTAACCAACAAAGAGTAACACAATGAATTACATAACAATAACGAGGCTATATACAGGGGGTACCGGTACCGAGTCAATGTGCTGGGGTACAGGTTAGTCGAGGTAATTTGTAAAGTGACTATGCATAGATAATAAACAGCGAGTAGCACCAGTGTAAAAACAAAGGGTGGGGTGGGTCAATGTAAATAGTCCAGGTGGATTAATTGTTCAGCAGTCTCATCCCAGAGACAGAGACATGCTCAGCCGGTCTAAAGAGAATCAGAGGCTGGGAGAGAACTGAGGAGAAGCAGGGATAACACAGATCGTCTGTAATGACCTCTGATTCACTGCCACATCTGGGTTTATCAGACTCTCTATTCTCCTTCGTTTCCCCGTTCATTGCGGACTACCATTTATGCTTTTACAAGAGTTGTTATTAGAGGGGCAAACCTGGCACCAATGACGACAAAGGTGCTTGTAGAATTTCCCATGTTCTACGACCATGTAATATATTCATAACAGGTGGTTTGTGTGTTGAGAGAAAGAGAGAAAGAGAGGGAAACAGAGTGGGAGATAACTGTGACTGCATACATTTGTGAGGTGACATTGAATAGATAGTTGTGACAAAATTGACTTGTGTACCTTCCAAGTGTAGTACACGTGGGAAAGAAAGTAAAGATTAGTTGGGTGACCTAACATGCCTAAAGCGATTCTGTCTGGGATGTCGGTGGATCAAAGAAGTCATTAGTCTTCTCCAGCACCATCACAAAGAGGAGATTTAAAACAGCAAACAGAAACAGATCTTGCAAAACTCAAAGCCAAACACACATATTCACTAAGAGGCTTTGATGTATTATGCTGTTCTGTCCCCATACAAAACCAAAGATTCAAATGTGTCTCCCTCTCGCTCTTTTTCTCCTAAGAAAGTCTTATAATGTTTCGTCCTGTGGTGTTTGTAAGGACTTTTGAGTCCAGCAGCCAATTCTGTAAAAAGTCAGAACTTTTTGTTGGAAATTACATTTACCACTCCGTAGAGTTTCTAAATAGTGTGCAAATTAAGAAATATTTTTAATTACAGTTTACACGAAACAACTTTGTATTTCAGACATCAGCTGTAACTAGCTGCTGGTGGGAACTTAATATGCATGGATGAATAACATTTGAAGAGTACCTTCCATGAAAACAGTGGAAGAAGCAAAGAATGCAGAAAAACAATTATTTCACATGTATTTCAAGGCCTTACAAGAACTATTGCCAGCTGGCAAGTGTCTTCACTGACATTCAATCTCTCCTTGTCCCAGTCTGTAATCCCAACATGTTTCAAACTGACCACCATTGTCACTGTTCCCAAGAACTCCAAGGTAACCTTCCTAAATGATGACCGCCCTGTAGCACTCACATCTATAATGACACCCTGGCCCTGTAGCACTCACATCCCTGACACCCTGGACCCACTCCAATTCCCATACCGCCCCAACAAATACACAGAGGACGCAATCTCAATTGCACTTCACACTGCCCTCTCCCACCTGGACAAGAGGGGCAATAACTATGTGAGAATGCCATTTATAGACTACTGCTCAGCATTCAACACCATAGTCCTCTCCAAGCTCATCACCAAGCTGGGGACCCTGGGACTGACCACCCCCCTCTGCAACTGGATCCTGGACTTCCTGATGGGCCGGCCCCAGGTGATGAAGGTAGGCAACAACACCTCCGCCACGTTGACACTCAACACGGGGGGCCCCTCAGGGGTGTGTGCTTAGTCCCCTCCTCTACTACCTGTTCACTCACTACTGCATGTCCACGCATGACTTTAACACCATCATCAAGTTTGCTGACGACACAATGGTGGTAAGCCTGATCACCAATGGCGATGAGACAGCCTATAGGGAGGAGGTCAGAGACTTAGCAGGGTGGTGCCAGGACAACAACCTCTCCCTCAACGTCAGTAAGACCAAGGAGCTGATCGTGGACTACAGGAGAAAGAGAGGAGAGCACGTTCCCATCCACATCGAGGGGGCTGTAGTGGAGCCGGTCGAAAGCTTCAAGTTCCTTGGATTTAACATGGTCCACACAAAGCCTTTAATTTACCGGGGGCATCAACGGCCATGGCTGTGGATTCCCCCTTGTGTGGCCGTAATGCCCCCTAAAAGAGGTTGTTGTCCTGGCACCACCCTGCTAAGTCTCTGACCTCCTCCCTGTACGCTGTCTCAATCGCTGTTGGTGATCAAGCCTACCACCGTGAACTTGATGAGTGAACATGGAGTAGAGGAAGGGATTATGCACACAGCCCTGAGGGGCCCCCGCGTTGAGGGTCAGCGTGGCGGAGGTGTTGCTGCCTACCCTCACCACCTGGGGCCGGCCCTTCAGGAAGCCAATTTCCGAAGCCACCTCTCATTCACATAGCTCTCTCAGATATTTCAATTCTTATTTGCAAATGCCCGTCATGTGTCCGATCCATCTCAGACATCACAGCTCCGAAGTACAAGTGAAGACAGGCATGCAATGGTGCGCGTCCTTCTTATCGAATTCCGAGAACTGTCCACATTTACTTTTCCTCAGCCCAAAAGATGAGTAATGAATAGCAAAAGCAATAGCCTATGTCAATCTACTATCCCCCATAGTACAAAAGTTTAGTTAGCCTACTTATTCAATTGGTCAGCTTGTCATTCTGTGCCAGAAACAAATATTATAAACAGACTCTGGGACCGTTGTGGGACAATAGATCCCAAAATCAGTATATGACAAAAAAAACGTCCAGATTTTAAACAATTATGTTTATGGTTAAATAGTTTCAAGATGTTAACTTCCTCTGCTCAAATTGCAAGGTGTGTGATGTTGCGGTGCACATCAGGCACTGGCCTTTCTCTCCTAACAAACAGTGCCTCCAGTATGTTGACAGAACCAAGCCTTTAGACAGTGTGCAGCTGCCCAAGGTACCAGAGCATCGGCTCTCGGACAACAGGCCCCAAGACAGCTTCTACCCCAAAGCCATAAGTCTGCTAAATAGCCATGAGACTCCTAAATAGTTAACTAAATGGTTACCCGGACTATCTGCACTGACCCTATCTTGCACTGACTCTATGCACACTCACAAGACTATATACACTGAGTATACAAAACATGCTCTTTCCATGACATAGACTGACCAGGTGAATCCAGGTAACAGTGTCACACTGTGATCTGTTTCACATGTCCACTGTGATTGTCTCCACCCCCTCCAGGTGTCGCTTATTTTCCCCAGTGTATTTATCCCTGTGTTTCCTGTCTCTCTGTGCCAGTTTGTCTTGTATGTCCAAGTCAACCAGCGTGTTTTTCCCGTGCTCCCGTGCTCCTGTCTATTCTCTTTTTGCTAGTCCTCCCGGTTTTGACCCTTGTCTGTTTCTGGACTCTGAACTGGTTTTGACCTTTTGCCTGTCCATTCTCTTGCCTACCCCTTTTGGATTATTAATAAATATCAAAGACTCCAACCATCTGCCTCCTGTGTCTGCATCTGGGTCTCGCCTTGTGCCCTGATAGACAGCTATGATCCTTTATTGATGTCACTTGTGTAAATCCACATCAATCAGTGTAGATGAAGGGGAGGAGACAGGTTAAATACGATTTTTTTAAGCCTTGAGAGACTGTGTATATGTGTGAGGGTGAATGGGAAAGACAGAATATTCAAGTGCCTTTGAACAGGGTGTGGTAGTATGTGCCAGGTGCACTGGTTTGTGTCAAGAACTGCAACACCGTTGTGTTTTTCACAATTAACAGTTTCCTGTGTGTATCAAGAATGACCCACCGCCAAAAGGACATCCAGCCAACTTGACACAACTGTGGGAAGCATTGGAGTCAACAGCTTTCGACACCTTGTAGAGTCCATGCCCCCACAACTTTAGGCTTTTCTGAGGGCAAAAAATGTGTGTGTGGGGGGTAACACACCATATACACATTCACTCACACACACAACACTGATGCTTTCACACAAAAACCCCACACACATTCACATACACTACATATGCACATATAACACACACACGCATACTGACACAACACAAGCACACATACACACACTTTTACACATCATATGCAGCTGATACTCTGTTCTTTATTTTACTCTTACTATTATATATATAACCACATTCTTGTGTATTTTATTCCTCTTGTGTTACTATTTTTCTTTTTATTATCATTTTTCAATCATCTGCATTGTTCGGAAGGGCTCGTAAGCAAACATTTCACGGTAGAGTATACACCGGTTGTATTCAGCGCATATGACAAATAAAATGTGCTTTGATTTGCTAGAACAATGCTCTTACCAACTGAGCCACACAGGTCCAACAAAACACCAGACAGCAATATACTATAGCCAATCTCAATCTAATAGGCAATCCAGTGGGCCAATACGCGTCCACTTACACTATGGTCTGGGAAGCTTGTCTATGACATTCGTCCTACACAGAATAGGAGGGGATTTAACATCAGCAGGTCTGAATGACAAGAAACCCCTCATCCTCATTCTCCTATAGTGATACACTGTATAGCAGCAGGCAGGCCAGATGTACCAGTGTTTCCCCTTGTATTATCTCTACCTGCTGGGAGCTGGTAGGAGACCTATCCTGCTCCAGACCCTTCCTGGATCCCCCTGTTGAAACCTTCTCTAATCTGTTTGCTCATTTAATGACCCTATTGTTTCCTAGGCCAGGAAAAGCAGGTCTCAGAGCTGCTTATTTCAGGCTCCACGGACAGGAAAGCTCCTCCTTGTTGCATTGATACTCTGCTTAGCTCTGGGCACAATATGCAGTCCCTGTGCCTGATGTCTGAGCCTGTAAGAAAGGAGGAAAGTTCTGGTCTTTCTTTTAAGATGGTACTGTTTTGACCAATCAGAAGTGTTGCAGCTGGCCTCTTTGTGAGTTTGAAGCGACCTAGCTATGATGATCCATCATTCATCGTTTCACTGAATGGTTTCACCTATATTCAGTTTCTGAGTGGCATCAGAGATTATGTGTAATTTGAAAAATAGAGAAACATGGATTTAGGAAAATGATCAGGTTATTGACAGTTAAATAATGTGTTCTTCTGTGATCTTAAGCTTACATGCATTCATAAATCCAGTAAAAGGTGATGAAATTGAGATGAATTAGAATTGAAATTTATGACAATGAATGGATATCCCACCAGAAGGTCACTGCCATAGAAAAGCGCAGGGCATCATATTGACTATTGTTACCACCAGCTGAATCAGGAGAGACAGCAACAAATAAAGGCAACAGCCAAATCTAATGATGTACGTCTCACAACACACACACACACACTGACTGCCACAGGGACCAGTGGACCATCAAACCCCTCGTCTCGACTTGACAGGCTCACTCTAACTGAGCTAATCCCTGTCCCATGGGGCATGAACACACACACACACACACACACACACACACACACACACACTGAACACACAGAACACACAGAACACACACACACCCTGAGAATAAGCCTCCAGTCTCATCTTTGGCCCATGTGGGCAGCAGAGCTACTGATTGGGAGACAATGGGCAGCAGATTGTGCTGTCAGGGTCCATTAATTGGCATCATTAGCATCACACTCTGGAGTCACAGGAGCTGTGTTCTTCCTAAACCCTAAGCTGTGTGTGTGTGTGTGTGTGTGTGTGTGTGTGTGTGTGTGTGTGTGTGTGTGTGTGTGTGTGTGTGTGTGTGTGTGTGTGTGTGTGTCAGGATGGGGACAAAAAGTACAGTGGTTAACATCAAACCTTGTCAGTGATATAAATTCAAGAACCAATAAATTATTTGGCCCCTGAGACACGTTACAGGCATAGCTGTTGATTGACAGTCAAAACATTTTATTTGATTTAAGTTCAAAATGTCAACCTATGCATTAGCCATACGACTTACCCAACGGAAATAATCCACAAAGTCCTCTTAGGCAACCTAGTCGATGGTCAAAATCACTGACCACTGGCATTGACCATCAATGGCACTTCCAGTTCCAATATCCAACCGCGGGTCTCTGAAAAGGAAATGGATCCACGCTGCTGCTATACATCCACTGTGGCGTTAGCCACTGCTTCCTCCATTCGACTTCCTGTCTGATCAATGCAGGGGACAATGTCTCAACAGGTGTGACAGACAGGGGCCCAGCGGCAGCCCTCCACCCCAACGCTAGCTCCAATTAGCACCCACTGCTAAAGAACAAAGAGGAGATATTTCACTTTCATTTCATTTCAGCAGAGTGCCAGTTAAAGGCCTCTTCTATCAACCTCTCTCTTTCTCTTTCTGTCACGTTCTGTCTCTTTCTGCTGGCATCTCTCAAAGATCATTTCTCGCTTCATGTTTTGTATGGCTGTGGCCAGTATGGAGTCGATGCCTTGTGTTGTAAGTGGTAGGGGTGTTGAAATCATGGGGTGTTGATTAATTCATAGTAGACTGACTTGCTTTTTGTGTTTTAGTGGGGTTGAGTTGATGATAACTCCTGGAGGTCTGAGGACAGGAACAGCGTGTCTTGAAAGGTTACATATTGCTCACAGGGGAAGTGACCACACTCAATTGCCATGTTTTCAGTACTTTCACATACCGTATCTAAATATAGAGTGTCTAACACCTTCATATTTTGCAACACTTTGCAATACTATAACAGCATACCTTAATATTAGTAATTGCTTTCATACCATAACATATCGGGGTGACTGGTGCATTTCTGAGTGAATTCAAACTATTGGTGGGTTCAATATGGAGCTGATTTTACATTATGTCCAGTTTATACATTCAATTCCATTGCCATGGTCATTCTAGAGGGCGAAAATTATTTCATTATAATGTGATGATATCACAAACAAATGTGTTGATTTGAAATAGTTAACATACATTCTGTTTCACTTCCATGGTGATTGTAAATCATAAGAATACAATTACATTTGAATCTGACCACATCACAATTAAATGTATAGCAGCTTCAGTAGAAAGTTTGAGTTTAGAATGTTTGGTTGATAGGCGACAACTCAGTTTTGGTGGCAACAATCAACAAGTGCGACTAGAATCTGCTATCTAAGTTCTCAAGAATGGGCTTCTGGTACCAAATCAAATCAATGAAAATGTATTTATAAAGCTCTTTTTACATCAGCAGATGCACAACGCGCTATATAGAAACCCTGCCTAAAACCCCAAACAGCAAACAATGCAGATGTAGAAGCACGGTGACTAGGGAAAACTCCTTTGAAAGGCAGGAACCTAGGAAGAAACCTAGACAGGAACCAGGCTCTGAGGGGTGGCCAGTCCTCTTCTGGCTGTGCCGGGTAGAGATTATAAGAGTACATGGCCATTAAGGCCAGATTGTTCTTCAAGATGTTCAAAAGTTCATAGATGACCAGCAGGGTCAAATAATAATCACAGTGTTTGTAGAGGGTGCAACAGGTCAGTACCTCAGGAGTAAATGTCAGTTGCCTTTTCATAGCCGAGCATTCAGAGGTCGAGACAGCAGGTGCAGTAGAGAGAGAGAGTTGAAAACAGCGGGTCCGGGACTAGGTAGCACGTCCGGTAAACAGGTCAGGTTTCGATAGCCGCAGGTAGAACAACAAGCTAGCTAAATAGGACAAATTAGCTAGCAACTGAAAGCTAGCTAGCTAAATTGCCATAATTATTTAATGCTTTTCGACCTGTCCCCATATTAATATAATTGGTTCAGAGTTTGTTTTGATATTTTAACCTGCGTGCCGTAATTGCGTGTGGTGTGGGGGCAAAATCAATTTGTGCACGATGGCACATGCGCGCAGCCGGTTTGGGTACGGTGTAAGGCATGGTCCTCCAGGATGGGAAGGTGAAAGGCAGAGAAAGAGAATTAAAGGGAGCATACTTAAATTCACACAGGACACCAGATAAGATGGGGGACACTGTGGCCCCGACCAACAATACCCCCGGACAGGCCACCCACCCACTTTGCCAAAGCACAAGCCCCCACACCACTAGAGGGATATCAACAGACCACAAACTTACTACCCTGAGACAAGGCTGTGTATGGCCCACGAAGATCTCCTCCCGTGCACGAGCCCGAGGGGGAGAAAAACCGGACTGGAAGATCACATCAGTGACTCAACCAACTCAAGTGACACACCCCTCATGGGGATGGCATGGAAGAGCACCAGTAAGCCAGTGACTCATCCCCCGTAATAGGGAATCCCAGTAGACAGAAGTGAGTCGGCCAGGCAGAGACAGCAAGGGCGGTTCGTCGCTCTAGTGCTTTGCCGTTCACCTTTGCACCCCTGGGCCAGACTACACTCAATCATAGGACCCACCGAAGAGGTGAGTCTTCAGTAAAGACTTAAAGGTCGAGACTATGTCTTTCACATAGATAGGCAGACCATTCCATAAAAATGTAGCTCTATAGAAGAAAGCCCTGCCTCCAATTGTTTGCTTAGAAATTCTAAGGACAATAAGGAGACCTGCGTCTTGTGACCGTACGTGTAGGTATGTACAACAGGACCAAATCGGAGAGATAGGTAGGAGCAAGCCCATGTAATGCTTTGTAGGTAAAAAAAAAAGAAATCTGCCCAAGCCTTAACAGGACACCAGTAATATGATCAAATGTTTTGGTTCTAGTCAAGATTCTATCAGCCTTGTTTAGCACTAACTGAAGTTAATTTAATGCTTTATCCGGGTAGCCGGAGAGTAGAGTATTTCAGTAGTCTAATCTAGAAGTGACAAAAGCATGGATAAGCTTTTCTGAATAATTATGGGACAAAAAGTTTCTGATTTTTGCGATGTTACAAATATCGAAAAAAAAAAACTGTCCTTGAAACATTCTTGATATGTTCGTCAAAAGACAGATCAGTGGGTCTCCCGAGTGGCGCAGCGGTCTAACAAAAAATTGACAAAATTGCAAATTAAACCAAAATAGTCACCAACACATTTAGCTTTATGACAAAACTATAAGTGGTTTGCCTGTGCGTCTGTGGCTCCATAGAAGGGTGAAATTAAAACGACTTGGTTGGTCTGCCATCAAACTTACCAACAGTGGCTTGAAGTCATCAATGACACATGTTCTCTTGTGACCAGGAGGAGTCTGAACAGTTGGTCTGAACCACTGGCTGTAAATGAACTATGAAAGGATGGTAACAGATGAACGGATTAAGACAATGCATGTACACAGACACAGAAGCTACAGCTTACTTTTTATTTCATTTCTGAATGTGAACAGGTGATTGGGAATACATGGTTTATCCTGAGATAAAACCGTGTTTGATGTCATTTTATATCCCTTGTAAATTTATTTGGACAATTGAAAACACTGACCACATTATGACAAAGACTGACAGAAATATTGTGTTACCAAATGCTCTTCGGTACTTCCTGACAAATAGCCACTGTGACTGTGTGTATCAATGCCTGTAACTTTACTGCCCTCTGCCTAGCCAATTGATACGCGTAAAGTAATCATGTGAAGACAATGATAATTGTTAGTATTTTTTTTTTACTTAGCAGCCATCAAATAAAACTGTCAAAGCTTCTAATTGAATACATGCATTAGATGCATTTGTGTTTCAATAAAATAATAACTATTCAAAAAAAAATCTGAACGTATTGTCTTCACAGAATATCTTTGACAGTGTATTAGGCAGGGCTTATCGATTGAAAATGCTCGATAGATCATTTCATCTGTTCTACTGCGCATGCCTATCACAAATGACTGCAGAAACCGGATGTGTGTTTCCATGGGCACATCCATTTGTTTAGCTACCTCGCTGATCTGTTATGAAACTATTGGAAATCAGTTGGGGTAAAGCTCTTGGCTTTTTCGCCGTTCTGCTCGCTGCCATTGCAGCCGTTTTACAACATCTAGAAAACTGCGAACGGACGATATACGCCAGGTGAGAGGCAGACGCTAACTAGCTAACGTTAACTAGCTACTCGAACTACACGGACAGATTGGTGACAATTTACCATGTCAGTCTGCAATCAGGCTTGGGAATTCTAGCATGTAGACTATACAGTAACTAGCCACTGGTACTAGCCACTGGTACTAGCCACTGGTACTAGCCACTGGTACTAGCCACTGGTACTAGCTAGTCGCTTACCGGTCTGTTTTACAACTAGTTGTAAATGCTTTGTGATTGCCTTTTGAGGGAGGCTTGCAAGAAAGTTGTTCCTAGGCCGTCATTGTAAATAAGAATTTGTTTAACTGACTTGCCTAGTTAAATAAAGTTGAAATAAAACGGTTAATTGCCTTATTTAGCTTGCTTGTTAGTTAGCTAGCTAACGTTAGTAGTGAAGAGACCGTTGTAGGGCGTGACACACCTGTGTTGGAATAAAACTGCTGTATCATGCTGCTTCATTGTAAAATAGCGATCAAACCATTAGGTCTCTCCTCAGTGGTGAAGCACTGTCTTGTTTTGTCCTTCAGGATGACACACGACCTGAAAACACTGTCAGATGACTTCAGACAAAAGAATAAAAGTTGTTTTATCCTGGGTGCCTCTGGCGAGACAGGCAAGGAGTTACTGAAAGAGATTGTGGAGAGGAAGCTCTTCTCGAAGATCACTCTCATCGGAAGGAGGCAGCTCACATTTGAAGACAAAGCGTTTGAGAACCTGGTAGGTGTGCGACTTGTCTTATTGTCAATGTATTGTTGCCTTTTTCAAGCAGGGCTGGTTTCTCTAAAGCATCTTAAGGGTAAGTTCATCGTTAGAACCATAGGGTCCTATGGTTCTAAGATGAATTTAGCATTTAGATGCTTTTGGGACACCGGGCTCTGCTCTACAGTGGGGGGAAAAAGTATTTAGTCAGCCACCAATTGTGCAAGTTCTCTCACTTAAAAAGATGAGAGGCCTGTAATTTTCATCATAGGTACACTTCAACTATGACAGACAAAATGAGGAAAAAAAATCCAGAAAATCACATTGTAGGATTTTTTATGAATTTATTTGCAAATTATGGTGGAAAATAAGTATTTGGTCACATACAAACAAGCAAGATTTCTGGCTCTCACAGACCTGTAACTTCTTCTTTAAGAGGCTCCTCTGTCCTCCACTCGTTACCTGTATTAATGGCACCTGTTTGAACTTGTTATCAGTATAAAAGACACCTGTCCACAACCTCAAACAGTCACACTCCAAACTCCACTATGGCCAAGACCAAAGAGCTGTCAAAGGACACCAGAAACAAAATTGTAGACCTGCACCAGGTTGGGAAGACTGAATTTGCAATAGGTAAGCAGCTTGGTTTGAAGAAATCAACTGTGGGAGCAATTATTAGGAAATGGAAGACATACAAGACCACTGATAATCTTCCTCGATCTGGGGCTCCACGCAAGATCTCACCCGTGGGGTCAAAATGATCACAAGAACGGTGAGCAAAAATCCCAGAACCACACGGGGACCTAGTGAATGACCTGCAGAGAGCTGGGACCAAAGTAACAAAGCCTACCATCAGTAACACACTACGCCGCCAGGACTCAAATCCTGCAGTGACAGGCGTGTCCCCTGCTTAAGCCAGTACATGTTCAGGCCCGTCTGAAGAGCATTTGGATGATCCAGATGAGGATTGGGAGAATGTCATATGGTCAGATGAAACCAAAATAGAACTTTTTGGTAAAAACTCAACTCATCGTGTTTGGAGGACAAAGAATGCTGAGTTGCATCCAAAGAACACCATACCTACTGTGAAGCATGGGGGTGGAAACATCATGCTTTGGGGCTGTTTTTCTGCAAAGGAACCAGGACGACTGATCCGTGTAAAGGAAAGAATGAATGGGGCCGCGTATTGTGAGATTTTGGGTGAAAACCTCCTTCCATCAGCAAGGGCATTGAAGATGAAACGTGGCTGGGTCTTTCCAGCATGACAATGATCCCAAACACACTGCCCGAACAGCGAAGGAGTGGCTTCGTAAGAAGCATTTCAAGGTCCTGGAGTGGCCTAGCCAGTCTCCAGATCTCAACCCCATAGAAAATCTTTGGAGGGAGTTGAAAGTCCGTGTTGCCCAGCGACAGCCCCAAAACATCACTGCTCTAGAGGAGATCTGCATGGAGGAATGGGCCAAAATACCAGCAACAGTGTGTGAAAACCTTGTGAAGACTTACAGAAAACGTTTGACCTCTGTCATTGCCAACAAAGGGTATATAACAAAGTATTGAGATAAACTTTTGTTATTGACCAAATACTTATTTTCCACCATAATTTGCAAATACATACATTAAAAATCCTACAATGTGATTTACTGGATTTCTTTTTCTCATTTCGTCTGTCATAGTTGAAGTGTACCTATGATGAAAATTACAGGCCTCTCTCATCTTTTTAAGTTGGAGAGCTTGCACAATTGGTGGCTGACTAAATACTTTTTTTCCCCCCACTGTATATTGTTAATCTGTAGTCTAGGACCCTATAAATGTGGCGGGAGAGGGGTCTTATAACCCTTCCCCTTCTATTAATACAACATATTATAATCAATTATTATAATACATCAAATATTTGGTGCAGCCCCTATCATGACCCCAATTTGACCCCATCAATATCATTATGGGGGGTGCCACAGGGTTCAATTCTTGGGCCAACTCTCTTCTCTGTATACATCAATGATGTCGCTCTTGCTGCTGGTGATTATCTGATCCACCTCTATGCAGACAACACCATTCTGTATACTTCTGGCCCTTCTTTGGACACTGTGTTAACTAACCTCCAAACGAGCTTCAATGCCATACAACACTCCTTCCGTGGCCTCCAACTGATCTTAAACGCTAATAAAAACCAAATGCATGCTTTTTAACCGTTCGCTGCCTGCACCCGCCCGCCCGACTAGCATCACTACCCTGGACAGCTCTGACCTAGAATATGTGGACAACTACAAATACCTAGGTGTCTGGCTAGACCGTAAACTCTCCTTTCAGACTCACATTAAACATCTCCAATCCAAAATCAAATCTAGAATCGGCTTTCTATTTCGCAACAAAGCCTCCTTCACTCATGCTGCCAAACTTGCACTAGTAAAATTGACTATCCTACCGATCCTCGACTTCGGCGATGTCATCTACAAAACAGCTTCCAATACTCTACTCAGCAAACTGGATGCAGTCTGTCACAGTGCCATCCGCTTTGTCACCAAAGCCCCTTATACCACCCACCACTGCGACCTGTATGCTTTAGTCGGCTGGCCCTCGCTACATACTCGTCGCTAGACCCACTGGCTCCAGGTCATCTACAAGTCCCTGCTAGGTAAAGCCCCGCCTTATCTCAGCTCGCTGGTAACCATAGCAGCACCCACCCGTAGCCCGCGCTCTAGCAGGTATATCTCACTGGTTACCCCCAAAGCCAATTCCTCCTTTGGCTGCCTTTCCTTCCAGTTCTTTGCTGCCAATGACTGGAAGGAACTACAAAAATCACTGAAACTGGAGACACTTATCTCCCTCCTCACTAACTTTAAGCACCAGCTGTCAGAGCAGCTTACAGATCACTGCACCTGTACATAGCCCATCTGTTAATCGCCCAACCAACTACCTCATCCCCTACCGTATTCATTTATTTATCTTGCTCCTTTGCACCTCTGTATTTTTACTTTGCACATTCATCTACTGCACATCTACCATTCCAGTGTTAAATTGCTATATTGTAATCACTTCGCCACCATGGCCTATTTATTACCTTATGTTCCTTATCTTACCTCATTTGCACACATTGTATATAGATTAGTTTTTTCCTACTGTATTATTGACTGTATGTTTGTTTACTCCAATGTGTAACTCTGTGTTGTTATGTGTTGAACTGCTTTGCTTTATCTTGGCCAGGTCGCAGTTGTAAATGAGAACTTGTTCTCAACTTGCCTACCTGGTTAAATAAAGGTGAAAATAAAAAAATATTAACAATTTATAAAACTACAATACTACTTTTTATACTACTTTATGCAAATTAAATACTTAAGAGACACATGCACAGCATAACGCAGACACACACTTCTCAGCATCCCCATACAATCACACAGCACCCCCACCAACACACACACACACCACATCAAGCACAGCCTAACACAGACCCACACAGCCTCGCATAGATGCAGTCTGAACTGTAACACAGGCTACTGGTCTAATAAGATAGCTTACTTCTGATGTAGGCCTACCATTGAGTTGGGTTACATTATAATGTTAGTTTTGGTGTTAATGAGTTACTCTGGTGATGGGAGGATAAACTGCAGTAAATAATTAGCCAAGGCACAGAAGAGACAGATTGCGCTGCCTGCTAGCCAGCTGCTAGGACCAATCCCTGACATCCCATACATCAAAACGTAGCTATGAAGCTCTACTTTGCGAACTGCAGCCTGCTATATTTTTTTAGTGTCTCTAAAAACATCTGACAACAGAAGCGAAGGAAAAACTTTATATTTCAGTCAAAAGACGTCCCATGACCGTGAAACACCTTCAGGACTTTCCCATACTTATTGGCAATACAATGTCACATCGATCTCTGATAGGTTGAGGAATACCCCTTGCAAAGAGCAAATAAGAACACACCGATTCCGCGGGTTTCACAAAAAGGCCTGTCCCACAGATTTGAATGTTCTTTGCATCGCACTTGTTTTACGTTTGGGCTCATATTGCATAAATATCATAACCTACAGTATTGGGATCTTTAGACATGGGAAACAACTGCCACATGTATGTTTTCAATATATTTTTATACAATTCTCGTATAGCGTTCGTTGTTTGTCGCGTCACCGAACACCCTACCATGAGCTTTGAATAAAGTTAAACATTCAATACCATTAAATGTGTGTGCAGACTACAAGGAAGCCGACAAGAAGCCTACATCCATTATTCCATTATAAAGATTGGCCTCGTATTGTTCTCTGTCCTCTTTCAGGTGCAGGAGGTGGTGGACTTTGAGAAACTGGATGACTATGCTGCAGCATTCCAAGGGCATGATGTTGGCTACTGCTGCCTGGGAACGACCAAAGCCAAAGCAGGGGCTGTGAGTTCATGGTCACTGATCTAGAGACCCCTGTGTATACTGTAACTGGATGAGTCGTCCTATGAATATGATAGGGAATTCCTAACAACTATACATAGCTGAACATGTACCATGAGGGTCATTAGAAAAGAAAGAGGATTTCAACACCCACCATCTTAGATTTTTCTGAAATAATTTTTGTTTTGAGAAGAAGATAAGATTAGCATTCGATTAGCAACGTTATTTTATTTAAATATAATTTGATCTCATCTAATTTATTGCATCCAAATTGGCCATTTTAATTTCTAGGAATCCAATAATATTCAATAAGTATAGTACCTAACATCCGATTTGGACCAAACTTTTTTTCTAACAATGATTTATCCAATGGCCAAAAGTCACCCAAAGACACTCCACACCAGTCCAATCCCATCGACCAGTATAAAACTTTTTCAGGACTCTGTCTTTCAAAGATAATTTGTAAAAATCCAAATAACTTCATTGTAAATGTTTTAAACACTGTTTCCCATGCTTGTTCAATGAACCATAAACAATTAATGAACATGCACCTGTGGAACGGTCGTTAAGACACTAACAGCTTACAGACGGTAGGCAATTAAGATCACAGTTATGAAAACTTAGGACACTAAAGAGGCTTTTCAACTGACTCTGAAAACCACCAAAAGAAAGATGCCCAGGGTCCCTGCTCATCTGCGTGAATGTGCCTTAAGCATGCTGCAAGAAGGCATGAGGACTGCAGATGTGGCCAGGGCAATAAATTGCAATGTCCGTACTGTGAGACGCCTAAGACAGCGCTACAAGGGAGACATGCGACGGACAGCTGATCGTCCTCGCAGTGGCAGACCACGTGTAACAACACCTGCACAGCATCGGTACATCCCAACATCACACCTGCGGGACCGGTACAGGATGGCAGCGACAACTGCCCGAGTTACACCAGGAACGCACAATCCTTCCATCAGTGCTCAGACTGTCCGCAATAGGCTGAGAGAGGCTGGACTGAGGGCTTGTAGGCCTGTTGTAAGGCAGGTCCTCACCAGACATCACCGGCAACAACGTCGCCTATGGGCACAAGCCCACCGTCGCTGGACCAGAAAGGACTGGCAAAAAGTGCTCTTCACTGACGAGTCGCGGTTTTGTCTCACCAGGGGTGATGGTCGGATTCATGTTTATCGTCGAAGGAATGAGCGTTACACCGGGGCCTGTACTCTGGAGCGGGATTGCTTTGGAGGTGGAGGATCCGTCATGGTCTAGGGTGGTGTGTCTTTACAGGCAATCTCAACGCTGTGCGTTACAGGGAAGACATCCTCCTCCCTCATGTGGTACCCTTCCTGCAGGCTCATCCTGACATGACCCTCCAGCATGACATTGCCACCAGCTATACTGCTCATTCTGTACATGATTTCCTGCAAGACAGGAATGTCAGTGTTCTGCCATGGCCAGCGAAGAGCCCGGATCTTAATCCCATTGAGCATGTCTGGGACCTGTTGGATGAGGGCTAGGGCCATTTCCCCCAGAAATGTCTGGGAACTTGCAGGTGCCTTGGTGGAAGAGTGGGGTAACATCTCACAGCAGGAACTGGCAAATCTGGTGCAGTCCTTGAGGAGGAGATGCACTGCAGTACTTTGCAGCTGGTGGCCACACCAGACACTGACTTACTTTTGATTTTGCCCCCGACCCCCTTTGTTCAGGGACACATTATTCCATTTCTGTTAGTCACATGTCTGTGGAACTTGTTCAGTTTATGTTTCAGTTGTTGAATCTTATGTTCATACAAATATTTACACATGTTAAGTTTGCTGAAAATACACGCAGTTGACAGTGAGAGGACATTTCTTTTTTTGCTGAGTTTAGTATCAGTTCTCTGTGTCTGAGTAGTAGTATGTTTGTTTCTTCATCCTATGCAATGTATTCCCAGTGAATTTGGTGATGATTTTCCTCCTGTTCAGACAAGTTATTAATTGACGTTGTTAGGTTTAGTCCCATCCTACATTCTGATATTATCAGGTTCTGACCACGAGATGGTGCTGTTCCTGCTCCTGCTATTAGGTGAAAAAAGTCCCCCCCCCTCCTCAATGTTAAAGGGATAGTTCACCCAAATTACAAAATTACATTGGTTCCCTATCTGTCATACCTAGTCCATAAAATGCTTACAGGGTAAGGCAGTGTTTCCCAAACTCGGTCCTCGGGACCCCAAGGGGTGTACATTTTGGTTTTTGCCCTAACACTACACAGCTGATTCAAATTATCAAAGTTGATTATTTGAATCAGCTGTGTAGTGCTAGGGCAAAAACCAAAACGTGCAACAGCTTGGGGTCCCGAAGACCTAGTTTGGGAAGCCCTGGGGTAAGGAAACCAAAATCGAATTTTGTAATTTGAGTAAACTATCCCTTTAACATTCAGTGGAGAGTGGAGGGTGGTGTATTATTAATCACCTAATAACAGGAACAGCACCATCCAGTGGTCAGAACCTGGTCATATCAGGATGTAGGATGGGACATAAACCTAACAACAATTTCAATGACAAATTTCTCTGAACAGGGGAAAGAAAATCACAACCAAATTCACTGACCATACATTACATAGAATGAAGAAACAATACTCAGAGCCGCAGCTCAATACTACTTCTCAGACGTACAGAACTGATACTTTATAGTCGTTGTTGGGTTGTGATTGGCGTGGGGTGTGGGGGTTCCGTTGGTGGCTTAGATGACTCATGTCTTACTCCATTGTTAGATACTATATTTATTGAATATTATATGAATCCTATAAATTCAAATGGCCAATTTGGGTGCAATCAATCAGCTTAATTTCTCAGAGATCAAGTTATATTTCAACAAAATAATGATGCAGAAATTCTTATCTTATGTTTCTATCTACAGGAATGATTTCAGAACAATATGAGATGGTGGGTGTCGTGGCTTGCTGAAATGACATGGAACGACTCACCGTACACAACCTGCTTGGATCATGTCGTGGTCAAAAGCAGATAACGTACACACATGTTTTCTCGTATCTTTCTGTCATTGTAGGATGGATTCATCCGTGTTGACCATGACTATGTCCTGAAGTCAGCGGAGCTCGCCAAGGCAGGAGGCTGCTCACACTTCAACCTAGAGTCTTCTAAAGGGGCTGACAAAACCAGTGGTTTTCTCTATCTCAAAGTGAAGGTAATACATCAAATGTTCCCCAGAGTAAAGGCACGTCAATTATAGCCTTTCATAATGAAGGCCTCATAAAGCTATTTGATGAAATGCAAATGTTTGCCTCTCCAGGGACAAGTGGAGGCAGACATCGAACCGTTGGGCTTTGAGAGGTTCTCCATCTATCGCCCTGCGTGAGTCTCGTTTGCATTAGTCATGTGTAAAAAAAAAAAAAAAATAATAATGACTCACTTGTTCATTACATTATCAGTCATGGCAAAACAAATAGTGATCATAGGTAAATATCTCACACCCATGTCATGATTAGCAATATACAAATTTCTCCAGTGATCACATGATATAAACACATAGAGTTTCATTGCATAAATACACTGAGATATTTTGGTACTGTGTTTATTGCTGTAACTTATTTCAATCGTAACAACTCCCAACTGAATTCTTCCTCTCTTTTTTGTTTTTCCTCCCAGGGTGCTGATGGTTGACAGGCAGGAAAGCCGGCCTTCTGAGTGGTTTGCCAGGAAGGTCCTGGGCCCTATTTCCTCTATGTTTCCCACGGCAATGTCCATCCCCATCCAATCAGTGACCAGGGCCATGGTGGCCAACACACTAATTCCTGCAGGGGAGAAAGTGGAGATCCTGGAGAATAAAGCCATCTATGACTTGGCGAAGGCCCCAGAGAAATGAGGGACAGGGAAGAGGGAAGGTGTCTCTCAATAGCTTAATTTCATCATATCCTTTCCTCCATAAACCACTGATGTGGTTATACCACCACTGGTCTGTCTGGACAGGACATGTGAGAGCAATGTGAAGGGAAACCCTATCCAGTCCTATCACCTGTCAGTGGTAATGAGGGAAAGGTGTTGAGGAAATTTGAGTATTGGGGATCTCAGCCAGAGACTGATAGTGAAGTGTGTTGTGCTACTGCCATTTAATGTGATGGTGCTTCTTCTTCATGACAATATATTTTCTACTAACACTTTCCTTTGAAAGCATGAAGGTGGGTCGACAAAAATTGTAAAGGTGAATTTCTAGAGCAATGCAGATGCTCTCGGAGCACTTGGTCAAGCATTCAAAGCTTCAACTTGAGGTTCCTTTCAACCACGTTGGAGTCAACACGGTAACTAGCTCTCAAGTCCTCTAAAAAAACATAGACTTTCCCTGCTTGAGCAGGTGTTGTTGAGTGTCTCGGTTTCTCTGGGGAATTAATCCAAAGGGGAATATTTCCTTATTATATTCCTTACTCATTTAAAGCTCTTCATGGGTAATGCAAATAAGATATAGTTGGGAAATTATGATGTAATTATGAATACTGAAATCTGCCTTCTCTGTAAAGTCTTTGTTTCCCAAGTGCTTTTTCTGAGTGCAGTCTATTTTTGTGGTCAACAAGAAGGCGTTGGCTGAAGAGGAAACAGACTGGCACGAAGGGTAGAATCGGTCTTATATTTTAGGTGAAGAGGGAAATGCATTTGACTGGTTCCTCTGGGTCTATTACCGCCTCAAAACGGTTTAGTTAGTAGACGCTCTTCCATCCAGCCTACAACGTTCATGCTATTTTATATAAGACCACATCCTTAAGCACTTTGAAAAATGATGCACTTACTTGAAGCAAGAGTTTATTTTCCACATTACTGAACCATTGGAGAGGGATTGTAAGTCAATTTATCAGACTTATTTTATTGTCTTGGATCACTTTTTTCTGAGCAATGCTTAACGTGTAATTGAATCAGGGGTTATGTTGTTCATACTATTATTGACTTGGATTTTTAATTGTGGTGTTATGTAAATTCTAATAACTGAATTATGACTCCATAAGATAACTATAGTGCTCTTGCATTATATTGCTATTTGAGTTACAGTAATAAGCAATGAAGAAATGCCTGAGAATGGAAGTCTAAATACAAGTGTATTTAATGACCTTGTAAATTGAATGATAACATAATAAAAGGCTTAAGTTATAAGCATTACGAGGCATTATTCGAAACAGGGTCAGAGAGAGGGAGAGAAAGAAATGGCCATGGCCCATATCGTATTGGAGAGAGAGAGAAAGAAAGAGTGTAGGTATCTCACCAGTGCAGGTCAGGAACGTAAGAGAAAGAGACAATCAATCTAAGACCCTTTTATAAGCATCTGAGTTGTTTGCATTCCAAATCTGAGTTGTTGACCAATAGTATTATTGTAAATCAGATATCAGACCTACAATTCCTAAGACAACACAGAGGAAAGTATTGTATACAGTCGATAAGAAGAGTCACTTTGGGGGCAGAATCGGATGTGTTCAAGAGAGGATTGTGTAGGGCACACAGTCCTCTCTTGAACACATCTGATTCTGCATCAGACGGAAGTGTTCAAAAACTGGATGGCCAGCACTGTAGTCACTGTTGACAATCGTCAGACCAGCAGTTCATGGTCCATGCGGCATCACTTCAGGAGTATCCTTTTGGTGGGTAGACTTGTCTTCTTTAGACATGCAAATGTGACAAGGTAACAAGAGTGCTCCATTCTACTTTTGTAAGAGCAAACACATAAATTAATTAACATGCTTATCTGATTGGATTGGTCAATAGCAACTTCCGATGTGGTTTTATCAAATCAGTCAGATAAATATATAATAGATCACTATCATAAAAACAGTATTTTTTAAAATTAAACTCAAACTCTCCTCCCTTTGAGAGAAAATAGATTTGCCTTGAAAATGGCAACATATTTTTGAAATAAACAAGAACAAAGTTAAAACAACTTTCAAGCAAATTAGCCTATGTGTGAGAATTACAATGTAGGTCTAGCAATTTGAAAATTCAATGTATTAGCATCTCAGTTTACAGCAACCAACATTAGCATACCAATTGTGAAAGTTCTAAGGCCATGTTGTGACAAATGACTTCTCATAGCACACACACATCTATACATTCAGTTGGCCTTAGCCATATTTATTTTGTTTTATTTAACCTTTATTTAACTAGGCAAGTCATTTAAGAACAAATTCTTATTTACAATGATGGCCTACCAAAAGGCAAAAGGCCTCCTGCGGGGACGGGGGCTGGGATTATAAATCAAATACAAATATAGGACAAAACACACATCACGACAAGAGGGACAACACAACACTACATAAAGAGAGACCTAACACAACAACATAGCATGGCAGCAACACATGACAACAACATGGTTGCAACATGGCAGCAGCACAAAACATGGTACAAACATTATTAACTACACATAGGCGGCAGGTAGCCTAGTGGTTAGAGCGTTGGGCCAGTAACAAAAAGCTTTCTAGATCAAATCCTCGAGCTGACAAGGTAAAAATCTGTCGTTCTGCCCCTGAAAAAGGCACTGTTCCTAGGCTGTCATTGTAAATAATAATTTGTTCTTAACTGACTTGCCTAGTTAAATAAAGGTGGAAAACAAACTATTTTGTTGTGTCTTTACAGGAGCCATTACACTTTGTCTAGCACTATGTATATGTCAAAGAAATCACATTCACAAAAGTAACCTATAGCCATCACAAATGGATATACAAATTATTAAGTTGCAAAGGAAGACATTTTTAACACATCATCAAACAATCAACATCCTACATTTTAGGAGAAAGCTCAAAATCTACCCTTCGAGATGGTCGGCCCCTCCCTAAATCCCAACATCTCTGCATCTTATGACCGCTTCTGTGACGAGTTACAAAACCTAACTGAATAGTTGGTTCTACTCTGTGGGCCTGCAGAGGATTCCCTCTGCCTAGGTTCCAACAACGCCTGCCCGCCCCAGTCTGGTCTCATAGATTAGACGTAACATAGTAAATGTAAATCCGGGACACTCAAATTAGTATGATATGTTATGTTTGTTATGGTTACATAAGACAGATGGTTACTTAAGGTAAAAACGAAAGTAGGGTGGCTGGTTGGGGTTGATGGGTGAGTGTATAATGTGAAGGTCTAGCAACCCAAAGGTTGTGAGTTTGACTCTCATCACAAACAATTTTAGCTAATTAGCAACTTTTCAACTACTTACTACTTTTTAGATACTTTGCAACTACTTAGCATGTTAGCTAACCCTTCCCCCTAACCCTTTAACCTAACCGTAACCCTTTTAGCTAACACTTCCCTTAACACTTCCCTTAACCTAACTCCTAACCTAAACTCCAACCCCTAGCCTAGCTAACATTAGCCAGCTAGCTAATGGTACCATTAGCCATCTAGATAATATTACCCACAAAATATGTGAACTTACAACATAGTGTACGTTTTGCAAATTCGTAACATATTGTATGTTTAGCAATTTTGTAACATATCATACAAATTGTAATTCATAACATCATATGACATGGATGATGGACATCTGGCAATTAATACATACCATATGTAACATATCATATTAAATGGAGTGTCTCGGATTTACATAAAGAATAATACGAAATGCTCTGAGACCAGGTTGCTACTTTGTTCAGCACTAGTTACCTGTGTAAATTGTCGATGTCCAACAAGGTAAGAATTATGCTCCAAGTTTATTACAGGCTCATTCAACAGGTATGAGGCTAGCAGACCAGTCAAACTGAAATACTCAAGTACCCATCTCCCTGCCTAAAGTGATAGCACCGATTAGTATTGACTTGAACAATGAGACCAGAGGGTATGCCCAGGTTAGCCTCCTCAAGCATGGTGTAGACAGATCCTCTCCTAGGGGTTTAATCATAGGATGGGTGAGTCCAGTGGCTTCAATTCAAGGAAACCTGCCACAAGCCATCTGGTTGCTATGGATTCACCCAGGATGAAGGAACATTTTGTACCTACAAGCCAAGCTTTCAGGCAGAGAAACATTATCATTTGGCAGTGGTGGTTCAGCTCCTAGAGCAGGGATCATCTTCTAGATTCAGTCGTGGGCCAATTTTTTCTTGAGTGGATGATCGGGGGGCCAGGACATAATTAAGCAATAAGGCCTGAGGGTGTGTGGTACTGTGCATTGGGAAAGTATTCAGACCCCCTCATGTTTTCTACATTTTGTTACGTTACAGCCTTCTTCTAAAATGGATTAACCCCCCCAAAAATACCCCTAATCAATCTACACACAGTACTCCATAATGACAAAGTAAAAACTGGTTTTAATCAATTTTAGCAAATGTATTCAAAATACAAAATGGAAATATCACATTTACATAAGGTATCAGACCCTTTACTCAGTACTTTGTTGAAGCACCTTTGGCAGCGATTACAGCCTCTGGTCCTCTTGGGTATGACTCTACAAGTTTGTCACACCTGTATTTGGGTAGTTTCTCTTATTCTTCTCTGCAGATCTTCTCAAGCTATGTCAGGTTGAATGGGGAGTGTCGCTGCACAGCTATTTTCAGGTCTCTCCAGAGATGTTCGATCGGATTCAAGTCCGGACTCTGGCTGGGACACCCAAGGACACTCAGAGGCTTGTCCCAAAGCCACTCCTGCATTGTCTTGGCTGTGTGCTTGTTGTAAGGTGAACCTTGGAAGGTGATGCTTGGCATTCAGGCCAAAGAGTTCAATCTTGGTTTCATCAGACCAGAGAATCTTGTTTCTCATGGTCTGAGAGTCCTTTAGTTGGCTTTTGGAAAACTCCAAGCGTCTGTCGTGTGCCTTTTACTGAGGAGAGGCTTCTGTCTTGCCGCTCTACCATAAAGGCCTGATTAGTGGAGTGCTGCAGAGATGGTTGTCCTCCTGGAAGGTTTTCCCATCTCCACAGAGGAACTCTGGAGCTCTGTCAGAGTGACCATTGGGTTCTTGGTTACCTCTCTGACCAAGGCCCTTCTCCCCAGATTGCTCAGTTTGGCCCGGCGGCCTCCTCTAGGAAGAGTCTTGGTGGTTCCAAACTTCTTCCATTTAAGAATGATGGAGACCACTGTGTTCTTTTTGGTACCCTTCCCCAAATCTGTGCCTCAAGACAAGGAGAGCCCACAATCCTGTCTCGGAACTCTACGGAATTCCTTCGACTTCATGGCTTGGTTTTTGTTCTCATGTCACAATTGAATTTACCACAGGTTTACCACAGGTGGACTCCAATCAAGTTGTAGAAACATCTCAAGGAAGGTCAATGGAAACAGAATGCACCTGAGCTCAATTTCGAGTCTCATAGCAAAGGGTCTGAATGCTTATGTAAATAAGGTATTTCTGTTTTTAATTCTGAATAAATGTGAAAACATTTCTAAAAACCTGTTTTTGCTTTGTCATTATGGGGTATTGTGTGTAGATTGATGAGGACAAACATGTATTTTTATCAATTTTGCAATAAGCCTTTAACATTACAAAATGTTGAAAAAGTGAAGGGGTCTGAATACTTTCCGAATGCACTGTATACGGCCAAGATACGATGGCTAAGGGCTGTTCTTATGCACAACGCTACGGTGGAGTGCATGGATACAGCCCTTAGAAGTGGTACATTGGCCATATACCACAACCCCCCAAGATGCCTTATTGCTATTATAAACTGGATACCAACGTAACTAGAGCAGTAAAAATACATGTTTTGTCATACCTGTGGTATACAGTCTGATATACCATGGCTGTCAGCCAATCAGCATTCAGGGCTCGAACCACCCAGTTTATAATTACCAATAATTTGTAGACTGCAAATTAACTGCAAGAAGCCCAAACAGATATGATGTTTGACTAAAACATAATAATTTCAAACCTTGCTGCCATTAGCATATCATCACGTGTCTCTATTATGCATGGGAATACTTTGGAACCGATGTCTTACATTAAAATCACTTGGAGCTCATTTACTGGTGTTTTTACACTTTTATGTACAACAATAAAAATACATAAAAAAAAAAAAGCCTGACCAATCTGAAGATGAGAAGTAAGGCCCACATTGTTTCAACTGTGCCTTCAGAAGCACTAATCCCCCGACAACCACATATCCACTCAGTGGTAACACTTCCCAGAGTGCAACTGCCCGCACCAGAATGACATTTTAGTCATTTATCCAGAGCTTACACTTAGTGCATTCATCTTAAGACAGCTAGGCGGGATCACCACACATCACAGGCATAGTAAGTACCCTAGTGGTTAGAGCATTGGGCCAGTAACTGAAAGGTTGCTGGATAGAATCCCCGAGCTGACAAGGTAAAAATCTGTCGTTCTTTCCCTGAACAAGGCAGTTAACCCACTGTTCCCCGGGCACCGTGGATGTCGATTATGTGTATAAGGTAGTAGATGTGAAATTGATAGATTACTTGTTAGATATTACTGCACGGTCGGAACTAGAAGCACAAGCATTTCACTACACTCGCATTAACATCTGCTAACCATGTGTATGTGACCAATAACATTTGATTTGATTTGATTTGGCAGCCCCCCGCACCTTTCTATTAGCAAAGTCAGTGCTGGTATGGGGTGGAGGGATGTGGTCTGAGTAAATACAACATTTATACACTAATTTTACATCGTCCCATTTTTTTTCTTACTACAGTGGTCGGGGCTTCATCAAAATGTGATCATTCGAAAAGATTGTCTTATGAGTTGGTGACCTCAAGTGGTGAATATATGGAAATACACTTTTGAACCAGTCAGACCTTTTTTTTATTTTACTAGGCAAGTCAGTTAAGAACAAATTCCTATTTTCAATGACAGCCTAGGAACAGTGGGTTAACTGCCTGTCCAGGGGCAGAATGACAGTTTGTACTTTGTCAGGATTTGAACTTGCAACTTTTCCAGTTTACTAGACCAACACTCTAACCACTAGGCTACCCTGCCGCCCCACCTAACCCAACAGGACAAAGTGCAGTAATACTGAAGGAAAGGAGCCCAGTGAACTGCTTTTCCTTCCGCTGCACATTGCTGGTATGGGGTGGAGCTGATCTCATGATCACCATCTACCTGGCCCCATATTTGAAGCAGGTTTATATGGTTGATTTGCTTATGTTTTATTTTGAATCTAAATAGTTATTGTCAGGCATGACTGTCAAAATGGTTCTGGTTGAGTCGGCCTATTGTTCTTTTTGTAAATTACAAAAATTGTGTAACAACTACAACCACTGTAATTGAATGCATTCACGTTCACGACGCCAGATGGCAACAAAGTCCTTTTGCAAAGTTCAAACACATTTAAATTTGTGACGTCATACCTGCGCCGGAAGTGTAATTCTTAAACGCTGATGTGTTACCTTCATTGAGATCTCGTTACAGTTGAACTTCAAGCCTGTGTTTGGTATAACAGTCCATCTAAATTGCTCGAATACTGTACAAGTCGATGTCAAAAAAGGACCTACTTCGCGTACGTGAAAGAAGCAGCAGCAGCAGCAGCACAGGGTTGAGGAACTAATGGCGGTAGGTGGATCTTTGTTCTGCGTATGTTTCAGGTTGGGCAGACAAGCTGACGGCATAGGATAACGAGTCTCCTATGCTTTATAACACACCATTAACTAATTCACATTCAGTTATGTGTACCTATTGACTAATTAATTTAATAGAATGATAAACTAATGTGTATCAAAGCCAATTAATTAGTTTGAGCCAACGTTAGTTGACAAACCCTACACACCCTGTCTCCATATTGATGCTAGTAAGTTAATTGCTGGTAAGCTATCTTACTTCTGAAGTCCATGCAATGTTGACTACACTAACCGCCCACCTTTATAATGCACACAGCCCAAAGGTAAGGTCGGCACTAAAGGCAAGAAGCAAATCTACGAGGAGAATGAGGCGACACTCAAGTTCTACACCAGAGTAATCTTGGGAGCCAACGTAAGACACCATCTTCCTTTTCAATGTTACCTTTTGAATGGAAAATGTGACTAGTACAACACCTGACACTTGTTTCTCTCCTAGGCGATATACACTGCGTTAAACCTGTTGGTCTTCTATAGCTCTTCGACGTTTTGGACATGGGTGAGTGAGTTCATTTTGAATGTTATTGACATTGATGGCTCCTCTACTGTTGAGCAGTAAAACTGAAACGGGGACGATTGGGGATTACTAACGCTCTCTACTTTATTCTTTCCTCCTTCTCTCTCGTTCCTCCCTTCTTGGTCTCTCCCACACTCTCATCCCCCCTGTCTCTCTTCTTCCTTCCTCCATCTCCTTCTCCCACCCATGTAGTTTGCGCTGGTGTTTGCCCTGGCAGTGTATGTGGGCAGTTACCGCTCCATGACTGCCATGGCCCACGCAGTGTTTGGTGAGGATGGGAGTCTGCTCGACGGTGGAATAGATCTGAACATGGAGCAGGGGATGGCAGAGTGAGTGCTCACACTGCAGGAGTCTGTTTGTTTCTGTGAACAATAGTGTGCGAACATACAGTGTTTGAGAGAGAATTACGGCATGTTCAACGTACATATAACAATGGTGCCCTTATCTCCCTTCAAAGGTAGATCTCTCAAAGCTATAATGGTAGTGTGGTGCATTATGATGGATTCTTTGTCATTATAGGCATCTGAAGGATGTTATCCTGCTAACTGCTATATTACAAGTTCTCAGCACCATCTCCTCCTACTTCTGGTACCTTTGGCTGCTGGTAAGAGTTTATCCCAAACTTGTTGTACGCTCTCTCTCTTTGGTTGTTTATTTTCCCTTTTTCATGGCCCTCATTAATCTTTTAATCAATCTGTGTTTGTGTCAGGCCCCGGCCCGTGCAATGTTCCTGCTGTGGGTGAACTTCCTAGGCCCCTGGTTTTCGGCCGAGACCCCTGGGGCAGCCCCAGAGGAGGTGAATGAGAAGAAGCAGAGACGACAGGAGCGCAGACAGATGAAGAGATTCTAACTTGGCAGACTGACGCAGTATTTCTATACACCGAATGAATCTAAGTACAGCCAGGAACTCTACAGTTAATTTATTCAGGAGGAACTTTTGATGTGTGCACAAAGACGTCCAGGTATGGATAAAGAACTGAACTGAACCCTGTGGGTTATCTGGTTTTCCTCTCTCCCTATCCCTCCATCCTTCCAATTCTTCCTCCGCCCTCTATCATGATCCTTTTTCTTCACATCTGGAGAGGATATCGTCCTTGTTGAGCTGATGACATCACCAATACATGTTGTCATATCTTGGCCTGTCATTTGTTTACATCCAGTTGTTCATAATCTAGGTCTATGTATCACACCAATTTCATCTGAACTAGTGAAAAGGATGTGGTGATCTTACCCTATGGCAGACCTTTTATTTTAGACAATGCTCATCAGATCACACGCTCATGCCCAATTCCAAATAGACCACTAGCCACTACCACCTAGGTGCTAATCTAGACGAAGGGGTGTTGATTTGGAATTGGGCATATGTGACGAAGGTCTAAATTAAATCCGATTGTGCTTTGTCCGCAATGCACAGTTTAAAGGCAATGTTCTCGCGGAGACTACATTCACTGTTAATGCTGCATATGTTGGCTCAATCGGAAAGGACTTTTGCACTGAACAAAAATATCAACGCAACATGTAAAGGGTTGGTCCCGTGTTTCATGTGCTGAAATAAAAGATCCCAGAAATGTTCCATACGCACAAAAAGCTTATTTCTCTCAAATGTTGTGCACACATTTGTTTACACCCTTGTTAGTGAGCATTTGCCTATATAATCCATCCACCTGACAGGTGTGGCATATCAAGAAGCTGATTAAACAGCAGGATCATTACCTAGGTGCACCTTGTGCTGGGGACAATAAAAGGCCACTCTCTAAAATGTGTCGTTTTGTCACACAGATGTCTCAAGTTTTGAGGGAGCATGCAATTGGCATGCCGACTGCAGGAATGTCCACCAGAGCTGCTGCTAGAGAATTGAATGGTTATTTCTCTACCATAAGATGCCTCTGTCATTTTAGAGAATTTGGCAGTACGTGCAACCGGCCTCACAACCACAGACCACATGTATGGCTTCATGTGGGTGAGCGATTTGCTGATGTCAACGTTGTGAACAGAATGCCCCATGGTGGGGTTATGGTATGGGCAGGCATAAGCTACGGACAACGAACACAATTGCATTTTATCGATGGCACTTGGAATGCATAAGAGATACCGTAACGAGATCCTGAGCCCCATTGTCATGCCATTCATCCACTGCCATCACCTCATGTTTCAGCATGATAATGCACTGCCCCATGTTGCAAGAATCTGCACACCATTTCTGGAAGCTGAAAATGTCCCAGTTCTCCAATGGCCTGCATACTCACCAGACATGTCACCCATTGAGCATGTTTTGGATGCTCTGGATTTACGTGTACGATGGCGTGTTCCAGTTTCCACCAATATCCAGCAACTTCGCACAGCCATTGCAGAGGAGTGGGACAACATTCCACAGGCCACAATCAACAGCCTGGTCAACTCCTCTCTGCAAAGGAGATGTCGCGATGCATGAGGCAAACGGTGGTATATGGGACCAACAGATGCATATCTGTATTCCCAGTCATGTGAAATCCATAGATTAGGGCCTAATGAATTAATTTCAGTTGACTGATTTCCTTATATGAACTGTAACTCAGTAAAATCATTGAAATTGTTGCATGTTTGCGTTTTTATAGTTTTGTTCAGTATAAATGGCACATTGTCTAAATCCTCGATCAGATTGTATCTCAGCCCTAATCATCGTTATCGTGCCCGTCCTTCACAATGCTTTAAAATGATTTGATTAGAAACAATAACAATCGTGTACATACATTTAACATTTTCAAGTGCATTTCTTAACAGCATAAATAAGCAATAGGAAATGTAGTGGCTTCAGAAAGTATTCAGACCCTTTGACCTTTTTCCACGTTTTTGTTGATACAGCCTGAATTTAAAATAGATGAAATAGAGATGTTGTCACTGGCCTACACATGATACCCCATAATGTCAACATGGAATTATGTTTTTTGACATTTTTACAAATTCAGTTAATTATTCAACCCCTTGGTTATGGCAAGCCTAAATCATTTTGTGCTTAACAAATCACATAAGTTGCATGAACTCATTCTGTGGGCAATAATAGTGTTTAACATGATTTTAGAAAGACTACCTTGCATCTCTGTACCCCACACATGCAATTAGCTGTAAGGTCCCTCAGTCAAGCAGTGAATTTCAAACACAGATTCAACCACAAAGACCAGGGAGGTTTTCCAATGCCTCGCAAAGAAGGGCACCTATTTGTAGATGGCCAAATGTTTACAACATTGTAGTTACTCCACAATACTAACCAAATTGACAGTGAAAATAATTAAGCCTGTACAGAATAAAAATATTCTAAAACATGTTTGCAACAAGGCACTAAAGTAATAATGCAAAAGAAATGTGGCAGAGCAATACATTTTTTGTCCTAAATAAATTCAATGTGTTGTGTTTGGGAATGGAATGTCGCTAAGCAAAGGCAAAATCCTAGAGGAGAACCTGGTTCAGTCTGCTTTCCACCAGACACTGGGAGATGAATTCACCTTTCAACAGGATAATAATATAAAATGCAAGGCCAAATATACACTGGAGTTGCTTACCAAGAAGACCGTGAATGTTCCTGAGTGGCCGAGTTAGTTTTGACTTAAATCTACTTGGAACATCTATGGCAGTACCTGAAAATGGTTGTCGAATGTCTAGCAATTATCAACAAACAATTTGACAGCTTGAAGAATAAAAAAGAAAAATGGGTTAATGTTGCACGATCAAGGTGTGGAAAGCTCTTAGACTTACCCAGAAATACTCACAGCTGTAATCGCTGCCAAAGGTGCTTCTACAAAGTATTGACCCAGGGGTGTGAGTACTTCAATTTCAATACATTTGCAAAAATGTCATAACATGTTTTCACTTTGTCATTATGGGGTATTGTGTGTACAGTAGATGGATGAGAAGGATTAAATAGATTTGTTCCATCTTGAATTCTGGCTGTAACACAACAAAATGTAGAATAAGTCAAGGGGTATGAATACTTTCTGAAGGCACTTTAGTATACCTTTTGATGTGTAGCCATCTTAAAACAAAATACTGGATTTCACACCATCTCCATATCTCTCAACTGAATGACCCAGGCTGTGTCATCACTCCCGTTTGCAGATATGAGAGAACTGTTGTCTCAGATCCTCAAAGGGGAGTGATGGAGGGTAGATTGTAGAAAACAGCTTCCTGTAGCTAATGCTTCTCCAGTGAGTGACTTATTGCCTGAGTCATTGATGAGCATAGACAAGGTGCTAGGAATGGGACTATGACCTATGACTGCTGCTCTGGCTTTGCCAAAATCATATTTGAATAATACACAAATGAAATTGAAGTATATATTGATGCACTGGTAGTTGGCAGCAACTTGTGTGATCAATATGCCTATACAATGTACGCATGTCAAAGCAGTGGTAACATGGTGGTTGATCTCTTCAGAAATGTCTGCCTTTTTACAATCAGCCAACACAGTACCAGTCAAAAGTTTGGACACACCTACTCATTCCAGGGTTTTTCTTTATTTTTACTGTTTTCTACATTGTAGAATAATCGTGAAGACAAACTATGAAATACACATGGAATCATGTAGTAACCCCAAAAGTGTTACAAATACTAACATATATTTTATATTCTTCAAAGTAGCCACCCTTTGCCTTGATGACAGCTTTGCACACGTTGGCATTCTCTCAACCAGTTTCACGAACGCTTTTCCAACAGTCTTGAAGCAATTCCCACATAAGTTGAGCACTTGTTGGCTGCTTTTCCTTCACTCTGTGGGCCAACTCATCCCAAACCATCTCAATTGGGTTGAGGTCGGGTGATTGTGGAGGCTAGGTCATCTGATGGTCATCTGACCCGTCTAATGTCCATTGCTCTTGTTTCTTGACCTAAGCAAGTCTTTTCTTATTATTGGTGTCCTTTTAGTAGTGGTTTCTTTGCAGCAATTGGACCATGAAGGCCTGATTTTCGCAGTCTCCTCTGAACAGTTGATGTTGAGATGTGTCTGTTTGTTAATTGAACTCTGTGAAGCTTTTATTTGGGCTGTAATCTGAGGTGCAGTTAACTGTAATGAGCTTATCTGCAGCAGAGGTAACTGGGTCTTCCTGTCCTGTGGCGGTCCTCATGAGAGCCAGTTTCATCATAGCGCTTGATGGTTTTTGCGACTGCACTTGAAGAAACTTTGAAAGTTCTTAATATTCTGTGTTGACTGACCTTCATGTCTTAAAGTAATGATGGACTGTCATTTCTCTTTGCTTATTTGAGCTGTTCTTGCCATAATATGGACTTGGTCTTTTACCAAATAGGGCTATCTTCTGTATATCCCCCCCTACCTTGTCACAACACAACTGATTGGCTCCAACGCATTAAAGAAGGAAAGAAATTCCACAAAGGAACTTTTAACAAGGCACACCTGTTAATTGAAATGTATTCCAGGTGACTACCTCATGAAGCTGGTTGAGTGTAGAAATGTAGAAAATAGTATAAATACAGAAAAACCATGGAATGAGTAGGTGTGTCAACTTTTGACTGGTACTGTATGTAAGCCTAGATACTGTTGCTACAAAGTCTTAATGTACATATAATTAAATTGATTTCAGTATATAAACAATAACCTATGTCATTTGTTTTTTCACAACGATTAACAAGTATATTGTTCGTATTTGTGTTTTCAATAAATGTATATTAAAGTAACCTTTTCACGATTTTAAATCAAACTTTTTAATGTTCCAAGTTTTTATAATCGGGGGTCTTTTATGGTCACGTGACCTTAAAAGCAGTTGCTACATCCATTTTTGGACTCTTAAATGAATGATGTGTACCTATTGATTCTTGAAGAATATACCTTATAAATGCCTCATGGACTTAGTTCAACTACTGTACCACATTTGAACCCAAAATATAACTTTGTTTTACGCCAATGTTTGTAAACAAACACTATATAGCCTCAAAGCATGGTTAAAACTATAATGTTGATATCATGGATGGTCAGTCCATAGCTCTGTCTTTGAATTTGAGAGTGGTTACATTTCTCCAGCCCCATCCCTCAGCTTTTTACCGAAACAGGTGGGTTGCCCTCTTATTGTTTCAATGGCAGATCGCCGCTTTAATGGAGCTTGCTTCCAATTAAAAAAGAGTGTAATTTTCTTTGCACAACCCCTTTTTTATATTTCTATTGACCTCTTCCTCTGTTCATAGTCTGAACAGGAACCTGGTCTGAACTTCGGGGAAACACTCAACGCCACTGCGATATTGAATTTGCATTTTCGTAGCAGGTTAGGAGACTGAACAGGGTTAGGGTTTGTGAAAATTATTTCCTAACCTGCTATGAAAATCACTTTGAAAACCATGTAACGGGTGAAAATGTATTGGTTGCAGGTTTTTGGGCTACTTCTAAATTGCACCAGGGCCGTCATGGCATTTTTCTTAAAATATATATACTGTGACCTGATGCTGCTGACTCAGGTAGTGAGGCTGCTTGAGTGACGGGGAGGGCCGAAGGGGGGTGTGTATGTTGAGCTTGAGGCTGCAGCTGAGTCACTTGAGTGAGAGGAGACAGTCGTGACAACTTTTTACCAGTTGTAGGTAGGCTATTTAGATTTGTCATTATGGAGAAATATATTTCCAGCCCTCTTTCCATAAAACATATTAACGCGCTAGAACTGATGCGCATCAAGAAATAAAGCGACAATGCACAGGGAAACGACAAGGCGCTCTAGAGCGCATTATGCGAATCCTCAGTTCTAGGGTCTGGAGTGCTGGAAATTGTAAATGGAAGTTATGGAACTCCCTCGTGTGCTTCTGATATGGGGAAAAGGCCACAATAAAACGTGGTGCAGATTTCACTGGGGACGGGGCCACATTCTGAAATTGCATTTTTGTCCCTACCAATTTTGGAATGTGATACAAAACAAGGCAACCGTGTGCTTTAGGGCCATGCGGACACCACCGAGCAGTCGGGTAGGCTATTTGATGTGTTTATCCGACTGGATAATATAGATATATATATATATTATGCCCCCACTTCTAAAACCAAAGTTGTGCCCCTGGATACATCTGTTGGCCATTAAGTAACCTATTAATTTCTATGGCGTCTACCATTTGATACAATACATTTGTTGTTGTAGAGTTGTGTTATTATGCAATTATTAATGGCCATGCTTAGTTAATGAAATTGGACGTTATCAATTTTGATCATGGTCACAGTTCTATCGCATTTGCATCAGCTGTTGTTAGAATGCATTATATTGAAGGTAACAGTTAGTCAGATTAGGCTACAGGTAAATAATAATAACCCTGGCTGTTGTTGACAAGCATAGGCCTATTCAGGTAATATCCATATAATTAATATATTATTTCAATTAAATTAGTGATTTAAATTACGACCCCATCCTCAGTAGCCTATTCCAGCAGGCTATTGGGCAACATAAGCCCTTATCTAGAAATCGCCTCGCTATTCATGTTAAATAAATTAGTCTGTCTATTTGAATTGAGAACTGCTAAATCGTTCATTTTACATCGTGCCTAGGCCACAAAATTTAATTACAACCATAAACCCAGATTTTAGTAGGCCTAGCCTATGCCTATTGAAATGACAAGTCAATCTTGCTAATTGGCCATTTATAATGGTTTGTAGTCTTAACATCAGGCATACAATAATGGCACAATTGCCAGAAAATAGTCTAACATTCGTTTGAAGGTTATCCAAGTGTTTCTTGCACAGAGTTCGAGATCCTTTGTCCAATTTTCATCCCTCAAACTCTCCTGTTGGATTTAGCTATAGTTACAGGACGGATTTATTTACAATGAAACGAGTTAAATCGACATCCATTAATGGAAAACGATGTGGCGAGTTGAAAATAAAGGCGATTTTTATATTTTCTCCTGCGACATATACAAATCCCTTTATTAGTCACCTTAGCTGGCAATAATGTTTATTTTGATGGAAAACCGAAGGTGTCTTCTTTCGTCGTTACAAGTTACGTCTATATTCTTTCTTCATTTGCTCGAAAACGTCATGGGGGAAAAACTCTTCTCTTGCTGCTTGAAAAAATGGGTATAGATCTTAGGCTTTGTGTGCGGGCTTTGAGTAGTCATGGGGAGATACATTTGAGCTCGACCTGGCAACCCTGAGTGTGTTCCCTGAACTTCAGACATCCCGAGGTGAATAAGTGATCTCGTCGCAAGCCCAGTTGCTAAACTACAAGTGTGGATTGGGGTCGGTGCTCCGTAGTAAAACAGCCACACAAACATGACATCAACAAGGACTGAAGGAGACAGACAAAAAGCAGATTCGTCGTTTCCATCAACCAATTCCGGTCGTAACCGTTCTCTTTTCACCAATCATAGCTAGAGATATTCTAAAATGCAGGTATGTTCTGGATTGTATTTTGCCCTGCCCAGGACGAGCAATCTAATTAGGTAGCTACTGTACAGTAGCCAACTAATTGAGCTGTTAACGTTAGCAAGTTATGCTAATTGAGCTAACGTTAATACACTTCAACGTAACTGTTTAACCATCGACAGGGCGTTTACTAGCTACGTTACTAGCTAACAGTTATTAGAATTTGCATGACTTTGACATTTGCCTAAATTGCAGCCCGAAATAAATTGTTACTTTGTTTGTTTTGTTTAAGCTAGCTAACAGTACATAGCTCTCTAGCTAAGTTAACTAAGCCTGCTAACTAGCTAGCGAACCAGCTTGCCAACGCCAACAGCGTATATTCGACTATCTAGCTTGTAATAACCCCCCCCCTCAGCTTCAAGAGAAGCCGACAAGTTGCGCCACCATCAACAATTTGTCATACAAAGTATTTTCCCTTTGCCTCTTGTTCATTCATTGGAGAGAAGCTAAAGGTCTCATCATACAGTCAACACACCTGAACCAGCTAGCTCTGTGTGAATAATAACAACACTCCGTTGAGTGTTGGACGCCCAAGAATCACCATGGCTGTGGCCAACACCACCAAAACATCATGGAGATTACGTGAGTCGAGTCTCCATTTCACTCACCCTTTCAAGACCCCAATTCAGGCCCACAATTGTATTAGTTTCATTGACCCAGAGATTAATCATGGTGTGTTGTGTTCCAGAGGAGATTGTAGCCCACTCCAGTAATGTGGTGTGTCTGGCCCTGGGGAAGAACTCAGGCCGTCTGCTAGCCACTGGGGGAGAGGACTGCCGAGTCAACATCTGGGCAGTCAGCAAACCCAACTGCATCATGGTACAGACTAGTCAGACCATTAGGGAAGAAGTGTGCGTGTGTGTGTGTGTGTGTGTGTGTGTGTGTGTGTGTGTACAGTTTGATCTCTGCTTATTTCTGGTGAATGCTGCCTGTCACTAAAACTATTATTTCCACCTCTCTCTCACCTTCTCGTCCCCTTTCTCTTTTCCTCTCTCCCTGTCTCTTTCTCAGAGTCTGACAGGCCATAATAACCCAGTGGAGTGTGTAAAGTTTAATAACTCTGAGGAGCAGGTGGTGGCTGGCTCACAGTCTGGATCACTGCGTGTATGGGACCTGGAGGCTGCAAAGAGTGAGACTGCATTTCTCCTATATTGTGTGTGTATGGAGAGGTTAGGCGTGTGGATGTGGATATGTTTCTACTAGAGTCAACTAGACCTAGGCTACCAGTTGTTCTGAGAATGCCATAACAATATTTTGCTATTTTATCCCAGTCCTAAGAACTCTAATGGGACACAAGGCCAATATCTGCAGCTTGGACTTCCACCCGTTTGGGGAATACCTGGCATCTGGTTCCATGGACACCAACATCAAGGTGTGTATGTGTGCTGCATAAGTGAGTGCTGTTAAGAACTCTACTATGTAGAGTACCAGTCAAAAGTGTGGACACACCTGCTCATTCCATGGTTTTTCTTTCTTTTTACTATTTTCTACATTGAAGGATAATAGTGAAGACATCAAAACTATGAATTAACACACAGAATCATGTAGTAACCAAAAAAGTGTTAAACAAATTCTTTAAAGTAGCCCCCCTTTGCCTTGATGACAGTTTGCACACACAGCATTAGTGCTGATTTAGATTCTACAATGTAGAAAATAGTAAAATAAAGGAAAATCCTTGAATGAGTACTGTCCAAACTTTTGACTGGTACTGCATGTGGCTTGTTATGTGATATCTGTGCTTAAACCGAGGTTTTGTCTTTCAGCTGTGGGATGTACGGCAAAAAGGCTGTGTGTTCAGGTACAAGGTAAGACTTGCACCCATGTGTAATTCATACCCAACTGAAGAGCACCAAGGTTAATTATCGACTAAAGCTTTTTTTTGTGGTTAGAAAGCCCCCCCTCTCACTCTCTGAGCGGCCTGCTGGCTGGTCAGTGGCTGATTGTTTTGTTAGCCGTGGGAGTGGGTCTGCTAATCAGCACTAATACTGTGTGTCTATGTCTGGCAGCAGGACTAAGCCAGGGATTACAGTGAGACGGTGAACACTGTCTTGTCTGCCCTGGGAGGGGGGGGGGCTGCGGACTTACCGTCTGGATAGGAGTAGAGGGTCCATGTGTGTTTATCAATTTCATATGGCATAATGTGTGTGTTTGTGCAGGGTCACACTCAGGCAGTGAGGTGCCTGGCCTTCAGTCCAGATGGGAAATGGTTGGCCTCTGCTAGTGATGACAGCACCATCAAGGCATGAACCCACCTACACATTGTCAGAAGCTTGCTTTCACATTTTTCTCATCTCACATGACTGTGGTCAGTTTGTAAACCAGGGCTCTCCCAACCCAGTTCCTGGAGAGCTACCGTCCTGTAGGTTTTTGCTCCAACCCTAATCTGATTCCAATAATTAGCTAGTTGATAAACTGAATCAGGTTAGTTACAACTGGATTTTGAGCAAAGACCTACGGGGGGGTAGCTCTCCAGGAACAGGGTTGCAGAGCCCTATTGTATACTCTCAACCGTATGTTCAGAGGATTCACGAGTTAGCCAGCCAACTTGCCTAAATATTCTGAAATAACTTTTTGGGAAAATAAGCTTCCGAATGGGCATGGCCTAATTGACTCAACAACCAAAAACACAAATCTAAGTTTAACTTTCTTAATGAACCAGAAAACCAATAGTTACTTCTGGTTGTTTATCCAAGTCAGCTGGCTAACTCATTGATCCTGTTTTGTAGTATACCCCTCTGCATAGAAGTTCTCCTTCTATAGGCACAGATCTGAGATCAGCTTACCTGATTCTGATGGGCAACATCATAATATTCCTAGCTGTGCCAGTCAGGAACTCCTATTGCCCTCTGACCTTTGACCTGTGTGTCCTAGCTGTGGGACCTGACTGCAGGGAAGATGATCACAGAGTTTACAGCACACACCGGAGCCATCAACGTCCTCCAGTTCCACCCCAACGAGTATCTGCTAGCGTCAGGCAGCTCTGACAGGTATGGTATCCACACACACACACACACACACACACACACACTCGGGGGGAAGGGGGGGTGTGTAACTGAACATTTGCTTACGATGGCTTCAACTCCATTACTAATGCGAAATGCCTTTAAGGATGGCTGTGTTTTCCGCTGGCTTCATCACAGCCTCTATCTGTGTGTGTATGTCTGTTCCCTACAGGACCATCAAACTGTGGGATCTGGAAAAGTTCAAGATGATTGGCTCTTCAGAGGGAGAGATGGGACCAGTCAGGTGACTGCTACCTTCACTATTAACAAGTGTGGTTGGCGGGACAGCACGATATTAGAAGATGCAACTAACACCCTATACTGTACATAAACGGTCCCTACATCCTTTTTCCTCTCCCCCATTTCTCTCTCCAGGTGTCTGGCCTTTAACCTGGATGGCTTCTGTCTGTATAGTGGAGCAGTGGACTCTCTGCGTGTGTATGGCTGGGAGCCCGACCGCTGTTTTGATGTGGTGCCAGTGGGCTGGGGCAAGGTGGCAGACCTGGCTATCTGCAACCACCAGCTGGTGTGTGAGCATGACATTACTTTTGCATGTTTTACATTCGAAGTAATTTAGCAGACACTTATCCAGAACGACTTACAGTCAGTGCATCCATCTTAAGATAGCTAGGTGAGACAACCACATTTCAGTCATTGTAAGTAAATTTTTCCTCGGCAAAGTCAGTGCTAGTAGGAAAAGACGACAGTGTTTATTTATAAACATTTTTGGGGGGGTTACTCTTTTTTTTTACTATTACTATGTAACTACTGTGTTACTGCAACCGCGTGTGTGTGTGTGAGCCATAGGGATCTTATTAAATGACTATTAGGAATTCTTTATGTGAATCTGTGGCGTCCGCATGACAATTTTACATTTATTACTGTCACTGGAACTGTTACTGTTGCTGTTAGTTTTATTAACCCCTTGTGTTTTTTTGCTCTACTGTTTCTCCTCCCCCCTCTCATCTCTCCAAGATTGGCGTGTCGTACAATCTGACTAATGTTTCATCCTACGTGGTGGATTTGACACGCGGGTGAAGAAGTCTGGCTCTGTGATCCAAGGCGTAATCCAGGACGAGCAGCCGCTCACGGAGCCCTCCCCGAAAGGATCCACGCTGCGACGCAACTACGACAGACCCCTGACCACCTGCAGCACACAGAGGTACTGCCCACTTTCAAACACCACTATTCTACTTTCTATGGAGCGAATCCTAACCCTAACGTGAGATAGGCACACTTAACTCAGATTTAGCGTTTGGCCCTATATGCTACGGAATCTGTTTCAACAAAATCGTCTATGAGTTGATTTAAAATCGTAGCTGTTCAAATCATGTGGTCCTCTGTAGCTTAGTTGGTAGAGCATGGTGCTTGCAATGCCAGTTTGCTTCCATTCCCAGGGACCACCCATATATAAAATGTATGCACGCTGCTAAATGGCATATGTTGTAGCAAATACTGCATCAAAACAGCATCCATTAGTTTCCGTTGTATCAATGAGCAGACTAATCGGGGGTGTGCTCTTCCAGGGTAAAGCAGAGTTCTGAGTCAGACCGCCGCAGCCCAGAGGGGGAGAGGAGGAGCCCCAGTAGCGAGGACGAGAAGGAGTCCTCCGCCGAGATCCGTAACCCCGAGGACTACAAAGAGATCTTCCAGCCAAAGAGCGCCATCTGTAGGCTCATATTACATCTGACCTTTTACTGCTATCGATTCAGTGTTCACACTAACAGCAGAATGCATGTATTACTACATGAACGTCTAGCAGTGTCTTAACCGTTCTAGAATTTCATACTAAAAGTCTCCTTGTTTCCCCCTTCCAGCTCGCACCCCCCCAAAGAGTGAGCCCTTCCCTGCCCCCTTAGAAGATGGTGAGTCCCTTCTACCAAGCCGTTAGTATGAGCAGTATTACATTTTGTGTTTGTGGGAAAACTATCACATTGATCTGTTGTGTATAAGATGTGTTGCTGTCCTGAGTTTCATGTTCAAGTTGTTTTTGTTGTTGTATTTATGTATTATATAGAAGTACGGAATGGGAGATGGATAAAGAAATGAAGGGCACACTCGGTCGAGCTGGGCTCGAAACCCCGTCGTCAAGGTGCTCTTCACCAGACTCTGGCACTCAAGTTCTCTCTCCCTCTTTTCTCTTTTTCTCAGAGAGTTTTGTGGTGAGGGCTAACCAAGCGCTGGTGGAGCTCATGACTCCTATGACTGACAGACAGCAGGTTTATACTCTACACCTGTACTGTATAGCTGTACTGTTGTATGTGTGACTGATTTGTGTTTTTTTGTCATGCTTGTGTGTGTGTGTGGGATTGTCTCTGTCAATGTGTGAGTTTCTCTATGTAAATAAGTTAGATTTGTTTCTTGTGTGTGTCACTGCAGCCCGGCCTGTTGTTGAACCTAACTGTGGCATCGTCCACTCCGGTCCTGAGGGTGGAGCCTACCGTGGTTGCCACTGCGCCCTGTCCCATCCCCGTGGTAACCGCACGACCTCCGACCTCTAACCACCCCCCCGCACCCCACCCAGCCCCCCCACCGGTCGTTGCTATGGCGAAGGCCAAACCCCAGCCCAGCGTCATCCTCTCCACCAGGAATGAACCAATAGGACTCAACGTGGAAGATTTCCTGCCTGTGAGTGTGTGTATACATGCATAACACACACACACACAATCTTGTTTGTGTCATTTACCATGGAGAAATTTCACTCAGACACGCATCACAATTTGTATGGTTAAATTCGAATGTATTTATGAATAATTAAGAAAAAATCTTATCTTAGTTCTAATACTACTAAATGATTTATTATTTCAACAGTCCATTCACAGTAGAGGCCCTCATTCTTCACTCACCCAAGTCTTTCTCCTTTGATCAGTGACATCAGAGAGCCAGCAGGAGCAGTCTGCCTTGGGTTTCTCTCTCACACCTCCATGTGCCAGTTGGCCAGGCAGTTGCTCCAGCTCATGCAGGTGCTGGCTGTGCTAGCGGATAATCGCTATGTTTCTGAGCTCGTACCTCCAGTACTGCTCGGCATTCCCAGAAATTCAGGCTTGCCACCTGCACAGCGCTGAAAATGAGTGTTCGATTCTAGATGTTTGCCATCTAGAATCGTCATGTCAATGGAATTTAGTAAATAAGTTGTTTTTTATTACACTCATATAGCCTTCAATACAAACTGAAATCCATAAGCATACAATGTATTTATACAATACACATACAAGTAGCCAGAATAATTACCGAAGTCAGGAAGTCGGCATGGGAGCTGAAGCAGCTACTTTTGGAAGCATCGAGTGGCGGGAGGCAGAATCACGGCCACAATGATGGAGCAGCATGACGGTCACGGCCAGCGGGGAATAGTGGGTCAGGAGTGATTCAGGAGAGCACCTTGCCGTCCTCACAGCTATCCCGTAGCATAGCCACTTGACTTTGTAGGTAGAAAGACCGCTAGCTAGCTACCCAACAAGTAGCACCCACTTGGATGATGCCCCGGCAGCTGCTGCCTGCGCCAGGGGGGATCAGTGGAACAGTACAGTTCTCCTATTCTTAGCCTCTGACATCTCCACTGTCTATCTTCAGACTTCTTCTCTACCACAAGCCCCATAAGATAAACTGGGTATAGAATAAAATGGAACATGAATAGTAATTTAATGCATATCTGTTACTGCTCAACATGTAAAATCATAGTGGTACAGTTTTAAATTCACTCAGAAATGCTCCAATCACTTAGTTACATTGTGTACGCATAAAAAAAATTACAAAAACAAGATGGTCAGATTTTTAAACACATGCGCATAGAAATGGAATTGGCCCCTAAATCTATGTAGGTTTAGGTGTGATTGAACAGGTGTGTGTATTTACCAGGTTATATACGTTTGGGTATCTCTGTCCTAGCCTGCTCGTAACAACCGGCCCAGTGTGCTGGGTGATGACGAGGCCCTGGCCCAGATCAGAAAGGGCCATGACACCATGTGTGTGATGCTCACCAGCCGACACAAGAACCTGGACACCATCAGAGCTGTGTGGGGCAGCGGGGACGTTAAGGTATGGCACTTAACAGACAACGCTAACACACCATTCACACACCGTTAACATTGCTCAACACCCGACGCTCAAGGTTCAGACAATGTTATGAAATAAATAATTATTTGACTTTCAATGTTGAACTCAAGACATCCTTGACAGGCAATGAGTTTTTGATTGATTAGCTGTTTGTGGCATGAAGTATGGAGCGACGTTACTGGCTGCCTCTAGGTGTTTTTTGTGGTTGCTGCTCTGTCTTCAGACCTCTTTGGACTCGGCTGTCTCGATGAAGGATCTCTCTATCGTCGTGGACATCCTCAACATCGTTAACCTCAAACCGTGAGTGGATGTTGGAACACGTGTGCACAACAAACGGCTACAGATCTCATTTAGCGAAGGAGGCCACACAGTCTCACTGTCACTCTTGGTGTTGGTGTGAGTACCACGACTGTCCTCTCTTAAGTGACAACAGTAATTTGACCTGTCCCCCAGGTCGCTATGGAAACTGGACCTATGTACCTCTATCCTGCCCCAGATTGAAGAGCTTCTGCAAAGCAAGTATGAGAGGTGAGACAGCAGAGATGAAAGCGATTACAAATCTGTGTGTATAAACGTGTATTAACCCATTGTCTCTTCCCCCGTGTGGTCAGTTATGTGCAGACGGGTTGCACCTCTCTGAAGCTGATCCTGAAGCGTTTCTGGCCTCTCATCTCAGACACGCTGACAGCGCCCCCCTCTGTTGGAGTGGATATAACACGGGAGGAACGGTGAGTTTCAGCTCCATTTAAATCCTAAACTGGCTTGAACTTTTAAACCATCTATCTGAAGTGTGTGTTACAGTAATGGTCACTAATCCTGGTCCTGGAGAGTTACACTATGCAGCCCATCACTAAAGAACCTCTTAAGGGTTCTATCTCCGTATTCATCCAATATTGCTTGCAGAAAGACTCCGATACATTTGGATAGAGTTCAGACTCTGCCACAGTGAGGAAGGCCATTTCCGTTGCAGACTGTGAGCTAATGGTTTTTGTGTTTGAGCCCAGCCACCAGAGGTGCAAGGCATGCTACAAGCAGCTGAAGAACCTCAGCAACGTGGTGAAGAACAAGGCCGACCAGGTGGGACGCCACGGCAGCGCCTTCAAAGAGCTGCAGCTGCTCATGGCCCCACTGGACTACTGACAGTCGACTATGCAACTGGAGACGCACAGACCCGAAATGGCTGAGGACTCAAGTCTGACTGACGGCTGCATTCTCTCATCCAAATGAGTGGTAAATCAGGGGACAATCGCAGATTCACACTGCGTGTGGATGGACTGAAGCAATGGACTCAGAGACCGGGTAGGATATGAGTCTTGTGGCCATTGCATCCAGAAGGAGTCCATGTTAGAGCTCACTGAGTAGCTGTGTTCTCAGGGTGCAGCTCTCCTATTTAAACAATGTGCATTTATGATTCCTTAATCTGTATGTGAGAATGTATTTGTCTGTGTTTGAGTAATTATGTCCTCTGTAACCTTGACTTGCTGATGAGCACACACACTTTAATTCCACACACACAAACACCTATGGCACACAGACCTGACTAGGGCCAGGTTTCAGGCTTTGCAGCTTTTAAAGGCAATGTTCACGAGGAGATCCTGTTCACAGTAAAAGCTGCATATTTCAGCTCAACTGTAAATCTCCTTTAAAAGCCGCAATGCCTATAACCTGTGTTCAGGTGACTGAAGCACTAATGGGTTTACAGTGTGATTTCTATTTAAATAGTATTTTTCTACATTCTGTACCTTAGATGTCAACCCTAGATGCACTCTTAAAGTTAGTTAAGTGTTTTTCAAATAAAGTATTGTTTAAAAAGGAAGGAGTCTAGTTTTAGGCATGTTTCTGGAATTGATCAGCAACAAGACTTACATAATTGAAAGAACAACACTTGTTAAGATGTGCAATCCCACTCCAAAAAGAGAGGAGCACTGTTCTAAGTGGTTGGGAAGGTGCTACAGATGTCCAAAATTATAAGAACAAGGCAGACTAGTCCATCCACCACTCCATAGTGTGAAATGTATAGGGCAATGTTCAAGTTCTGCAACCATAGTTGTAGAGTGATCGCAACTTTGTATCGATCCCATTATGGCATCTGTGAGCACGTGGGCAGTGCCATTAAGGCCATCTCCATTTTGTAGTCCCATTTTTATTTTCAGGAAGAGGCATGATCAGGTGGGACCATTCTAGCCAATGAGAGGGCAGATGCATGTGAACAACAGCTTCCAGTATATAGTAATTCATAAACAAATAGCCTTTTGGTTTTAATAAGGTTAGCATAGGAATAGGCAGGTTTTTTTTTATGGGCAGGATGTCACGTGTCCTACTTATCAGTACACCTGTAACAATGTGTGGATCAAATAAGCCATTACATCTTGTTAACCAAATTGGATTCCATACAAGAGAAGAAACCGCTACCTGCAAGAACTGTCTGACTTTAAACTTACTCTTGAAAGTTGTAATAGTAGAATGCACAAGGTGCGTCATCAGTTCCTCTTTTCATGTTAGTCATTGCAGACATTTATCCAAAGCAATTTAACCTTGCTCAAGGGCACTGACAGATGTTTCACTTAGTTAGCTCGGGAATATGAACCAGCGACCTTTCAGTTGCTGGGCTACCTGCCACATACATGTCCTTAATTTTATTTAGGTTTAAGCCCATAGATTGTAATTGTCACTCATATCACATGAATACACATTAGCCATGGTAAAAGACCAACGTTTTCTTTGCACCCCATGACAATATGCAGGAAAGATACAAAATTCTCAAAACCAACGAGAGGGGTATGAAGTGCTTGGGATGTTCCCCAATGCTGGAAGGGGGGCCCCCTAGTGAAAAAGTTTGGGAACTCCTGCTCTATACAACCACCCTGAACCAGTTGGTCAAAGAGCATTGTCTCCAAGTAGGTAATACAACCATTTAGTAAACGGTGATGAAGGATATAACCACTAGAAAGCAGCATATTTCAACCAACATCTGCTAGAGTCCCGAGCTCTATAGAGACAGCATAAGACACGTTTCATTTGGTATTGAGTGTTTATTAAAAAGGGTGTACAAAAACAAGACTGTAGAAACCTACGGCAGCAACGACAAAGACAAAAGCAAGCAGAGATACCCATCAACAAGATGCAGCGTGTCCTCAATGTTCCTTGGACATCCTAGTAGTGAAGGGAACATTGGTTTAACATTGAAGAAACACGGTCGATTAGCTGATATGTTTTGATCGATCAGCTGATCAAATGTACTAAGCATTCCTATTTACACTGGATGCATTTTCAAAACACAGTTCACAAGCTTAATCACTCCCACAGGGGCAGCAATTTCTGTAGCTACATATGTGTCTGTTCTGTTGTCATTGGCTGCTTGTGGTCAGCCATAGGGAGTAGGATAAAGCTGTCCTGGATGCGGATCTAGGGTCAGTTTTGTGTTGTGTGCCTCTGGGCAACTCCAACCGGCAGCATCCAATAACAGGAATGGCATTTCCTGTCTGTCAGGGAGTTTTAATCAGTCTAGCTCTATTCGCTTGGTACAAGAAACACGACAACATATCCGGGAACATGAACGTTTCCATGCAGTGCTGAGGCAGCTCTGTATTGCCCCGGAGAAATCTAATCTAAAACACAAACGGCTACACGGGAAGTTAACCGCTCTCTGCACTCGCGTCTCTTATTGCTTGCGTCTTATTGGGCAAAATAAGCCCAGCTCCATATCTGTGGAGTACCCTGATTGGATGAGGGGGTACCAACGGAGACTTAAGGAATTAAAAACATCTCAAACACACAAATATATACTGTATATGCATATCATCATAATCCGTAACTGGAGAATTGTCAGAAAACACATCAAGAAGGTAACAGCCTTGTTTAAAGTGCATTTTTACCCAGAAATACTGTGATTAGAAGGGCTATACTGTTAGTGGATGATGGGACTGGTTAGCACTAGGGGTGTGGGTGTGGCGTTATTGTGAGAGGAAGGAAGTCCATTGGCCAATGGGAGAATAGATCACAGGCTCAGTTGAAGGGTCAACGGGGAAGGAGTGAAAGGCGGGGTGGAGTTGTTTTGGGTTGTGAGGAGTAAAGGGTTTCTTTATGAGAGTTGTTTTAAGGACACGGGCCTGTGTTACTCTCAGGTCCTCCTCCCCTTTGGCCCCTAGTTAGGTGTGGAAGACCGACAGGTGTGTCCTGTAGTCACTTGCAGTCTGGTGTGTTGTGTTCCTTGAGGGGTATAGACGAGGACACGTAGTTAAAATATGGGGGGGCTGTACAATAGTCCTGGCTAAAATTAACACCTATCGATTGCTTTCAGCTATCAGTGGTAATGAAGAAAAGGAGATCTGGAGGCCATTTTAGAGCATTGGGACCGAGTCTCGGTATGCAGCATGAGGCAGCCTTCCATGAGGGTCAAAGTTCATATCCCCCTGCTGTTCAAATAGCTCTAATTAAAATGTCATCGTTCTCTCAATCTGATCAGTCAGATCTGATAATTAGCCTAGTCCTGTTGCTCTCAACCATTGGCTGAGTGAGATCAGCAGAAGGAGACAGGGCTGATAGTGGATAGGTTGTTCCCAAAGCAGAGAGTTTCTATTGGTGGGTCAAGGTGCTGGTTAACACCCTCCTGTTCAGATGGCCCAATGGCTGACTGGATCAGGGTCCGGGTTAATTCTGAATCCATTGGAGCCTTCAGACAGATAGTTTCAATCGTCCTGTAGGGGGAGAGTAATAGGTTTAGGAAACTGAATAGTGGGTAGTGGTGTCCCTGTGTTAATAACGGCTCACTACCACCCAGCCAGAGAGCAGCACAGATGAGGGAAAGGAAGAGGTGATGTATCCACAGATTTCCCCCAAATCCATATAGACAAGACACACAAACACCCTCACATTATACAATATACAGATCACATAGATAAGAACTGCATTCAGACCGTCGTCAGTCACAGACAGCCAGAAGTCACAGACATGTACGGACACCTTCACCCACACACACGGATCTGCAGATAGACAAACAAAGCTTGCAGTCTCTCACATAGACAGAGGGACAAGAGTCAAGACCCACACAAAAAGTTTCCTGGGGTTAGAGGCGGGGTGTGTTAGATAGGTGGGCATTGACCAGGTGACATGGGTGGGCACTGGGCACCATGCCATGCTGAGCATTTACTTTCCATGCCAAGCGATCAATCAGCATAAACCCCACCTACCTGCCCACTGTCCCCCACCAATGGGCTGGCTCTGCCTAACAGCCTGTCTGCAAACCAACCAATCAGACCAGAGGATCAGGACACAGGAGTGAACGGATTCACACTGACCATTCACACCTCACTTGAGTTCACTTTGTTTGTGTATATTGTGTATCCTCCTAATAATGGTGGCATAAGGTGGGGTGTGTGTGTGTACATGTTAGTGTTGTATATTGATGGGTCCCAGGGTTCTTGAGAGAGGCATGTGTACCTGTTGAGACCTGGGACTAAGGGGTGTGTTTGTATGCATGTGTGTGTATATACACATTTACCTGTAGAGAGCTGGGACTGAGACCTCCGTCGTGTGGTGGGGGTTTTGGAGGAGGCGGAGAGGGTGGAGAGGGTGGAGCCGGCACTGCTGGCCCGTGAGATGGGGAGGGGCACGGGAGTCACCGGGGGAGAGTCCAGCTGCAGAAAGGTCAAAGTTCAATTATAGAAATATCAATAACAAAGTTCCTCATTCAACTCCATTCCGCTAAGGATCCTGTCTAACTGGATTACGTTTGTTTCTCTGCTTCTTTCCCTTTCATCAGGGGTGAAAGCAAAATCCCATGACTGAAACTTAAGTCAATCTTAGATCGATTGTCTGGGGCCAAGTTAACCTCCCATTTCATGTAATAAAGTCATGACTATCATGCTTTTAGGGAAAGAGGATAATTTAAAATGTGAGCTTGACCAGTTCCAGTCCCCTTGCTTAGTGGGTTTGGGGTACTCCCAGGGATAATTTATCTGTAGAAGGACTGAAGCTCAGTTCTGGTGACATTTTAATGAAAATACAATTATGGTGACACCTGACATAACCATGTTCTGACCACTAGATGGTGTCAGAACAATCTGAGATGGTGGGTGTCATGGCTTGCTGAAATGAAATGGAAGGACCCTGCTGCAAGCTTGCAAGTTCCACTTTCTATACAGGTGTAAACACTTCTCAAACCCAGACTGGATGCATCTATTATGCATTTGAGTGCAGGCTCTGTCTGGCATTAACTCGAAAGTTTTCATCTGATGAAAACAGGGTGTTTGAATGGTCATCTGTTGAAATGATCTCCTAAATTAACAAAGTGCATAACTAATCATAACTAAGTGGTCACCAGGAATGGTCCATAATAGAGACCCGTTTCATCACCTTTCCTCTGCACCAGTTAGTGGTCAGAACCTGGTAATATGAAGATGTAGAATGGGACATTAACCTAACAACTTCAATGACAAATTTCTCTGAACAGGGGGAGAAAAAAAAAATGTGTCACCAAATTCACTGAGAATGCATTATACATAGGATAAAACAATACACTGCTCAATACCACTTGTCAAACAGAGAATTGATACTGTATACTCATTGTTGGGTTGGGATTGGGCGTGGGTGGCTTTTGGGCATTTCTTTGGATTCCTCATACTCATTGTTATAAAAAATGTTTGGTCTAAATCGTATGTTAGGTACTATATTTATTGAATATTATAAGAATCCTAAAAATGTATATGGACAATTTGGATGCAATCAATTACCTTACTTTTTCAGATTTCAAATTATATTTAAAAAAAATGATGTTGCAGAAATGCTACTCTTATCTGTTTCTAACAGAAACAATTTCAGAACAATCTGAGATGGTGGGTGTCATGACTTGCTAAAAAAAAAAAAATCTAACGACCCAGACATCCTGAGCCTACTAGATCTTCTTTGCTAGACAGTGGATTTCCCGACCTGGATCATTAAGGGCAGAGGGACAGAATGAAACCTGATGCCCCAGATTTGGCTCAGTGATCTGGGGGAAGGTTTGACGTAAGGCCTGGGCTGACCTAGCACACGTGTGTGAGATTTCATGTGTGAGTACGTCCCTCATTCTCTCCAGGGTGTGTGTGTGTAGGTTACCTCCACGCTGTCGTGGGTGGGCGAGGAGGAGGTGGATGAGTTCTCCCACTGTCTCCTGGTGGCGTTGCCCAGCTCGATTGTCCGTACCCGCTGGGCAAACTTCAGAGAGCACACCGACTCACTCATGTTACTGACCAGGGGAGAAACCTAGAGAAAATAAATGTTGATATTAGCCTGAAGCATTGACGGCTTTAAGCATTGATAGTTTTATTATAGGCTAATATACAATTTAATTTGAAACCCCTTACACCCCGCTCTCCCTCACCTGCACCATCATCAGGGTCTTGCTGTCCCCGCTCAGTGAGTCAGACAGCAGGTAGGTGAGCCGGGAGTTCCTGAAGGGCACGTGGGAGTGTCGGCTCCGTAGCGCATTGATGACGTCACCCAGGGCCGACAGGGACTTGTTGATGCACTGGGCCTCTCGCAGGCGGCTGCCCTCTGCCCCGGACTTAGCAATCCGCTCTGAGCCAGCCAGGTCAACCAGGTTCAGCTTACCTAGTAGAGGGTGTAGAGAGATACAATTCTGAATTAGTGTCTGTCTGTGAGTACCTTGTGTGCGATGTCGGTACAGGAATTGTGTATGTACCTTGCGTGCGGTGCCCGGTGGAGGAGTTGACGCCTGCTACGGTGATGATGAGGAGGGCGTGAGAGCGGGAGCTGTGTTCGTTCAGATTGGTGCAGGCTGTGGCCCTGTTCATGTGACCCAGGTCAAACACCTACACAGAGGGCACAGGCCAGAGATTAGAGGTCAGGGGTCATAGGAAGTGAGTAACTGCTCCGTCATCTGCACAGGCACATGGCAGAACACACACACACACAGGACCAGACTTCAATCCTTAACACACAAACTAATCTGTAGACTAGAGACAAATCCAGGCTTGGGCACATTCCACTAGTTCACGGAACACAAGAGCTCCGAGAACTCAGTCTCAGGCCTAAAGAACCGTGGGAGCCATCTTATTAACTGACGCATGATTGTAAACAATGCCCAAGATCAGCTTTCTCTAAACCTCTACTTAATTGGAAAACAGTACTGAAGGGAAAGTATTGCTTTGGGGTTTAGGTAAGGAATACCATTTGGCACTTTGTGACTGGTAAGTAACACCATATAAACAAAATGTGATTCATTGATTGCAGATCAGAGCACAAAGCTACCCCACTAACCCAATATCCTGTGGCAGGCATAGTATAAGTGGAAGTAGTAGAATTGTGGCCTCACTCTGTTGATGTCCTCAGGGCTCTGGACAGTGAACTCCGTAAGGCCCGGCACATAGAGCTGACCACTACCGTCTGGGTTCATCTTGATGTCCAGCTTCTCACCCTGGTTGTCCCCCAAAAGGTTCCTACAGGAAACAGCAACACACTGTCACCTCAGGAGGCTGAAGAAATTCGGCTTGTCACCAAAATCACACAAACTTCTACAGATGCACAATCGAGAGCATCCTGTCGGGCTGTATCACCGCCTGGTACGGCAACTGCTCCGCCCACAACCGTAAGGCTCTCCAGAGGGTAGTGAGGACTGCACAACGCATCACCGGGGGTAAACTACCTGCCCTTCAGGACACCTACACCACCCGATGTCACAGGAAGGCCCAAAAAAATCATCAAGGACAACAACCACCCGAGCCACTGCCTGTTCACCTCGCTATCATCCAGAAGGCGAGGTCAGTACAGGTGCATCAAAGCTGGGACCGAGAGACTGAAAAACAGCTTCTACCTCAAGGCCATCAGACTGTTAAACAGCCATCACTAACATTGAGTGGCTGTTGCCAACATACTGACTTAAATCTCTAGCCACTTTAAATAATAGGAATTGGATGTAACAAATGTATCACTAGCCACTTTAAACAATGCCATTTATATAACGTTTACATATCCTACATTACTCATCTCATATGTATATACTGTACTCCATACCATCTACTGCATCTTGCCTACGCCGGTCAGCCATCGCTCATCCATATATTTATATGTACATACTCGTATTCATTCCTTTACTCGTGTGTATAAGGTAGTTGTTGTGAATTTGTTAGATTACTTGTTAGATACTACTGCATGGTCGGAACTAGAAGCACAAGCATTTCGCTACACTCACATTAACATCTGCTAACCATGTGTATGTGACAAATAAAATTTGATTTCGATTTTGAGATGGTTGCCACTCAAAGAAAAAAAAAACTGTCTTAAAATGATACCCATACGGCACTACTTTGGGTGTATGGTGTCATTTCCTATGATATTCCCAACAAAATTCGGCAGATAGATGGATAACTGGATATTTCAAATTAACAAAAACGATCTATGTATCTGTAGTCAAGTCTCCAACTAAGTGGGGCCAAAACGGCTTCTCTCATGTGTGACATTCCACCCTTCCAATTCTCTTCTCGTGGTGAGCCCTGCTGTCACGCTTTGGCAGAAAGGACACACAGATGTTCAGAGATTACATAACAGAGAGAGGGTGAGATAGACAGAGGAAGGGGATAGAGGGAGGGTGGAGAGGAACCAAGGATGTTAAATATAATCCACTTTTATATAACTGCTGGCCCCCTCACTCAAATTGCTTACACAATTGCACACAGGAACTGTGTCAAAGACAGCTTATGTCTAAATTACAATGAAATAACGCTTTAGCCGTGATCTAAAAAAAGCCTTCTCATAAAGGTACGTATTGTAACTACGTGACCCTTTGCTTCCCCTCTGTCATTGTGTAACCTGAGGCAAGGCCGCACCTGCACTCAAATCCAAACCTATTCACCCTGTCTGATCTTATACTGATGTGTGTGTGTCCTCACCGTAGGGTCTCGTTGTAGATCTCCACCATGCTAACAGTGATCTTGAAGTCCCAGTCGGGTGCTTTCTCAGTCACCTCAGAGAACAGCAGTCTGAGAGCCCTCTGGTTAATGCCCGGGTCCTTGGCCACACCCTAAAGAAAAGGACAGACAAGACCTTTGCTATTAACAATCACTACAACACATCTCTTAAATTAAATTACGGTTAAATAGAAATTATCTCCTGTGGTATGAGAGAGAAGGAGAGAGAGCGAAAGTAAGTAAGTGTGTGTGTGTATTAGCAGAGAATACCTCCATGGTGTAGGTCTTTCCTGAGCCTGTCTGTCCGTAGGCGAAGATGCACACATTAAAGCCATCAATACAGGACGTCACCAGGGACTGGACCTCCTGGAACACCTGGTTAGCCAATCAGAGTGGGACAGTTCGGATGACAGGTGTTGTGATTGGTGACAGTAAACCATTAGAATATATAGAGACAGCAACATCCTTTTGGTATATCTCGATCATTTAAAAAGGGGCTTCCTCTCATGTCATTTCCTTCATCTGTGCTGATGAGAAACATCTTACGTTGCTTTTACCTGTGGTGGGTTTTCAGATCAGTAAAGATGAAGACAAGGAAGCCACTTCAGACAATGGAGATGTACTCCAAGTCATGACGTTCTACTGACCTCTTCCTGTGTGGCCTGAGGGTGGAACACCTTGTCCAGTTCAAAGGTCATCAGTTTGACCTTGTTGGAAAGATAGAGAAGGGCGTCGTCGTCTGGGTCAAAGCTGACCATGTTTTCGGCAGAATCATGCTCCCCCCGGCACACCGGCCGCACCCGACAGAACACCCTGATGTTACCTGGGAAGAAGGCAGAGGAGACACATTACAATACTGATTTGGGACAACAAATGCAAAGATCCACGGCTTTTGAACAGAATTTATCTGTTATTTACACAGATGCACCTGTGGAATCAAATCAAACATGCACCGAATACAACCTTACTGTGAAATGCTTACTTACCCAACAGTGCAGGTCAAGAAGAGTTAAGAAAATATTTACCAAATAAACTTTAAGTACATTTATTTTTAAGTAACACTAAAATAACATGGCTATATACAGGGGGTACCGGTACCGAGTCAATGTGCTGGGGTACAGGTTAGTCGAGGTAATTTGTAAAGTGACTATGCATAGATAAGAAACAGCGAGTAGCAGCAGTGTAAAAACAAATGGGTGGGGGTGTCAATGTAAATAGTCCAGGTGGCCATTTGATTAATTGTTTAGCAGTCTTATGGCTTGGGGGTAGAAGCTGTTAAGCCTTTTGGTCCTAAACTTGGCGCTCCGGTACCGCTTGCCGTGTGGTAGCAGAGTGTGCAGTCTATGACTTGGGTGATGGGAGTCTAACAATCTTTTGGGCTTTCCTCTGACACCACCTAGTATATTAGGTCCTGGTTAGCAGGAAGCTTGGCCCCAGTGATGTACTGGGCCTACCCACTACCTTCTGTAGCGCCTTATGGTCAGATGCTGAGCAGTTGCCATGCCAGGCGGTGATGCAACCGGTCAGGATGCTCTCGATGGTGCTTTTTGAGGATCTGAGTACCCATGTCACATCTTTTCAGTCTTCTGAGGGGGAATAGGCTTTGTCGTTCTCTCTTCACGACTGTCTGTGTGCTTGGACCATGTTAGTTTGTTGGTGATGTGGATGCCAAGGAACTTGAAGCTCTCGACCGCTCCACTACAGCCCCGTCGATGAGAATGGGGGGCGTGCTCGGTGCTCCTTTTCCTGTAGTCCATAATCATGGTCGTTCTTACACCACTCTGACCTCCTCCCTATAGGCTGTCTCGTTGTTGTCGGTGATCAGGCCTACCACTGTTATGTCATTGGCAAACTTAATGATGGTGTTGGAGTCGTGCAGTCATGAGTGAACAGGGAGTGCAGGAGGGGACTGAGCATGCACCCCTGAGTGACCCCCGTGTTGAGGATCAGCGTGGCGGACGTGTTGTTACCTACCCTTACCACCTGGGGGCAGCCCGTCACGAAGTCCAGGATCCAGTTGCAGAGGGAGGCATTTAGTCCCAGGGTCCTTAGCATAGTGATGAGCTTTGAGGGCACTATGGTGTTGAACGCTGAGCTGTAGTCAATGAATAGCATTCTCACATAGGTCTACCTTTTGTCCAGGTGTGAAAAGGCCGTGTGGAGTGCAATAGAGATAGCATCATTTGTGGATCTGTTGGGGCGGTATGAGCAAATTGGTGTGGGTCTAGGGTTTCTGGGATAATGGTGTTGATGTGAGCCATGACCAGCCTTTCAAAGCACTTCATGGCTACAGATGTGAGTGCTACAGGTCGGTAGTCATTTAGGCAGGTTACCTTAGTGTTCTTGGGCACAGGAACTACGGTGGTCTGCTTGAAACATGTAGGTATTACAGACTCGGTCAAGAAGAAGTTGAAAATGTCAGTGAACACACTTGCCAGTTGGTCAGCGCATGCTCGGAGTACCCGTCCTGGTAATCAGTCTTGCCCAGCAGCTTTGTGAATGTTGACCTGTTTAAAGGTCTTGCTCACATTGGCTATGGACAGCGTGATCACACAGTCGTCCGGAACAGCTGGTGCTCTCATGTATGCTTCAGTGTTGCTTGCCTCAAAGCGAGCATAAAAAGGCATTTAGCTCATCTGGTAGGCATCACTGGGAAGCTCGTGGCTGGGTTTCCCTTTGTAGTCTGTAGTTTTCAAGCCCTGCCATATCCGACGAGCCTCACAGCCGGTGTAGTAGGATTCAATCTTCATCCTGTATTGACGCATTGCCTGTTTGATGGTTCGTCTGAGGGCGTAGTGGGATTTCTTATAAGCGTCCGGATTGGTGTCCCGCTCCTTGAAAGTGGCAGCTCTAGCCTTTAGCTCGATGTGGATGTTGCCTGTAATCCATGGCTTCTGGTTGGGATATGTACATACGGTCACTGTGGGGAGCGTCGATGCACTTATTGATGAAGCCGATGACTGAAGTGGTATGCACCTCAATGCCATTGGATAAATCTCGGAACACATTCCAGTCTGTGCTAGCAAAACTAGTGAATCTATTGGATGTACACACTATACATTACCTAGTATGAACGGCTGATATCACACACACACACCCCTCTCAGAATGCACGGTCAAGGGGTCGTACCTTTGAGGCGCACCAACTCGTTGTGGCATTTCTTCCTCAGGTTCATCTCTCTCTTGTACTTCCTCAGCAGCTCTTGGTTGGCACTGCTCACCTCGCCTATCACCTGGCAGATCTCCTGCTTGGCCTCGGTGATGGCCTTCTCCAGCATGAAGGGGAAGTCCTGAACCTGTCTCTTCAGACAGTTGTAGTCACAGGTGAGAGTACGCAGGGCTGGCTGCAGGGTCAAAAGGTTAATACGCACACCTGGGGACAGGGAGACACACACATTTTGTTACATCAGTGAATAACAAAAAACAGAGCACACAAACATACCTGGGTAATATTCAATAGGAAGGACAGCAAAATTGAATAAAACCTGAAGTGATTTTTTTTGCTACAGTGTGCCCTAATGAATACCGCCCGGGACTACGACGTGCATACGCGCAAATGCAAAAAGTACATAAACGTAAAAGTCCTAAACTTTTGGCTTACCTGCCAGGTTCTCATGCACGGCCTTCATCTCGCTTTCGGCCCTGATGAAGGCGTCCTCTATCACCCTGTTCTTCTCCTCCTCCAGGTTCTGCATTTCAGCCTCTAACTGGCCCTGGGCCCGCTCCATCTCCCCTTCGTACACCAGGATCTACAGGGGACAGAGAGAGGTTAGAGAGGGTTGGACATGGGGATTGGAGTAGATCTTGGGACAGTACCAGCACACCATACTGGTCTAGGTGGGGATTGGAGTGTGTTTGGTGGTCTACCTGGAGCTAAGGGCTGAGAGCTAAAATCTAGCATAAAAGCTAACACAGCACTGGAACTCAGATCTAATAGCTATCAGGGCATTTGAACTAAAGGCTTCAAATGCCCCTTAACATATTTGTTAAGATCTGAAGCCTATAACTAACTCATGGAACTAATTAAAAGTTAGCTCCCAGCAAAAAACTGTCGGGTTTGCTTCTTCTCAGCTACAGGATACATTAATGGGTTCACAATGGGTTGTGAAGCACACAGGTTTTTGGTAGGGGTTGAAACCACACAGATGGGCAGAGTTTGGAGAGCAGGGTGCCTGAGACACAGGAAGTGATGTAGTGAGAAAACAGGAAGCACTATGAGGGGCCTAATGTGCCTATCATGGGGGGCCAACCTTAGACAACCTGCAAATGACCTCGCCATTGCCCCTTCCGATGGCCTTGGAGAGCAGGCCGCAGATACGGCCACGGTCCGCACGCAGCTGGAACCAAACGTTAGCGAAGAGAGAGGGGTTAACACGGCCCATGCCACTACAGGCGAGGGGATGGGACGAGGGTTGAACCATTCACCTCTACTGGGAGGGAAGGGTGTTTTTGTGAAGGACCGTACCGCCACAATCTACTACAAGGGGGTGAGTTGGATTGTACCAATGCTGGTACCAGGGGGAGGAACGAGGAGAACTTGAGAAATAACAAAGACCAACTGGTTAAGGAGCCAACGGGATTAGAAAGGGGGCACAGAGGTTGTGTGTGTGTGTGTGTGTGAGAGTAGTATGTGCGTGTTGTTAGTATGTTGTGTGTGCGCGCGTGTCTATGTACACATGCATCTCCTTATGTGTGTACCTGAGCTCGGAGCTGGGTGCTGGTCCTCTGGGAATCGTGCAGCTGTGTCTCCAGCTCTCGGAGCAGCTGTCTCTGCAGTGATAGCTGCTCCTGCAGGGCGGCGCTCTTGGCCTGGGCCTCGGCTACGGCCTGCTGAGACTCTGACGACTCCACCTCCACTATCTCAGTCACATACTGGATGGATAGAGAGATCGAGATAAATGAGGTAAGATCATCAGGGAACACAATTCAGCAGCAAATGCTCTCGTAACATCCCAGTCCTTCATATAACTCAAAAACATTGGATAGGTGGTAAGCTACCAACATATAACTTACCCATCCTATAATTTCAGATCTACGAGGGACCATTAGGTAACATAGGAGCTAGCAAGGGGTTGTTTTTGAAAAATGGGACAGTTTTTCAGATTCCTCACCTTGACCTGATTGGGTCGGGCGGCCTGTCTGGCCAGCTCATCCTCACAATCTCTGAGCCGGACGCTCAGCTGCTGCTCCACCTCCCCCTGCTGACACTTAGACTCTTCCAGTTTCCTCTGCATCTCCCCCGTGTGGCGCTTGGACTCCTCCAGCTGTCGGCTGAGCGTCTCCACCCTGCTGGCCTTCTCCAGGACCTGCTGCTCCAATTCAGCCAGCCTCCTCTGCCTCGGTCTGGCCTGGCTCTCCCAGCGAGACACCGCTTCACGCAGGGCCTCCGCATCCTATATAACACAACATACTGTTATAATACACCACACTTCCTTATAACACAGCCTCTTCTCGCTCTCTGGCCTGGTTCTTCCAACAAGATACCTTCCCAAACAGGGCTTCCGTATCCTACACACACAGAGCTATAATAGACACATAAAAAACACGGTTTTCACAGCCTCTACCCTCACTTGATTCGCCCATGCCACACCCACACCCATACCTGGCTGTGGGGGCAGTCAGTGGCTGTGCAGGCCGGTGGAGGAGCCTCCTGGAGCAGTGAGGTCTTGCATGCCTTCAGCTCCTGCTTCAGCCGCTCGTTCTCGACCACCAGCAGCTCCAGGTGCTTCTCCAGGTCGGTCGCCCCCTACAGGACAGAAGGAACAGGCACATGTCAGTATCACACTCACAAAGGGATATCAATATACACAGGAAGAAATTAACACACACAGCAATGCACAAGCACTTTTTCCTCTGACTATTGTTCATTATCTGCACAAACATCAGAAGACAGTGAAACAAAATAACATACACATGTACATAACATTGCACTTGCCCCCTCACCTCCCCATCTCACCCTCTTACACACACACTCACAACACCTTAGAATGCCTGTGAAGCAGAAGTGTGTCACGGTGCAATCTTACACCTGGAAGAAAAGGTGCCAATTATCTTGAGCTTGTCTTTCCCAAGCTTCCCAAGAATGTAGGCCAGCTGGGCTCTGCCCTCATTCTCTTTCCATTCCTCCTCTCCCCTCCTCCCTTACTCACCAGTCTCTCTCCTCCCATTTCCTCCATTCCGCTCTCTCTATTCTACTCACCAGCTCTGAGCGCAGTCTCTCCACCTCCTGGGTCTGGTCTACCAGCTTCTCCTCCAGCTCCCCCACCTGTGTGCGCAGCGCTGCGATGAGCTGCTCTCCTTCCTGAATGAGACGGTGACTGTGCTGCACCTGTGGCTCACCCAGCCTCTGCACTGCCCTCACACCTGCAACACACACAGACGGACAGTGATAACACATTATATACACGCACCCACATAATTTACAAACAGACACACACGCCATCCAGCGCCACAGTAATGGATAATGCATGTTGACAGTCGGTCACAGCCGTGACAAAACATCCCTCTTCTTGCTGACAGGCTGGTTTGTGTCAGTACTGTGAACACCGTCCTGACAGACACACCATGAAGTGGCCATTCGGAGTCATTCACTTCACAGTAATTACTGCCGTATCGGTCACGACTCAGTCGTGACGGATAGTTCTCCTTCCTAATACTCTAGTACGGTTCTCCCTCTCTCTTTCTTCCTCCTCCCCTCCCTGTATCCATCCATCTCACCGTTGGGCAGTGCTGTGTGCAGCTCCTCCTGTAGAGTGTGTATGACGTTAGTCTTCTCCTGCAGACTCTGCTCGTGACTCTGCTGCAGTCTCTGCAGCTGCAGACACCGGGAAGCTTCCTCGCTTCGCAGACGTGCCTGGAACTCGCACACTTTCTCCTGCAGTGTCTAGACACACGCACGGCAAAGGTCACAGGTTAGACGTCAGACAGGTCGTTAACGTCACAATTCCAAGGGAACAAGGATGTGTCAAGGAGGATTGGTCAGTTTATAACGTCATCCATGTTCACAGGTCTGATCAAAACTGACCCATCCAGTCAGTCTATAGGTAAATCGATTTGAATTCAATCACTTTTTGACAGCATCCCTTTTGATTCAAGCAACATTTATTATACATGTTTGCCCATGGAAGAAGTGGTCAGAAAGGGACCTTTTGGACCTGAACGCCAAAACATTCAGGAGATAAAGGTGCTCGATGTTGACCCATTTTGCATACCCCACCATCCATGAGGCATCACTGGGAAAAAGTGATGAGTTTTATATAATTTAACAGTGTTGTCAAACTGTATTATTTCTTGAAAATATATACATTTAAAACATTTTTTAAACCTAACGTAATTTATTAAAAAACAAATAAACCTATTCAAGAGTGTCAACTGATGGCGGGCACAACAAAAAACAACACGCATTTTTTGATAATTGACTTGAAAAAGTAAAGAAATTACTAATATATACACACACACACACACACACACACACACACACACACACACACACACACAGCTCAAAAAAATAAAGGGAACACTAAAATAACACATCCTAGATCTGAATGAATGAAATAATCTTATTCAATACTTTTTTCTTTACATAGCTGAATGTACTGACAACAAAATTACACAAAAATTATCAATGGAAATTAAATGTATCAACCCATGGAGGTCTGGATTTGGAGTCCCACTCAAAATTAAAGTGGAAAACCACACTACAGGCTGATCCAACTTTGATGTAATGTCCTTAAAACAAGTCGAAATGAGGCTCAGTAGTGTGTGTGGCCTCCACGTGCCTGTATGACCTCCCTACAACGCCCGGGCATGCTCCTGATGAGGTGGCGGATGGTCTCCTGAGGGATCTCCTCCCAGACCTGGACTAAAGCATCCGCCAACTCCTGGACAGTCTGTGGTGCAACGTGGCGTTGGTGGATGGAGCGAGACATGATGTCCCAGATGTGCTCAATTGGATTCAGGTCTGGGGAACGGGCGGGCCAGTCCATAGCATCAATGCCTTCCTCTTGCAGGAACTGCTGACACACTCCAGCCACATGAGGTCTAGCATTGTCTTGCATTAGGAGGAACCCAGGGCCAACCGCACCAGCATATGGTCTCACAAGGGGTCTGAGGATCTCATCTCGGTACCTAATGGCAGTCAGGCTACCTCTGGCGAGCACATGGAGGGCTGTGCGGCCCCCCAAAGAAATGCCACCCCACACCATGACTGACCCACCGCCAAACCGGTCATGCTGGAGGATGTTGCAGGCAGCAGAACGTTCTCCACGGCGTCTCCAGACTCTGTCACGTGCTCAGTGTGAACCTGCTTTCATCTGTGAAGAGCACAGGGCGCCAGTGGCGATTTGCCAATCTTGGTGTTCTCTGGCAAATGCCAAGCGTCCTGCAGGTGTTGGGCTGTAAGCACAACCCCCACCTGTGGGCGTCGGGCCCTCATACCACCCTCATGGAGTCTGTTTCTGACCGTTTGAGCAGACACATGCACATTTGTGGCCTGCTGGAGGTCATTTTGCAGGGCTCTGGCAGTGCTCCTCCCTGCTCCTCCTTGCACAAAGGCGGAGGTAGCGGTCCTGCTGCTGGGTTGTTGCCCTCCTACGGCCTCCTCCACGTCTCCTGATGTACTGGCCTGTCTCCATGCTCTGGACACTACGCTGACAGACACAGCAAACCTTCTTGCCACAGCTCGCATTGATGTGCCATCCTGGATGAGCTGCACTACCTGAGCCACTTGTGTGGGCTGTAGACTCCGTCTCATGCTACCACTAGAGTGAAAGCACCGCCAGCATTCAAAAGTGACCAAAACATCAGCCAGGAAGCATAGGAACTGAGAAGTGGTCTGTGGTCACCACCTGCAGAACCACTCCTTTATTGGGGGTGTCTTGCTAATTGCCTATAATTTCCACCTGTTGTCTATTCCATTTGCACAACAGCATGTGAAATTTATTGTCAATCAGTGTTGCTTCCTAAGTGGACAGTTTGATTTCACAGAAGTGTGATTGACTTGGAGTTACATTGTGTTGTTTAAGTGTTCCCTTTATTTTTTTGAGCAGTGTATATATATTTTTTTTAAATCCCTAGAAATTATAAAAGGTTTGACAACCCTGTTTGCAAGCTTATAAATTATATAAATCTCAACCGATAATCTTTTTTTCCAAAGATTAAGACATGGATGCCTCATGGTAAGGTGGGGTATGCAAAATGGGTCAACATCGAGCACCTATATCTCCAGAATGTTTTGGCGTTCAGGTCCAAAAAGTCCCTTTCTGACCACTTCTACAACAGTAGGTTCCGTTCAAATCAAAAGGGGTGCTGTCAAAAAGTGATTGAATTCAAAAGGATATACCCCTATAACAGTGGTTCAAACATCTCCTCTGGGACCCCAAGACATTTCACAATTTTGTTATAGCCCCGAACAGCACTCACCTGCCAGTTAATTAAGTACACCACCCAGTTTACGAAAATGGATCGCTCCTACAGACAGTGAGTCACGTGGCTGGGACTTTCTATATAAAGCGTCAAGACAGGCATCCAGTTACTGTTCGATTGAACGTTAGCATGGGCAAAATGAGTGACCTAAGCGACTTGGAGTGTGGTATGATTATCGGTCCTAGGCGCGCCGGATCCGGTATCTCAGAAACGGCCGCCGAAAAACATCCAGTCAGCGGCAGTCCTGTGGGCGAAAACAGCTCGTTGATGAGAGAAGTCGGAAGAGAATGGCAAGAATCGTGCAAGCTAACAGGCGGGCCACAAACAGACAAATATCTGCAGTACAACTGTGGTGTGCAGAAAGGTATCACACAACTCATCAAAACTTGTCACGGATGAGCTATTGCAGCAGACGGGTTCCACTACTATCCACTAAAAACAAGAAATGGCTCCATTGGGCATGTGATCACCAACACTGGACAATTGAGTAGTGGAAAAACAGTGCCTGGTCCAACGAATCCCAGTTCCTGTTGTGTCATGCTGATGGCAGAGTCAGGATTTGGCGTAAGAGTCCATGGACCCATCCTGCCTGGTGGCGGTGGTGTACTGGTGTGGGGAATGTTTTCCTGGCACACGTTAGGTCCCTTGATACCAATTGTCCAACAATTGAACGCCACAGCGTATCTGAACATTGTTGCTGACCGAACCCAATAGAGCATCTTTGGGATGAGATGGAATGGGATGTTCGCAGCATGACTGTACCGCTGTCCAATCTGCAGCAGCTGTGTGATGCCATCCCTGTAGAACATCTGACACCTTGTAGAATCCATGCCCTGAAGAATTCAGGCAGTTCTGGAGGCAAAGGTTGGTCCGACACGGTTACTAGATTGGTGTACCTAATAAACTGGGGTTTGATGATTAATTGAAGATTAAAATCAGGTGTACTAGTTCTAGAATAGATCAAATACATGGAACTGCATGGGGTCCCCGAGAAGAGGTTTGAAAACCACTGGTCTATACAACTAGACCCGGATGCAGAGATGAAACTGCTATTCTACCAACTGAAACCACCTACAGCCATACAAATCAGACTACATACAGAGAAACAGAAACAGAGACAGCGACAGATATAACTAGAGAATGTAGAGAGAGCGAATGAGGACATTACATAGGCAGATGTCCAGGAACAGGACCAGGTGACCTTCTGTGGATGAAAGCGGGATGGGGAGAGGAGAGAAGGATGGGAAGATGTACAACAATGAAAAGGTGTAGAGGAAGACAAAGCGAAATGGCCGATGAGATGGAGAAACAGCACAATGATGAGTGAAAGAGGAATATGGAGGAAATGCAATGATTTGTTGAAGAGACAGACAGCTTTTTGTGTAAGTTTGCTCGTGTCCAGTTAAAAGCCACGCGTCAAAAGGCACCGACAGCACTGTCACCTTTAATCTGCAAGACCTGTCGCTATGAGGCGCAAATGTCATTTTATGAAGTGCTGATGTGAGCTTTATGACTCAGCACTGGGGCTGTCAACTGTCATAGGGGCAGATTAGGATGCTTGTCATGAGGCGTTGGGCAGAACAGCACAGAATACCCACACCTGAGGGATCTACTACAAAGCGAGAACAAGGACTTAGCCAACTAACTTGGCTAAATATTCAGAAATAACTTTTTATTGTATAGAAAGACAAGCTTGAAATAGGCATGTCTGATTGACCCAACAACATCTTAGTTTACCTTTCCTAATGAATCACAAAATCAGTACTTATTTCTGGTTGTTTATCCAGTTTCGCTGGCTAACTCATTGATCCTGCTTTGTAGTATACCCCTCCGTGCTGTGTTCAGTGGGGCAAAACACTGGAACGTTCTGATGGAAATATACTACGTAGAACAGACAATGGGTGTGTTGTTGTAACAGTGTGTGCTCTACCCTGTGTTATTCCAAAGGCTGACAAAGTAACAATCCCGAACACACATGAAATGAAACCACAAGAGGGATACTACGCAGACACAGGATTCTGTTCTGCAGAGTACATACAGAGTAAACAGGATAACGACAGCTAGGCTGTGTGTGTGCGTGGTGTATTTGCATTAGTGTGTGTGTTAGAAGCTCATTAAAACCTGATCGATAAATCGACTGAGTCTCACTCCCCAGGGCTCCTACTGACCTGAACCCCCCCACCAGTTCAGCCAGTGAAACCAGAACAAACAAGTGCCATGTTGGGAAAAGACCCACCAACATGAACAATACGCTAGACACATTGACCTAGTTAGTTGTGTGTGTGTGTGCGCACAGTCATCTCACCTGTATGAGTAGCTGTTGGTCGTGGTTGTGCTGGCTGGTTTCTAATTGGTCAGTAGTGGTCAGAGCGTTGCGTTGTGGGAAAGCGGCTGCGGGTAGAGACAGGAAGGAGCAGTCCTCCTCACCATCACTCATCAAAAAGTCCACCGAGCTCGCTAGGGACACACGGAAGGGACAAACAAAATTTGGAAACAAACATACACTCACAGTTAAACACAGTACACAAACAAGCAACAAATAAGCCTGAGCCGAATGGGTTGATTATGTTCTTATCCACTGTGGCAGAGCTGATCCTGTATTCTCTTGAGTCAGAAAACAGTCTATACCTCTTTGTCCCTCTACCCTTTTCCATCTTCTCCCACTCTCATTCCCTCTCTCTACCTCCATTTATACCTGAGGTAATTTTCTATGGCTCGCTCTTTTTTCCACTTATCCCCACACTAACCATTATTATCTCCTCTCCCCTCAGCCAATAGTGATTCTAGGCCTCCCCTATTTTCCATCCTCGACCTTCCAAGGTTCGCACAGACAGTACCATGGAAACGAGCACAGCTAGATAAGCAGTGTGATAACACAGGCCCCAGCAGGTGATACATTAACTCCATACAGGCCTGTTTACCTGTGTGTATGCATGTGTGTGCTTGTGTGTCTGTATGGTCACCTGTATGGGGGCCCAGTCTTATCAACAATCAGTGCACTGTACTACTGCACTGGGTCTATTCTACACACAATCAACCCTCCAATATGAACCTGTATTGACACACATACTCACACATTTATTTCCTAATACACACGTAAGAGCAATTTAACTGAACAATGCGCGCCTTATACATACAATGGATCACAGACTAAGGCAAACACACAGCAAGAAAAATACACTTATTCAGGGAAGTAGTGCTTAAAGTATCCCCCACACAGTCTACAAATACATTTTGCGTACAGACTGTGTACACACTGCGCAAATCAGTTTAACACACAGGTTTACTTGTACCTCTAAGACTGGGGAAAAAAACAGCATGCATTCGGTAACTGATGACAGAGCAGATTAAGTCCCACAGCGGAGTCACACACATATAGACAAACGTACGATACACACACACACAAACAAACACCATTAGGACACACATTGTGAAGTATTATACGACTGGACACGTTAACGCTACCATCCTCTCCTCTCATTCTCTACCTTCTGCGCTCCGCTAGCAACATTGTCCGTTCCTCTCTGCCTCTTTCTTTCCCAGTCCCTCTCTTGCTTTCTTTTCTGCACTAGCACGGCCACGGTTCTGCTGCTCTGTCGTCACCTTGAGCAGTCCTGCAAGAGCATTAGCGCAGAGAAACGCACACCCACAGACCGATGGACGCACACATGGACACACACAATAGGTCCAGTGTTTGCACTCCTGGCCCCTGGACAGTGGCTGTAAAGGGATCAGCTTTAAGCTCGGTACCTGCTAGACGCACTCCTTCAGCTGAGAGGTAGAGAAAGAGAGAGAAGCCTGGCACACACTCACTCCTCACCGCTTTCTCAGACAGCTGGCATACACTCCTCCTTTCCCCTCTCCAGTCAGATACAAGAATTCCTTCTCTTCTCCAGTTTTTCCTGTCTCTCCCAGTTTCACTGAGAGGCACAGCTCATGGGAATCTGTCACACACTCCTGTCCTGTCAGACAGGCAGTACACACCTCTCCCATTCCCTCCCTCCCCTCTCTTTGTCATCCCAAAAATGCGGCCACACTGGTTTAGTCCCACCCCTGTGTCACAGAGGGACTCCCTTGCTGCCCAATGGGGTGGGCCTACAGAATCCACTCACCATCCAATGAGACGTCTTTCTTCCAGAGCTCCTGCAGACAGGGGGCGTGGCCAAGGTCCCAGGTCTTTCTTGTTCCGAACATGACCGCAGGGCTGAGCAGAGCACTGGGTCTCTGGACCGGCTAGAGAGAGACAGAAAGATATGTTTACATTTTTGTCACTTAGCAGACGCTCTTATCCAACTTACAGTAGTGAGTGCATACATTTCACACTCCCCCCCCATACTGATCCCCGGTGGGAATCGAACCCACAACCCCCGTGTGGTCAATATTCCCTTTGTTATAATTTCATTGCTGTTCTTGATTTAATAGGTTCTTCTTTGGCAATAAGATAACTTGTCATGCCAATAAAGCTAATTGAAAGTTCAGCAGAAAAGTATCTCAAAGAGAGAAAAAGACGGTAAGGTATATGAGAGTGATAGGAGAGAGGAGAAAGAGCATTTTTGTGTGCATCGGTTTACACAGTGGGCGGTGGGAACAGCCTTCAGAGTTCATAATCAAACAGGAGAAAGAGATGGACAACATTCCTGCATGACTGATAAACACATTCACAGCCGATACTGGGTTGTATTCATTAGTCAGACACCATTTACTCTAAACAGAATAAACGTTTTGCAACTATTGGCCAATTTCAGGTAAGTCCCTCCCTGTGTCATTCTGTTTGCTTCAGCTTGGTTCCTAGTGAATACACCCCTGGTAACCTGTTTACTACAGCCACACTGGATACACAAATACTGATCTGGGCCCGGTTTCCAGATAGTGATGCGTTTCATCACGTGTACATTCTTTTAAACCTTTATTTAACTAGGCAAGTCAGTTAAGAAACAAATTCTTATTTTCAATGACTGCCTAGGAACAGTAGGTTAACTGCCTTGTTCAGGGGCAGAACGACAGATTTTTACCTTGTCAGCTTGGGGATTTGATTTTGCAACCTTTCGGTTACTAGTCCAACGCTCTAACCACTAGGCTACCTGCTGTTTTAACGTTGTATCGTTCCTATGACGGCCAAATAACTCACGAGTCTCCCAAAACACCACGCAGGGAGAACTTTCAAAGTGTGTCGATACTGATAGGATTGAAAAAGAAATGCAGCACTGCACTCGGTTCAGCTTTCTCCATACAAATCGTACCTTAACATTGGGAATTATTCCACAATACTGACAATGGATCAGCTCCTAGAGAGATCACCTACAGTACCTTCAGAAAGTATTCACACCCCTTGACTTTTTTCTACATTTTGTAGAGTTACAGCCTGAATTTAAAATAGATTACATTTACTGTTTTGTCACTGGCCTACACACTCACTGCCCCCCTCCCTCCCCCCCTCCCCCCACACACACACAAATACCTCATGTCAAAGTGGAATTATGTTTTAGATATTTTTACAAATTAGTAAAGATTTTCTTAACAAGTCAAACTCACTGTGTGCAATAATGTTTTATGACTATCTCTGTACCCCACACATGCAAGGCATTTCATAAAGACTCAACCACAAAGACCAGGGAGGTTTTCCCAATGCCTTGCAAAGGGAATCGATTGGTAGATTAGTAAAAATCTTAAAAGCAGACATTGAGTAAGTTTACATGCACATTAATAATTCGATATTAAACTGATTATGGCAGTAGGCAGATTATGCATTAGTCAACCTTACTCTGCTGATCCTAAATTGGCGTGAGGTCAAAATCGAAATAAGCACATGGTGATTAAAATACCCGAGCAATCTTTCAAATTATTAGGACATGTAAACACCTTAATTGGCTTTCCAGCAGTGTATTTTATCTGTGCATCTGCTAGCACCAGACGAGCGAGCCTCCCTCTTCAGCATGACTGACGTGTGTTCAGAACAACTGAATGTATGCGTCTTAGAAGTAGTTCACACATATAAAGTTTATATGTCCGAACTCAGAATCAAATATGCTTCCCAACTAATTGCGTTAGTACTGTACAAAGTTAGAGGTGCGCTATTTGATAGATTCCCCCGCTCCCACTACCTCGGGCTTCCAGTGGGGAGACCCGAGGTCAACCTACCCGCCCCCTCCCCATCTCGTACTTCTGAGTGGGAGACCTTTCCAGCTAACAAACCAGAATCAGGGCGCCCACTCCGACAATGTTGACCTAATTGACCCACACGGTGAAATATCATTGACGTGACGTGCAAATTAGCGATAGAAAACCGATCGCGCAAATGTCACCATTCCGATGCTGGTGCCCCGTGCTGCCCCCGGCAAGATGCTGCCCTGGGCGGCTGCCCATGTCGCCTATACCTAAATCCGCCACTGATCCTATCAGAACCGACACGTTCCAACAACGCACTTAGTGACCGTTCTCTCTGCGTGGTGTTTTGGGAAACGCATGTTACATCTTCGGCAGTTGTAGGAAAGATGAATCATTAAAAACACTCGTAAACCTAAGTTCCACCGATATCGGGAAACCGGGCCCTGGACAGTTGGCGGTTAAGTAGCACATTCAGGTATGTACTGTATGTGGCAATGACATCGGGACATTGGTCTCAATGAAAGGCCTGTATTTTTATTTAACCTTTGTCAGGCCATTTTGGTGTCTCCATCACCACCCCTGTCCCAAATGGGCCAGACCTTCATCCTATTCAGTCACCGCACTGCCTTCCAGACTCTACCTGGTCCTGATCCCTGGTCTGAGCCGGGGCACAAGGGTCAAGCCAATCAGATTACACAAGACTGACCTCAAACTGGTCAATACTGACCAATCAGATTATATCGAAAGTGATGACCAGTTTACAGCTCACAGCCCCACACAGACTGCCCTGATATTAACACAATCAGTGGAAGAGTAAGGGTCAAAACAGGCACGCACGCACGCTACACCACACACAAAAGCCTACATTGAACAGTTAAACACATTACCCAGTACTAAACGGTCTCTTGAACTTTATATTCCATGTTGTACTACACCACCACACACACAGCAATACAATACTATTCAACTACAGTATGCATAAAACTCCAGCACCACACACACGCCACATCAATTCATTACTCGACTCTATTCAATAGCTACACATTACAGAGTGGGATACAATACATGTGAATGCACCCAGTGTGCAAATATAGCAATGCCTGCACAAAGAACCGAGAAGAAACGTCAAAACTCACACGTGTGTTTGGGGAGTCCCATGATTGTGTGAGTGAATGTGACCACTGATCGTGTGGTCAGTCTGGTTCAACCCTTGTGTGTATGTGGTTGTACTAACCGTGACCCAGAGTTGACCGTTCTGTCGGAGACATGGTGGGTCAGCAGGTCCAGTCCAGAGCGGCTGTATTAGCTAGGCTAATCTCTTACAGCGGGAAGTTCCCCAAAGTACTGGCCACATAGAATACAAGGAACTGTATTCAGCAAGTGTGTGTGTTCATCAATGTTCTGTATGTTGTACTGTTTCCCACAGCAGAATATCCAGAACAGAGGTTTACCATAAAAAGGTCCTCAGAGTTCTTCAACAAATTGCTACAATAGCCACAGGACTATACTAAGTTCGGTCCTTGGCCCATACAGGGTCAATCCGTGATCCAGAGCCCATGGATGGATCTCAAGTATAATGGGTCTTCCTTTTCTCTCCTCATCTTATTACCTTCATGTACACTGATGTGATGAAACTGGACAGCTAAAAGCAAATGCACTGAGTTGCTGTCAGACTATGGAGATGCACCAAATTAACTGGACCATACTCTGGGCCTCCATCTACCCTCCCATAGTGTGTGTATATCAGACTTTACCCTCAGTCTATACATTATCTAAGAACCAATCCCGTGTCCCTGAATGAAACCATACCCTGTGTGCGACTCCGGAGGGAATGCGGTCCTGTGTGTAGTAGTAGTGGTCTTTGTCTCGATCTCGGTCCAGCCAGCGTTTCTTGATCAGAGATCCCATCCAGCCAATCATCCTGCCTGCCCCTTAGCCAGACTTGTGGCAGTCACCCTCCTTCTACAGCCTGAACAACACACACTCTACCATGTGACCACTCTTACACACGCCTATGTATTCCAAATGAAATAATACAACTTGAACACACCTGCAGTCCCTTCCCCAGGCCTGACGGCCATCATAACATCCTCACTCTACCACCTGACCACACGCTTGGTATCCATAGAAATACGTCGGTATCCGTAGCGACAGGCCATAGTTAACTAGCGGTATGGGCAGGGTTAGGCCCCGCCCACAAAGACACAGGAAACGCAGAATGGACGTTGCCATTAATCACGGATCTAAGATCGGGTTATTTAACACCCCAACCTAACCTTAACCATTAGGCTGATTAAATAATACCTGACCCTGGACCAGTGGTAAGAGGCAACCTCTACCTTCTCCACTTATTTACCCATAATCCTTTAAACCCCACAACAGATGGCCTCCTTTATAAACACCTCATCTTCCTCTGAGGAGAAGGATCAGGGTGTCCCTAACCACAGATCTGGGATCAGATCTATCACCAGGGATCTATCTTCAAATCCTAGCTTTTAGCATTAGGCGGGAATTCAAAACTGACGTCATCATACTCTCTGGGGAGACTGGGGTGTTCACTTTAGGGATTTTGTCCTCACTTGTCCACCCCAACCTGCTGTTTCTCACTCTATGACTGCAGGTGAAAGATGGGTGGCCTTTTGAGCTCCGCTTCCTTCCCTCCTTCCACTCTTTCGACACTCTAAATTCACAGCTCATAGGCTCTAACATTCCCGGCACTTTGCTAAGACGGTTGTGCCAGAAAAATGTAAAGCGTTCTCATTATTACAAAGCTGCTGTGAGATCAGGCACCCCCTGTGGCTTTCCCTAGGTAGTAGAAAAGGAGTCAGTAGAGGCAAGGTAATGTAATATCGTTGTGTAGATCTGTGGTTAAATGCAACTTTTGTGATAAATGAGGCGATACAGTATAGAGTTGTGGGTGCCTTTGTGGTAAATGCAGTTCTCTGCCAGCCCCAGAGGGTGTTATGTGCACAAAGAGCTGAAAAAAAGAGTAAAGTAATTCAGCTAATCTGGTTATTTACTGCTTCCAAGGTATTGTCCTCACAGAAACACACGCCTGACAGGTTTCTAGGTTACCACGCTCTCCATGGTTATTTGAGCACAAGGCATGGTGTGTAGGATAAGGTTACACACTCCTGTCGGCACTCTGCCTTCTATAGTATCACCTGTCCCCTCTATGCACCAGGAATATTGCAACAAACTATTTGGCCCTAGTACAGTGGGTGATATCAATGTGCTTGTGTGGGAGACTACTGTTAGTGGAACAGGGGGAGGACAGGAGGAGCTGGCTAGCTGTGAGGAGCAAATGTTACTCACCCCCGTTACTCTCTCTCCTACTTTAGCTAGTGTTTAGCTTCCCTCTGCTAAAGCAGAGCATTCTAATAGTTGATGACAGCACAGAGGAAGGGCTTAACATAAAGCAGAGAGGATAAGATGTGACTCCCCTCCCTCCCTCTTACTGTTTGTATATCCCTCCCTCAAGTATTTTCATCCCTCTTATCGCTCTCCTTCCATTTGAGTGTATCCGACGAGTATCCCTCCCTACTCTCTTCCTCTCCACAGTATGTGAATCTCATTAGCCCAGTTCCAGTTCTCCCTGTTAAGACTCTCAGCTTTATATAAAATTGCATGCATGCATACATACATACATACACACACACTATATACAGTTGAAGTCGGAGGTTTACATACACCGTAGCCAAATACATTTCAACTCAGTTTCACAATTCCTGACATTTAATCCTAGTAAAAATTCCCTGTCTTAGGTCAGTTAGGATCACCACTTATTTTAAGAATGTAAAACGTCAGAACAATAGTAGAGAGAATGATTTATTTCAGCTTTTATTTCTTTCATCACATTCCCAGTGGGTCAGAAGTTTACATACTAATTGAGTGTATTTGCTAGCATTGCCTTTAAAATTGTTTAACTTGGGTCAAAAGTTTCAGGTAGCCATCCAAAAGCTTCCCACAATAAATTGGGTGAATTTTGGCCCATTCCTCCTGACAGAGCTGGTGTAACTGACTCAGGTTTGTAGGCCTCCTTGCTCGCACACACTTTTACAGTTCTGCCCACACATTTTCTATAGGATTGAGGTCAGGGCTTTGTGATGGCCACTCCAATACCTTGACTTTCTTGTCCTTAAGCCATTTTGCCACAACTTTGGAAGTATGCTTGGAGTCATTGTCCATTTGGAAGACCCATTTGCGACCAAGCTTTACCTTCCTGACTGATGTCTTGAGATGTTGCTTCAATATATCCACATAATTGTTCATCCTCATGATGCCATCTATTTTGTGAAGTGCACCAGTCCCTCCTGCAGCAAAGCACCCCCACATCATGATGCTGCCAGCCCAGTGCTTCACGGTTGGGATGGTGTTCTTCGGCTTGCAAGCCTCACCCTTTTTTCTCCAAACATGATGATGGTCATTCTAGCCAAACAGTTCTATTTTTGTTACATCAGAACAGAGGACATTTCTCCAAAAAGTATGATCTTTGTCCCAATGTGCAGTTGCAAACCGTAGTCTGGCTTTTTTATGGCGGTTTTGGAGCAGAGGCTTCTTGCTGAGCGGACTTTAAGGTTGTGTCGATATAGGACTTGTTTTCCTCCAGCATCCTCACAAGGTCCTTTGCTGTTGTTCTGGGATTGACTTGCACTTTTCGTACCAGAGTCTCTAGGAAACAGAACGAGTCTCCTTCCTGAGCGGTAAGACGGTTGCATGGTCCCATGGTCTTTATACTTGCATACTATTGTTTGTACAGATGAACGTGGTACCTTCAGCCGTTTGGAAATTGCTCCCAAGAATGAACCAGACTTGTGGAGGTCTACAATTCTTTTCTGAGGTCTTGGTTGATTTATTTTGATTTTCCCATGATGTCAAGCAAAGAGGCACTGAGTTTACAGGTAGGAATCTGTGTTTCCCTCGTGGCTACAGAGACAGAAGCTATGTGTGTCCTTCTGCTACAACAACAGGGAGAGGACCATAGAATAAACGACACCAGGCACAGTAAACATTGAATAGAACACAGTAAAAAATATTGCAAATGAATAATAATAAATAAAGACCGTTCATGACTCTGAAAATAGGAAAAGAGAAACAGTCGACCAGCAAGCCCCTTTTCTCAGTCTCATCGTGTGGCGAGGACTTTCAGTGTAACAGAGCTACAGATCCATGCACTGTCTGAGCAGGCTCTACCTGGGAACCATAAAGCTGTTTATTGGAACATTCCTGACCAAGGGGGTAAGGATTTGAGTTATGAAGTTTGAGTTTTAATAATATCAAAACACATTTTATTGAACTCACTGTCCTCTAAGGGGGTCTTTAACAAATTTATGAGGACTGAGTTGTAGTGCTTCCAGGCTTTGTATCACTAACAAAGAGATCTTTAAATTTACCAGCCTATAACATACATTATTTAAAACAGACAGGGCTTTAGGGACTAGGAAGTCTCTGACAGGACAGTTCCAACAGACACACATGCACAAGCTTCCTGTGGTCAGGCAGTCTGTCACTGTCTAGCTCCTACTGTACAGTCAGATGGCCTGAAGCCCCCCTTGAAGAAGGGCTTGTTAATTTGGCCTAAAAATCATCAATATTTTTAAATGTATGGCCAATTCACGATATATAAAAGTTAATACGCTGCATTTCAAACAGTCAGCAATAATCTAAATCAGGGTTTGTAAAATTATACCTAGGCTAAATATAAGCCTTCCACAAATCATAAGTAATAATTTAATTATTTGATCAATAGTTTAACCTGCTTTCTTGCAATAATCACTGATCCGGCCGTCAAGTCTATGAAAATGACCTTTTTGTTACAAATTTAACCAGAACCATGCACAATACACTAATAAGGGGCAGGTTGACTTATTAGGAGTCTGGTCCTGGAGGCAGAACTGAGTGATTTCCCCTCCGATAGGCCAGCTGCAAAGTCAAAACTGTCTATATTGTAAAAGATCAATGAAAATAAAGTGCTTTTTAATCTTAATAGGATACTTTGGGATTTTGGCAATGAAACCCTTCATCTACTTCCTCAGAGTCAGATTAACTCATGGATACCATTTGTATGTCTCTGCATCCAGTATGAAGGAAGTTGGAGGTAATTTTGCAAGCCAATGCTAACTAGATTTAGCGCAATGACTAGAAGTCTACGGTATCTACTAGCATCCTAGCAGTAACCCATAGACTTCCAGTCATTGCACTAACGCTAGCGGGCAAATGCGCTAACGCTAGCGGGCAAATGCGCTAACACTAGTTAGCAACTTCCTTCAAATTGCACGCAGAGGTACTGCATACAAATGGCATCCACTGGTTCATCTGACTAAGTAGATAAAGGGTTTCATTGCCAAATTCCAAAAGTATCCCTGTAGTTTAAGATTAATGTTAGGCATTAGGGTTAGCAGTGTGTTCAGGGTTAAGGTCATTTGCTTCATTAGTCCATTGTTGGTATTGTCCAAAAATGTTTTGCATGTCAGCAATCAAATTTTCAGAAACTGCATCGTTTTGGCTGTAGTCTTGAAAACTTGATTGCTGACATGCAAAATATTTTGGGACAATATCAACAATGGACTAATGAAACGCATACCAATAGATTTTGGGGTGGAATTTCCTTTAACATTTGCTTGTTAACAAGGTAGAGCAGTTGAATTGCTATGAATACACCCTCCTGTCCATCTACAACTGTTTGAACAACAGCCTGCTCACTTTGTTTAGGATGTTGAAATCAAGTGGCCTACCTGGATAAGATGCTTGTTTCTCAGAATGAGAACGAGTCGCCAATTCCTTATATAAATGAGTCTTTTTATGCTCATTGCACATTTATAAAACACAGACTAGATAGCTAGCACATAACAGTCTGTAGCTAAAATGCTGCTAGTGGACAAGGAGATAGCCTGAGACAAAGGATAGACAGAATACACATAGCATGCCAGACAGGATAGACACAGCATGCCAGACAGAGCGAGCGCAGGAATCTGACAGAAGGCATCTGCTTTCTGTTATAATGAGCACATCACAGAACCCTTACTTACAGGGCTCATATCCCCCCCTCTTCCGCACTCATCCCCCTCCTCCTCCTCCCACTAAACTGGGTCAAATCATTCAGTGGTAGATCAGCTCAGCCACCATGCGTCAAGTGTCAGAAACGGTCTGCTCAAAATCACACAGCTCTGGGAGGTTCAGGGCTGTTTTTACTACCGACACACACCACAGAAATGAATCTGAATGTAACCCAATGCATCAGAATAAGGTTGAGATCAATTCATCAGCACGACATCACATAGACTGTGATTACTAGATGTGGGTAAAACCTTAAAAGACAGGGAAAAGGAGAGAATCCTACCATACAGGGACAATCAGTCAACAGGGTAACACTATAACAGCCCTTTCTCTCCTTCTCCTGCAGTTATTCTATCCTTTTTATTTCTCTCCATCTAATCCTAGTGGCTACCTCTCATACCTCGCTCAACATGTCCCGCACCTCTCTTCCCCCCCTCTTTCCCCATTTCTCACCCCCATTCCTTTTTCTTAATCTTAAAATCGGTAGGATACTCACCTCCCTCCCTGCAGTCTCTGTGTCCTGATCATCCCTGCATCGCTGTAAGGACCATCTTTACGCGGCGGAAACACACACACACTCACCAATCAACACACCCCCACGACTCACTGTCACCAGCCAGCCCCCCTTCTCTAACACACACTCTCTCTCTCGCCGTTCCTTAGTAACATCAGAATTGGAGCCAGCATCATATCCCGCCTGTAACCACCCTCATTCTTTCCCCCCTCAGTCCCCTCCCCTTTTTTTTTTTTTTTTTTATAAATCGCTCGCTCTCCAGTGGAGGAATAAATATTTCAGCCACAAATGAAGCGTGGCTCTTCTCAGCTCTCCTCCCCCTGCTTGCAATATGTAACAGAGAACTGTGTGTGTGCACATATGAATTTATGAAATACTGTCTCCACACATCCTTCATTACTAAAAAAGGCAAAATGGCTCTTAACAAGGACGCACACACACACACCCTACTCTGTTATTGTCCCTAAGCCATACACTGGTTCCTAAAACATACAGTATACATAAGTGTACACTGCAATATGCACACACAAAGAACATATGATCTCCTATGGCTGCCACTGCTCAAATGTATATTTATCCAAACAAGTAGTACTGTAAATCACACCGTGTGAGAGCTGCTTCACTGACAATTCACTAGAACTCAAGCCAGAGCCCTTCCCCACTCACTAGAGGCTGCTGGGTAATGGAGTTTTGGGCCAGGTCTGTGTGACGACTCATACTGAGGGAAACTGAGATAAAGGCTGGTGTGTGTGCACAGTTGAAGTCGGAAGTTTACATACACTTAGGTTGGAGTCATTAAAACTTGTTTTTCAACCACGCCACAAATTTCTTGTTAAACAAACTATAGTTTTGGCAAGTCGGTTAGTAAATCTACTTTGTGCATGACAAGTCATTTTTCCAACAATTGTTTACAGACAGATTATTTCACTTATAATTCACTGTATCACAATTCCAGTGGGTCAGAAGTTTACATACTTTTAAAGGCACAGTCAACTTAGTGTATCTTTATCCACAGTAAAACAAGTCCTATATCAACATAACCTGAAAGGCCGCTCAGCAAGGAAGAAGCCACTGCTCCAAAACCGCCATAAAAAAGCCAGACTACGGTTTGCAACTGCACATGGGGACAAAAGAGTGTACTTTTTGGATAAATGTGTCCAAACAGAAACTGTTTGGCCATAATGACCATAGTTATGTTTGGAGGAAAAAGGGGGAGGATTGCAAGCTGAAGAACACCATCCCAACCGTGAAGCACGGGGGTGGAGGCATCATGTTGTGGGCATGCTTTGCTGCAGGAGGGACTGATGCACTTCACAAAATAGATGGCATCACGAGGAAGGAAAATTATGTGGATATATTGAAGGAACATCTCAAGACATCAGTCAGAAAGTTAAAGCTTGGTCGCAAATGGGTCTTCCAAATGGACAATGACCCCAACCTTAAGCCATTTTGCCACAACTTTGGAAGGTATTGGAGTGGCCATCAAAGCCCTGACCTCAATCCTATAGAAAATTTGTGGGCAGAACTGAAAAAGCGTGTGCGAGCAAGGAGGTCTACAAACCTTACTCAGTTACACCAGCTCTGTCAGGAGGAATGGGCCAAAATACACCCAACTTATTGTGGGAAGCTTGTGGAAGGCTACCAGAAACGTTTGACCCAAGTTAAACAATTTAAAGGCAATGCTACCAAATACTAATTGAGTGTATGTAAACTTCTGACCCACTGGGAATGTGGTGAAAGAAATAAAATCATTCTCTACTATTATTCTGACATTTCACATTCTTAAAATAAAGTGGTGATCCTAACTGACCTAAGACAGGGAATTTGTATTAGGATTAAATGTCAGGAATGTATTTGGCTAAGGTGTATGTAAACTTCCGACTTCAACTGTATATACAGAGAAACTAGCAGACACACACAGAAGGTGTTCTCAGGGTAGTCTTGTTCCTCAGGGAATTATAGATGAAACACACTACACCCTGGCTCAGGTACCCCGGCTTCATGAGCCACGAGAGCACAACGGTAAAACATGAACACAACATCTCCAAGGCATTATTCTAGCGTTATCAGAACACTATCAAGTTCCTGGTGTAGTTTGTCCTTTACTAATTAATCATGTGGCAGATGTTGAATGTAGAGGACATCAGATGCCTGCACAGTGACCGTGCTCCCTCTGATGTTACTTAATAGAAATACCTTAGTGTTCCCTCAAAGTCTTAGTTGTGTAACCAAAGCGTTGTTTATGGATTTACAGGGACAAATGTCAAAAGGAGGGTGATTCAGAGAGAGGGCCCTCCCTATGTCCAAGAGGAATGGGGTTAGGGTTGAGAGAGAATGGGTGGGGTGAGGTAAAAGGTAGGGCTGGGCGGTATACAGTATTTTACAATATACCAGTATTGATGCACAGTATTGTGTTTTTACTTACCTTCTATAACGTATTTGAATGTTTGGTTTGTTAAATGTGATATGCCGTGTGTAACGTCCATTTTTACAGTTTACTTCATTTCTTGAGTCATCCCTCTCCGCATGCTGCTTTTCACACAGACCTAACCCTGCCCTGTCACTAAAGGAGCGCATGTTGTTGTTCCTCGACCACAAGACACTGCAAGGTCAATGCAGCACATCAAATCACATTTTTTGGGGTCACATAAACGTGTTAAGCAGACATTTTTGCAGGTGTAGCGAAATGCTTGTCTGCAAAGTTTCCTAAGAGCTAGAAGCGAGGCAGCCCTCTCTCCAACAGTTCACCGAAGTGTTTTGCTCTAAATCGCAAGTCAAATCAGACTGTTCGCCCATATCGTGCAGCCCTATGTGGCAGCGTGGAAATGATTTCAAATGTGTGCAGGAAATTCCGAAATTGATGAAAACACCGAATTTTTGGGGGGGGTTGAAGTTTAATTGAACAGAATAAAACAATCAGAACGGAGAAAGACCCATTGAAATTACTTAGAATGTATGTGTTGCCACCCTAGGGTCACACACTATTCATAAAGCAAATATACAACTTCTATTATTCAAAAACATAAAACACTGTCAAATACAATCATACCGTCCATTTTTTTTAATGTTATACCGTGATGATATTTTGGCCATTTCGCCAAAATGTGTTATTGGGCCGACAGCCAGAATTGCAGCATTGTGAGGGATTAAAGCCCACTTTACCCCAAACACACAGAGCAGAGAGAGTGATGTTGTCCTCAGATTAACAACATGGTTACATAAATGATGATCTGAATCCGTTTCCCCGGAATGTAGGGACACTCCGGCCCAATTTAGCATCAGCACGCGTTCTGCCATTTCTCATACCACCAATAGATATATAGTCAGCAGGTTAGGAGTGGATTTGACTGGGCTTGGGGGGAGAGGGGTGAAAATAAGACAGGAGGGGGAAAACATTTTTAAAGAATAAGGGAGAGAATGAGGGAGGGAAAAGGAGAACAGGAAAATCTATTTGGCTATACAAACCTAAGTGGGCGTTACGCAGGTAGGAATGGGCTACGGTCATCACATTCCTCACTAATGTGAACCTCAAGGTAATCGATGGTGAACTGCCAAGGTCCATAATCACCCATAAACAACCACCCACATTCCTTCAATAGTCGGAGCAGCGCTTAGATTATCTCTCTAACTTGGTCACACAAGCACATAATTACTTAAATACTAAACCAACATGGTGCTGCTTCTCATTAAAAAGAATTTCAACATAATATTTTTTATTTTTGCCCAATTTCATGATATCCAATTGGTAGTTAGTCTTGTCCCATCGCTGCAACTCCCGTACAGACTCGGGAGAGGCGAAGGTCAAGAGCCATGCGTCCTCTGAAATGACCCCGCCAAGCCTGCTTCTTGACACACTGCTCACTTAATCTGGAAGCCAGCCGCACCAATGTGTTGGAGGAAACACTGTATAACTGGCGACAGCATCAGCGTGCATGCGCCTGGCCCGCCACAGGAGTCGTCGCTAGAGCGCGATGGGACAAGGACATCACAACCGGCCAAACCCTCCCTTAACCCGGACAATACTGGGCCAATTGTGTTCAGTCTCATGGGTCTCCCGGTTGCGGCCGGCTGCGACACAGCCCTGGATCGGACCCGGGTCTGTTGTGACGCACTAAGATGCAGTGCCTTAGACCGCTGCGCCACTCGGGAGGCCCCAAACCTTGGACTTCTGTACCACAATATTTATAATTGGTACTTCATTAATTAGATTGGTGCCTTATCCGTGTCTGTAATCCCATGCCAAGCTCACAAACATACCTGTGCCTACGTGCTGGATTGCACATCTTTGTACACCGCTCTCTCCTCCCTCCCGTTCTCTTTAGCATGCCCTTCTTCTCTGCTTCTTTCTCAAACACCCTCTATCCCCATCTTCCCCGCTCACCTGCAATCGTTTTCTGCTGTCCGGTACATTCTCCAAGCTGCCTTCTCCGCATCCCAGCCTGCCCTGGCTGCAGCGCAGCTCCCCGTCACCTCTATGTTTGTCTGTGAAGTTGCAGCCTGCAGCCTTCATGTCTACATCAGGAGCCCTCTGCCTCTTATCCGGAGAGAGGGCTACAGTCATCCCTCTCCCCTTCTCCCTTGGCCCCACACCCCCTCCAAGACCTCCAGGCCCGGGGTCGCTTGCCCTGCCTCCCTCCCCTAGCGGAGGGGCCTTGTCCCCAGGCAGCGTGGCCCAATTTTTAGCCTCTTTGTCGCCGGGCTCCAGGGCCTTGTGTCGGCTCTTAAAGAGGCTGTGGATACTCAGTACCACCAGGGTGCACAGCACGTACATGATCCCGTCCGTCCGTGGAGACTGGCAGGTTGGTTCGCTACGTTCGCCCCCAAAGTCCGCCTTGTTTGAATGGGACAGGAACTGTTGAAGTTCCACAGGTTGTTATGATAGCTTATAAGCTGTTATGAAGGAGGGGTTCCATTGTTGAAATCTAGGTGTGAATGGCGGTCAGAGCTCCAGGCGTAGCTTCTGCGGTCCGAGTCTTTGCATAGTTATCAGTTGGAGAGCTGAAGACTGAGTGCGAGAGACGGCAACAAGTGGATCTACAACGAGAACAGTTCCAAAGTTCTATCCTGTACTGTAGTGTCTGTTCTCTGGTCAGCAGACGCACAAGAGGCGAGTGAGTGTGATCCTCAGATACACACGGTCACACACACACACACCTGCTTTTATATCTCACCTGTGTCGCCTCTACTAGCCCCTCCCACTCTGAGACTACACTTCCACAGAACCACACACACACACACACCTTTACAGTTCCTCAGAACAACAATAAGGTTTTGGACCATGTCCTGTAGTAAAGGCGATTGCTGTCACGCTGCCAAGCCGGTGGAGCTCAGGTAACCCAAACCTCCAGGAGCAGACGGCTGGCTCAGTCCCTCCAGATAACTACACACACCTCGTCCATCAACCATACACAGAAACTAGTAGATATTAAATCTACACCTAAAAGCAGATTCACAAGCAGATAACTCACTCAACCTTCACACACGCACCACACACACCAAAACCCTCACAAACACACACATGCACACAAACACACACCCTAAACCGTTGCAAACTTCGAACAGTGTAGGAATGGCTCTGATGTTGATTCATCCTCCTCTGCCCTGCTAATTTACGTGTTTACAGTCCAGTCCAGGATGGTGTAAAGAAGATTCTCAAATGATTAACAGGTCCAAAGTAATGCCTCTCCCCTTTCCCTCTTCCTGCTGCGGACAGCCGGGGGACTGTCCAGTCCTCCCTGAAAAGTCCCTGGACAGAGAGAGCGGCGATATCTACACCCCTTCACTTGTGCAGTCGCTCTCCATCTCTCTCTCCACTCAGGCACCGAGTTTACTGTCCTATCATGTGCTGTTCTGCAACTCTCCAGAAAGAGAGAGTCGCTCTCACCCTCCCTTCCTGTGTTCTGTCCATCTGTCGCTGCGGGATAAACACTGGAATGGGACAGAGCCGGCCGTGCGCTGGTGACGTAACACATAATACACTATTGATATGCATGTAAAAAGCAAAACCAACGCTGAGAGAGAAAAGAGTAAAAAAAAGCTTCCCAACTGCGTCCGTTAGGAGTTCCACCATATCAATTCAAACTGATCTCTGGGCTCTGAGGGGCGACCTCGTTAGTTGGTCTTCCTGGTACGTGACAACCCTGCACGGTAACGCCATGACAACTGTGTAGCTATGGAACCAGGCCACAATGGGAACTGACAGTGTCGATCACGGCGGTTGAATCGTGATGCGCGGTCCACGGCAGTCAGCGAGGTCACTCAGTTCTGGTTTCCTGTTCTGTGACATACTGTAAACATGGAGTGATTCTCTAGCCTAACTTGAAGTCCTCCGCTTGAGTGGTAACTTTTAGGGTCCTAACAAAGGGGACGGGAAGGGACAGAGCACACACACACACACACACACGGGAGGGGACCCCAGAAAGGAGGCTGGCTAGGATGAGCTACTACACACAATGAATAAGACACTATGACTGAATGAATCCCAAACGGTTTAGCCCAGTGACCCAAACCAGTTTTGTGACCCACCAAGTCATCGTTGTCTCAGGGTAATCAGTATTCTGTTTGTAAATCCGTTACACTCCATTTAGTATGATGATATATTATGTTAGGTCACATTATAGGTCTTTCTCTGAGACAAGGCTGATTGTTGCACCATAACAAAGGAGGATTATGGGGAGAATTTACATTGGTGGTTAGGGGAACTAAAACAACAAGTGTCAGGGAAATTTACATAGCAGGTTAGCTGAATTGGGTTAAGTTTACTGTAGAATAAGGGTTAGCTAAAATGTTAGTTGTCCCCGATGCGAACTCACAACTTTTGGATTGCTAGACCGACCCATAGGAATTAGACCAAATATTACGCCAAAATGTGTTCCAACAGACCATTTGGGTAACACAATCTACCCACACCCTTTTGGCCCAAATTACCAGCTCTCTCGTGGGACTCAAAATGGCACTTTCAGCGACCCATGACAATATACATGGCAGGCCAGCTGAGCAACCACATTAAGTGACCTGACTAACAAAAACAGATTGGTTAAGAATTTCACCACCACTTAAGACATGTTCCATCGGGCAGTATTGAATTGACCTTTCTACTCCACACACAGTAAACCCTTACAACAGAGTAAGGAAAGGCCACAGAGAGAGACTAGTAAACAAGGTCTGAGGTTCAATAGCAGGTTAAGTGGCTGATAAGATTGAATCCAACCATAAAGCTGATAAGGCATTGGTGGAGTGATCAGATTTGTTTCCAGTATATTAGTGGTTTGGTATTAGTGGTTTCCAGTGTATTAGTGGTTAGAGTGTTGGGCCAGTAACCGAAAGGTTGCTAGATCGATTCCCCGAGCTGACAAGGTCAAAATATGTCATTCTGCCTCTGAACAAGGCAGTTAACCCACTGTTCATAGGCCATCATTGTATATTAGAATTTGTTCTTAACTGACTTGCCTAGTTAATTTTCTTTTTAATAAAATAAAAACAAAAAACATTTAAGAACCATAATCTCTGCCTACATTACAGAGACAAGTCAAAACAATTACAAATGGGACATGTGGTGTTACAGAGTCAACCAGGAAGTCATCAAACATTTCCCTTGGCCTAGAAGTGAGAACGTGTGTGAAAGAGAGACAGTGAAAGAGAGAACGTGCTAAAGTGTGAGAATGTGCAAACCTGTGTGTGTGGGCGCACATGCAAGAGATCTCAGGTGTGTGAGTTGGTCTCACTAAGTAGCTTAGACCCCCTGGATTAAAGGACCCCCTCCAGAGGAAGTTAACGCCACAATTTCAGACAATTTCCTGACAGAGAAGAAATGCACGTTTAGGTTCCCCTTCACCGTGTTAGGCCAATCATTTCCATCTGTGGCTATCTCCAAAGTTTTGGCATCTTCCATAAATTGCGGCCACGAAGCCGCCATAAATAATTGTTACAAAAATAATAAGATGAAGTTCCGGTAATATGGATAACAATTGAAAGATGGCTGATATGAGTTTTTCTACATTGTAATGGACATGGTGCAACCTATGGTAGGTAAGCTGCTGGCAGGCTTTGGCTGCAGTACAGTCAGCCCGTGCTCACAGGGGAAGTGAAATGATAGGCTACAATGACTTTGCTCATGATCATATGACATGACAAATTACTTGTTGGATGCATTTGCTGTTCGTGTTTCAGACTATTTTGCACCTAATAGAAATGAATAGTAAATAATGTAGTGCCATTGTGGAGTCACTATTATTGTAAACTAAACAGTTTGTAAATGTGGATGCTACCATGATTACAGATAGTCCTGAATGAATTGTGAATAATGATGAGTGAGAAAGTTAGATGCACAAATAGCATTCACACAGATGTGTCACTTCAAGCATAAATGTATCATACTTTGACTAAGACTTTTTGACTTAAATCATTGTGCAACATGGGTAAGCTCTGGCCATCATCTTTTAGCTTGAAAAAGTGGATTTCTACTGGTGTGGGAGTTTAAGCAGCTTACAGGAGAAATGTGCCACACTTCACTTCATGGCTTTAGGTAAAGGTTTTAACTCGGTCACCCCACACCCAAATATGGTATTAGAGGCCGTCTGAATTAGGGATGGGCATATTCGAATACCCGAACGGACGTTAGTATTTGATGACTTGTGAGTATTCATAAAAAAATTATAATAAGTATTATTCATAACAAATTTAAAAATAATAAGTCTATTTTGACAATGAAAAGCCTTTTTCTAAATACAATAAAAATATCCATGTGACATAGTTACTTACAAGGATATACCATGTCATTACAAATTCTTAATTTAACAAAACAAATTTTGAATGTAGTTTATGACACACACCCCATAAAATGACCGGTAGCCTTCACGCCTTTCTGCAGCTTGTTTTTGTCAGCCAATCAAAGCAGCACTACATTCAAAGGCTCAATGTGTAACAAGAAGTGAGAGTTCACTAATGCAATGCAAAACGGAATTACAAGTTAGCGGAGTTAAATGAGAAGGAGTAGGCTACAACGAGCAACCAACAGGTAGGATATTGTTTAACAATCTCTGAATGGGGTTGGGGAGAAAGCGCAGCATGTAGCCTGCAATTAGCCTAGGTAGTTAGCTAGTTTCTCTAGGCTACTCCAGTCAAGACAGGCACTGTTATATGGGATGATAAATAACATTGTGGCTGCTACAAGTTAGCTAGTCTTGGCAGTAAGTGAGTTGGCGCTCTTCCGTCTGCTCCACTCCCAGCGCCCACACACCAACCCCACCCCTTGCTCCAGCAATAGAGCGCAGGGTCTCTCCCTCGCGCAGCAGTGCTCAGGTTAAACATTGTGCAAAAAAAATGCATTAATCAGGATATCCAAAAAGATTTTATGATGCTATTCGAATAGTGAATTTATTTCAAAAACACCCATCCATCCCTAGTCTGAGTCAAAGAGGGGAGGAGGGAGAGTCAGGAAAGAATAAAGAACATGGGGGGAGGATGTGAGAGAAACAGGCAGATAGTGTGCAGTCAGCAGAAAGCCTCAATCTTAACTCTTGGACTAGCCCACAATGCACTGCACACACCCTTTTCATCTTTCTCAACTGGGCTATTTCAGAGCTAAATTGCAGGGAGGGACAGGCACACACATGCACACACTTAATAACAGGTTAGAGGGTGGACCATCCCTGCCACGGTGTGGCCAACACACCACTGACGTCACTCCGCTAAGGATGAGGTTTGAGAGAAAGAGGATGGGTGGAGAGGCAGCCAGACAGCCAGAGGGTGGGGAGAGAAAAGGGACAGAGGGAGGCTGTTGAGAAATGGTGAAGGGGGAAAAAGGGCTAAGGAGAGTGACAGAGGGAGGAAAGAAGAGTGCCAAAATCCCACAAGAGAGAACCCTGAGGTTCTGCCGCCTCCCCCTCTTCCGGTCTCTGTGCTCCCTCCCTGGTTAGCCCTTAACATGTTTCACACTCAACCCGTTACAACACATGGTTCATTCGACCTACAGACAAACAGGCGTGTGGAAAACCGACTTGCCCTTGCATCCATTTTCGACATCTGTGACACACATGTTCCTTCCTCTCATGGCTGTTCACATGCCAAGACGACTCCCACTCAAACAAACTGGTGATTACAGGCCAGACTTAACTGCATATACTGTAGGTCTATGCCATGATCTCATGGCCAGAGGGGACTCTTTATGCGAACAACAACCACACAGCAGCACTGAGTGAAACACAGAACAGGCAATATATAATCTCCAAGGTTTGTCAACTCTTCTGGGCATCTACCATGGTAACAGTCAGACTCGATATACTCACAAACAATATATTTCTGACTGACACACACAGACATGGCTTAGTGCTGAGAGAGGGACCTTGGGCTGTTGGGACAGCTGCTTTAGATACGCAAACACATACCTGCTAAAAACCAAATACAGGTATGTGTGGTCAGAGGCCTTCACTTCTGGCCCGGGGTGCTAGTCACACAGGTAGTGACTGTGTGACTAGCACCCGTTGTCTCCCTCTCCTCCCTGCAACCACCACAGAACATCAGTGTTTATCGAGCTGTCAGTGTTGCTGAAGCTGCAACATAATTACAGACATTTCTGACTGAAAAGTTTTGTTACCGAAATCCCTCATTTGTTTACGAAAAACATTCCCTATTTCCTCAACAAATGCTCTCTTTACGTGAAATGTATGCATCGAATGAACGTGACCAATAGGGCCTGACCTATAGCCTATCAATCACAAATAGGTTATAACAAACTCCGAAAATCGTAACACATTGACAGATGGATGCAGAGGACATGTCAAATCAACTCCAAAACAGGGGAATGTTTACTGGTTGCTCAGGAGGTAATGGGGAAGTCAGATGCGTGGAATAAATTTGACTAGTTGTGGAAAATACTGGAGGTCAAGAAAAAAGGTGGTAAGAAGCAAGCGCTGCATGCATATTATGTCTGCCAAACAGGTGCTTTTAGATTACAATCACATTTTGGAACCATGTAAATAGGGTTGCAAAGGGTCGAAAACTTTCGGTAAAATTCCTGAATTTTTCTGGAAATTTTCCATGGGAAGTCATGCCCTGGAATTTGGGGAAATTTGCTTAGATTCATAAAATAAATAAATAAATATATATATATATATATATATAGAGCTTATAACAGTGAACCTGTTTTGTGGGATACACAAGGCAATTCTAGGTCTTGTGGCATATTTTGGTTTAACTATCCCCAATTCAATGGAATTGCAACCCTCTGCATGCACAGTGCATTCTTCCATCACATGTACGGCTGATTCTTAAGATCTTACACACTAATGATGCTATTGAGCCCACACTACTACGCTGTCTGAGCCAAGGACTACATGCTTTTTGGTAAGTTTTGATTACAATACTGGGTGGGGTCAATATATTTTATATGACATGATTTTTTTTGTTAACTTGTTAGGGAGTGGCAGCTGAGGGGTCGGTTTTGGAGAGCCTGGCGTGCCCAAAGTAAAATGCCTCCCATTCAGGCCCAGAAAATAGGATATGCATATATTTGGTACCATTGGATAGGAAACACTGAATTTTCCAAAACTGTTAACCATTTGTCTGTGAGTAAAACAGAACGCATATAGCAGGCGAAACCCCGAGGAATTTCTGTCCTGGAAAAAGTGATTTTGACACATTGCTCATTTGGGCACCCCTCACTCATGAAAATGACCATATAAGGGCATATGCAGTACCCATCGCTTCCTTTAGATGTCAGTCTCGAGACAGTATTTTTTTCATTTGGGATGAATTAGACCAGAGAAGAAGACCAAACAAGGAAGTCACTGTGATGTAAACAGTACCCAGCGCGCGCTCCCGTGAAGTCACGCAGTGTCTTTTTTACCGTCGTTATCGATCAGTTTATATTCTGGCTGATTATAATAGTAAATATACGTTAAAGTGTACCTAAGGATACATTTAAAACTGTTTGATTGTTCTTGGACAAGTTTATAGGTATAAGATAAACGAGTTCGCGTCACGTTTCAATGGAGTAGTGGAAGCTGTCGTTTCTGATTAGAACGCGAGCCAAATGGAGGATTTGTGGATAAAATACGTTACTTTTTCTAACAAAAGAACCATGGATTGTCTTCGTTGGACACTTAGGATGACCTCAGCAGAAGTTCTTCAACAGGTAATTGATTTGTTTTCGCTGTGAAATGTGTTGTGTGTGCCATGATGGCTAATCGATACATGGCTATGGGAAAAATATATGTGAGGTGCTACTCTCAAAAAATCAAATGTGCTGCTTTCCCGTAAAGCCTTTTTGAAATCTGACAACGCTGTGATATTGCCAAGAAAGAGCTTTTGATGAGTATGGAACACTTGTATATTGGTGGATGTTTAATAATTCAACTTTTGGATTTTGAATTTGGCGCTTTACATTTTACCTGGTAGTGTCGGGAGCAGCCCGCTAGCGCCCCAGTGATCCCTGAGAAGTTAACCAGTAAATAGTAGCCTACAGCAAAGTGTGTTTAAATAATTTCTAACTTGTTAACCTCTTATAGCTAGGGGGCAGAATTCCTAGTTTCCGCCTGTCTGACGTGCCCAAAGTAAACAGGCTGTCACTCAGGCCCAGAAGCTAGGATATGCATATAATTATAATTGTAGCTTTGGATAGAAAAGACTGAAGTTTCCAAAACCGTTAAAATTATGTCTGTGGCTATAACAGAACTGATTTGGCAGGCAAAAACACGAAGGAAATCCAACCATGCTCTTATTTTGAAAAGCTATTGAAAAGCATTGAATCCGTCCACCATTTTCCTATTCCTATGGCTTCCCCTATGGTAACAGTCTACTATTGATGGCTTTGGGCTTGTATTTTGAAAAATGAATATGTTTTTTCACATGGAGGAAAGAGTGCGCCGGAAGAAAAACAGTGTTTGGGCGTGTTCTGGGGAGAGCACTCGCGTGGGAATTTGCCTTGTCAATTAAACATATAGTTTCCGAGCGAAGTTTTATTGTTTATTAACATTTTTGTCAAACAAAGACTATATAAAACTTGACTAAGTTTACCGGGAGCAATTTGGACTGTTTTCTGTGGATTTCTGAATTCAATGGCGCCGTCTAAACTGCGTTTTTCGGATATAAATATGTACTTTATCGAACAAAACGAACAGCGGTTTTGTAGCTGGGACCCTCCTGGTTGAAAACAGAAGATCTTAAAAGTGAGTTTTTATAATCTTTAATTTGTGATTTTGTGTCGCCAGTGCTGGTTGAAAAAGCTTTTTTTTATGAGGTGCTGACCTCAGATAATCAAAATGTTTTGCTTTCGCCGTAAAGCCTTTTTGAAATCTGACAGACTTAGATTACCAAGACTCTAAGCTTTGTAACCATGTGCAACACTTGTATTTCCATGAATGTTAAATATTACGAATTATTATTTTAATTTTGGCTCGCTTTGTTTTTTTCGAAAATGATCCCGCTCACGGGATCCGTGCGGCAAGAGGTTAACAATTTCTGCTAGTTAGTTTTTGCTACCATGTGGGTTTTAGCTTGTTTGAGTCTGCTAACTGAGGAGTGTTAATTCACCTGTTTCTTCTAATCTTTACAGGAAAACGCCACGTGCACTATCTGATGTGTGGAGACATTTCACTGCAGCTAATGTAGAAGGAAAAGCTGTGTACATTAGCAAATACTGTGCCAAATCATATGTGAAGAACGCAACAAAGATGCAGAATCAGCTGGCCAAGTGCATAAAGTTCCTTCAGCGCTCACAACAAGCAATTCGAGGTGACTCCCTCAAATCATCAGTGCTCCCTCTACTTCAAGTCGAGGTGAAAATTATGAATCAGACACCTTGTCAATAGCAACAGCTCATGGTCCTCTTGGAATCAGAAGTTTTTTTGACTCAATGGAGGAACATAGTCAGAGAAATGCTGATGAATGTCTTGCTTGAGCTGTGTATGCAACTGGTTCACCTATGATGCTCACAGGCAATGAGTATTGGAAGAGATTTCTGAATGTTTTTCACCCAGCACACACCCCTCCAACCGGACATGATTTATCACCTCATTTGCTGAATGCAGAGTTTAGAGTTCAAATGAAGGTCAAGCAAATCATAGAGAAAGCAGACTGTATTGCAACTGTCTTTGATAGGTGATCGAATATTCGTGAGCAAGGAATAATTAACTACATCTCCACCCCTCAAATCAGTATTCTACAAGAGCACAGACAAGACACACCGGTCTCTACATTGCAGATGAGCTGAAGGCAGTTATCAATGACCTTGGACCACAGAAGGTATTTGCACTGGTGACAGAATGCTGCGAACATGAAGGCTGCTTGGTCTAAAGTGGAGGAGTCCAACCCTCACATCACACCCATTGGCTGTGCTGCTCATGCATTGAATCTGCTCCTCAAGACATCATGGCACTGAAAACAATGGATACACTCTACAAGAGAGCCAAGGAAATGGATAGGTATGTGAAGGGTCATCAAGTTATAGCAGCAATCTACCTCACCAAGCAAAGTGAGAAGAATAAGAGCATCGCATTGAAGCTGCCCAGCAACACCCGTTGGGATGGTGATATCATGTTTGACAGTCTCCTGGAGGGGAGGAGTCTCTCCAAGAAATGGCCATATCACAGTCTGCCGATATGGACAGCCCCATCAAGAGGATCCTCCTGGATTATGTATTTTGGAAGAGAGTGGTAGGCAGTCTGAAACTCCTGAAGTAGCCATTGCAAGGATTGAGGGAGACAATGCCATCCTGTCTGATGTTCAGACTCTGCTTGCAGACGTAAGAGAAGAAATCCATACTGCCCTACCCACTTCACTGTTGCTCCAAGCAGAGGAAACTGCAGTACTGAAATACATCAGAAAGCGTAAAGACTTCTGCCTGAAGCCCATACACACCGCAGCGTACGTTGGAACCCAAGTATGCTGGCAAGAGCATCCTGTCTGGTGCAGAGACCAACAAGGCCTATGGTATGATCACAATCGTGTCTCAACACTTTGGCCTGGATGAGGGCAAGGTTCTTGGCAGTACACTTCCAAGCAAGGGCTTTGGGATGGAGATGCAATATGGCAGTTGTTCCAACATATCTCATCAGCCACCTGGTGGAAGGGATTTTGTGAATCTGAGGCTCTTTCCCAGTCTCAACGTCAACAGTGAGAGCGAACTCCGGGAGGCTGGGCTTCTAGGCAGAGTTGCAAACAAAAGTACAGTATTCAAAAGCCCCCAGTATTTATACTGCAGTAGTTTGTGTGTCGGGGGGCTAGGGTCCGTCTGTTATATCTGGAGTATTTCCTCTCTCTCGACCTGAGCATTAGGACCATTCCTCAAGGCCTACCTGGTCTGATGACTCCTTGGTGTCCCGAGTCCACATAGCGTGCTGCTTCTCCAGTTTCAACTGTTCTGCCTGTTTTATGAACATTTTAAAATCTTGTCCATGTTCTGTTATAATCTGCACAGCCAGAAGACTGGCCACCCCTCACAGCCTGGTTCCTCTCTAGGTTTTGGCCTTTCTAGGGAGTTTTTCCTAGCCACCGTGCTTTTACACCTGCATTGCTTGCCGTTTGGGGTTTTAGGCTGAGTTTCTGTACAGCACTCTGACATCAGCTGATGTAAAAAGGGCTTCATAAATACATTTTATTTACAGACACTGGACACAGGAACTCTGCCTAGAAGGCCAGCATTCCGGAGTTGCCTCTTCGCTGTTGACGTTGAGACTGGTGTTTTGCAGGTCTAACTATTTAGGGAGTGGCAGCCGAGGTGTCAGTTTTGGAGAGTCTGGCGTGCCCAAAGTAAAATACCTGCCACTCAGGCCCAGAAACTAGGATATGCACATAATTAGTACTATTGGATAAGAAACACTCAAGTTTCTAAAACCGTTAAAATAATGTCTGAGTATAACAGAACTGATATAGCAGGCAAAATCCAGATGGATTTTCCTCGGGTTTTGCAGTTTTTTTTTTTTGTTGACCTTTTTCTCCTGGCTGCCTAATGTATTCAACGTTATCTAGGACAGACTGCAGTACCTATGGCTTCCACTGGATGTCAACAGTCTTTAGACAGGGATTGATGACGTTAGGTTGAATTAGAAGCGAATAGAAGAACTTAGAATGACATGCGCGTTCACGGTCTCACGCGCTCTGTGTTTTTTTTTTTTTCCCTTTCCTATCGTTCAGGCTATAATACGGTTGAAATATTATAGTAAATATACATAAGGATACCTAAGGATCCATAAAAAATGTTTGATTTGTTTGGAGAAAGTTGATAGGTATAATTTAGGTGATTTATTTTAGCTCTTATATGGGTTTTGTGTGAACCGCGCTGTTATGAATTTATGCTAATAAATATGTGGGGTGCTATCCTCAATCAAATGTGGTGCTTTCGCCGTAAAGCCTTTTTGAAATCTGACAACGCTGTGATATTGCCAAGAATCAGAGCTTTTGATGACTATGCAACACTTGTATATTGATGAATGCTTAATAATTCAACTTTTGGATTTTGAATTTGGCGCCTTGCATTTCACCTGGTAGTGTCGGGAGCGGCCCGCTAGCGCGTCGTTTTTTTCCTAAGAGGTTAATGAAGCTGCCAGTTGAGGACTTGTGAGGCTTCGGTTTCTCAAACTAGACACTAATGTCCTCTTGATCAGTTGTGCACTGGGGCCTCCCAATCCTCTTTCTATTCTGGTTAGAGACAGTTTGCGCTGTTCTGTGAAGGGAGTAGTACACAGCGTTGTACGAGATCTTCAGTTTCTTGGCAATTTCTCACATGGAACAGCCATCATTTCTCAGAACAAGAATAGACTGACAAGTTTCAGAAGAAAAAGGTCTTGTTTCTGGCCATTTTGAGCATGTAATCAAACCCACAAATGCTGATGCTCCAGCTACTCAACTAGTCTAAAGGCGGCCAGTTTTTTGCATCTTTAATTAGGACAACAGTTTTTCAGCTATGCTAACAATTTTTTAGGTTTTCTAATGATCAATAAGCCTTTTAAAATGATGAACTTGGATTAGCTAACACAACGTGCCATTGGAACACATGAGTGATGGATGCTGATAATGGGCCTCTGTACGCCTATGTAGATATTCCATACACAAGTTGTTTTTTTATCCAGCTACAAGTCATTTACAACATTAACAATGTCTACACTGTATTTCTGATCAATTTTATGTTATTTTAAATGGACAAATGTGATTTTCTTTAAAAAACAAGGACATTTCTAAGTGACCCCAAACTTTAACGGTAGTGTACATACAGTACTAGTCAAACGTTTGGATACACCTACTCATTCAAGTGTTTATTTTTTAACTATTTTATACATTGTATAATAATTGTGAAGACATAAAAAAAGAGACAAATCAAAATATTTTTTATATTTGAGATTTTTCAAAGTAGCCACCATTTGCCTTTGACAGTTTTGCACACTTGGCATTCTCTCAACCAGCATCACTTGGAATGCTTTTCCAACAGTCTTGAAGGAGTTCCCATATATGCTGAGCACTTTTTGGCTGCTTTTCCTTCATTCTGTGGTCCATCTCATCCCAAACCATCTCAATATTTCATGAAGTGAAATAAAAGATCCCAGAAATGATCCCAGAAATGGGAAAAAAAGCTTATTTCTCTAAAATGTTGTGCACAAATTTGTTTACATCCCTGTTAGTGAGCATGTCTCCTTCGCAAAGACAATCCATCCTTCTGACAAGTGTGGCATATCAATAAGCTGATTAAGCAGCGTGATCATTACACAGGTGTACCTTGTGCTGGGGACAATAAAAGGCCAGTCTAAATTGTGCAGTTTTGTCACAACACAGATGGCTCAAGTTGAGGGAGTGTGCTGCAGGAATGTCTACCTGAGAATTTTCAAGATCAAGCTCCTTTTCTCACACATTTCAAACAGACATAGTTCAAAAAACGAAGAACAAATAATTACAAGTTAACTTATTTCTAAAGAGCACAAGCTCTTTGATGACACCACATTCATGTTAATAAAAAAAAAAAACGAATTGTCTTCCATTGTGTAAAGACACTAAAAATTAATATATTATACTTTAAATAATATTTACAAATATAAAAAATATCCAAAATGTGACCAATGGACAATATTCAGGAAGTATTTGAAAACCCACACAAAGTAGGCTATTTGACAACGATTCTTACTTCTGTAATAACTATTCCAAAATGTAGATAACCTCAATTAGATTTAGTACAGACTAGGTCTGACAAAACGTAAAATAGTGGCCTACTTTGACAACAATTGAGTAAACTGGATACATGTTGGTGTTAAACACCAGATCTGAAAAAAAAGACTGCTACCACTTTTAATAACTCCTCCTAAACCCCTGCAACTGTCATCTTTAGGCCCAGACTGTGGTACAAGAGTGAATGGTGGGACTTGGGGCAGATGCACTCCATGGAAATGTAGGCTCCCTCTCGGCTGTGCTTTCCCTCTGCTTCCTCCTCTCCATGTTCCCTCGCTCCACATTTCTATCCCTCCTATCATCTCTAAACTCCTCCTCCTCCCTGCTGCTGCGCCCCGACTCTCCACATCAATTCCCTCGCTTTTACTGACCTTGAGGAACAGGGAGAGAGCGCAACAAATAGGATACAATTGTGGTCAGGAACATCATCCCTCACACTCTTCCTTACCCTATTTTACTCAACATTACACATACTCTTCCTAATAGTTACTTATTTTCCATAATAAATTGTGATTGTTACACACCTCCAATTCCACCCACACACAGTATCATCATGATGCTATACAGCACTTAAAATCAAAATCATTTTATGAAGCCCTTAGTGACCAAATTGTTTCCCAGTTCATGGTGTGCATATGTATGCCAGACTGATGGATAATCAGAGGATAGAGCACACAAAAAGACATTCACGATTAGATGGGTCATATTATAACCATAAAGGCTATATACGGTAGAGGTCGACCGATTATGATTTTCAACGCCAATACAGATTATTGGATGACCAAAAAAAAGCTGATAGATTAAAAATCGGTCAGTCGGTGTGTGTGTATGATATATATGACAATTACAACAATACTGAATGAACAATGAACACTATTTTAACTTAATATAATAAATAAAATCTATGTATTTATTCTCAAATAAATAATGAAACATGCTCAATATGGTTTAAATAATGCAAAAACAGTGTTGGAGAAGTAAAAGTACAATATGTGCCATGTAAAAAAGCTAAAGTTTAAGTTCCTTGCTCGGAACTTATGAAAGCTGGTGGTTCAATATTCCCAGTTAAGAAGTTTTAGATTGTAGTTATTATTGGAATAATGACGAGTCAACTATTTCTCTCAAAACCATTTGTATTTCATATACCTTTGACTATTGGATGTTCTAATAGGCACTTTAGTATTGCCAGCCTAATCTCAGGAATTGATAGGCTTGAAGTCATAAACAGCGCTGTGAATCACGCATTGCTAAGAGCTGCTGGCAAACGCAGTAGTGTGAATGAATGCTTACGAGGCTGCTGCTGCCTACCACTGCTCAGTCAGACTGCTCTATCAAATCATAGACTTAATTATAATAAACACAGAAATACAAGCCTTTGGTCATTAATATGGTCAAATCCAGAAACTATCATTTAGAAAACAAAACATTTATTCTTTCAGTGAAATACGGAACCGATCCGTATTTTATCGAATGGGTGGCAACCCTAAGTCTAAATATTGCACAACCTTGTTATGTCATAATTATGTAAAATTCTGGCAAATTAGTTTGCAACGAGCCAGGCGGCCCAAACTGTTGCATATACTCTGACTCTGCATGCAATGAACGCAAGAAAAGTGACAATTTCCCTAGCTAATATTGCCTGCTAACATGAATTTCTTTTAACTAAATACGCAGGTTTAAAAAAAATATACTTCTGTGCATTGATTTTAATAAAAGGCATTGATGTGTATGCTTAGGTACATATGTGCAACAATAGTGCTTTTTGTATTCAGAAACTTTGCTATGATACTCGAAATTGATCTCACGTGCATCCTGTTTCCATTGGTCATCCTTGAGATGTTTCTACAACTTCATTGGAGTCCACCTGTGGCATATTCAATTGATTGGACATGATTTGGAAAGGCACACACCTGTCTATATAAAAAGGTCACAATTGACAGTGCATGCCAGAGAAAAAAAAAAGCCATGAGGACAAAATAAATTGTCCGTAGAGCTCAGAGACAGGACTGTGTCAAGGCACAGGTCTGGGGAAGGGTACTAAAAACTGTCTGCAGCATTGACGGACCCCAAGAACACAGTGACCTCCATCATTCTTAAAATGGAAGAAGTTTGGAACCAGCAAGACTTCCTAGAGCTGGCCGCCCGGCCAAACTGAGCAATCGGGGGAGAAGGGCCTTGGTCAGGGAGGGAGGTGACCAAGAACCCAAGGTCACTGACAGAGCTCTGGAGATGGGAGAACCTTCCAGAAGAACAACCATCTCTGCAGCACTCCACCAATCAGGCCTTTATGGTAGAGTGGCCAGATGGAAGCCACTCCTCAGTAAAAGGCACATGACAGTCCGTGTAGAGTTTGCCAAACGGCATCTAAAGGACTCTCAGACCATGAGAAACAAGATTATCTGGTCCGATGAACCCAAAATTTAACTCTTTGGCCTGAATGCCATTCGAAACCTGGCAACATCCCTACTGTGAAGCATGGTGGTGGCAGCATCATGTTGTGGGGATGTTTTTCAATGGCAGGGACTGGGAGACTAGTCAGGATAGAGGAAAAGATGAACAGAGAAAAGTACAGAGATCCTTGATGAAAACCTGCTCCAGATCGCTCAGGACCTCAGACTGGGGCGAAGGTTAACCTTCAACAGGACAACGATCCTAAGCACACAGCCAACAAAATGCAGGAGTGGCTTCGGGACAAGTCTTTGAATTTCCTGGTGTGGCCCAGCCACAGCCTGGACTTGAACCCGATCTAACATCTCTGGAGAGACCTGAAAATAGCTGTGCAGCAACACTCCCCATCCAACCTGATAGAACTTGAGAGGATCAGCAGAGAACAATTGGAGAAACTCCCCAAATACAGGTGTGCCAAGCTTGTAGCATCATACCCAATAAGACAAGGCTGTAATTGCTGCCAAAGATGCTTCAACAAAGTGCTGAGTAAAGGACCTGAATTCTTATTGTAAATGTTCTATTTCAGTTTATTTTTAATAGATTTTCTAAACACACAATATGGGGAATTGTGTGTAGATTGATATGGGGAAAACATATTTAATCAATTTTAGAATAAGGCTAACAAAATGTGGAAAAAGTCAAGGGGTTTGAATACTTTCCAAATGCACTAATATAAATACATTCTCTATATAAATAATATATATAAATAATATACAGTGGGGCAAAAAAGTATTTAGTCAGCCACCAATTGTGCAAGTTCTCTCACTTAAAAAGATGAGGCCTGTAATTTATCATCACAGGTACACTTCAACTATGACAGACAAAATGAGGAAAATAAATCCAGAAAATCACATTGTAGGATTTTTAATGAATTTATTTGCAAATTATGGTGGAAAATAAGTATTTGGTCACATACAAACAAGCAAGATTTCTGGCTCTCACAGACCTGTAACAACTTCTTTAAGAGGCTCCTCTGTCCTCCACTCGTTACCTGTATTAATGGCACCTGTTTGCACCTGTTATCAGTATAAAAGACACCTGTCCACAACCTCAAACAGTCACACTCCAAACTCCACTATGGCCAAGACCAAAGAGCTGTCAAAGGACACCAGAAACAAAAAATTGTAGACCTGCACCAGGTTGGGAAGACTGAATCTGCAATAGGTAAGCAGCTTGGTTTGAAGAAATCAACTGTGGGAGCAATTATTATGAAATGGAAGACATACAAGACCACTGATAATCTTCCTCGATCTGGGGCTCCACGCAAGATCTCACCCCGTGGGGTCAAAATGATCACAAGAACGGTGAGCAAAAATCCCAGAACCACACGGGGGGACCTAGTGAATGACCTGCAGAGAGCTGGGACCAAAGTAACAAAGCCTACCATCAGTAACACACTACGCCGCCAGGACTCAAATCCTGCAGTGCCAGACGTGTCCCCCTGCTTAAGCCAGTACATGTTCAGGCCCGTCTGAAGTTTGCTAGAGAGCATTTGGATGATCCAGATGAGGATTGGGAGAATGTCATATGGTCAGATGAAACCAAAATAGAACTTTTTGGTAAAAACTCAACTTGTCGTGTTTGGAGGACAAAGAATGCTGAGTTGCATCCATTTTGAACCCCTCCCTATTGAAAACAGACATATACAGGAGTAAGATTGTATATTGCAGTATTTATGCTAATGTAAAAATATTGGAGGTTCTACCCTCAAACAATCAAATGTAGTCCTTTCGACGTAAAGCCTTTTTGAAATCTGACAACGCTGTGATATTGCCAAGAAGCAGAGCTTTTGATGACTATGCAACACTTAGCACCCCACCACTCCCTAAGTAGTTAAAGACAACAAAGTCAAGGTATTGGAGTGGCCATCACAAAGCCCTGACCTCAATCCCATAGAAAATGTGTGGGCAAAACTGAAAAAGCGTGTGCGAGCAAGGAGGTCTACAAACCTTACTCAGTTACACCAGCTCTGTCAGGAGGAATGGGCCAAATTTCACCCAACTTATTGTGGGAAGCTTTTGGAAGGCTACCTGAAACGTTTGACCAAGTTAAACAATTTAAAGGCAATGCTACCAAATACTAATTGAGTGTATGTAAACTTCTGAGCCACTGGGAATGTGATGAAAGAAATAGAATCTTAAATAAATCATTCTACTATTATTCTGACATTTCACATTCTTAAAATAAAAAAAGTGGTGATCCTAAATGACCTAATTTTGACTAAGATTAAATGTCAGGAATTGTGAAAAACAGTTTAAATGTATTTGGTTAAGGTGTATGTAAACTTCTGATTTCAACTGTATATAGTTAAATATCGCAATATTATTTTGGTTGATATTATAGCGATACTTTAACTCCAAGTATCGATTTGTAAAAAATGCTAGGTTGGGTGTACCTGCGGGTCATGGCTAGGGATCTAAAGGGATAGGGATATAAATTGTCAAATTAACCTTAGCCAGAATTCCCCAAAACTCAACCTAACCCTATTCTGTGCGTTGCCATACCTCCAAAATCCTGTCGCTGTCACACCTCCCTTGGAGGTCTGGAGAATTTTGTATTGCCAGAAGTGTGTTTTATACACAACATACATCAACACATTTTGACGGGGTTTTAAGCTGCGATTTCCTGGCCATCCACACACTGTTGCACCTACAACACTAATCTAGTTAGTACTATTGGAGCTCCCCCCAAGAAAGGCATTTCATTGACGGGTTGCGAGGAGTCACTGATTTACACTGGTTTCCCACCCCATTTAGCCATCTTTCTGCCATGGACTATGCCAGGCTTCCCATTTTAGGGAAGCCCGTTTCATTACGAGGCTAACCCTTTTCCTAATCTTAACTTAAATTTTCCTAACCTGCTACGTTAATAATCCTAACCTGCTGTGTAAGTTCTGCTAACCTGCTACGAAAAGTCAAATTTGACAAGTCAAAAGCATACATGCTCCAGAACTACAGTATTTTTCATGCTTCAGCTTGTTCTCCATTTTTTTAAATAGTGAGCCAGCATGTTTTTTTTCACTTTTATTTCCATGACTGATCAAAACTAAATTCTTATGCTCTCTCGTCTAGTGAGCAATATGTTTGGAACATCAAATTCGCAAAAAATAAAATGAGAATCACAATACATATCGTTTCAGAAGGTCCCTGGCAATTCCCATCCCCAACACACAACTCCCGTCTCCTCCCCTCAGAGCCTGTCTCTCCACACGTTCACTCGCTAACCTACTGCCTGCAATCCCTCGTGGCAAGGCTAGGCAAGGAAAATCAAATCAAAGCGCTGAACAGGTGTAGACATTACAGTTAAGCCCTTCCCAATGATAAGGATTATATACTCAACAAAAATATGAAAACGCAACAACTTCACTGACTTACAGTTCATATAAGGAAATCAGTACATTTATTAGGCCCTAATTCTATGGATTTCATATGGACTGGGCAGGGGCACAGCCATGGGTGGGCCTGGGAGGGCATAGACCCACCCACTGGGGAGCCAGGCTTAATTACAGAGAAATACTACTCAGTTTCATCAGCCGTCCGGGTGGCTGGTCTCAGACGATCCCGCAGGTGAAGAAGCAAGATGGATGTCCTGGGCTGGCGTGGTTACACATGTTCTGTGGTTGAGGCCAGTTGGAAGCACTGCCAAATTCTCTAAAATGACATTCGAGGCAGCTTATGGTAGAGAAATGAACATTCAATTATCTGGCAACAACTCTGGTGGACATTCCTGCTGTCAGCATGCCAACCGCATACTCCCTCAAAACTTGAGACATCTGTGGCATTGTGTTGTGTGACAAAACTGCACATTTCAGAGTGGCCTTTTGTTCCCAGCACAAGGTGCACGTGTAATGACTAATGATCATGATTTTTAATTAGCTTATTGATTTGCCAAACCTGTCAGGTGGATGGATTATCTTGGCAAAGGAGAAATGCTCACAAACAGGGATGTAAAGAAGATTCTGGGTTATTTTATTTCAGCTCATGAAACATGGGATCAAACACTTTATATCGTGCATCACTAATGTATCAAAATCAGCCGATGTCGAGTTTAACACCCGATGTGCAAAACCGATGTCAAAGCTGACGTGCATACCTATATAACGAAGATACATGACGTAATGACACCACGTAAAACTTTGCGATATACGTGCAAAACAGCATTCCTAAACTAGCCCACAATGTCTGCTGTATGGATTGAGCAGTCAACAAGTCAAGCAGTCATTTGAAAGAGTAACAACATTTCAGAGAGACAGCTCAAAGGCGAAATTCATTGCCCTTGACAATCAACCGTTCTCTGTCGAGGGTGATGTTGGCTTTCGCCGACTGGTTGAGCACCGGTTAACACTACCAAGTGCGCCATTTTTCCGATGTTGCCCTACCGGAGTTACACAGTAATAGCTTCACTGCTATTAGCTTCACAACATATACTATGGAACGCCGTTTGGGTCTTTGCGTGTCAAGAAAGATACAGTAGCACTGTCAAAGCTGTACAAAAAAGTCTGCAAACAAGCAAACACCGGCCACGAACGATGTGTTTACAATAACGCGTTGGTAATAAAGCATAATTTGTTCGACTGCAACTTCTGTGGTAGCTAGCTTTAGGTTGGTACCTAGCTAGAACCAATACAACCAGCCTGTAAACAATGACCAGTAGAAACTGCAGTCATTTTCATTATTCTTAGCAATGATTTAGGAATTCCTGTAAGTATTAGCTAGGTTGCCACTTGTTGTTCACCTATTGAAATTGAACTTCAGTTCATGAAAATAAATAGCTAGCCAGCTACTTAGCCCTTTTGCCCAAAGCTAACATTATAAGCAGCCAGCTAGCTTCATCTGGCTAGTGAAGCTCGACCGCACCGGGTTATGTGTTGTGAAGCTAGCCACAATAAGGATTAGGCAAAAGTGGAATTTGCGGTTTGCCTTCAAAATAAGTGTCACTGACAGTGATGCAAATGAGTAGAAATAGTAGAATTATGCTATACTTTAATTTTGAAGGCTAACCGCAAAGTCCACTATTGTGGCTAGCTTCACATAGATGGGTCCGACCACCATTAATCAAATAAGAACGGTCTTATAAATTAGATGACACCTAGCTATATAGTTAGCTAGCTAGTTTTGCTATGTTTTCAGGGAAGAACATTGTTTGCATCCATGAGCTAGCTAGCTTTTTTTATGACCAGCACTGTAGGAGCAAGAGACAACTTTACCAGCATCATAGCATACGCGTCAATGAATCATTGTGAAATACGAGTGAGCGTAATAAACGTGTAATAACTATGTAAAAAAATTATGAATGCGTTAAATTATGTGACGTGCAGTCATATTCAGGTCCTGATTCGTCAAAGTGTTATTTGGCACATCAAATAGCACCTTTGTTTTGACACTCAAAGACCCAAACGCCGTTCCATAGAAATCCTGGTTGAGAATTAAACTGAACAAATGAACGAAACAGCACAGAAAGTAAGTGAAATAGGTTTTGATTATGTTTACTGGTAATGGGGACGTACGTAAATGCCAACAAAATAACTTTTTGGTCAGTGTGGTGTGTGTGTGTGTAACCTTTGTTTAACTAGTAAAGTCAGTTAAGAATAAATTCTAATTTACAAATGACAGCCTACCCCGGGCGACACTGGGCCAATTGTGCGCCGCCCTATGGGACTCCCAATCACAGCCGGATGTGATACAGCCTGGATTCGAACAGCCTCTTGCACTGAGATGCAGTGCCTTAGACCGCTGTGTCCATGTGTGTGTGTTAAGCATTCTAGTACAGTTGAACAGTTAAAAGGCCGCAAAAATGTTAAATATCGATAGGTTTTTTTTCGGCAAGGAAAATATTGGATATCGGTTTCAGCCAAAAATGTCATATCTACTTTACATGTCACATTTATATTTTCGTTGAGTATAATAAAAAAGAAAAATAGTAACAAGAGAATTAAAATACACAAGAATGGAGCTATTTACCACATCACTATGCGGGGGGGACAAGGTATTTGAGGTAGCTATACTGAACAAAAATATAAAGTGACTAGGCATCAGGACATATAAAAGAGTAAGAGTAGTAAGAATAAGAGTAACAGCAGCATTTGATGAGTGTAAAAGAGTATGTGTGTTTTGTGTCGGTATGCACGTAAGTAGTGTGTGTGTGTGGGGGGGTTTTGTTTCAGTGTAATGTGTGTGATTGAGCGTGTATATAGTGCAGGGGTCTAGGACTCATTTTTCACGGGGACCGCACTTGGTCTTCAACAAGGTCCAGAGGGCCGCAATGAAAATTTGTTATATTTGCTTGCTGTCAAAATGTGCAAAGAAAATTGTCCTCTAGCCATCGTTTTTGGAATTTGAGACACTCACGGTCATTTTAAAGTATATTTTAAAGTATAGTTTGTTCCACCCAACAACCAAAAATATATATTTTTTTACTCAAACCACCCACGGGCCGGATTGGACCCGCAGGCCATATGTTTGACACCCTTGATATAGTGTAATGTTCTAACCCACGCTCACACTTAAAATAGCCTAGTCATTTTCTTAACTACTTAGGGAGTGGTGGGGCGCTAGTGCTCCCGACACTACCCGGTGAAATGCAAGGTGCCAAATTAAAAATCCAAAAGTTGAATTATTAAACATTCATCAATATACAAGTGTTGCATAGTCATCAAAAGCACTGTTTCTTGGCAATATCACAGCGTGGTCAGATTTCAAAAAGGCTTTACGGCGAAAGCACAACATTTGATTGTTTGAGGGTAGAACCTCCAATATTTTTTCATTAGCATAAATTCATAAACCATCGTGGATCACACAAAACACATTTCACAGCGAAAACAAATCCCTTACCTTTTGAAGAACTTCTGCTGAGGGCTTCCCAAGTGTCCAACAAAGACATCCAATGGTTCTTTTGTTATATCCATAAATCTGTGTTTGGTTGGCGCGTTATGTTCATAAAATACAGCATCCACTCGCCCATTGAACCATGAAGAGAACACGATCAACCTATACACTTGTCCAAGAACAATCAAACATCATTGATAATGTATCCTTAGGAACACTTCTGTATATTTACAATAATATTTAAACCGGATTATAAACTGGACGATAGGAAAGGAAAAAAACCACAGCGCGCGCGAGCCCGTGAACGCGCATCCTCTTCTGTTTACATCCGATGACCACTTCAAAATTCTTCTTCTATTACCATCCAGAGCAACTAAACATCAAACACTGTCTAGAGACTGTTGACATCCAGTGGAAGCAATGGGTACTGCAATCATATATATATATTTTCAATAGGGAGGGGGTTCAAAATGAGGCAATGTGTCAAACACTTTTTCAAGGACAGAAATTCATCAGGTTTTCACCTGTTATATCAGTTCTGTTATACTCACAGACAATATTTTAACACTCTTAGAAACTTCAGTGTTTCCTATCCAATTGTACTAATTATGTGCATATCCTATTTTCTGGGCCTGAGTGGGAGGCATTTTACTTTGGGCACACCAGACTCTCCAAAACCGTCACCTCGGGAGCCGCTCCCTAAGAGCTGTTAATGTGTCTTTTAGCCATTAACATGCAAATGAAGCTATGCAGTAATCCGCTGTGGGCAACATGGCATGAACATTTCCTAATATAAAATCTACCCCTCTTTCATATACAGTTTAATTGGGCCAGATTAGCTACAGCTGAACTGAGGCTCTGCTGTCGTTTCCACATCTTCTCTTGTTCAGAATCTAATCCGATTTAAAAGTTGTGTTGAAATGACCTGTAGACTAACGGTCCACTGTGTAACATTTACATTAGTTACAGAGAGAGTTCGATCTTTGTGTGGGATCAAGACAGTAGGATGAAGTTGTCCGTTTCCCTGCATCAGGGGTGTCAAACAAATTTTGACACAGGGGCCGCATTCGGTCTTCAATGAGGTCCGGAGGGCCGCATTGAAAATTGGTTGCATTTCCTCACCATCAAAATGTGCAAAAAATAAAATGGTACTTTATCCATCGTTTTGGAATTTCCGATACTCCCTGAAAAAGGATATTTCACTCAAATAACCACCCAGGGGCCAGATTTGACCCCCTCGTGGTCAGTTTTGTGATTCACCCAATAACGAATTGGGGGAAGATAAACTGATCCTAGATCTGTGCCAAAGGGTAACTTCTACCCTGAGTATGCCATCCATGTAGGCTAACCAACATCAGTGCCAAGAGACTGTAGTCCATCTGTATGACAGACACTGCAGCAAACAGCACCACCTACTGGTTCTGGTAATGTTCACATTCTACAATAATATGCTCCCAATCAGAGGGCCATTACATAATGCCTGAATGCATGGAGAAGTCACAACATGCCATCCTTTATATGATGAAAGGGAAAAAGTGGTTCACACGCCCCACTCCCTAACCTCATCTCCACTACTGCAGCAAAACAAGTCAAACCGTCCAGGACCTATTTAACAAACAGCCTACAATAGAGCAACAAACCAGAGACTGACTGATCCAAACAAACACTATCCTCATGTGTGAGCTCACGCACGTTTGTGCAAACACAGACATGGCATGTTTCGGAACAGATTTCCCCCATACAGTGTCTGGCAAGTAATTTACGGAACACATTGTCTGATGTGTAGCTAGTAGCTACGCACGCACACATGGTTGGAGCTACATAATCACTCTGCATGACATGTAATTTCCACAAGTAATCTCTTCTCTTTACAGCCTGTGACTCAACCAGCCCATCCTTCGGAAACTACACTGACTGTGTGTGTCTGCTCTCTGTGTCCACACACTCTCCCAGCCTATACTGGTGTCTTGTCCAATTATACCTTGCTTGAGGGACCATGATTTTTATTTTTTTTAACTAGGCAAGTCAGTTAAGTACAAATTCTTATTTACAATGACGGCCTACCAAAAGACAAAAGGCCTCCTGCGGGGACGGGGGAGTCCATCATAACATATGAACTGTCTAAGCAGTTCCCACAATAACAGTCCGAACAGATAGACTTAGCAGACATGCCCAGACCATCTTCCCTCACATCAACATGATATTGAGTTAAAGCGGTCAAATGTTTCTCAGCTATGCAGGTCTAACAGAGAGGGGTAGGGTCAATGTGTTCTGCTCGTGACTCCTGCCTCTGGAATGCCATGCCAGTGATGACACGAGGAGAGTTACTGAAGGGAACATGCAGAACAAAATGGAATGTCCCTGTACTCGGTGTGTGTGTGCTCTAGTGGTATGTCTTTTACAAACACAACCCCCTCTGGTGCAGTAACAACTGGGAGGGCTTTTAAAAACAGTGGTCTGTCAAAATAAGTCCACCCCACAATGACTGAGCTATTAAATTCTCTAACAGTAAGAGGGGAAGGATGTTACCCACACTTACAGTTATTCCTGAAGCAACTTGTAACAATCAACAGGCTCTCCATTACCCAGCATGTAGAAAATATGCTCCAATGTCAAATCAAGATCACTGTCCCTGACAGGATAACTCATAAATCAACTCTTCTATTTCTAGACCATACATCCGTTCATTGGCACGGTCTGTAAAGCCAACTAGACACACCCTGATCTCAACAAACAGAAATAACTTATTTAACTATGTATTAGCTCAGGTGCATCCTGTTTCCATTGGTCATCCTTGAGATGTTTCTTCAACTTCATGAGTCCACCTGTGGCGAATTCAATTGATTGGACATGATTTGGAAAGGCACACACCTGTCTATATAAAAAGGTCCCACAGTTGACAGTGCATGTCAGAGCAAAAACCAAGCCATGAGGTTACAGGAATTATCAGTCGAGCTCCAAGACAGGATTGTGTCGAGGCACAGGTCTGGGGAAGGGTACCAAAACATTTCAGCAAATTGAAGGTACCAAACTGGAAGAAGTTTGGAACCACCAAGACTCTTCCTAGAGCAGGCTTTCCGGCCAAACTGAGCAATCGGGGGAGAAGGGCCTTGGTCAGGGAGGTGACTAAGTACCCGATGGTCACTCTGACAAACCTCCATAGTTCCTCTGTGGAGATGGGAGAAACTTCCAGAAGGACAGCCATCTCTGCAGCACTCTACCAATCAGGCCTTTATTGTAGAGTGGCCAGACGGAAGCCACTCCTCAGTAAAAGGTACATGACAGTCTAAAGGACTCTGACTATGAGAAACAAGATTCTCTGGTGTAATGAAACCAAGATTGAACTCTTTGGCCTGAATGCCAAGCGTCACATCTGGAGGAAACCTGGCACCATCCCTACGGTGAAGCATGTCAGTGGCAGCATCATGCTGTGGGGATGTTTTTCAGCAGCAGGATCGAGGCAAAGATGAACTGAGTAAAGTACAGAGAGATCCTTGATGATGAAAACCGGATACCCGAGACCCACTCCAAATTCGCATACCGTCCCAACAGATCCACAGATGACACAATCCCAATCGCACTCAACACTGCCCTTTCCCACCTGGACAAAAAAAAAAACCTATGTGAGAATGCTGTTCAGTGAACACTGAGCTGTAGTCAACGCCATAGTACCCACAAAGCTCCTCACTAAGCTAAGGACCCTGGGACTAAACACCTCCCTCTGCAACTGGATCCTGGACTTCCTGACAGGCTGACAGTGTGAGAGGTAGGCAACAACACATCTGCCACGCTGATCCTCAACACTGGGGCCCCTCAGCTCAGGGGTGTGTACTTAGGCCCCACCTGTACTCCCTGTTCGCCCACGACTGTGTGGACACAACAGTTGTAGGCCTGATAATGACAATGATGTGAAAGCCTATACGGAGGTCAGAGAACTGGCAGTGTGGTGCCAGGACAACAACCTCTCCCTCAATGTGAGCAAGACAAAAGGAGCTGATCGTGGACTACAGGAAAAGGCGGGCCGAACAGGCCCCCATTAACATCAAATGGGCTGTAGCGGAGCGGGTCGAGAGTTAAGTTCCTTGGTGTCCACGTCACCAACGAACTATCATGGTCCAAACACACCAAGACAGTCGTGAAGAAGGCACGACAAACACTTTTCCCCCTCAGGAGACAAAAGATTTGGCATGAGTCCCCAGATCCTCAATAAGTTCTACAGCTGCACCATCAAGAGCATCCTGATCTGTTCCATCACCGCCTGGTATGGCAACTGCTGGGCATCTGATCATAAGGCGCTACAGATGGTAGTGAGTACGGCCCAGAACATCACTGGGGCCAAGCCTCCTGCCATCCAGGACCTATATAATAGGCAGTTTCAGAGGAAAGCCCATACAATTGTCAGATACTCCAGTCACCCAAGTCATAGACTGTTACTGTCTCTGCTACCGCACGGCAAGTGGTACCGGAGCGCCAAGTCTAGGACCAAAAGGATCGTTAAAACCTCTCTGGGATAGGGTCTAGTTTACTGGATTTCTGCCTGTCTGACGTGCCCAAAGTAAACTGCCTGTTACTCAGGCCCAGAAGCTAGGATATGCATATAATTGGTAGCATTGGATAGAAAACACTGAAGTTTCTAAAACGTAGTTTGACTTGTGTGGACGAAGTTTACCGGTAGCTTTTTGGATTCCTTTGTCTGCATGTTAAACGAGTGGATTACTGAAATCAATGGCGCCAACTAAACAGACTATTTGGGATATAAAGAAGGACTTTATCTAACAAAACAACCATTCATTGTGTAGCTGGGACCCTTGGGATTGCAAACAGAGGAAGATCTTCAAAAGTAAGTGATTTATTTTATCGCAATTTGTGATGCCTGTGGTGGTTGAAAAATATGTTGATGTGGGGCGCTGTCCTCAGACAGCCCCACACTGTAAAGCCTATTGTAAATTGGACAACGCAGTCCAATTAACAAGATTCTAAGCTTTTGAATGATGTAAGACACTTGTATTCTCATTAATATTATGATTTTTTATTTGAATTGTGCACCCTTCAATTTCAACGGATGTTGTCGACTTTGGTCCCGTAAGCGGGACACCTAGCTTCTACCCCCAAGCCATAAGACTGCTGAACAATTCATCAAATGGCCACAAATGACACTCCCCATCCATTTGTTTTGTACACCGCTTGTACTCGCAGTTTATTATCTATGCATAGTCCACGTCTTCGGTGGGTTAACAGTGGGTTAACTGCCTTGTTCAGGGGCAGAACGACATTCTTTTCCTTGTCAGCTCGGGGATTCGAACTTGCAACCCTCCGGTTACAAGTCCAACGCTCTAACCACTAGGCTACCTGCCGCTGTGTTAGTTCCTATTAATTTTAAAAATGTTAAAATGTAAAAAATGTTCCTAACTCTTCTTGAACTGCACTTTTGGTTAAGGGCTTGTAAGTAAGTAAGAATTTCACAGTAAGGTCTACACTTGTTGTATTCGGCGCATGCAACAAAGTTTGATTTGCTCCAGAGCGCTCAGGACCTGCAAAGCTGTCAAGGCAAATGGTGGCTACTTTGAAGAATCTCAAATATATTTTGATTTGTTTAACACATTTTTGATTACTACATGATTCCATGTGCTATTTCAGTTTGTCTTCGCTATTATTCTACAATGTAGAAAATAGTAAAATTAAGAAAAACCCTTGAATGAGTAAGTGTGTCCAAACTTTTGACTGGTACTGTACGTAAATGTGATCAACTTTTATAAATTAGGAAAAAAATGATATAAACCCGTTTTTCCTTTGTCATTATGGGGTATTGTGTGTACATCGATGAGGGAAAAATACTATAACAAATTATAGAATAAGGCTGTAACAAAATGTGGAAAAAGTCAAGGGGTCTGAATACTTTCCCGAAGCTGTGTGTGTGTGTGTGTGTGTGTGTAATTAGTGGGCGCGCACAAAGACACACACCCGTTCACCGTCCCACAGCTCAGCACTGAAATAAAAACGCTGAGAACATTTTATTTTTTGACAGAAGAGGGAGGCTTTTTGACATGCGTGGAAACTGCTGGAATGGTGTGAACCACAGCTATTTTCAGTGAATTGGATGTGCTCTGTTGACATTTTCTGTAAACACCGGAAACAAAACGGAGCAATTTGATAATGTGGCTTTGGGCTGTAGGGCGCCTTGCCAAGTAGCCTAATATTGATAGTCAATATCACTAATTAAACCGCACGACCACGCTGCCAAGTCAGTGTGCAACTCGCGGTTTGACAAAATTGTTAATACAAACCAACAGTTTGACAAGGCAACTACAACGTAGTGTAAACACAAACGTGTGTGCAAATGTTAAACAATTTACTATAAATTGCCAAATGGAAAGCAAACAATGTGCTAGAGGAAAGGAAAATAATGCAACTCTTACCTCTCGGTCCAACACGCGAAACCTCGCCTTGTTATTTTAGCCGTACATTTCCCGACAAAATAAATCAAGCTCACAGCAAGAATATCAATCAAAAAGCGGTTAGACTGTGTTGCACAGTCCAAAACCCTGAAGTAGCCTATCCAGAGTTCAGTGGGGCAAATATTTCCGTGGAGATAAGTTTTTTTTTTCTGTCAAGTCTCCTCGCGATTTGAAGTGGAATTCACCAGCTGACAGCACTTCAGAGACCGTGACGTAGGCCAGATATGGCCGCGTTCATATCATCTGGGAACTCGAAAATCAGTGCGTTCAAGACAACTATGTACTTTGGAAAAAACAAGCTCAGACTGGGAAAAAGAGTTTTGAACGGTCATCCACGTCGGAATTCCAAGGTTATTTTCGAGTTCCCAGTTGTCTTGAAAGCACCAAAAGAGCGAGACTTTTGACAGAAGTTTAACCAGTTGTATTGTTGCTTGACCGCTGACCAATCTCACACTCAACTGTTTGGAGTAAATATCTTAACGTTATACTCGTTTATCAAATTAAAATACTTGAAGCAGAATGCAGTTACAGTATATGCACATTAACCTAACATTTCAGGCATAAAATAAACACCTGCAACTAGATCCCCTACCTTCTGGTCTTAAATTAAGAAAAGTTAAACTGGTGGAAAAACTAAACTGGGGAAAAAACTTATCTTCTGCTCTGTTCCACCAATCCAGTAAATGTGGATGCCAAGTATCGCCTTGCTAATGTCCAAAAGCGGAAGTCGTGTCACAGGCTCTCTTTCCATTTCCCCTGAAAACCGGAACATCCGGTTGTTGTTGGGGACTCACAAAAGATATTTGCGCACAGAATATATTTTCCCTCAGCGTGTTCCCTTGACTTTCTCATTTGTCCAAAAAATTACAGCACAATGAATGCATTTGTTTTACTGATCTGTGCTGTGGTTTACTCATGCTAATGTCCTGTTTAGCAGACCAGTCAAAAGCTCAAAACTAAAGCAAAACAGTTGTCACTATGCCCTGAAATGTCTTAATTACCAACCAGTGGTCTTAATGCAAATCATGAGAGCATTAAAGATGTATATCAAATAATCACTTTGTCGCCTTCAGTTTACCACAGCTCTGATCTATATCAACTGGCAGACTGGCAGTAGGATGCAGTTGGACAATATCTCTCTCTCTTTACACAATCTTCACTAAGCCAATATTTGTATTAACACGGGGTGGCAGCATCATGTTGTGGGGGTTCTTTGCTGCATGAGGGACTGGTGTACTTCACAAAATGGATAGCATCATGAGGTTGGAAAATTATGTGGATATATTGAAGCAACATCTCAAGACATCAGTCAGGAAGTTAAAAGCTTTGTCGCAAATGGGTCTTCCAAATGGAAATGACCCCAAGCATACTTCCAAAGTTGTGGCAAAATGGCTTAAGGACAACAAAGTCAAAGTATTGGAGTGGCCATCACAAAGCCCTGACCTCAATCCTATAGAAAATGTGTGGGCAGAACTGAAAAAGCGTGTGTGTGAGCAAGGAGTTCTACAAACCTGACTCCATTACACCAGCTCTGTCAGGAAGAATGGGCCAAAATTCACCCAACTTATTGTGGGAAGCTTTTGGAAGGCTACCTGAAACGTTTGACCCAAGTTAAACAATTTAAAGTCAATGCTACCAAATACTAATTGAGTGTATGTAAACTTTTGACCCATTGGGAATGTGATGAAAGAAATAAAAGCTGAAATAAATCATTCTCTCTACTATTATTCTGACATTTAACATTCTTAAAATAAAGTGGTGATCCTAACTGACTAAATGTCAGGAATTGTGAAAAACTGAGTTTAAATGTATTTGGCTAAGGTGTATGTAAACTTCTGACTTCAACTGTATATATATATATATATATATATATATATATATATATATATATATAGTTTTCATTTCCAAAATGGTTCAGTGTGTCTGATACTTTCTCAGTTGAAAATGACACCAAAAGCACGTCCAGTCGACTGAAACATATCCATGTTAAAAACAGTCTCATAAAAACATGAAATATGGGCATAATCCCCGAGCGTTACACTGGATTCAATCTGTATAGCGGAAGTATCTAGGAAGATCTGCGTTGAAATGTAAAGATAATTTTCCATTGAGCCGACATATGCAGCGTTTACCGTGAATCTAGTATCCGCAAATGCGGGAACATTACCTTGAAATTGAAATCAAGCTATAATGCAGATCTTCTGCGATATACTACTTCTGCAAAAGGGATTTAATCTAGCCCTAAATCTTCTAATATCACTTAGGCATCTATGCTATGGTGTTTAAAAAGAACCCACTCTGACAACCCACTGTGTCTATGACCTTAGGTCACTGATAGATATGTGAAGGGGTTGGAAAGTTAACTTTAACTTAAGTTAAAATGTGACTCCTACCACAAGTATGCACACACACCCACACACTCTGATCACAGCCAAAGATGTAGCACAATGTGGGACAGAGTTTAGTTCTGAGGCTTGCTCAGCATTGTTTTATTCCCGCCTTTTTTGATTCTGCCTTTTCCCGTTTGGTTGAGACGGACACAATGAACACTTCCTCTGGCTTTCTGCACCTCTTCCTGCTTATACACGCTCATTTCCACATATTACACACACACTCTGACCTCAAAACTCAGTAACTTAGTAAAATCATTGAAACCCATTTGTGCTCCTGCTGTGTCAGACAGGAGGACACATGGCAACGAACCTGAATCAGTCAATCAGATATCGACCTGTGTGATGCATCACGGCGCCATGGAAACCAATACAGGACCAGTCAGTTCAGATAAGAAAAACATTGTTTCCCCATATTCCTCAGATAAGAGAAACACATGTTTTCCCAACGATTAAATGCTAAGCATTCTTTTAGAGTGAAAGAGTAGTGTTCACTCTTGTGGCACAAACTACAAAAGAAAATGGCCTCTCTTTTAAAAAGGAATGGCTAAAGAAATATAGAAACCAGCAACGTCTAGGTTTGGTTAAGGCCATATTGCCTCTGTCACAGGTCCTTGGGGAGAATGGCAGTACATAGAAGCAGGAAGCAGCACTGGTGGTTCTGGGGGCAGGGGGCCAGTGCCCCTGTGACAACAATTTTGGACCCCCTTGTGGCCCCCCTAAATGTGGAGTATGAAATAATTTTTGCATAACACATTTTTGCTATCGTTCTTTTTTTACTCTGATATTAGACAGTGGCAACGTGGAACACTAATTAAACCCACACATTTACTAGAGGGACATTGTCTTTTGCCTACTAATGCCTGCAATGAAGTGAAGAAAACGATATGACAACAATAACGTCTAATGTAACTGGCCCCTCTAACAGTACAACTGGCCCCAGCTTGGCCCCCCCCAGTTGAAAGGGTCTAGAACCTCCACTGGGAAGCAGTAGCAGACCTGGAGCTAAACCCCCTGAGTTCTATAACCATAAAGGCTCTATAGGATTATGAAGCATCAATAAGGATTAAAGGGGCAATCTGCAGTTGCTACATACATTTTTGGACATATAAATTAATGATATGTACCCATTGATTGTTTTACTTCAATGTTTGTAAACGTAAACAAACGCTATATAACCTCAAAAGAAGCATAACACTACATTTTGATGTCATAGATGGTTATTTTTTGACAGTGGTTACATTTCTTCAGCTCCATCCCTCAGCTTTTTACCAAAACATGGGTGGGAAGTACGCTTTCTTATTGTTTAAACTGCTTATTGCCGCTTTAAGAAACTAAAACGTATTTAACACACACAACATCAGTGAGACCACGAGGGAGTGAGGGACAGAAGGGGCACACAGAATATCCCACAATATGAAAGGATAACTCTGTGAAGGGAACTTTCCCGAGGGGGACATATGCCATGTTCACGTCATGTCGGAAACTCAGAAATTTCCGACTTGCTTACTCATTATAGAAAGATGGTAGCCGAGTTTCCCACTTGGAAAATCAACCAATAGGAAGCTCTATGCAAATAACTTACGTTCATTTTGTCTCGGGGGTCCAGAGTTTCTAACATGAAATGAATGCGGCAATAGAGAGAGAATGTTTTTTTTTACCATTTCGGTCTGAAATCTCAATGTCAATATATACACAGAAGAGCATAAAGAGTAGACATAAACATTTCTTCCCCTTCTCTTTCTGTCTATTTCCTTTTCGGTCTCCTACTTCTTCTCCTTCTCTTCATCTCCAGGCTTCTGCTCGACGGACAGGAGCTCCTCGCTTTTGTGACGGCGTGTCATGCGGATGAGCATCATACTGTCGGTTGTCTCGGAAACCACATCTTCGTCATCCTCGATGTGGGGATGTGTAGGGGGGATGGGGGAGCGACGGTGCACCATCGGGGAGGGAGGAGGTATGGGGAGTCCAGAGGACTGGGGGGAGAGGGGGTTGGGGTGAGAGAGAGAGGGAGAGAGAACAAAGATTGATTTCAGAGGCATTTTAATCCACCCGCAAAAAAGAGAGAGAGAGTAGAAGGAGGGTGTGAGAAGGGAGAGTTGGGGACAGACACAGAGGTAGTTGTTTATGACACTAGGTGTGTGCATGTAAATGCATGCGTGTACTGTTTACCTCAGTCTCAGTAAGTTTGTAGCCCTCTTTCATCTTGGCGAAAGTGCCCTTAATGCCTGCCTGCTCTGTAACCACCAGGGCTGCTTTGAACAGCTTGGGGGTCTCAGGCCTGTCTGGGATCACCTCGGCAGTCTCCTTCGTCTCTGCCTTTTCTTCTGGCTTCTTATCCTTAGTCAGCATTTTCCTGGAAAGCGAGGGAGGGTGGGAAAAGTTGTGTTCAGGTCAGTCAGACTGAAGTAAACCTTTTAGATATGGTCTCACTGTGCATACACACTGTGTACATTGATGCATTTTGTGGGCTTGAAACATTTAGGCACACACACATATACACACACACACACTGCACCGCCCTGTCCTCACTCATGAGGTACATTGATGCCACGGATGAGTTAGAGTAGGTCATGAGACTGTCTGTTTATCCAGACCTGATTCCCTCTTAACTTCTGCCTGCCTCTCACTTAAACCAATAATACTTAAATCAGGAGCTCAATCTCCTCCGAAGCATTATCAAAGAGAGAGAGAGAATAACAGTAGAGAGGGAAAGAGATAGAGATAAAGAACGGATGAACAGACAGAGGGAGAGAGTTACAGATGGATGAAGAGATGAAGCGTAGAGATAGAGGCTTGGTAAAGAGAGAGCAAGAGTGAGCACCTTTTGCCACGCCATCATGTGAGCGATCACAAGATCGGTGGGTATGATAAAAAGCGCTATGTACAATATGTAGTGGGATGTGTGTTGGCTGTGTGTAGGTTATCCATCCCCTCCACCCTTCCCTACTCCAAGACTCATATCCCACGTCCTGCCTTTCCATTTGACCTTCCGCCTCGGGCCTTTTGGCTGTGCCCTGGGTAAGAAGAGAGGGATAAGGGAAGTGGAAAAGGTAGGAAAGTTGGATTCGAAAGGTCACTCCCTCACTTGGCCTTCTTGCGGAGGAGTTTCTGGGACTCGGGGTAGTGCACCAGGATGTCTGAGAGGTCCCTCTTATCCAGGATGAAGAGGTTTGCGAATCCGTGAGCCATCACGTTGGCCGTGCGTCTGTTCCCCCCGGCCCCTGCCAGCAAGCTGTCCAATCGGAGGACATATATGGGTTATACGCCAAACAAACACTAAACACATGCTTCAAGCTTAGAGACAGGCAAGCTAGAGACAAAGCATGCACAATGTTGCATGCATGAGCGCTGAAACAGGTTCATTGGGATTGTGTACAATGTATAGCCCTTAGATATTCCAAAACATGATACTGTATATGAGGAAAACATTTGGACCAGTGATTAAGGGGGAGCTCTCACCTGATTTCTCCAAACACAGAGCCGGCCCTGATTGTTACAAACACAGTCTTCAAATCAGGTCCTCCCACCACCTGAACCTCCCCCTGCTTGATGATATACATCTCCCTGCCGATCTCACCCTGCCCACACGGGACACACAGCACATTATAGCAGATCATAACAAACACGCACAGGTACAATTAGAGGTATGGTTTACAAAGGGAGAATGGACCATGTGCAAGTGATTTAGGCTAAGCTTGGGGTAAAGCTGTGATGGGAGGGTGAGGGCATCACTCCATTGGCCTACCTTTTTACAGACAAAGTCCCCAGGCAGGTATACCACAGACTTGAGCCTCATCAACATGTCAAATATCATCTGTCTGTCACAGCCCTGGAATAGAGAGAGAGAGACAAAGAGAGAATGTGTGTGTGAGAGAGAAAGAAAGAAAGAAAGAAAGAAAGAAAGAAAGAAAGAAAGAAAGAAAGAAAGAAAGAAAGAGAGAGGGGGGCAGATATAGAGGCAGGGAATGGATAGACATGAAATAGGGAGTTTAGTACAATTGGATAAATAATGCAAAACATGAGAGAGAGAGAGAGAGAGAGAGAGAGAGTACAGTATGTATTATTGAAGATTTGACAAAGACGAGGGCTGTGATGTCTGAGTTTCTGCATTGGACTCTTTCCCTCCCCTTACCTGAAACAGGGCCACTTTACTGACAATGTAGTAGTTAACATCCACAGCCATGTCCATCCTCATCTTATCTGGCAGCTGGATCAACAGCTCCTGCTCATCTGTAGAGAGAGAGAGAGACAGAGAGAGGGATAAAGGTAAGGAGGGAGACAGATGGACAGAGAGAAGGAGAGAGATAGGGGGATGGTGAGCGAGCAGATTGGCCCATAACAGAAACAGCCTCTTCGTAACGTGTTCACATGCAGCACTTTCACAACATTCAGCCAACGTTCCTCACCCAGCATGCCCTGTATCTTCCAGGTGTAATCGTACCAGGTCTTGACTCGGTTCTGGACCTCTTTGGGGATGTGGTAGGAGGTCATGTACTTGATGGTATTGTCCATGCAGGCCCGGTAGTAGTTCTGTCCCGCTGTGGCAGCCCCCACCACATCTCTCATCTGGAACAACAGCAGAACAACACACCTTATGTTCAGTAGGCATAAAACGGAAGAAAACGCTCAGAAACAAGAACATACTATCTGAGCCATCAAGAAACGATTCTTTTTGCTGCTGCACCTACCTGACCAATCATGATGGAGAATGCAAAGACGCCAACAAAGTAGTTGACTAGCTGGAATGTGATCTCGAACACGGTGGTGGGGTCCGGGAGACCACCGATTGTGATCAGGGTCTTTACAGCAAAGTAGTAACACCGGATATAACTGGGCACACAGACAGACAGAGGTACTGTATACACACAGATGTCAGACAAATACATACACACACACGTCTGGGATAAATACCCATTTTAAAGGTAACAGCAGAAGAGGACTTAGAAAAAGCTGTTTTGTATTGTGGTAATGTGGTTGGTATGAGTTTTTTTTTACTGTTTTGTGACGGTATTCTCCTCACCTGTTCCCTCTGCCGTCGTATACCCACTTAGTGGACCCCAGCCCCTCATAGTCAGAACCCCAATAGAACAGACAGGCGTTGATGTGGAGAGAATACAACAGGTAGGAAGTGGTCAGGATCACTCTGAGAGAGGAAGGGGAATGAGAAAAAGTTATTCAAGCTCAGTAAGGGCTACAGTACCCTCTGCTGGCTAAATATGTTTATTGTGTTTTGAGTGTGTTTGTGTAGCATTCTCTGCTGAGTGTTTCGTGCTGAGCGAATGTCCTGTGTAGAGTATGTATGTGTGGTTGATGGTCAGAGTGTGTTCTATGTGTCCCTCTCTGGTACCTGTAGATGTAGGCTTTCTTCATTACTGCTTCCAAACGGTCGTTGAACTCAAAGAAAGCCATGTACTGAAACAGAGAGAGAGAGAGACATCTATAATCAATTACTAATCACTAAGATCTTAGCACTACAAAGAATGTACGTGTGTGTGTGTGTGTGTGTGTGTGTGTACCTTCAGCAGGCAGGGGAATCTGAGGAGGGAGTTAACTCCAGTAAAGTAGTAAAATATCTCCATGGGGAACATACTGATACAATCCATCTGAAAGACAAATAATTCCGTAACAAACCAACACTCCTCACATCCATCTTAGAAATATAAAGTTACTTATCTACTAGCCTAGTCAACAAGAGGAAACAGTGTAGCTTCAGCCTCACCTTGAATCTTTCTGTTGTCATGTAGTTGTCTCTCATGTCCTTTTTGTCACACTGTAGGAAAATATAAGAAATTAAAACATAATTTTGTTCCTTGTATCTATAAATATGTACATGTATGTGTGTTTTAGAATTTTTTTCTGACTCTGTGTGTATGATTGCCTGTGTTGGCATACATTTTCTAGCACTACTTGCCATAGAGGGCCTGTTTGTGTATATGTGAATCTCTGTATACGCATGTGCATATGTGATTGCCTACAGCATATATGAGTATCCAGATCCCCTTACCACAATATCTCCTCTGCGTACAAACTCCAGGCGGGGCTGAAAGACCAGGATGTCCGTGATGTAAATTAGGTCACAGGTATAGTCCATTAACAGCCACCAGTAGATGTTGTCTGCAGTCTGGTAGGGGAAGGCCCAGCGCACTGGGATCAGCCACACGTTCCAGTTCCACGCCATCATCACAAAGAACAGCCACACCACGTAGACCAGGTCTATGGGTAGACAATAGGCACAAACAGAGCAGAGCAGTCTACAACGTGAATATAAAAACTCAGTGGGGGCTAAAAGGTATATTATGATTTCATTACATTAGTAGCAGGGCCGAAAATCAGGTTGGTACAGATAGTTAATATTTTATTGTCAAGATTCAGAAATGATATGGGACTGTAAGAGGCGCACTCATCCGCCAGTTGGTCATGTCGGTAAAGTATTGTTGTGGTATAGGAATGTATAATGGTACAGGGGTAGATGGTAGTAAAATTGGTGAGGGATATTATCCACTATTATATAGTTTGGGTCCTTGATACTGATTGGCTGAAAGCCGTGGTATATTAGATAGTATACCACAGGTATAACGCACAATTATTTGTTTACTGTTCTAATTACGTTAATAATAGCGAAAAGGCACCTCTGGGGTTTGTAGCATATGGCTAATATACCATGGCTAAGGGCTGTATGCAGGCAATTCGCGTTGCGTCGTGCCTAAGAACAGCCCTTAAACGTGGTATATTGGCAATATACCACATCCCCCTCGTGCCGTGCCTTATCGCTTAAATATACCATGGGTATGACACAAAATGACTTGTTTACTGTATAATTATGTTGATAACCAGTTTATGATAGCAGTAAGGCACTTCAGGGGTTTGTGGCATATGGCCAATATACCACGGCTAAGGGGTGTACCAAGGCACTCCGCGTTGCGTCGTGCGTAAGAACAGCCCTTTGCTGTGGAATATTGGCCATACACAGTACCAGACCTCCTCGGGCCTTAGTGCTTAAGTATAATATGTTTTGGTATATAACTCACCAGTATAGGGGTCGATGCTGGAAGGAAAACGATAGTCCACTATGGTTTGAAGCCAACTAGGAAGTGGGGGCATTTTAGGAAGTTTGAGGATTTTGATTGGGTATCCATAGAAGTCCCAGTACTCCTCTGCCTCTTCCTCCACCGTGGCTGGGATGTCCTTCATGTCCTCTTCTGGAGGAGGGGGTGCCTTGGCTGGGGCTGGGAGTCAAAAGTTATAGGTTATGTGAAAAAAGGACATGGGTCAGGGTTGCATTTGTATATTTTAGAAAATCCTATGGCAATTGTGTATTTTGCTTGTTGTTAGGTCAAGGGTCAGAGTCACAGGTTAAAGGATATGTTTAGTGGTAACCTACAGGCTTGGGGGCTGTCTTCCTCAGAGTCGTCAGGGTCCATCAGTTTTTCCTTCTTGCGGACCGTCCTCGCCTTAAACAGCTTGACCAGTGTAGTCACTCTCTCTTGGACAATCACACTGCCATAGCTGGCTGCTGATGCTGGACGATCCCTGCAGGATATGACATCATCAGTGAGGGAGTGTGTGTGTGTGTGCATGTGTGCAAGTGTACATGTGTGTTTGCATCACAGGAGGTTGGTGGCACCTTAATTGGGGAGGACGGGCTCATGATAATGGTATCAAATACACCAAACACATGGTTTCCATGCCATTCCATTTACTCTCTTCCGGCCATTGTTAAGAGCTGTCCTCCGCTCATCAGCCTCCACTGGTTTTGCATGCATGTTGTGCATTTGCCTGTGTGGCATCACTCACTCATATTCCACAGTCAAGAGGCCGGTCTGCATCTCCAAGTCATCAACACCACAAACATCATCCTCTTCAGCACTTCTCTCTTCTACCGGGAGGAGCGAGCCACTGAGGGGAAGGCGATACAAGATTAGGCAATAGGAGACAAAGAGAAAAGGGTAGGATAACTGCACAAAGAAAGCTGCCATAACTTACTCTGTAGCCACAGCTTTGCTGAATGTGTGAGAAAAAGAAAGAGTAATATTAGGGTCATCCTAGGCAAATCACTATAGAGCAAGTCTGTACATCTAAACTCAGCAAAAAAAAGAAACGTCCCTTTTTCAGGACCTGTCTCAAAGATAATTCGTAAAAATCCAAATAACTTCACAGAACTTCATTGTAAAAGGTTTATTAAACACTGTTTCCCATGCTTGTTCAATGAACCATAAACAATTAATGAACATGCACCTGTGGAACAGTCGTTAAGACACTAACAGCTTACAGACGGTAGACAATTAAGGTCACAGTTTTGAAAACTTAGGACACTAAAGAGGCCTTTCTACTGACTCTGAAAAACACCAAAAGAAAGATGCCCAGGGTCCCTGCTCATCTGCGTGAACGTGCCTTAGGCATGCTGCAAGGCGGTATGAGGACTGCAGATGTGGCCAGGGCAATGAATTGCAATGCCCGTACTGTGAAACGCCTAAGACAGAGCTACAGGGAGACAGGATGGACAGCTGATTGTCCTCGCAGTGGCAGACCACGTGTAACAACACCTGCACAGGATCGGTACATCCCAACATCACACCTGCGGGACAGGTACAGGATGGCAACAACAACTGCCCGAGTTACACCAGGAACGCACAATCCTTCAGACTGTCTGCAATAGGCTGAGAGAGGCTGGACTGAGGGCTTGTAGGCCTGTTGTAAGGCAGTGGGCACAGTGTGCCTATGGGCACAAACCCACCGTCGCTGGACCAGACAGGACTGGCAAAAAGTGCTCTTCACTGACGAGTTGCGGTTTTGTCTCACCAGGGGTGACGGTCGGATTCGCGTTTATCTTCGAAGGAATGAGCGTTACACCGAGGCCTGTACTCTGGAGCGGGATCGATTTGGAGGTGGAGGGTCCGTCATGGTCTGGGGCGGTGTGTCACAGCATCATCAGACTGAGTTTGTTGTCATTGCAGGCAATTTCAAAGCTGTGCGTTACAGGGAAGACATCCTCCTCCCTCACGTGGTACCCTTCCTGCAGGCTCATCCTGACATGACCCTCCAGCATGACAATGCCACCAGCCATACTGCTTGTTCTGTGCATGATTTCCTGCAAGACAGGAATGTCAGTGTTCTGCCATGGCCAGAGAAGAGCCTGGATCTCAATCCCATTGAGCATGTCTGGGACCTGTTGGATCGGAAGGTGAGGACTAGGGCCATTCCCCCCAGAAATGTTCGGGAACTTCCAGGTGCCTTGGTGGAAGAGTGGGGTAACATCTCACAGCAAGAACGGGCAAATCTGGTGCAGTCCATTACGAGGAGATGCACCACAGTACTTAATGCAGCTAGTGGCCAAACCAGATACTGACTGTTACTTTTGATTTTGCCCCCGACCCCCTTTGTTCAGGGACACATTATTCCATTTCTGTTAGTCACATGTCTGTGGAACAGTTTATGTCTCAGTTGTTGAATCTTGTTATGTTCATACAAATATTTACACGTTAAGTTTGCTGAAAATAAACGCAATTGACAGTGAGAGGACGTTTCTTTTTTTGCTGAGTTTACTATAATCATCAGATAGACTTTTGAAGCAGCAGAGTGTATAGTCAGTTTACCTGTGCTTGGTCATGGGGACGAGAGGCACGGTCAGAGAGATGGACAGGGGGTCCTGGGAGGTGATGATCTGGGGGATGCTGCGACCCCCTCTCATCCCTACGTCTCTGTCCACATCCTCTACTTTAACTTCTGGCAGCACATTCCCTCTGTCCTTACCAATGTTCTCTGAAGAACACAAAGTAGGATTCTAGAACTCTGATACACATCAATGTTCCAGAACTCTATGAGGAATCCCTGACAGATTATTCTAGAACTCTAGAAAACTCACTCGAGCGTTCTGTTGATACACACCAACAACCCAGAACTATCAGATGAAAATTCTAGAAACAACACTTGAGAGCGTTCTAGAATTTTTGTAGGAAGGCGAAACATTCTAGAACCCATGGGGTTTGTTTAGCCCAGGGATAACTTGGGTACAACAGTAAAGAGGCTATTGTCATGACTTCCTCATGAGGCTAGTTGGAAGAGTGCCAAGTGTGTCCAGGGCGGGGGGGTTGCTACTTTGAAGAGTCTCAGATGTGTGTTTTGATTTGCACTTTTTTGGTTGCTACATGATTCCATATTTGTTATTTCATAGTTTTGTTGTCTTCACTATTATTCTACAATGTAGAAAAAAGTAAAAAAATAAATAAATAAAGAGGCTATTGTCATTGATGTGAAAGAACGACACAACACAGCACGACATGGCACAACAAGACACGGCATTGCACAACACAGAACAGCACGGCACAGAACATTTCACCCTTTAGAGGGTTCAGTTCACCTGAGCAGTGGGTGGATGGCTGCTACTCTTCGCGATGAAGCAGGGGGGACGGTAGAGAGCATGATGGCAGAAATGTGGAGGTTGGGGGTCAAGGGGTCAGGGGCGAGGATGGGGTCAGGATGGGGTTGGGAGGTCTCAGGATAGGTGAAACTTGATTTGGTGTTCTGAGGAGAGGTTGATCTAATTTGACACTCATTTTATGAATCTAACTACAGGTCTGCTGGGAGGGGAAGGCTTGGGAGAGGGGAAGGGAGTGCTACTCTTTGGAGGCATCTTCCTGGGGTTGGGACACTGTGTTTTGGTTAAGTCTGTTGAGGCAGTTGAGGATCATTTGACAGTACTGTCGCGCCTGCTTGGGTAGCTCGGACATTTCATGTTTTAGCAGGGTTAGCTCTTCTGGCAGGGCGAGCATAGACAGTTTAGGAGGGGTCAGGTTGTTGTCGCGTAGCAACTGGTTGAGACTGTCGAGGCACTGGCAGGCGTTGGGGATATGCACAAGCAGGCTCCTGATTGGAGAGCAACTGGAGGGCACTGGGTGGAGACACGGTCAGACAGCCAATCAAATCAATACAATCAAGCAAAACTGGAAGTCATGATAAGATCGAAAATGTTAGAGAAGTAGTTAGTAGTAGTAGTTTTGATGTCCGGTAATTGTGCTGTCATATACACTATATATACAAAAGTATGTGGACACCCCTTCAAATTAGTCGATTCGGCTATTTCAGCCATACCCGTTGCTGACAGGTGTATAAAATCGACCACACAGCCATGCAATCTCCATAGACAAACATTGACAGTAGAATGGCCTTACTGAAGAGCTCAGAGATCTTAAACGTGGCACCATCATACAGTAGGATGTCACATTTCCAACAAATCAGTTCATCAGACTTCTGCCCTGCTAGAGCTGCCCCGGTCAACTGTCAACTATTGTGAAGTGGAAATGTCTAGGAGCAACAACATCTCAGCCGCAAAGTGGTAGGCAACACAAACTCAGAACGGGACCGTTGAGTGCTAAAGCGCGTAGCACGTAACAATTGCCTGTCCTCGGTTGCAACACTCCCTACCGAGTTCCAAACTGCCTCTGTAAGCAACATCAGCACAAGAACTGTTTGTCGGGAGCTTCATGAAATGGGTTTCCATGGCCGAGCAGCCGCACACAAGCCTAAGATCACCATATGCAATGCCAAGCATCGGCTGGAGTGGTGTAAAGCTCACCGCCATTGGACTCCGTAGCAGTGGAAACGCGTTCTCTGGAGTGTTGTACCAAGCTTCACCATCTGGCATGCCAGGAGAACGCTACCTGCCCCAATGCATAGTGCCAACGGTAAAGTTTGGTGGAGGAGGAATAATGGTTTTGGGCTGTTTTTCATGGTTCGGGCTACGCCCCTTGGTTCCAGTGAAGGAAAATCTTAACGCTACAGTATACAATGACATTCTAGATGATTCTTTGCTTCCAAAGTTGTGGCAACAGTTTGAGGAAGGCTCTTTCCTGTTTCAGCATGACTATGCCCCCGTACTCAAAGCGAGGTCCATACAGAAATTATTTGTCGAGATTGGTGTGGAAGAACTTGACTGGCCTGTACAGAGCCCTGACCTCAACCTCATCAATTACCTTTAGGATGAATTACAACGCCGGCTGCGAGCCACGCCTAATCGCCCAACATCACTGCTCGACCTCACTAATGCTGTTGTGGCTGAATGGAAGCAAGTCCCTGTAGCAATGTTCCAACATCTAGTGGAAAGCCTTCCCAGAAGAGTGGAGGCTGTTATAGCACCAAAGGGGAGACCAACTCCATATTAATGCCCATGATTTTGGAATGAAATGTTCGACGAGCAGGTGCACATATACTTTTGGCCATGTAGTGTATATACACTACTGTTCAGCTTTGACGAATATCCTCAGATTACATGAAGCAGGAAGACTCACCTTCACACCCTCCTTCGTCGACACCTTCCTCTTCCTGTAATGAGAGCAGTGAACATAAAAAAACATTATCCATTGGTAACACCCATGTAACTACAGGGTGATAACAAGGAGACCGTTGGCTGTTAAAATGTTCCCTACCTGAGGGGTGGCAGTAGGCGGAGCCTTCGGGTTGGCTGGTTCTGGCTGGTCGGTCAATGCCGGGGCCTTTGTCGCTGGGGGAGACTGATTCTTTGTCAGTTCTGGATCTGGTTCTGGTTCTGGCTCTGGTTCAGGAGAAGACTCTCTGGGGGTAGACACTGGGGGACTTGGTTTGACTGGCTCCGCCTCTGCCTCAACCTCGGACAACTCCTCGGCTGGACACACATCCACCAGGCACCTGGAGAGGGAGTGTGGTCCAATCAGTGCAGCTTTACTGTGTGAGATAGCCAATAGGAGTAGCGTTAAACACTGAGAGAACCTATCAATACAGTCTTAGTGCTGGAAGTGAAGCAGAGAAAACACACATCCACCTAGCTCTGGTTCAGGGCGTTAGAGCTGCTTGCTAGAAGGCTCAGCGTTAACATTGGCATATGCACTCTGGGCATACAGAGTAAGAACATGTCTCACAATTGCAGATAATTAATTCTCCACTGGTAAGAGAATAATTTATATCTGTCACTGAAATAGATGCAGCCAGAACTCAACAACAATGTAGACAGATTGTTCCCTATTACACAACTCACTCCGAACCCATTGGAAAATCTCTCTGAAGTTCTCCAAAGCCTATGTGGTCTCCTTCATCCGTGACTGTTTGCCACTTAATTGTGGCTAATCCTGGAGTTTGGTCTGATTAATGATAACCGGATTGGTTGGTTTGGAGGAAAAACGTCTGAGTTTGATATGAACTATAACTGCCGGACAGTCACAAACTCAGGATAAATTGTCAAGACAACCAACGACAACAAGATCAGACAGATACGAATGGAAGGATTTAAGACAATGTTGCCATACCAGCATTGAATTAACAAAATAATATTTGTCAATCGGGAGTGTGAGGATGGATACTGGGGAGAGGATTATATTTACATTTTGTCTTTGAATTGGCTTCTGTCTGTTTGACATTGGGTTAGATCTCAACTATGTTTTCATGAATGAAATAATTGTTTCATGTAGAAAACAAAAAAAAAGACTAAGTTAAACATATCCCAGACTAGTCATCCTTAGCATCGCCGCCGGCCCTCCAATGAGAATACAGTATCTGGCTCAGAAGTCATTCTTAATGGTCTAAATTAGATTTTATAACCTACCTTTTCAGGTCCGCTCTGATTCAATGAGGAATTGGTGGCACAAGACAATACAAGAGATGTGTCAAACTGAATAAGATCTTGTCTCACCATTTCTATCAGCTCTCAAGCTCAGCACAAAGCACTGTTGTTAGGCCTATAGACTGTTGCTTTAGCATGCTATAGTCTCCAGACTGAACAGCAGATAGCGCTGAAGCTGCTTAGTAAATTCATTGCTCAACCTCCAAGTGATAGCTGTAACAGTGTAAACAATGTTGTACAGTGCCTTCAGAAAGTATTCACACCCCTTGACTTTTTTTTTTTTTTTTGTGTTACAGCCTGAATTCAAAATTTATTAAAATGAGATTTTGTGTCACTGGCCTGAACACAATACCCCATAATGTCAAAGTGGAATTATGTTTTTAGACATTTTTATAAATTAATAAAAATGAAAAGCTGAAATGTCTAGCAACAATAAGTATTCAACCCTTTTGTTATGGCAAGCCTAACTCATTTCAGGAGTAAAATATTTCTACTAAGCTAACATATTGAATAGATTTTGAATCTTAGGACCCCTTAATATATATACATATATTTTTTGTAAAAGAAATAGAATAGAGCTAAGCACAGGCACAATCCTAGAGGAAAAGTCTGCTTTCCTACAGACACTGGGAGACAAATTCTCCTTCAGCAAGACAATAAACTAAAACACAAGGCCAAATATACACTGAAGTTGCTTACAACATTGAATGTTCCGGAGTGGCCTAGTTACAGTTTTGACTTAAATCGGCTTGAAAATCTATGGCATGGCTTGAAAATGGCTGTCTAGCAATGATCAACAACCAACTTGACAGAGCTTGAAGAATTTTTTTAAAGAATAATGTGCAAATATTGTACAATCCAGGTGTGCAAAGCTCTTGGAGACTTACCCAGAAAGTCTCACAGCTGTAATAACTGCCAAAGGTGATTCTAACATGTATTGACTCAGGGGTGTGAATACTTTAGTAAATTAGATATTTCTGTACTTAATTTTCAATAAATGTGCAAAAATGTCTAAAAACATGTTTTCACTTTGTCATTATGGGGTATTGTGGGTAGATGGGTAAAAAAAAAAATGTAATCCATTTTGAATTCAGGCTGTAACACAACAAAATGTGGAATAAGTATGAATACTTTCTGAAGGCACTGTATGATATCAAAATATAGTCTTTATCCTCCTCATCTTCATATCTCACTATGCATGAGATAATTCCTGAGGAAGAATCTACCACCTACCATGACTGGGGATGTACATTACTTCTGAACACTCAAAATATGAATCTTAAACTCCACAGAATAAATAAATCACTCTTTACTTTTGGGTTCAGTAAAAGCCACAAAGCTGAGCGCATGTTGGACGGCAAACTGTTTAGCCACATGGGAATGCCACAGCTTAAGCTTTGTTGTCTTCAGATATCTCATTGTCTTCAACGCTCACAATTTTCTCAACGACAGTAACCTCTATGACTTTATTTTTCTCAGGACTTTTTTTCTCCATGCTATTGTCGCTCTCGTGAAGCAGCTTTAACCTGGACGATTTGACCATGAGAAGGTTAGGAATTAGACATTGAAACTCTATCACTTACCAACTCTATCAGCACTCAAGCTGGGGAGAAAGCGCTGCATGGAATGTTGGCTTTGAATCCATGCAGTTCAGAGTTAATTGCAGTAAGTACTGAAGCTGCCCAATAATATGTAACCAATTAATAATATGTTAACAATATGTGTTACCATAAATCTTAACTTTGTTCAGCTTTACAAGTTTGTGCCCAAACACTGTCCATACAGTGAGGAAAGAAAGTATTTGATCCCCTGCTGATTTTGTTGGAGACCTGGGCCAGCTCCCCGTGCTTACCAGATGGAGCATCGCACTGGTAAGGCACCGTGTGAGGCGGTGAAACGCACATATCATGAAGAGCAGACAAACAGAGCCCCTCAGCCCTCCAGAAAGTATGTAGGCTACTGTGCAGCAGTGTTAGAAGTAGCAAGCTCTGTATCCTATAAAACATATGGATTATGAGTCAAACTGTGGAGGGAAGAGGATGGGGTCAAAGGTTTGGATATGAGATGTTAAAATGCTTGAGATAGAAGCTGCCCATAACTACAGATTTAGGATCAGATTAGACAACCCCTGACTATAATCTTAACCATTAACGTGGCGATTTAATGTCTGACTCCGGAGAAGTGGTTAAGGGCCTGAGTCAAAACACCTGGCCTGGAGACCAGGTCAGACGGCAGGGGTCAATACATCAGACAATCACACAGAGCCAAAAGGCATTGCTGAACACAACGCCAATCCCAATTCATCACTCATACAGACAAAGAGAGAGATCTCTGGGGAAAATATGAGATTGTAAAAAGGTGAGTGTGAGACAGAGGGAAAAATAAATAGGGAATAGGAGTATTTTATTACTTCTCTTCCACTTTCGCAATAGCAGCCTCCTCTGCCTCTTTCTTGATGCTCTCCATGAGGGGAGTCCATCTCTCTGTCTGTGTCTCTGCATCCTCTGCTTCTTGTTGCATGGCCATAACCTGCTGCGACAGAGACTACAGTACATACAGAAAGTATGGCTATTGCAGCTCCAGATAAAGAACATTATTAAGTTCAATGGCATTTCCACTATAAAAATTGAACAATTTTGTTTCGTCATATTGTTGGTGACTTTCTGATCAGCTTTGAAGCACTGTCTGGGTTAGGGTTTGGCCAGGGTAGGCCGTCATTGTAAGTAAGAATTTGTTCTTAACTGACTTGCCTAGTAAAATAAAGCTAAAATGTATATATATTGCCACTTTTGTCATTTCAAGCATGGTAATCTACTGACTACCAGCAAGGCTGTCTCTGATTCTGCCTCTGACCTGGGGTAGGAGTGAGGATGAGGCCTGGAGCAGGGCCGCTTTGTTTTCCTTCTTCTCCCAATCCGGGTCTACCTCCTCCAGAACCATGTCTTCATGGCCCTGCAGGATGAGGACTAAACAGGAAATAGGAAACAAGTTTCAGGAAAAGGAGGTGGGTCAGTGGGTTAAGTATTAGAGGATATGGAACAATAGGGTGGGATCAACCAATCAAGGGAAAGACCTCATATTCATCACTCAAATAATGCTTAAGCTGTGTTCATAAACAAGTGGGAAGATGGTATTTATCACATACGACTGGGAAAAATCTATTTAAAAGCCCCTCCAACTGGTAACAACTAGTGGGAAGCTTGTCTATCCTCCCTGAGCTTCGACTTCTCCCACATGCTGGACTCCTGACGTCACCTACTAAGGAAATTACCTCAATAACAACATTTCCGTCACAATAGTGAAAAATATATATTTTGTATTTAACAGGTTCTACAGAAGTTAAAGTTGTACTTATTAACAAATAAGTCATATATGATGCATAACCAAGGTGTCTAATATGATTCAGAGAAGTTTCACATGATTTCTCAAAATAGTGGGAAGCTTGTCTATCCTCCCTGAGCTTCGACTTCTCCCACATGCTGGACTCCTGACGTCACCTACTAAGGAAATTACCTCAATAACAACATTTCCGTCACAATAGTGAAAAATATATATTTTGTATTTAACAGGTTCTACAGAAGTTAAAGTTGTACTTATTAACAAATAAGTCATATATGATGCATAACCAAGGTGTCTAATATGATTCAGAGAAGTTTCACATGATTTCTCAAAATGGTCAAAAAACCACAAGCATAAATCTCCAAGGTATACTTTTACAGGTGAATTTGGCAAAAGAAGTCTGTATTCACAGCTTCAAACATAATGTTTAAAGGGTGTAGTTCACATATGTGCTTTCATTTTCAATACATTGAATCCATGATGCTTGTGGTATATGAATATCTTAGTGGTCAAATTTGCAACCAATGGGAAAGTACAGTGGCTATAATTTATTATACAGTATAAATTTAATCATAGCAGATTATTTATTTTTTCAGAAGATTGAAGTTGATTAGGTTATAGATATACTTGATCAAGATGCTCTTAAAGATGATTTGACGATCATCCATTAACCTTTACATATGTTTAAATCAGCGATTTTGACTGTAAAACGTAATATTTTGTAATTTTGGGGGGGGAATTGCCATTGGAGAATTACCAGCCTTTCAGCACGCTTATAGGGAAGGACATTCAACAAGCACAGCACTCACACAAATCACTGATGATTGGCTGAGAAAAATTGATGATACAAATATTGTGGGGGCTGTTTTGTTAGACTTCAGTGTGGCTTTTGACATTATCGATCATAGTCTCCAACTTACAGTGGGGAAAAAAAGTATTTAGTCAGCCACCAATTGTGCAAGTTCTCTCACTTAAAAAGATGAGAGAGGCCTGTAATTTTCATCATAGGTACACTTCAACTATGACAGACAAAATGAGGAAAAAAAATCCAGAAAATCACATTGTAGGATTTTTTTATGAATTTATTTGCAAATTATGGTGGAAAATAAGTATTTGGTCACATACAAACAAACAAGATTTCTGGCTCTCACAGACCTGTAACTTCTTCTTTAAGAGGCTCCTCTGTCCTCCACTCATTACCTGTATTAATGGCACCTGTTTGAACTTGTTATCAGTATAAAAGACATCTGTCCACAACCTCAAACAGTCACACTCCAAACTCCACTATGGCCAAGACCAAAGAGCTGTCAAAGGACACCAGAAACAAAATTGTAGACCTGCACCAGGTTGGGAAGACTGAATCTGCAATAGGTAAGCAGCTTGGTTTGAAGAAATCAACTGTGGGAGCAATTATTAGGAAATGGAAGACATACCAGACCACTGATAATCTTCCTCGATCTGGGGCTCCACGCAAGATCTCACCCCGTGGGGTCAAAATGATCACAAGAACGGTGAGCAAAAATCCCAGAACCACACGGGGACCTAGTGAATGACCTGCAGAGAGCTGGGACCAAAGTAACAAAGCCTACCATCAGTAACACACCTCGCCGCCAGGGACTCAAATCCTGCAGTGCCAGACGTGTCCCCCTGCTTAAGCCAGTACATGTTCAGGCCCGTCTAAAGTTTGCTAGAGAGCATTTGGATGATCCAGATGAGGATTGGGAGAATGTCAGATGAAACCAAAATAGAACTTTTTGGTAAAAACTCAACTCGTCGTGTTTGGAGGACAAAGAATGCTGAGTTGCATCCAAAGAACACCATACCTACTGTGAAGCATGGGGGTGGAAACATCATGCTTTGGGGCTGTTTTTCTGCAAAGGGACCAGGACGACTGATCCGTGTAAAGGAAAGAATGAATGGGGCCATGTATCGTGAGATTTTGAGTGAAAACCTCCTTCCATCAGCAAGGGCATTGAAGATGAAACGTGGCTGGGTCTTTCAGCATGACAATGATCCCAAACACACCGCCGAACAACGAAGGAGTGGCTTCGTAGAAGCATTTCAAGGTCCTGGAGTGGCCTAGCCAGTCTCCAGATCTCAACCCCATAGAAAATCTTTGGAGGGAGTTAAAAGTCTGTGTTGCCCAGCGACAGCCCCAAAACATCACTGCTCTAGAGGAGATCTGCATGGAGGAATGGGCCAAAGTACCAGCAACAGTGTGTGAAAACCTTGTGAAGACTTACAGAAAACATTTGACCTCTGTCATTGCCAACAAAGGGTATATAACAAAGTATTGAGATAAACTTTTGTTATTGACCAAATACTTATTTTCCACCATAATTTGCAAATAAATTCATAAAAAATCCTACAATGTGATTTTCTGGATTTCTTTTCCTCATTTTGTCTGTCATAGTTGAAGTGTACCTCTCTCATCTTTTTAAGTGAGAGAACTTGCACAATTGGTGGCTGACTAAATACTTTCTTTCCCCACTGTATGTATTATGGCTTTACACCCCCTGTTATATTGTGGATAAGAGGGTGTTATTTAATGGAAGCCTCTCCAACATAATCCAGGTAGAATCAGGAATTCCCCAGGGCAGCTGTCTAGGCCCCTTACTTTTTTCAATCTTTACTAACAACATGCCACTGGCTTTGAGTAAAGCCTATGTATGCGGATGACTCACCATTATACACGTCAGCTGCTACAGAGACTAAAATGACTGCAACACTTAACAAAGAGCTGTAGTTAGTTTCATAATGGGAAGGAATAAGGAATAATTTAGTCCTAAATATTTCAAAAAAATAAAAAAACAGAGAAGTGGTGCGTGCATATGTATTCACCCCCTTTGCTATGAAGCCTCTAAAAAAATCTGGTGCAACCAATTACCTTCAGAAGTTACATAATTAGTTAGATTGCACACAGGTGGACTTTATTTAAGTGTCACATGATCTGTCACCTGATCTCAGTATATATACACCTGTTCTGAAAGGCCACAGAGTCTGCAACACCACTAAACAAGGGGCACCACCAAGCAAGCGGCACCATGAAGACCAAGGAGCTCTCCAAACAGGTCAGGGATGAAGTTAAGGAGAAGGTACAGATCAGGGTTGGGTAATAACAAAGATATCAGAAACTTTGAACATCCCACGGAGCACCATTAAATCCATTATAAAAAAATTGAAAGAATATGGCACCACAACAAACCTGCCAAGAGAGGGCCACTCACCAAAACTCACGGACCAGGCAAGGAGGGCATTAATCAGAGAGGCAACAAAGAGACCAAAGATAACCCTGAAGGAGCTGCAAAGCTCCACAGGAGAGATTGGAGTGTCACGATCTTGTTGAATAACAGACCAAGGTGCAGCGCAGACTGAGTTCCACATCTTTTAATAGGTGAAACTTACAAACAATAAGCAAAGATCTGACATCAACTGTCACATACACAATACAAACAATGACCCACAAAGCAAGTGGGAAAATAACTAACTTAAATATGGTCCCCAATTAGAGGTAACGACAAACAGCTGCCTCTAATTGGGAACCATCAAAAAACCAAACAGAAAATAAAACATAGACCAAAAACCCCCCTGATCACGTCCTGCCCTAAACACCTTAGATGAGCCAGAAGGCTATCTGTGGCCAGGACGTGACATGGAGTATCTGTCCATAGGACCACTTTAAGCCGTACACTCCACAGAGCTGGGCTTTACGGAAGAGTGTCCAGAAAAAAGTAATTGCTTAAAGAAAGAAATAAGCAAACACGTTTGGTGTTCGCCAAAAGGCATGTGGGAGACTCTCCAAACATGGAAGAAGGTATTCTGGTCAGATGAGACTAAAATTGAGCTTTTTGGTCATCAAGGAAACCACTATGTTTGACGCAAACCCAACACCTCTCATCCCTCCGAGAACACCATCCCCATGCTGTGGGGATATTTTTCATCGGCAGGGACTGGGAAACTGAAGAATGATGGATGGCACTAAATACAGGGAAATTCTTGAGGGAAACCTGTTTCAGTCTTCCAGAGATTTGAGACCGGGACGGAGGCTCACCTTCCAGCAAGACAATGACCCTAAGCATACTGCTAAAGCAACACTAGAGTGGTTTAAGCATTTAAACGTCTTGGAATGGCCTAGTCAAAGCCCAGACCTCAATCCAATTGAGAATCTGTGGTATGACTTAAAGTTTCCTGTACACCAGCGGAACCCATCCAACTTGAAGGAGCTGGACTAGTTGTGCCTTGAAGAATGGGAAAAAAATCCCAGTGGCTAGATGTGCCAAGCTTATAGAGACATATCCCAAGAGACTTGCAGCTGTAATTGCTGCAAAAGGTGGCTCTGCAAAGTATTGACTTTGGGGGGGTGAATAGTTATGCAATGTTGTAAATGACTATTGTAGCTGGAAATGGATGATTTTGAATGGAATATCCACATAGGCGTACAGTGGCCCATTATCAGCAACCATCACTCCTGTGTTCCAATGACACGTTGTGTTAGCTAATCCAAGTTTATCCTTTTAAAAGGCCAATTGATCATTAGAAAACCCTTTTGCAATTATGTTAGCACAGCTGAAAACTGTTGTCCTGATTAAAGAAGCAATAAAACTGGCCTTCTTTAGACAAGTTGAGCAGCTGGAGCATCAGCCTTTGTGGGTTCGATTACAGGCTCAAAATGGCCAGAAACAAAGAACTTTCTTCGGAAACACCTCAGTCTATTCTTGTTCTGAGAAATTACCAAGAAACTGAAGATCTCGTACACTGCTGTGTACTACTCCCTTCACAGAACAGCACAAACTAACCAGAATAGAAAGAGGAGTGTGAGTCCCCGGTGCACAACTGAGCAAGAGGACATGTACTGTACATTAGAGTGTCTAGTTTGAGAAACAGATGCCTGACAAGTCCTCACCCGGCAGGTTCATTATATAGTACCCGCAAAACACCCGTTTCAACGTCAACTGTGAAGAGGCAACTCCGGGATGCTGGCCTTCTAGGCAGAGTTGCAAAGAAAAAGCCATATCTCAGACTGGCCAATAAAAATAAAAGATTAAGATGGGCAAAAGAACACAGATACTGGACAGAGGAACTCTAGCAACATAACATTATTTATAAAAAGCAATCTATTAATATTATTTTTGAATACTATCATTTGTTTACAAGCATGATAGTTGGTCCCGTGTAGCTCAGCTGGTTGCGCATGGTGCTTGCAACACGAGGGTTGTAGGTTTGTTTCCCTACAGGGGATCAGCATGTTTTTTTGTAAATGTGTGCTCTTGCTACTACAAGTGGCTCTGGATAAGGCCATATGTTAAATGACAAAAATGGTACCTTTTTTCTGTGCTTTTAGTTTTTTGTGCATTAGCCAATTGGCGTTTCTCAACGAGTTCAAAGCACATGAATTCATCCGACTGGCATTTGAAACGTCAAAACTGGTAATTACCACCTTCCCACTTGGTCATGAACGCAGCATTACTCCACTCCCAATTTGAATATTGAAATGAAAGGGATAGTCCACCCAATTTACAACCTCATCTTATGGATGGCTAGATATTAGTCTTTGGACTCAGAGAATCAGTGGCCCACTGATTTGGCGTTATATACTGTATAGCAAATGTGGGGGGTAGCCCTGACCAGGACTGTGAACCTGGGTCCAGCGACTGTCAAGCCAACACCTTAACCGTTACACCAAGAGGTCAGAACCTTTTGACTAGGTTGCTAGGGGTTGAGTTAAGGTTGCTACATTACCTCCTTCCTTCAGGAGAGTGTTCTAAGTTCTAAGCACCATCCCACTTCTGACAACAATGTAGCAAATTCAGGGGGTAGGCCCAACCGGGACTTGAACCCGGGTCCAGCAACTGTCAAGAAAACTGTGACGCCAAAAGGAACAAACCTCTTGACTAGGTCGCTAGATGTTGGCTTAATGTCGCTACAATACATTGCAGTATTGTGCTTTACAAAAGGTTAGCATTAGCTGTACAGATCCCTAGAAAATATATTCAACAAATACAGTTTTACAACTTTTAATCATATCATGTAATTCAGACCCCTTTATATACTTGGCTGTTTGAATATTTATAGGTATACGCCTAATTGATTGATTGGTAGATTGATTGGCAGATTGATTGACTGTCACACAATACACCAGACTGCACTTCAAACTCTTTATTAATCATAAACAAACTGCATATAATGTAACAACATCTTCATAAGAATAGTAGAGCTGCCTGGGCTTAGCTACTTATTATGTTCGTTTCATTTAACAAACATAATAACAACAGTACTAACAGTAGTGTGTCTATGCTAACAGTACGTTGACTACAAACCGTGTGTGAAATATAGTGCTAGCCAATCCAACTGTTTTTTTTTATTGTCACGGTTCCTTACAATCTCAAAACAATTGATAGTAGTGTATTGATTCTACACTGTTTAAAATGAGAATGGAAGTATTGGCAAAAGCATGTGATCACCCTGTCTCTCTGGAGAAAACAGAATTCTTAGGCTTTTTGAGATTCCTAGGCTTTTTAGATAATTGTTTATGGAATAATCATTAGCATAATTGTGCCATTGCTATTAGAGTGAGATATTGTCTCCAAAGTGATGATTCTAACAGATAATGATCATAGTATTGAAAGCACAATAAACCCCTTTGGCTATGTTGACACAGCCATCCTAGCAACCCAATTCAAATTTTGTTTCATATCCAACCATTTTTTCTGACTGTTTACACTCAGGTTTATATGGGATAGGTTTGTGCATTCACACATTTAACATCTGAAATAGCACACATATGCAATGCTAATTTACTCATTATTTTATGTAAAAAAACAACAACTTTTCAGAGCAAAAAAATACATTTGATCTGAGCATCCACACTGAGGTTGCATATGGAGCATCAGAATCGTATCAGAATTGAGAGCCACATACGGATGTCGAATAAATCAGAACTTAAAAGATCAGATTCCATGTGTTTTTTTTTTGCTGTTTAGACATTGGGGGAAAGATCATATGTGTATCAGATATGCAAAATAATTGACATACAATCAAAATTGAGCTTCTGGTTTATGGGTATACATAATACATAATTAGTAATTTGATTCAGAATCTCTTATCATTGGTTCAATCGTTTGTGGAAAGGAGAGGGGGAAAGTGCATTATGCGTTATAGCTGCGCAAGAACTGAAAGCTATATTGCTTTCTATCTATAAGAATTTATTCTTATTTGACTTGCCTAGTTAAATAAAAGTTCAATAAAAATACAAATAAAATCTATGTGTGTGACAGAGGAGGCTGGTGGGAGGAGCTATAGGAGGACACACTCATTGTAATGGCTGGAATGGAATAAATTGAATGATATCAAACACATCAAACATAAGGCACCCTTAGCAAAGTTGCCAACAACTGGATGCATCTGGTTTTCAGGGATACTGCTATCTTTAACCTAGGTTCCTTTTCCGCTGAAAACCAGATATGCTTTGTTAGGTAAAAAATATGGAAACCAGATATTTGACTCCATTCCATTTATGCCATTCCAGCCATTACAATGAACCTGTCCTCCTATAGCTCCTTCCACCAGCCTCCTCTGGTAAGTGTGTGTCCATTTATGAATTCCTCTGTCTTTTTTGCTTGTCTGTTGAACTGCCTGTCTCACTCCAATCTTCAGTGTGTGCGCCTGTGGTATATGTTTTTGTGAGCAACTTTTTCCCAGTCTTCCTTCTCCTTTTGTTTAAGGGGCTCTCAGCACACCTTCGCCCCTGAAACAGAATGAGAAGAGGAGCCCAGTTAGAGTCTGCCTCATCATGGACACTAGCCCTAATCAACCAATCAATACACCCTGTAATTAACCAATCAACCAATCAATACACCCTGTAATTAACCAATCAACTAATCAATGAACCTGCAAATCACCACTTCACTACACTACTGATCAATCAATCAAACTACCTCAAAGCATAACTCAGGTCACTGAAGTGTGTCCACAACTGATATCAGACTCAAAGGAACAGTGCCAATGTCTGGTTGTAGTCTCTGTTCTGCCTGTCTGTTGTCTATTGGAAGTTCAGACTTCGTTGTACACTGTTTCAGATTTTATATGACCATAATGCTGATTGTTTTTTGAACACCATTTTCAGTTTTATGATCAGCCAATTACTTAGAGGTCTAAAGCACCTGAAGACGGGTTCTGTGAGATGATGTATGTGTATGAGAAAGCCATGAGAACAGCTTCACTTACTGTTCTGTACAGCCTCAGCGTTCTCCTGTCAGAGGGGGAGACACAAAACAAAAGATGTTAGACTTCAGTTTCCATTTACAGTACCTACATACTCTTTCAGCTATGTCCTGTTTAGTTGAAGTTTAAGAACTACTTTGAATGAAAATTATAATTTAACCCAAAACCAGGGTCTTGTTCATTCTTCATTAAGCACCAAACGGAAGAAAATGAAACAGGGAAGGACTATCTGAACTTATCCAATAAGAAATGTGGTTTACCATGCAAAGTGTTTTGCTACAGTGTACCTTAATGAATACTATCCTGGTTTGTTGCCTTGTGCTATTAGGAGGTTAGTCACTCACCGATCCACTGGGAGTCAGGACAGGCTGAGGTAACATACGACCGAGGCCCTGAACAATCCAGCCCACCACACTGTAGAAGGAGAACAGAGATATATGGACTGTCTACATCACAGGGCATGTTTAACAGCTGCTATCATGCTTTAGCAATATAGCACATTTCAGGGCTATTACTGTGTTATAACAGCGTCACGAATGTGTTTGCAAGCCGTTCCCATGCTATAGCAGCGTAGAGAATGTGTCAGATCATTGGGAAGGGAAAGGGGATACTTAGTCATTTGCACAACTGAATGCATTCAACCGAAATGTGTCTTCTGCATTTAACCCAACCCCTCTGAATCAGAGAGGTATGGGGGGCTGCCTTAATCGATGTCATCGGCACCTGGGGAGCAGTTGTTGTTGGAGGTTAACTGCATTGCGCAACCTTTCGGTTACTGGCCAATGCTCTTAGCAGGTAATGTAGAGTAGACATTGTAGACAGGGAATTACATTTTGCACATTTTTTGCCCGTATCTAGGTGGGCCAAAAGGTGCTAGGGTGAGGCAGTAATGTAAGCAGCCATATAAAACATCCATGACTTTTCCCCATATTGTGAGGGGCTTACACAGCGTGCTGGGTAGTCTGATACAGCTGTGGTACAATGCTTCCTAGCTGTGCCATTAGGTAGGAGGGGCTTTGATAGCTAAGCATGGCATTTCCTGCCAATTATAAGCTCTGGCCATTTTGTCACCTACTTGGGCTATTTCTCCTCCTCACTGTCATGACAACAGATACATAACAATACAAAACCGTTAAATATATTTTTTTATTAAACTGTTCAAGTAGTTCCCTTTACAACCTCTGAACAATCTGTAATATTTACATTAATAAGTACATGTTTGTGTATCAATGAGCTTGTAGTGTAAATACAACAGCGTACACGGCTGTGAGACTCACTTTGCTTTGGCCTCCTCTTCAGCTTCCAGAGATGGGGAGGTCACTGCAAGGGAAGAACAAACAGCTCATAAATATGCAACAGATGTAAAAACTTTTTTTTTTAAATAGGCTTGCTGGTGCATGAGGTTTCTAGCCTCGGAACAAGATAATATTGGTGATAGGCTGTTTTTAGTAATTTAGAGTAACCAATTGCTCAGCACCCCCAAGCATCCCTGTAATACATTTGAGGAGCTCTGTGTGGTAGAAGAGTACCTTTCTGTGGGCATGCGGCCTTCGCTGAGACGTCTTTGTTGATGTCAGCTGGCTGGGGAACCACCTTCTCAAAACCCTGCTTGATCCACTCATACACCCTGAGAACACGGCACACAGGCACAAACATGCACATTAGAATGTCATTGGAGACAACAAAGTGGGTAGAAGAGAGAGATTGAAGGAGAGAGAGAGGCACAAATGCACGCACACATTCATGTACACACACACACACCTGGGTGGGATTCCCTTCTCTTCTTCAGGCTCTTCATCTGACATAACCTCCACCACATGAATATGAGGAAGAGGCTCTGCATCTAGAGATAAAGAGTTCATCATCACCAGCAGCATCAGCATCATCATCACCCCCACCACAACTTCATCAATAGAACCACAAGCAATGTCATGACAATTATGATCCTGCTACTACTTCTACCCACAGAAAACGTATGTTGTTAGCTCTCACCTGGGACATCTTGGATAGCATGCACCTGCAGGGAAACAAACATTAACAGAAAATCTATCAATATTCAACACTCACAGACATCAACAATTACAGATAAGTGTTGTAATGAGGTGTAAGTAGTTTGTATACATACAGTGCCTTCAGAAAGTATTCATAACCCTTGACTTATTGCACATTTTGTTGTGTTACAGCCTGAATTAAAAAATGGTTAAATATATATTTTTTTACCCCATAATGACAAAGTGAAAACATGTTTTTAGACATTTTTGCAAGAAAATATTACAGAAATATCTAATTTAGATAAGTATTCACACCCCTGAGTCAATGCATGTTAGAATAACTTTTTGCAGCGATTACAGCTGTGAGTCTGTTTGGGGAAGTCTCTAAGAGCTTTGTTCAATATTGTTCAATATTAGCAAATTCTTAATAAAATAATTATTCAAGCCCTGTCAAGTTAGTTGTTGATCATTGGCTAGACAGCCATTTTCTTGCCATAGATTTTCATGCTGATTTAAGCCAAAACTAACTAGGCCCATTCAAGAACATTCAATGTCGTCTTGGTAAGCAACTCTAGCGTATATTTGGCCTTTTTTGTGTATTGTCCTGCTGAAAGGTGAATTTGTCTCCCAGTGTCTGTTGGAAAAGAAGACTGAACATGGTTTTCCTCTATGATTTTGCCTGTACTTAGCTCTATTCTGTTTTTTTTTATCCCCAAAAAACTCCCTAGTCCTTGCCGATGACAAGCATACCCATAACATGATACAGCCACCAGTAATGTTTTGTGTTGGATTTGCGCCAAACATAACGCTTTGTATTCAGGAAGTAAAGTTAATTTCTTTGCCACATTTTTTTTTTACTTTAGTGCCTTATTGCATGTTTTGGAATATTTGTATTCTGTACAGGCTTCCTTCTTTTCACTCTATCATTTAGGTTAGTATTGTGGAGTAACTACAATGTTGTTGATGTATCCTCAGTTTTCTCCTATAAGTCATCATTGGCCTCATGGTGAAATCGCTGAGCGGTTTTCTTCCACTGAGTTAGGAAGGCACATGCATCTTTGTAGTGACTGGGTGTATTGATACACCATCCAAAGTGTAATTAATAACTTCACCATGCTCAAAGGGATATTCAATGTCTTCTTTTTTTATTTTTACCAATCTACCAATAGGTCCCCTTCTTTGCAAAGCATTGGAAAACCTCCCTGGTCTTTGTGGTTGAATCTGTGTTCGAAATTCACTGCTTGACTGAGGGACCTTACATATAATTGTATGTGTGGGGTATAGAGATAAGGTAGTCATTCAAAAATCATTCACTCAGAGTGAGCCCATGCAACTTATTATGTAACTTGTTAAGCAAATGTTTACTCCTGAACTTATTTAGACATGCCATAACAAAGGGGATGAATATGTATTGACTCAAGACATTTCAGCTTTTCATTTTTATGAATTTGTAAGCATTTCTAAAAACATAATTCCACTTTGACATTATGGGGTATTTTGTGTAGGCCAGTGACACAAAATCAATTTTAAATTCAGGCTGTAAAACAAGAAAATGTGGAAAAAGTCAAGGGTTGTGAGTACTTTCTGAAGGCACTGTAGGTTTGTGCTGATTCTCATAAATTGCAATTTTCTTCTAAACAGGGCAATGCTCTTCATGTCTTAAAAGGCATTCTCGCGTACTGTACAAGCCCCAGCAGGAACCTGCACAGATAAACAACTCTGGAACTGAACAGCTACAGGGTTAGGGGTTGGGCCAAAGAAAGACGTTGGGTGTTTCTCAAAATGCATACTACCGTGCTCCGCAAATTGGAGAACGGAAGGGTCGGAGTATGAGTCCAAATCAAAAGTATGCAAAATGGAGCACGGAGGGCACTTCTCGGAAGCATACTCCATTTGTACATATTTGGAAGGATGCATCGATGCAAGCTTCAACGGAAAGTATCCGTAGAAATATGACGGAACCATTAAAAAAATTATGCAAAATGTATTGAAATCAATGGTGGCCATTATTTGAGCTGAAGCGAGAGAAAAGAAACTCAGACTTTAGAATGAAATGTTGCTCATTCACATCCCATATGTTGCCTTACTACAATATTTTATCTTGATACGTTAATAAGTACATACTCTGTTAATAAGGATTGCCCCCTTTTTTCAATTTTCGCCTAAAATGACATACCCAAATCTAACTGCCTGTAGCTCAGGCCCTGAAGCAAGGATATGCATTTTATTGGTACCATTTGAAAGGAATGTAGGAGAATATAACACATCAGATCTGGTAAAAGATAATACGAAGAAAAAAAAAATTGTATTTGTTTTGTACCATCATCTTTGAAATGCAAGAGAAAGGCCATAATGTATTATTTCAGCCCAGGTGCAATTTAGATTTTGGCCACTAGATGGCAGAAGTGTATGTGCAAAGTTTCAGACTGATCCAATGAGCCGTTGCATTTCTGTTCGAAATGTTGTATCAAGACTGCACAAATGTGCCTAATTTGTTTATTAATAACTTTTCATGTTCAAAACTGTGCACTCTCCTCAAACAATGGCATGGTATTATTTCACTGTAATATCTACTGTGAATTGGACAGTGCAGTTAGATTAACAAGAATTAAAGTTTTCTGCCAATATCAGATATGTCTATGTCCTGGGAAATGTTCTTGTTACTTACAACCTCATGCTAATCGCACTAGCCTACGTTAGCTCAGCCGTCCCGCAGGGGACCCACCAATCCTGAAGAATTTTGGCATTATCTGCCTACATCACCTACTGTAGTGTGTGTAGATTGCAAGCCCATAGTAAGTCAATAGGGCTAACGTTAACTGGCTAGCTACTACTGTTCGCTAGCTAGATAGCCATGAAGAATTTACATCTACCTTGCATAACATTAGTTTTAGGTAATTTTTGCCTGTTAATCTATGTAGATTATTACAATTCACATATAGCTTGCTGATAGTTATGAAAAGACATTTGCTTTGTGCATATCTTGTTTCGTCTCTATTGTTGCCATAATCCTTGGCTAGAAGAAGGTTCAGTGAATGGGGAGGTGCAGTGTGAGGTAATACAGTAGTGGGAGTGCAAGTACTTTTCAAATGTAACGTTTTATGCGTTCTCAAATACTCTTGTCCTCACAAGAACGTACTCAAGAGAATGTCCTCGGAGAATGTACTCGGAGTATCAGAGTGTGGAGCATGGTAAAATGCGTTTGTGAAACACCCGCTATGTTCCTAATTCATTATCACACAGTGATGCATGCATGGACTGACTGCTGTCAAACTCTTCCAAAGACTGCCAATGAAGTGATGAGACATCCAAATGGAGATGTTATGTGATTGGATAATATCGTTCTGTTTTGATAGCTGACTCATACAGTGAGGGAAAAAAGTATTTGATCCCCTGCTGATTTTGTATGTTTTCCCACTGACAAAGAAATGATCAGTCTATAATTTTAATGGTAGGTTTATTTGAGCAGTGAGAGACAGAATAACAACAAAAAAATCCAGAAAAACGCATGTTATAAATGGAATTGCATTTTAATGAGGGAAATAAGTATTTGACCCCCTCTCAATCAGAAAGATTTCTGGCTCCCATGTCTCTTTTATACAGGTAACGAGCTGAGATTAGGAGCACACTCTTAAAGGGAGTGCTCCTAATCTCAGTTTGTTACCTGTATAAAAGACACCTGTCCACAGAAGCAATCACTCTCCACCATGGCCAAGACCAAAGAGCTCTCCAAGGATGTCAGGGACAAGATTGTAGACCTACACAAGGCTGGAATGGGCTATAAGACCATCGCCAAGCAGCTTGGTGAGAAGGTGACAACAGCTGGTGTAATTATTCGCAAATGGAAGAAACACAAAAGAACTGTCAATCTCCCTCGGCCTGGGGCTCCATGCAATATCTCACCTCGTGGAGTTGCAATGATCATGAGAACGGTGAGGAATCAGCCCAGAACTACACGGGAGGATCTTGTCAATGATCTCAAGGCAGCGGGACCATAGTCACCAAGAAAACAATTGGTAACACACTACGCCGTGAAGGACTGAAATCCTGCAGCGCCCGCAAGGTCCCCCTGCTTAAGAAAGCACATATACATGCCCGTCTGAAGTTTGCCAATGAACATCTGAATGATTCAGAGGACAACTGGGTGAAAGTGTTGTGGTCAGAGAGCAAAATGGATCTCTTTGGCATCAACTCAACTCGCCGTGTTTGGAGGAGGAGGAATGCTGACTATGACCCCAAAGAACACCATTCCCACGTCAAACATGGAGGTGGAAACATTATGCTTTGGGGTTGTTTTTCTGCCTAGGGGACAGGACAACTTTACCGCATCAAAGGGATGATGGACGGGGCCATGTACCGTCAAATCTTGGGTGAGAACCTCCATCCCTCAGCCAGGGCATTGAAAATGGGTCGTGGATGGGTATTCCAGCATGACAATGACCCAAAACACACGACCAAGGCAACAAAGGAGTGGCTAAGGAAGAAGCACATTAAGGTCCTGGAGTGGCCTAGCCAGTCTCCAGACCTTAATCCCATAGAAAATCTGTGGAGGGAGCTGAAGGTTCGAGTTGCCAAACGTCAGCCTCGAAACCTTGGAGACTTGGAGAAGATCTGCAAAGAGGAATTGGACAAAATCCCTCCTGAGATGTGTGCTAATCTGGTGGCCAACTACAAGAAATGTCTGACCTCTGTGATTGCCAACAAGGGTTTTGCCACCAAGTACTAAGTCCTGTTTTGCAGAGGGGTCAAATACTTATTTCCCTCATTAAAATGCAATTCCATTTATAACATTTTTTACATGCGTTTTTCTGGATTTTTTTGTTGTTATTCTGTCTCTCACTGTTCAAATAAACCTATCATTAAAATTATAGACTGATAATGTCTTTGTCAGTGGGAAAACATACAAAATCAGCAGGGGATCAAATACTTTTTTCCCTCACTGTATGAATATGATTGTCCAATCAGGGATTGAGGAAAACCCTTTTCTCTCCAGGTCAAGAGTTATCTATCCCCATCGATCATTAAACAGCTAGACCACAGGAATCACCACCTTGCAGAACCTGCTTGAGCGGATGACATGTACGTATATCAGTAAATCATTGCGGCCAGCAAGAACAGGCCCTCTCATGGATCTCTAGAACCAAGTTTGGACACGGCTGCAGCGGGTCCGTTAGCATTGGGTTTTAAATTAGCATAGCAACGCCCATGTTATGGCTAGCTACTTACGCTAGTTTTTTTCTTAACCTCCGGAACTTTGCTCACTTCTGCAATCTGAATGGAAATTCTGTTAAACACGACTAGCTTAGCACCAAGTACAAAACTGAGAATCTGAGAAAGCTAATGCTACACGTTAGCATAAGCCATGAGTAATTTTGGTTAGCATATTAGCAAGGCCCTTGATGTAGCTACTTACGCTAGGTTTTTTCTTAACCTCCGGAACTTTGCTCACTTCTGCAATCTGAATAGAAATGCTGTTAAACCCAGCTGGCCTGGCTCCAAGTACAGAACTGAGAGTTTGAGAAAGCTAATGCTACACGTTAGCAGAAGCCATGAGTAATTTTGCTTAGCATATTAGCAAGACCCTTGATGTAGCTACTTACGCTGGGTTTATTCTTAACTTCCGTCACCTTGTTCACCTCTGCAATCTGTATGGAAATGCTGTTAAAAACAGCTATCCTGGCTCCAAGTACAGGACAGAGATGAGTCAAAAAAAGCTAATGCTACACGTTAACCATAAATCAATCATTTTGGTTCTCTCTCACTGAGAATTGTTGTATTTATTTATTTATTAGAGCTGGCAGATTGTAGTTTTGTAGTTTTAGGTAGGTGGTGTCATATATCTACAACACTTAACTACAACCAATTAACCAACCAATTTAACTGACTTACATGAAAGTTCAGACAACACTGATACAGGCTATTACTCAAATAAAATCTGTGGACCCTTCAGAGCATCTGTCAGACCATTCCATCTGTACCTCTGTTGTCTCCACAGGATCTACCTCCTCCATGTTTTTCAAATCAGGCTGTGGAACCACACTGGCCAATCCCTGGGCAATCCAGCCGATGACTCTCGACCCCTGCCTGTGGAGAGATAAGATATGCAAAATTGTTTTGATTGACAACCACTTTTATTGACAGCTTTGTCTGTGGCTTTGCTAAATATATGCACTAGAAGTCGCGGGGGGAGTGGCAGTGGCAGGATTGGTACAAGTTTTGGACTTTGTAGGTTTGACATATCAAAAGATGGTCAGGGGTTTTAATTCAGTCAATTCAGGTATTGTAGCTTATATTTGTTACATTGAACATAATATTTTTCATCTGAATTTATTAAAAATAGATGTAAATGAATGGGAAGGATTGGAAGCATTTATTAGCATTTAAATGGTCCTAATACCTTTCCCATTAATTTAGGTTAGCAAGATCTACAAAACTCATGGAGTACAATATTTCTTAACTTCTATTTATTCAGGGGAAAGCAATTGAGACCAGGGTCTCATTTACAACGGTGCCATGAGGACCAAAACTACATCAATACAGCAACAACAAAAATATAAAAAACTACAAGACAGCTATAAATACATTACATCTGTCACCCCCTGATCTGTTTCACCGGTCTTTGTGCTTGTCTCCACCCCCCTCCAGGTGTCGCCCATCTTCCTCATTATCCCCAGTGTATTTATACCTGTGTTCTCTGTTGTCTGTTGCCAGTTCGTGTTGTCAGGTCTTACCAGCATGTTTTCCCGTCGCCCTGCTTTCTCAAGTTCTGTTTCCTAGTTTCCCTGGATTACGGACCTCTGCCTGCCTTTAACCTGTCTTTTGCCTGTCCCCTGTTTGGGTCAATAAACATCTGTGACTCTAGCTGTCTGCATTTGGGTCATATCCTAATTTCTGATAACATCAGTTTATTGCAACAGGCTATAATAATCAATTGAAACAATTGCACACTTCAGTGAACTCATTTAACAATAGAGTTTTAAACTGACCTATCCAGATGTAATTTGTTTTGTAAGGTATTCCATAACTGTGGTACATTAAAACTAAAGGCGGATTTACCAAACTTTGTGGAGACCAGCGGGACCTCAAGAATGAACCAACCCTGCGATCGGGTTTGGTATCTCAAATGTTTATATTTCAACAGGGAAGTGAGGTATGTTGGAAGCTTTGTAAACAAGGGAGTAATCTACCTTCTGATACAGGATGCAGTGATAAGTATTAAAACTGTCACCAAGGGCGCTATGGTAGACGGCATCCAAAGAGAAGCGGCTTCTGCATTCTGGTAAATGTGTCATCATAGTCAAGATCTGGCAGGAAAGTTGACTGTAAATTCTGCTGTACAAGCCCTCTTTAAATCTTAGCTTTTTAACTAGCTCATTGGTATGTTTTTAAACGTTTTTTATCAATCCAAATGCCCAGATATTTATAGGCGGGAACCCGCTCGATGAGAGAACCACCCAATGAGTGAATATGCAGCCCATCTGAGACAATTTTGAATTAAACAACAACATATATTTAGTTTTGCCAGAATTGAGTACACGTTTTAAATCAACAAGGGCTTTCTGTAATGTAACAAAATCAGATTGCAGCTCTTACATAGCTTGGTAAACAGTCGGTGCAATGGCATTCATAACCGTATCATCTGCATACTGATTAATATTACAGGGTTTAATACATAGACCAATATTATTTATAAATAGTAAAGAGAACAAGTCCCAAATCGACTCCTGCAGTACACCTTTCGTAATATAAAACTAGACTTGACACCATCAGAAAGCACACATTGTGCCCTGTCTGTCAAATAGTTCATTTGCAAGACTCAGGCTAATTTCAGACTGTTTTTGAATGAGTAGGGAATGGTCAATGGCGTCGAATGCCTTGGAAAGATCTATAAGTAAGGCAGCACAATGTTTTTTATAATCTAGGTAATTTAACACATCATCTAAAACAAACAGTGGCTGAAACAGATCAAAACCAGATTGGTGCATATTTACAGTGGTGTAACGTACTACTTAAGTAAAAAATACTTTAAAGTACTACTTAAGTACTTTTTGGGGGTACTATCTGTACTTTACTAAACAAAAAATGGACAACTTTTACTTTTACTTCACTACATTCATAAAGAAAATAATGTACTTTTTACTCCATACATTTTCCATGACACCCAAAAGTACTCGTTACATTTTGAATGCTTAGCAGGACAGGAAAATGGTCCAATTCATGTACATTTCAAGATAACACGTGGTCAACCCTATTGCCTCTGATCTGGCGGACTCACTAAACACAAATGCATAACTTGTAAATGATGTCTGAGTTTTGGAGTGTGCTCCTGGCTATCCGTAAAATATGAAAACAAGAAAATGGTGCCGACTGTTTTGCTTAATGTAAGGAATATGAAATGATTCATGATTTTAGTTTTGACACTTAAGTATATTTTAAACCAAATACTTTTAGACTTTTACTAAATTAGTATTTTTCTGGGTGACTTTCACAACTTTTATTTATTTTTTACCCCTTTTCTCCCCAATTGGTAGTTACAATTGTCCCATCGCTGCAACTCCCGTACGGAATCGGGAGAGGCAAAGTTCGAGAGCCATGCGTCCTCCGAAAAACAACCCTGCCAAGCCACACCTCACTTAACCCAGCCACATCAATGTGTTGGAGGAAACACTGTACAACTGTTGACCAAGTCAACATGCATGTGCCCAGCCCGCCACAAGGAGTCACTAGAGCACAATGGCACAAGGACATCCCGGCCAGCCAAAACTTCCCCTAACACGGACGACACTGAGCCAATTGTGCTCCGCCTCATGGGTCTCCCAGTCGCGGCCAGAATCTCTAGTGACGCCTCAAGCACTGCAATGCAGTGCCTTAGACCACTGCACCACTTGGGAGGTGCTTAAGTAACTTTCTATTAAGGTGTCTATACTTTCACTCAAGTATCACCATTGGATACTTTTTCCACCACTGCATATTTAAAATAGAGTGAGAAATTCAAAAAGTTCTGGCCAAGGATTCTAATACCTTGGCTAGGCAAGATAACTTGGAGATCTAGCAGTAATTATCTATGTCAGAAGGATCTCCGCCTTTATGTAGGGGGAGGACATGTGCTGCTTTCCAAATCTTGGGGATGACACCAGTAGCAATTGTCAAGTACAAAATACAGGTTAAAAGTTCAACAAAGAGAGAGCTGTAGTAAGAAGGGGTCAAGTGAATCAGCCATTGTGGATTAATTTACATCGATCTTTAGCAAGGCACCAAATACTGTACATTATAGACATCAAATGGTTGAAATAAAAATAAAGTATGTGAGTCTGTTAGAGCATCATTCTCCACATTCTGTTCTGAGGTGACTAAAGGACTCGTCAGTGGAATGAGATCCACCAATCCTGTAGTGGTTTCCAAACTTTTTATAGTCCCGTACCCCTTCCAACATTCAACCTCCAGTTGCATACCCCCTCTAGCACCAGGGTCAGCGCACTCTTAAATTTAGTTTTTTGCCATCATTGTAAGCCTGCCACACACACACACTATACGTTACATGCATTAAACATAAGAATGAGTTTGAGTTTTTGTCACAACCCGGCTCATGAGAAGTGACAAAGTGCTCTTATAGGACCATGGCACAAATAATAATATAATAATAATCAATAATTTTCCTCTTTATTTAACCATCTTACATATAAAACCTTATTTGTTCATAATAAATGGTGAATAACTCACCACGGGTTAATGAGAAGGGTGTGCTTGAAAGGATGCACATAACTCTGCAATGTTGGGTTGTATTGGAGAGAGTCTCAGTCTTAAATCATTGTCCACACACAGTCTGGGCCTGTATTTAGTTTTCATGCTAGTGAGGGCCGAGAATCCACTCTCACATAGGTATGTGGTTGCAAAGGGCATCAGTGTCTTAACAGTGTGATTTGCCAAGGCAGGAAACTCTTAGCGCAGCCCAATCCAGAAATCTGGCAGTGCCTTCTGATGAAATTTTATTTTCACAGAACCGCTTGTTGCAATTTCGATGAGGCTCTCTTGTTCAGATATCGGTAAGTGGACTGGAGGCAGGGCATGAAAGGAATAACGAATCCAGTTGTTTGTGTCATCCGTTTCGGGAAAGTACCTGCATAATTGCACACCCAGTTCACTCAGGTGCATCACATTTGACATTGACTGTAAGCTTGAGTTCATTCGCACACAAAAAAATCATACAATGATGGAAAGACCTGTGTGTTGTCCTTGTTAATGCAGACAGAGAAGAGCTCCAACTTCTTAATCATGGCCTCAATTTTGCCCCGCACATTGAATATAGTAGCGGAGAGTCCCTCTAATCCTAGATACAGATCATTCAGGCGAGTAAAAACATCACCCAGGTAGGCCAGTCGTGTGAGAAACTTGTCATCATGCAAGCGGTCAGACAAGTGAAAATTATGGTCAGTAAAGAAAACTTTAAGCTTGTCCCTCAATTTAAAAAAAACGTGTCAATACTTTGCCCCTTGATAACCAGCCCACTTCTGTATGTTGTAAAAGCGTTACATGGTTGCTGTCATATCATTGCATATTGCAGAAAATACACAAGAGTTCAGGGGCCTTGCTTTAACAAAGTTAACCATTTTCACTGTAGTGTCCAAAACGTCATTCAAGCCGTCAGGCATTCCCTTGGCAGCAGGAGCCTCTCGGTGGATGCTGCAGTGTACCAAAGTGGCGTTGGGAGCAACTGCTAGCATGCGCGTTACCACTCCACTATATCTCCCTGTCATGGCTTTTTCAGTACAGATACCAACACACCAAAGTCCATTTGATGTCACAAAGCTGTCTTGTACTTTAAAAATATCCTCTCCTGTTGTCCTGGTTTCCAGTGGTTTTTTGGGCCTTTTCCCCCAGCATTGTCCCAGGCATATCTGCGGCAGCAGGAAGAATTAAGTCCTCCACTAGTATGGGGCTTGCCTGTCCTAGCCACTCGGTAGCTCACCATATAAGACGCTTCTAGCGCCTTCTTATTAATGGTATATGTTGCTTTTATACATGTCTTACTACTCTTACTCCCGTGGCTTATTTTTCAAATTGGCATGTTTTGTTCCTAAATGTCTGCGCAGGAGTGAAGGTTTCATTGAGTTGTGAGATAGTACTTTTGCACAAATAACACACTGTGGCTGAGGAAAGGCACTACTTCCAATATAAGTGAACCCCAAAACAATGTAGTTCTCATCATATTTGTGCCTCTTCTGTTGTTCGGTGCTTTCCCGGGTAAGGGGGCAGTAGCTCTTCGGCAGTATCAGATTCACAACTGTCAGTGTCCATGCTAGCTGGGCTAACAACAAATGTAGAATTACTGATGCTAGCATTGGATGTGCTCGTGGAAGCATAATAACTTGTGTCGTCGACAGGTGCAGGTGTAGTACTGCTGGTAGTAGCAGTACTACAGTACCAGTAGAGCTGGTATGTGTCTCTATGGACTCAAGCCTTACTTTTTTTAACCATTTATCAACTTTCGAGCAAACGAAATGAGCAGCAGCTACGTTTGGCTACATACGGACCGTTGGTGGAATTCCTGCAAGAAAGTAACGGTTAATGTGATTGGATGTTAATTATTTGACTAGGCTACCTACCTGTACTTGATATTGTGTTGTTATTTCACTGAACACTAGATGGTTACATTTTATTTTTGGCAGTGAAACGAGGCTACTCAGGTGAGAAAAAAACATAACCCAAATGTATAGCCCTGTTAATTTGTTTTATTTTTTAAAATGTGAATCACAACTTTATTTGGCATACCCCCGACGGCATTGAGCGTACCCTTCCATTTTTCATTTTTAATAACTTAGCAAAAAATTATAAAAACTTGTTTTAGCTGTGTCATTTTGGGGTATTGTGTGTAGATCGATGAAGAAAAAAACAATTTTATCCATTTTAGAATAAGGCTGTAACATAACAAAATGTGGAAAAAGTCAATGGGTCTGAATACTTTCCGAATGCACTGTATTAATTCAACCTTTACAATTGTTCATACACTGGTGCTTTTGTTTAGGAATAGAGCAAATCATTTCACCTATGCACCTGGCTGGTTATAATATTATTATATTTTTTGTTTGTACTTTGTCAAAATAAGATGTAATTGGACTTGCATTGCATATGCTAAAGGTGACTCCCGGCAATGTTCTCTAGCAGGTATTTATAGGCTGATAGGCCAGGCGGTTCTAGTCTTAAAAGGCCAGTGTCAGAGGATCTGAGGGACCTGCTGGGTACATAACTAAAAAGCATGTCTGACATGTCTTGGGGTGCACAATCGTGTATTGATTTAAAAACCAACAGAAGAAACGTAAAACTAATTCTAAAACTCACCGGTAGCCAGTGCAGAGACATTAAAACCTGTGTAATGTGTGCTGCCGGCAAGGACTGATATCCCACCATTTTTGTAGTACCTCTTCGATATTAGCACTCAGCATCCTAGCTCCTCTCCTGTTCGGGTGCAAGGAATAAGTCCAGAAAAGATAATCTGCTTGCCAATAGGCTGTCCCTCAGGGATTCGAAAGGCTGTCTCAACTCCCCGATGTTGTTAGTACCAGCATGCATGACCACCGTGTGCAGCTCTGGGTTTCGGTTTAGGATGAGGGTAAGTTCCCGGGTAATGTCACGCACCCTGGCTCCAAGGAAGCAAAAAGTCTTTGCCCCGGCAACTACCACATCCCGGACAACGATCCAGACGATAGCTACCTTGAGGGGAGGTGATCATGGATTCCCAGGTCGCACAGAGCCAGAGACCCTGATGGCGGATGTACGCCGGGGGAGGGGGCGGGGAGCCTGTGGGATCTGGTCTATGGGTTGCTCCAGGGGAAGGCCGGCTAAGTAACCCAGGACCAGAGGTTGAGTTGGAAGGCCTTGGGGGGGCAGAATAGGTCCTCGTCGGAGGACCCCGGTGAACGGTTATAGAGCCGCAGGTCTGGAAGTGTCATGACCTGCGCCTTGTCCTCCGGGTCGTCCCCCGAGGTTGGTCCCTCTCCTTGTTCGGGCAGTTTTCGGGCTGGTTATATTCGCCATGTGTTTTATTAGGGCATGTTGGATTTGTTATTTCCTTTTACCGTATTTTATTAAAATAAGCTGTTCACTATTCTCTGCTTTCCTGCGCCTGACTTCTACACCAGCTATACACACCGGCATTTTGACAGAATCACGCACCACAATATGGAGTCAGCAGGAGCATTTACCCCAGTACCAGTGGTGGAGGAGGGCGTCCGGCAGCATGATGCTGCAACATCTCAGCCCTGACATGGATCGCGTCCTCCAGAGTATGGAGCACTGGGAGAGAAGAGGAGTTCCTTCAGCGTCTCCTCCAGCAGCAACAAGGACACCACTGATCAGCCCTCCTTCACCCGGTCCCAGCGGGATTCAGCTAGCGCTCCCGAGGGAGTATGATGGGTTCTTGGTCGACTGTTGGAACATGACTTGTACGTCAAGGCTTAGAAATGTATGTTCTTCCAACAGTCCGTCTCCTTCCTAGGGTACCGCATTTCCACGTCAGGGGTGGAGATGGAGAGTGACCGCATTTCAGCCGTGCGTAATTGGCCAACTCCTTTTCGAAGAAGCTCAGCCCGGCGGAGCGAAACTGTAATGTGGGGGAGCAGGAGTTGTTGGCTGTCGTCAAGTCTCTGAAGGCGTGGAGACATTGGCTTGAGGGGGATAAACACCCTTTTCTCATCTGGACTGACCACCGCAATCTGGAGTACATCCGGGCTGCGAGGAGACTGAACCCTCGCCAGGCAAGGTGGGCCATGTTCTTTACCCATTTTGTTTTCACCCTTTCCTACTGACCAGGTTCCCAGAACGCTAAGGCAGACGCACTGTCACGGATGTATGACACAGAGGAGCGGTCCATGGATCACATTTCCATACTCCCGGCCTCTTGCCTGGTGGCACCGGTAGTGTGGGAGCTGGACGCGGACATTGAGCGGGCGTTACGTACAGAGCCCACTCCCTCTCAGTTTCCAGCTGGGCGTCTGTACATTCCGTCTGCTGTCCGCGACCGGTTGATCTATTGGGCCCACACGTCACCATCCTCTGGTCATCCTGGCATCGGTCGGACGGTGCGCTGTCTTAGTGGGAAGTACTGGTGGCCTACTTTAGCTAAGGACGTTAGGGTTTATGTTTCCTCCTGCTTGGTGTGCGCCCAGTGCAAGGCTCCTAGACACCTGCCCAGAGGGAAGTTACAACCCCTACCCTGCCACTTAAAAAAACGAATGTGAAAATGTGCCTGATATTCAAAAAATGTATAAGATTTGGGCAGGCCCGGGTTTATGGTTTGTGCAACATTGTAGCCTATAGACCAACGCTTGGCCATTGCTGTGGTGAGAGAAAGAAGCATGCCTATATTTCTCACAGAGTATAGAGAGTTCCTAGAAGGACATTCATTTTTTATGATCTCCCTCCCTCTCTCTGCTTTGATAGACAACAGCCTGTAACTCTCATCTCTCCAGCGTTGCACTTCACTTATTTCCTTATAGAATCATAAGAGTACTGGAGGTGCCACAGCACCCCTGGTAAATTGAAATTTGCGAAAGACATAGAATTACTGCTGTCTGTTCAGAATGTAATTATATAATTCAGAAGGCTACACCTGGAGTAGGCCTACAATTTAGCCACAGATGATCAATAGCTATACAAAAAACAACAACCTAGCTCTGGATTGTGTGATACATCAAATCAAATGTTATTTATCACGTGCCGAATATAACTGGTGTAGACTTTACAGTGAAAAGCTTGCTTACGAACCTTTCCCAACGACCAGAGTACGAAACAATTATGATAAAAAATGAAATAGTAACTAAGACAAGTGGAATAAAATAAAATACAAACGAATGGAGCTAGATACAGGGAGTACCAGGACCAGATCAATGTGCAGAGGTACGAGGTACTTGAAGTAGATACTGTATGTACAGAGCAGTCGAAAAGAATTCAAACTCCTTGACTTTATTACGTTGCAGCCTTATTCTAAAATGGATTAAATCGTTTTTTCCCCTCATCAATCTACACACAACACGCCACAATGACAAAGCAAAAACATGTTTTTAGTAATGTTCGCTAAACTAAATAAAAATATATAGAAATATGACATTTACTTACGTTTTCAGACCCTTTACTCAATACTTTGTTGAAGCACCTTCAGCAGCGATTGCAGCCTTGAGTCTTCTTAGGTATAATGCTATAAGCTTGGCGCACCTGTATTTCGGGAGTTTCTCCCATTGTTCTCTGCAGATCCTCGCAAGCTCTGTCAGGTTGGATGGGGAGGATCGCTGCACAGCTATTTTCAGGTCTCTCCAGAGATGTTCAACCGGGTTCAAGTCCTGGCCCTGGCTGGGACACTCAAGGACATTCATAGACTTGTCCCGAAGCTACTCCTGCGTTGTCTTGGCTGTGTGCTTAGGGTCGTTGTCCTGTTGGAAGGTAAACCTTCACCCCGGTCTGAGATCCTGAGTGCAGGTTTTTATCAAGGAACTCTCTATACTTTGCTCTGTTCATTTTCCCTCGAATCCTGACTAGTCTCCCAGTCCCTGCAGCATGATGCTGCCACCACCATGCTTCATCGTATGGATGTTGCCAGGTTTCCTCCAGACGGTGAAGTTTGGCATTCAGGCCAAATAGTTCAATCTTGGTTTCATCAGCCCAGAGCTTCTTGTTTCTCATGGTCTGAGAGTCCTTTAGGTGCCTTTTGGCAAACTCCAAGAGGGCTATCATGTGCTTTTTACTGAGAAGTCGCTTCCGTCTGGCCACTCTACCATAAAGGCCTGATTCGTGGAGTGCTGCAGAAATGGCTGTCCTTCTGGAAGGTTCTCCCATCTCCACAGAGGAACTCTGGAGCTCTGTCAGAATGACCATCGGGTTCTTGGTCACCTCCCTGACCAAGGCCCTTCTCTCCTGATTGATTATGGGGTATTATGTGTAGATTGATGAGGATTTTTTTTTTCAATCCATTTTAGAAGAAGGCTGTAACGTAACAAAATGTGGAAAAATGGAAGGGGTCTGAATACTTTCCGAATGCACTGTACATGCAGGCAAGGTAAAGTGGTAGATAATAATAAGAATAAAATAAAGAACAGAATAGCAGCAGCAAATGATTAGTGTAAAACTGTGTGTGTGATTGTGCGTGTGTGTATGTATGTTTGTTTGTGTTGTGTCGTTATGCGTGTCTGTGTTATGTGTGTGTGTGCGTATGTATTGTTTGAATGTGTGAGGGATTTGTGTGGGAGTGTCAGTGTAGTGTGCATGAGTGAGTATGTATATAATGTCTAGTGTGCGTAGGGTCAGTGCAAGATAGTTTGGGTACCATTAGTTGACTATTTAGCAGTCTTATGGCTTGGGGGTAGAAGCTGTCTCGGAGCCTGTTGGTCCGAGAGCCGATGCTCCCGGACGGTAGCAGGGTGAACAGTCTATGAATTGGGTGGCTGGAGGCAATTTTTCAGGTGTTCCTCTGACACCGCCTGATATAGAGGTCATGGATAGCAGGGAGCTCGGCCCCAGTGATGTACTGGGCTGTCCGCACCACCCTTTGTAGAGCTTTACGATCAAGGCGGTGCAATTGCCATACCAAGCGGTGATGTAGCCAGTCAAGATGTTCTCGATGGTGCAGCTGTAGAACTTTTTGGTGTAGCCTAATCACGATGTAGCCTAATACAATCCTGGGAAAACACAGATTGGAAAGCAAATGACTCCTGCTGAAAGAGAAGACGAATCTGCCTGTAGGCTACTAAATATGTTATCAACTTCCAACCAGGCCCATTGAGCGAACAGTATTGTTTTACAAAGTAAAACAAGATAGATGTTTTTGACATGGGCATTAACCATCACCGGTGAGTGAGCTGCGGGTGAGTCAGTGAAACTGGAAAGCTTTTTTAGGACTATAATTTCCCCTAACATTGTACAATATGTATATCTCCACTCACCTAGGCTATAGATGGATTCAAGACAAGGCCGTTTTGTTTCATCTCAGATTCTCCGTTTGTCAGTGTCAAAGTAGTCATTTAGATCATCTGCTATATAGAATCTAGCCCAGGATCTCCACATCTGGCTTCCTCACTAATTCTCACACACACACACACACACACACACACACACACACACACACACACACACACACACACACACACACACACACACACACACACACACACACACACACACACACACACACACACACACACACACACACACACAGTAGTTCTGTACCTGTTCTCCTCCTGTGTGGTAGAGGGGGGAAGGATAAGGATGAACAGAGAACAGAGTCACACACAGCACTGTGAGATTGAACTCAACGCGATCTTGCAGTAATGTTAACACAAATCTGTAGTGGATCTTACCTCAGTGTTGGCTTTGTCTAGCCGAGGTGTCCCAGCAGGCTGGGGAAGAGAATTAGCAAAACCATGGGTGATCCATGTCAACACTCCAGCCTCACCACTACACAGAGATGGAGAGAGGGGGATGTAAAACAGTTAGAGACAATACAAAACATTAAATTACATAGACTGGCCAAGTGAATCGAGGTGAAAGCTATGATCCCTTATTGATGTCACTTGTTAAATCCACTTCAATCAGTGTTGATTAAGGGGAGGAGAGGTTATTAAAGAAGAATTGAGCCTTGAGACAATTGAAACATGGATTGTTTATGTGTGCCATTCAGAGGGTGAATGGGCGAGACTAAATATTTAAGTGTCTTTGAACGGGGTACGGTAGTAGTTGCCACCGGTTTGTGTCAAGAACTGCAACGCTGCTGCGTTTTTCACGCTCAGCAGTTTCCCGTGTGTATCAAGAATGGTTCACCACCCAAAGGACATCCAGCCAACTTGACACAACTGTGGGAAGCTTTGGAGTCAACACGGGGCCAGCATCCCTATGGAACGCTTTCTACACCTTGTAGAGTCCATGCCCTGACGAGTTGAGGCTACTCTAAGGCTGTGTTTGTGCACCCCCCGTCCTGAAAATTAATATCTCGAAATTCATAACATTGTCATGACTGACCACGAGAATCCAAATAGGACAGAACAGGTTTGCAATGAATAACTTCAATCAGACCCCCCCTTCACCCGTAGAGAGGGGAGGAAAGAACTAGTGGGGATTGACACTCACGTCCTGTTGTAAATCAAGGGAGAAGATCCAGGCCTGTGCTCGCCAAATTCACCAAAGGAATGTGCTTTGTCTCAACAGACCTTTTCCCGCTGAAACTCTAACACGTTAGAAAGCGAATACTGGAACAATATTTTGAATGTAGAACAATCAAGTTGATGGCACAGTCATATAGCTGAGTGACTCACTCATTCATGGCTTTGGATCAAAATATATAAGTACCAACGTTCTTTCTGATAGTCTAGAAGTGAAAAATAGAAAATAGAAGTGAGTATAAAACGTTACGACTCTACAATTCACCGCTAGTTTGTCTCAAATAAGCATGCTGTGAAGAGCGTTTAAACAATGCCACTCTAAATAATGCCACTTTAATAATGTCTACATATCTTACATTACTCATATCACATATATACTGTATTTTATACCATATACTGCCTATGCCGCTCGGCCATCGCTCATCCATATACTTATATGTACATATTCTCATTCACCCCTTTAGATTTGTGTGTATTAGGTAGTTGTTGGGGAATTGTTAGATTACTTGTTAAATATTACTGCACTGTTGGAACTAGAAGCACAAGCATTTCGCTACACTCACATTAACATCTGCCAACCATGTGTATGTGACCAATAACATTTGATTTGATTTGATAATGATTCATCCATATACGCATCAGCAACCACAGCTAATTGTCATATGGTGGGTGTAGCTGGTGTAGGTAGTCAGGCGCAGGAGAGCAGAGATGAGTGTTCTAAGTACTTTACTGAGGCAAATGTACAAATGGAATGCAACCACGTCACAAAAACAAATTCCCAAAACCAAGTAAGGCAGCACAAAGTACAAAATACACTTACAAATACCGCCTGCACAAAGCACAGGTGAAAACATACAAACCCGGCATATACCGGCATGCCGAACAAAGAATTCCCTACACATACATGGGGGAAACAGAGGGTTAAATAAACAACAGTAATGAGGGCAAATTAAAACCAGGTGTGATGGAAAACAAGACAAAACAAATGGAAAAGTGGATCGGCGATGGCTAGAAGACCAGTGACGTCGACCTCTGAACACCGCCCGAACAAGGAGAGGACACTAATGAAGTCACGGAAACCCTTAACAAAGAGTTGCAGTCTGGTTTGGAATGGGTGGCCAGTAATAAACTGGTCGTGAACATCTCTTAAACTAAGAACATTGTATTTGGTAAAAAGTTCTAGAACTCAGCTAAGCTCAGCTGGTAACGAATGGTGTGGCTGTTGTACAAGTTGAGGAGACTAAATTACTTGGCGTTACTTTAGATTGTAAACTGTCATGGTCAAAACATATAGATTCAATGGTTGTAAAAATGGGGAGAGGTCTGTCCGTAATAAAAAGATGCTGTGCTTTTTTGACACCACACTCCAAAAAGCAAGTCCCTCAGGCCCTAGTTTTGTCTTATCTTGATTATTGTCCAGTCGTGTGGTCAAGTGCTGCAAGGAAAGACCTAGTTAAACTGCAGCTGGCCCAGAACAGAGCAGCATGTCTTGCTCTTCATTGTAATCTGTCACGACCTCCGCCGAAGTCGGTTCCCCTCCTTGTTCAGGCGGCGTTCGGCGGTCGACGTCACCAGTCTTCTAGCCATCGCCAATACACTTTTCATTTTCCATTGGTTTTGTCCTTGTTTTCCACACACCTGGTTTTCATTCCCAATTACTTGTTCATGTATTTAACCCTCTGGTTCCCCCATGTTTGTGTGCGTGATTGTTATTTGTCGGTACCTTTCGTACTGGTATTTTTGCCCATGGTAATTGTATTACCGTTATTTTGGGCACGGCTGTATATTGTTTACTTTGTGCTTTCTGAATAAACTACGTTGTTCACTCATCTCTGCTCTCCTGCGCCTGACTTTATGCACCAGCTACACACACCGACCTGACATAATCAAAGGGCTGATATTAATACTATGCATGCCAGTCTCTCTTGGCTAAGAGTTGAGGAGAGACTGACTGCATCACTTCTTTTTATAAGAAACAGTGTGTTGAAAATCCCAAATTGTTTGCTTAGTCAACTTACACACAACTCTGACACACACACTTACCCCACCAGACATGCCACCAGGGGTCTTTTCACAGTCCCAAAATCCCAAACAAATTCAAGAAAGCGTATAGTATCATATAAAGCCATTATTGCATGGAAGTCCGTTTCATCTCATATTGCTCAAGTGAACAGCAAACCTTGTTTCAAAAAACAGATAAAGCAACACCTCACGGCACAACGCCTCTCCCCTATTTGACCTAGATAGTTTGTGTGTATGTATTGATATGTAGGCTACGTGTGCCTTTTATCAAAAAACATATATTCATGTAGTTCTGTCCTTGAGCTGTTCTTGTCCATTAATGTTCTTAATTATACCATGTTTTGTGTGGATCCCAGGAAGAGTACAGTGGGGCAAAAAAATATTTAGTCAGCCACCAATTGTGCAAGTTCTCTCACTTAAAAAGATGAGAGAGGCCTGTAATTTTCATCAATACTTTTTTGCCCCACTGTAGCTGTTGCATTGTAACAGCTAATGGGGATCCTAATAAAATACCAAATACCAAATGCATTTGGAATCGATCAAATGCAGTTCCCATTCAATTCCCATTCAGGTGTCAAAACGTGGGTTGTGACAAGCATACATAGATAGGCAAGCAGGCTACTATTCCCCATCATTCATCAGTGCAATTTTGACAGTCAACTACAAGCTGAAAAAGTTTGAGAGGGTTTATTTAGTCTTGCCTGGTTAGATTTTTAGCTTGTCTCGCTCTAGCTAACATTAGTTGTTGATCTTAGGGAGGGGAGAGAGAGCCTACCTGTTCCTTTTTTTTATCAATAGGACTGTCACGTCCAGGCTTGAGTTTTACAGGCTGGCGTGTTTAGTTTCGTTTTTGGTGTAGGGTTTTTTGGTTCTAGGTGTGATTTTCTATGTTGGGTTAATGGTTCCCAATTAGAGGCAGCTGAGTGTCGTTACCTCTAATTGGGAACCATATATATGTTTGTGGTTTTCACTAGGGTTTTGTGGGTTATTGTTTGGTTCATGGCTTAAGTGTTTCGTCTATGTTATGGGCCTTTGTGGCGATCGTTGTTTGTGTAGTTCTTGACAAGACTTACACGTTTTTTATTACATTTTATTTACTGCAGAGTATTAATTGTCCAAAGCACGGCCGCTTTTCCACTATATATTGCTATAGAATTTTCCCAATTGTCTTATTCTACCTCATTCCCAAACATTCTATGAAAGTACGGAACTGTGAAAATACCATATATAAGTGCTTGCTTGTCATAAAATGTAACAGTACTGCTGTGGCAGTACTGTTGATATTTAAACTACAGTACGACGTCACAATGACTTGGGTGCAGTGGGTTCAGAACAACAACGACAAAAACTGTATTAAAAAAATATATAATACCACCACCCAAAAGGGCACTTGGCGAGTGGGAGGGTAAAGGGGGAGGTAATCGGGCACTGGTAGACCCCAAGATCTGTGCACTTGCCCTGGTGTCTGTGGGGGGGTTGGGGGTTGTGTGAGTGTAGAGAGAGGATGATGTCTGTACACTCTAGCAAATTGATGTACATTTTGATCAAAAATGTCAGTTAGCTACTGGAATTCTATATTATAGTCCAGTACTGTAAAGAGCAATGCATTATGTGGGCTCAATGGCATTCCACTATAGGATATCCTCTGATCCTGGTCTGATCACTCTGATCCTCTCTATCCTCCTGGCATGCCATATGTGCCCACAGCCAACTAGGCCACTGGGTCATATGGAACTCTCTCTCTCCCTCAAATTTAAATTAGCTTCGTTGGCAAGAGAGGGGAAATCAATGTTGCCAAAGCAATACAGAAAGAAATAGTGTCAAATCAATGTTGAAAGATCCCCTCCCTTTCTCTGTTGGTGAGCATTGACAAACTATAAGTATTGAATTCCGGCCATAGATACACTCACCCATTCTCCTCGGCGACCTCCTCCTCTTTGGCCTTGGCAGGTTTTGGAGCTGTCAATCGTTATTAGAGAACAGTGTGAGACGGATGTCGCTCTATGCTGCTGATACAGATCAGTTAACTGACTTGTTAGTACACAAAGGGAATTGTTTATAAATTAGGTTTAAGACAGTTATTACCTTCTTGTTTATTCTCTTCTTTGAATGTTACTTGTTTTACCTGTTTTAAACACAGAGATATAGTTTGAGTAATAGAACATTTAAATGGTGATAAAAATCCCCCCTTTACTTTCTCTCGCTTGTGGGGGACTTACTGGTGCAGGTGGAGCATTGGTCTTCTCCTCATCTCCTAGTTTCCCAGGAGGCTCAGGAGGCTGGGGAACCACTTTCACCACCCAGCTGAACATCCTGCAACATACACATACACACAATGGTCACATACACATGTGTTAACTCAATATCAGGTGCTATATCCTATGTCTTAATACAGAGATCAAGCTGATGAAAGCAAGCCCTGCAAAGTGACAATTGCTGTGCTAAATATTTACTTGAATCCACTACCATGGTAAACTCGCAAACAGGGAAACCACTGATAAACTGGCTCTTGAGGGAAACCACCAGGCAAATACACAAATAACTTGTTAAAGGGGCAATCTGTACATCCGTTATTAGATTTATAAATGAATAATGTGTACCCATTGATTCTTGAAGAAATAACAGTGCAATCAAAGTGTTCAGACCCCTTCACTTTTTCCACATTTTGTCATGTTACAGCCTTTTTTTAATGATTAAATAATTGTTTTCCCTCATCAATCTGCACACAATATCCCATAATGACAAACCAAATACAAATTTGTATAAAACAATTAAATGTTTATGAATATGACATTTACATAAGTATTCAGACCATTTACTCAGTACTTTGTTTAATTAAGCATCTTTGTCAGCGATTACAGCATCGAGCGTTCTTGGATATGACGCTACAAGCTTGGCACACCTGTATTAGGGGAGTTTCTCCCATTCTTCTCTGCAGATCCTCTCAGGTCTGCCAGGTTGGATGGTGAGTGTCACTACACAGCTATTTTCAGGTCTCTCCAGAGATGTTTGATCGGGTTCAAGCCCGGGCTCTGGCAGGCCACTCAAGGACATTCAGAGACTTGTCCCAAAGCCACTCCTGCGTTGTCTTGGCTGTGTAATTAGGGTCGTTGTCCTGTTGGAAGGTGAACCTTTTCCCCAGTTTGAGGTCCTGTGCTCTGGAGTAGGTTTTCATCAAGGATCTCTCTGTACTTTGCTCCTTTCATCTTTCCCTCAATCCTGACTAGTCTCCCATTCCCTGCTGTGGAAAAACATACCCACAGCATGATGCTGCCACCACCATGCTTCACCGTAGGGATGGTATTGGCCAGGTGATGAGCGGTGCCTGGCTTCCTCCAGAAGTGACGCTTGGCATACGGGCCAAAGAGTTCAATCTTGGTTTCATCAGACCAGAGAATCTTGTTTCTCATGGTCTGAGAGTATTTAGGTGCCTCTTGGCAAACTCCAAGTGGGCTGTCATGTGCCTTTTACTGAGGAGTGGCTTCCGTCCGGCCACTCTTCCATAAAGGCCTGATTGGTGGAGTGCTGCAGAGATTGTTGTCCTTCTGGAATGTCCCTGCATCTCCACAGAGGAACTCTGGAGCTCTGTCAGAGTGACCATCGGGTTCTTGGTCACCTCCCTGTCCAAGGCCCTTCTCCCCTGATTAATCAGTTTGACGGAGCGGCCAGCTCTAGGAAGAGTCTTGGTGGTTCCAAACTTCTTCCATTTAAGAATGATGGAGGCCACTGTGTTCTTGGGGGCCTTCAATTCTGCAGAATTATTTTTGGTACCCTTCCACAGACATGTGCCTCGACACAATCCTGTCTCAGAGCTCTCCAGACAGTTCCTTCAATCTTGGTTTTTGCTCTGATATGTACTGTCAACTGTGGGACCTTATATTGACAGGTGTGTGCCTTTCCAAATCATGTCCAATCAACTGAATTTTCCACAGGTGGACTCCAATCAAGTAGAAACATCTCAAGGATGATCAATGGAAACAGGATGCACCTGAGCTCAATTTCGAGCAAAGGGTTTGAATACTTATGTAAATAAGGTACTTCTGTATTATTATTATTTATTTTTTTATGTCTTAAAACCCGTTTTCGCTTTGTCATGATGGGGTATTTTGTGGAGATTGATGAGGGAAAAAAATTAGTTAACTCATTTTAGAACAAGGCTGGAACGTATCAAAATGTGAAAAAGCCAAGGGGTCTGAATAGTTTCCGACTGCACCGTAACTTATAAATGCCTCGAGCTTAGTTCAACTGTTGTACCCCATCAGAATCCCAAATATATGCTTGTTTTACTCCAAAATAAATGTAAACATACACTCTATGGGGGTTGTAATTGTTTCAACAGCTGATTGCCGCTTTAAAGTCTTTGAGTATACGTGAGTCAATCTGGGCACGCAGCCAGACACCTGCTGTGTTGTCTGTCTATATTTTTAACCCTCTCTCTCCTTACCCTACCTTTACTATACCCTGCCATTAGCTTGTTAACCTGCCTGTCCCTGTCCTGCTGGACTGTTTGTCTCTCCATCTAACCCTTCCTTATCTCTTTGCTGTACTTTTCCTGTAATTCCCTTTCCTAATTTCTTAGCTTGTTAACCTTTCTGTCTAATCTACTGTATGTCCTGGATATGGTCATGCCACCTGAGCATGGTAGATAGAGAGGTATTTGCAGCCATGTTTGGTAAGAAGCTCTTAACATAGTACTCAAAATATCTCAATGCCATAATACAGTAGCTAAACCAAATACTGCTACAAATCAGAGCTTTATTGATTTAATATGCGGATAATTCTGTAGTAGGCCTATGAGTACTGTAGAGTTTGTGAAGACATTTCCCTACATAATGGATGCCCGTGAGAGACATTTCCCTACATAATGGAGGCCCGTGAGAGTTCATATGGTGGTGTCCTATGTGAGGAGACAATCCCCTACAGCAGTTTCTTAACCTTTTCACGTGTAAGTTCCAAATATTTTGAATGGTCGTCCCAGTGTGTTTTTTTTTATGTGCATTATGTCAGAATGCGCTCACTGTTCAAAAATGTGATTGTTATGCAACAGGACAGTTAACCTGCACTCCCTCACACCTGCTAATTATTTATAGGTGGGGTTTCAGTTTGTACATTTCAAATTATCTAGATTAACTAGATGAGCCTGACAAACTTCTCTTTTCGATGAGAGCTCAAGCACTCAAGTATGCAAACATTTGTGCATCTCCAGTCAGAACAGAACCTGCCTAAACCCCCCCCGGCACATTTTCCTGCTGGCGACCTGCATTGCCTTCATTGCCTTCATTGTTGTTTTCCTTACTAATAATTACCTTAGACGTGTGAGTTCCTATCAAAGTAACTGCCTTATTACGTTATCATAATAGTTTCTGTATATTGTGTTGTGTCATTTCTACTGTCGTACACCGTATGTAGCATAATGTATTCTGTGTGTATTCCTTTATAACTGCAGACACGCAAGGTTATACTCAATTGTGCTTATGTAGCTACATTCTTCTATTAGCTTTGTAAAACAATGATAATGGCATCAGATAAGTATTAGCTTGTGTTGTATCCTTTAAAGCTGCCCTAGGCTTATCATGAGCATGGCCTGTGGATTCATTTGGCCTGTTAACATTGCTCTCTGCTCTGCTCTGCCCCCTTGTGGAGCTCTTGTGGAGCTCTTCAGTTACTGTTTATTAATACTTAGAGAGTAGCGGCGCGTTAGCGGGCCACTCCCGACACTACCCGGTGAAATGTAAGGCGCCAAATTCAAAATCCAAAAGTTGAATTATTAAACATTTATCAATATACAAGTGTTGCATAGTCATCAAAAGCTCTGCTTCTTGGCAATATCACAGCGTTGTCAGATTTCAAAAAGGCTTTACGGCGAAAGCACAACATTTGATTGTTTGAGGATAGCACACCACATATTTTCCACATTAGCATAAATTCATATCCAGTGCGGGTCACACAAAACCCATATAAGAGCTAAAAAATATCACTTACCTTTCGAAGAACTTCTGCTGAGGGATTCACAAGTGTCCAACGAAGACATCCAATGGTTCTTTTGTTAGAAAAAGTCATTTATTATATCCATAAATCTCTGTTTGGTTGGCGCGTTATGATCATAAAATCCACCGTTTAGTCGCCCATTGAACCATGAGAACACGTTCAAATTATACCTATAAACTTTCTACAAACAAATCAAACATCATTTTTAATGTATCCTTAGGTATCCTTTTATGTATATTTACTGTAATATTTCAACCGGACGATAACGTAAACAATAGGAAAGGAAAATAATGTGGGGCGCGCTCACAATCTCGCGCCCGTCAAACGTTGTTGACAAAAGTGGTCCCCTGACTACTTCCTCTTCCTATCTGCAAACATAGGATCTGTGCTCCAGTATTCCTTTAGGGAGTTCATCTTCACTATTCCCCTGAGAAAGACTGTCAGCAGGAAGGTATACATTTCACTAATTGTGGTTGTCACCCATTTAGCGAGCTTCCCCCTCACTCCTGTCTCTCTCTTCTCCTGTTGCTCCAAGGCATAGCGATTGATCTCCTCCACTTTCTCCCACCAGCTCCTATGTCAGAAACAGCTTGAAGCATTCTGCCTCAGAGGGAGATGGAAAGGGACTTTGCAATCCAGACTTGGACTCATCAAAGCCAACAGCAGAGCCAGGAGGGGTGAAATGGCTCGTAGCCTTCCAGCTACCACAGACCTCTCGTACTTCACCCACTATTGAGTACTCTCGTACTTCACCACCAGCATTTTCTAAGGGGCTTGGGACTTTGTCGGTGGGCAAGGGGTCCTCAGTTTCAGGGCTCTCAATGACCACAAGGTTGGGGGGCAGCTACTCACTGTCACTGTCAGAATCTGATTCCTCACTTTCATACTCAGACTCATTGTCAGAACTGACAAAAATGTCCAGAATTTCTGCATTTATGAGTATAAATAAATATCAAAAGTATTTATAAAGCCCTTTTTACATCATCAGATGCCACAAAGTGCTATACAGAAACCCAGCCTAAAGCCCCAAACAGCAAGAAATACAGATGTAGAAGCACGGTGGCTAGGGAAAACTCCCTAGAAAGGCAAGAACCTAGGAAGAAACCTCTGAGGGGTGGCCAATCCTTTTCTGGCTGTGCCGGATGCTACAGCTTTGCCCACTAGCTACATACACAAACAACACTGAATGGCTCAGAGTGAGTGTCAGAGGTTACATGATTGATTGCTGGCACACACCATTTGTATCAATAAATCATTATCAGAAAATGGTTTGTGTAGTAATTATTTAATATTTTATTCACATGATCAAGTACTGGTGACAAATCATGCAGTCCCATTCTTGCAATAGATTGTAATGGACAAATATGATGTCTGTAAAATAATTTTTTGATTGCCAGCTATGTGTGGAGCCATGTTAGTTGACATCATACAGTGCATTCTGGGTGTCATGTAAACATCTGTCAGACCAAAGATGTTATAACAAAACAAAGTGAAGGGATGGTTCACTTGTTTTTCGAGTAAACTTCCAGAAGAGAATGATGGGAAGTGAATGATGGTAGACGACACCCCCTTCCACATGCATACTGCAAACAGAGCCAACTCATCTTGTCACCTTTTCTTATTTTTGGTTGACTCGGAAAAACAAAAATGACAGCACGCCCAAGCTTAGACATTTAGACAGTATTTTACTCAATTATTTCCATCACTGGTGAGCTGACCTGTGATGTGATGAATTGTAAATAGTCATTGCTATTAGCTACTTCATATTATGGTTTCTGTCAGCCGAGAGTTAGGACTAATGTAGCCTACATTTTCTGATTACGATGGGAATTGTGCTATGTTCTTGCTACTTTTGTGAATGTCTGAAAATTGCATCCAAAAATAAAATGCTCACATTGAGGACATAACATTGTAAAGACTGTGTTTGTGCAAATTGTGTCTGTGAAAAAACAGTGTAGCCAGCTCAAACGCTGACTGTTGCATCAATTGTAATGTCTCTCCCTAAAACAGAAACAGAGCTACACTGTGGGCCTATACCACAGAGACACAACGGCCACGAACCACTGAGGGGCCACCCACCAAGTACTAGGAGATACTATTTGTAAGACATGTATACATTTAGCAAAAATGTAACAAAGACTTGTCTAGTTTATAGTCTCTTTTTAGCGGTAGTCTCTTGTTAGCGGTATGGTATGCTACAGATAAAGTCTACACCCGCGGTCATCAACCCTTGCCTCAATACCTTGATTAGCTGAATCAGGTGTACTAGTGCGGCCCTGGAACAAAACTCTGCTGACCAAGGGTTTTCTCCCACTGGTCTACCTATAGTTTGGGGTTTGTAATGAGTCTAACAGTAGTTTGAGGATACATAGAGGGACTTCTGTAAGGGCGAGGGTGCTGGGACTTACCTGAGGGTCTTAACAGTGGCCCGTCATCCCAGAAGCGGTGAGAGTGTGTAGGCTGTGGGGTGCTGGGCGATGTGGGAGGATTAAAGCAAGCTAGGCTGTGCTAACGGGATTAGCCGCCTGAAGGACAGCACTCGCTTCTCCGCTGAAAGGGTGGGGCTGGGATTAGCCCGCAGAACCCGCAGAAACCTGGATAACTTTTCTCAGGAAGCAGAGAAGACCCAAAGGGCCAAAACAAGGGTCTGAAATAAAAACTGAAGATCAAGGTTCGGCGAGACAACCTTTCTCCTGTCAAATAATATTTACTACCTTGAGAACCTTAGAGAACCCAGAACCAAGAACCAAGATCCTGGATTCCGGATCCCATAACCAATCCAACAGAACCAGTGAAGCTGGAGAAGCCCACTTAGGCTTTAACATTAATGATTGTATGTATTTTGATATGCTATTTGGGGGAAGAAAACGATTAAATATTACACACTTTCGCATGCCTCTGGTGTTGACAGGTGATCTGACCTAATGACTCTGTATTGTCACTGAGTCACATTCCTGTCCAACCCCCTCTCTTTAATCTTTGTTTACCCCATGCCCACCCGCACTCTATCCATCACTTTCTCTCTATCTACCTCTGTTTGTCATCACTTTCTTTGATTCAGTCTGACTGCGAATGCAAGAACTGCGAAAGCCTAACATTTTCTCATCTAGATTATGATAAAATATTGAAGCAAAAGAGTGCACTTTCACTTTCTTTGCCCCTCCCCCTCTAATGTGTCACTTCCAATCATAGCATTGGCAGGACGATGGAATGGTCAGCGTAAAAAAAAGAACAACCTGTCATCTGCTCAACGAACCCTGACCCTGAGTTATACCACTTCCTGTGTCGTAAGACCCTGTTTACACCAACACACAGCCATCAAAGGGTGAGAGAGCAAGAGCGAACGAGAGAGAGAGAGAGATAGGGTATGTGCGGGGTATGTGTGATTGCAGGGGATATATAACGTAGTATGTTGCTTTGTGGTAGGGGGTTGGGGTAGGTATTTTGAAACAGGATTCTGCCATGGTTACATTTGGCTAGTTCCTGCTACAGTCCATAACTTTTGATTTTTTGTATGACTGAAATAATCAATTTGAGTTTCAGTTAACTAGGACATAGATCCTCGTGTCTACTGGGGTAGAACATATGCTACAGGTGTATTCTATTTCAGTGCCAGGTATAGACTACAACACAGGTGTATCTCTATCTCAGGTAACTGTAGGGACAGGGCCAAAGCTGTTAATGTGGCCCGAAGAGGATTAGTCGCGTCCAGCATCAGCGAAAGAAAGGATAGAGTCTTCTGTGCCTGAGCTCCCTTGACCCTGACTGTACGTGTACACACACACACACACACACACACACACACACACACACACGGAACATGACGCTGGAGAGACGAAGCAGGTACGGGGGAGTAAACATTTAATCAATAACGGACAAGACAGAAACAGCGTCAGCAAAAAGAATACAGACAAAACTAATATAATGCAGAAGCGGGGAACAGAGCTGGGGAACAGACAAATATAGGGAAGGAAATTAACAGGTGATGAGTGAGTCCAGGTGAGTCCAATAACGCTGATGCGAGTGACGAGAGGGCAGGTGTGAGTGATGATGGCAGGAACGTGTGATGCAGGGTAATCTGGCGCCCTCAAGCGCCAGGGGAAGGGAAGAGCGGGAGCAGACGTGACACACACACATCCATACAATGATTGAATACAACAGGGTTTTACAGTTTCTTTTATCGCGTTGGTACTATTTTCACAAGTACGTGGTGACACTTGTTACACAGATAGTCTTACATTCAAAACCTTTAATTTTGCATTCATTTTGTTTGTAGACATATTCCACCACTCAACCATTGATCCAAAATATAAGTTTACTGTGAAATGTACATAATGAGTACATTGGTTTAATCACCAAAACACAACACAATGATATCTTCTTAATTGAGTTATTTTAACAACCAATTAATCCAATATCAAAAAACGTAAGATACTGTACATGTTTCACAATTGCCCTTTGAATGTAGTGTGCTACAGTACTGTAAACTACAGTACATTACACCGTTTTCACATTGGCAATACAGTTGCGCTACCCCATTAAAATGTCCATAATTTCTATCCCATGTGATCATTGAATACATCTTTCACAATGTAATCAAATAAAATAAATGAAAGAAACAATGTTTAGCAGGCACTAGTTTGCATCAAGCCTGTCTTGAGCACTTAGCCATAGGTTCTCATCGAAATCGCAATATATATCCTCATTGTTCAATATATATCCTCATTGAAACCAAAATAGAACTTTTTGGTAAAAACGCAACTCGTCGTGTTTGGAGGACAAAGAATGCTGAGTTGCATCCAAAGAACACCATACCTACTGTGAAGCACCTGGGAAAAAACTTTCAGCATGGTGAATCCAAGCCTGACATAGGTCTGGGTTGAAATAATTTCAGGCCTCATCCATGGCCTGAAGGAGGGTGGTACACTCATGGGGATGGCAATCATGCATCTTCCACCTGTATTAACTCCAGCAACTTCATTTTTGATACATGTTTACTGTAAAGGGTATGCATTTCTATTTTGTTTTGGACTTTCTGGGTTGTTTGTGTGTTGTTATATTGTATTGAGCTAGAACTACTTTACTACTGTGAAGTGAAATTATAATAGTCCATCATAGTAGTACATTCAAGGTATGTATCATACTTTTTATGTTTGTACTTTACAGACATACATTTTCATTGTGTAGTTCTCAAAATCTGTAGTAGACAAACCAGTTTACATGTAAAATATATAGGTTCACCAAACATTTAAGGTGTCATCAATTAAGAGAAGTCAGAGAAAAATGTATTTTTATCAAAAGACAAGAGAATCATATAAAAAAATCTAAAACATTGAGGAAGAGAAGGAAGAGCAGGCTAGGGCTCGTGACCTGCTGTGACCTCTGCAGGAAGGATATACCCAAAGATTATATATTATATTGACAAGATAGCCGAGTGACCGCTCTAACAATGGAAATACATATCCTTAATGATTGAAGGCAGATGAGATCAGATGGGACCGTTCTAGCCAATGAGAAGGCAGATATGCGTTTAAACAACAGGCAGAACTAAACTGTTTTTTCTCAAAGTTGCCAGAATGCCACGTGTATCCACTTAAATCAGTACATTTGTAACAGCCTAAGCATTACGAAACTTATATTAGATAAATTAAGCCTCACGTATTTCGACACTCTCTCATAGACCTCCAGACAAAAATGGCTTATCTCACGCAGACAGATTTTGGGCGGAGTAAATCCTCTCGCTTCGCCTCTTCCTCTCTGATATGACCAGATAATATCTACCTCATAATTGGACGAGGAGAGGAGCAACGCAACCAACCAGGACAGAGACAAAAAGAGAAGAGAATAGCAGAGAAGAGAAGAGGGAGAGATGAGAACACGAGAATAAGAAAGGAGAGATGATAGGAGAGGCGAAAAAGAGAAGAGTGTGGAAGAGATGGCAGGTGTTAGAAAAAAAGACAAGTAAGACATCATAGAGATTTCAAAGCAATAGACTCTATTCAGACAGCAAGCGATCAGAAATTGCCATCATATGAGCTGTAGGCTATTGGTCATGGTAAATGATGGTACAATTTAGAAGTTGTTTTAATGGTGAGCATCCACCAATAGGTGGCGACAGACTCCTACTGTTCACTGCTTTTGGCACACACACACACACCCACACACACACAGAAAACTGCAGTCGACTGACAGGCGTTGAAGTTCAGCATCTTCCGATATGACTGTTGATAGTAATATTCACTATGTGTGTTTCCTTCTCTGAATAATTTATCCCCTGCATCTCCCTCACTGTTACTTACACCTCTCTTCTCTTAGTGTTTTCTTTGGCCTTTCACCACCTCCTCCTCCCTCTCTTTCCCTACTCCCCTTCCTCCTCTTCCTTCTCAAGAGTATCTCTCGATTCTCTCCCTCCATAAAATAACTTTGCTGCTGTTGCTTTTCAGACATTTATTCTCTCCCTCCCTCTCCACTTTCTCGCATCCTGTCATTTTCTCTCCCTCCCATAACCGCCACAGCTCAATGCGTGCAACACCTCAACACCTCTCAGATTTCTGCACTTTTCCCTCTTAACCCCCTCTCCCCCTCTCTCTCTCAATCTCTCATTCATATTCTCCTCTACCTCATGTCACCTAGCCAGAGAGGCGTGATGGAGTACAAGGAAGAATCTATCTTTAACCTCTTAGCGCGCCGATCCCTTTAGCGGGATCGTTTTCAGAGCAAACATAACGCGCCAAATTCAAAATACATATTCGTAATACATATTCGTAATATTTAACTTCGATATACAAGTGTTGCATAGTGTTGCATAGCCATCAAAGCTCTGCTTCTTGGCAATATCACTGCGTTGTCAGATTTTAAAAAGGCTTTACGGTAAAGCACTACATTTGATTGTTTGAGGCTAGTACCTCACATATTTTCCACATTAGCATAAATTCATATCCAGCTCGGTTCTCAAAATATCCATATCACAGCTAATATAAATCGCTTACCTTTCAAATAACTTCTTCTGAGGTCTTCCCAAGTGTCCAAACAAGATAATCCATGGTTCTTTTGTTAGAAAAAGTAAATAATTATATCCATAAATATCCGTTGTTTTTTGGCACGTTACGTTCAGCTACTCCACCAAGCATTGTCAGTCTACTCGCCCGTTTTACAGTGAAGGGATCGCGTTCAAATTATACCTCTCATCTTTTTCACAAACAAATCAAATATCATTAATAATGCATCCTTATGTATTCTTTTATGAATAATAGCGATCATATTTTACAAGAACGGTAAGTGAAAGCGTTAAAGACGAAAAGAAAGTTGGTCGCGCTGGGCGCGTTCACGTTCTCGTGAACGTGCACGTCTGTTTACCTTTTTCCCTACCCGTAGTAATTCTCTCTCTCTAAGGATCTGGTCAGAGCTTTTTCCTCCATACCCTTTCCAGAGACTGTTGACATCTAGTGGAAGCCATAAGTACTGCAACCTCGGTCCTATTCCCCATAGAAAAATATTACATGGGCTTCAAAATGAGAGGAGAGCCAAAGAAAAATAAATTCGGACAGAAATTTCTCTGGTTTTTGCCTGCTAAATCTGTTCTGGAATAGCCACAGACTATATCTTAATGGTTTTATAAACTTCAGAGTGTTTCCTATCCAATAGTACTAAATATGTAAATATCCTAGTTTCTGGCCATGAGTGGTAGGCATTTAACTTTGGGCACGTCAGACAGGCGAAAATTCGGAAAATGGGACCCTAGCTGGAAGAGGTTAATGGAACAATTATCCATCAGCGGAAGAGAGATGGGAAGACACAGGGTCCAACTATAGTTCCACATCCAGACTAGTTCCATGTTAAGCTTGATGAAGTCACTGAGGGAGAAGAGGAGAAGAGAAACAGAACATGTGGTTGATAAAGCCTGAGAGTGTTATGAGCCTGCAGTGGAATGTCCATGTCACAATATGTGATGAGTTATGCCTGGTGCACACTGAGCCTGGTGGTAGAATGTAGTATAAGAGGTTCTACTGAGGGCATGGGTTTGAGACAATAGGTCCTCTTTCTATGGAAAACAGAGAGAGACAGGGAGAGGGAGATAAAGGGAGAGAGAGAGAGAGGGTGGGAGGGAAGGGGGAGGAAGAGAATGAGAATGAGAAAGATAAACATTAAAGGAATGAGAAATACAGACAGTGACCAAAATAAGTGGTTGAGAACGGGGTTTGATTCCCTTGGAAAGAGAAGACTTGGTACATCCAAATGAGCAATCTACACACCGAGCGTCATCTGTACCATAAGAAGCCATGTGATCACACAGTAGCAAAATAGAAAAGAGAGGGTTAGGAAGAGAAGACAGAGAAAAAGAGGAGGAGAGCGGGAGAGCGGGAGGGGATTGTTGAGTGATAAAGTTATCTCCCAGTAATGGGAATTCCTTTGGCAAATTAGCCTAGCGATAATGAACAAGCTTCAGAAACAGTAATAGGGCTTTAATGAAAGAGGGAGTTAGAAACAGGCCGGGCTAACACCAGAACATAGAATTAATGCACTACTCATCTTATCCTCATTACTGACTGTTTAGAAGCCCAATTAGACCTGAAGATGAGAATTCAAGTAAGTTGATCAAACGCTTAATGAATCAACCACATTTATATCTGGCTATGGACTTCTTCTTTACAAATAGTGTCTGACAAAACATTGGCATTAATACTCAAAGCAAATCAATGCAACAAGGAAAGGTAGAAAGGTCAGGTCGAAAAACCACAACCTAGCAGCTATGCAGATTAACAACTTGTAGTAGTTAAAAAAAACATCTCAAAGTGAACGTAAAGTTAGGAATGTGGAGATGGTTCAAGTTATAGACCACTCTGCTATAGAGCTGCGGTTCAATAGTGTCCATTCAATCCAGTGCTCTCATTCATGGATTCAACACTTACGTTTAGCAGCTGTCAGTGTACCCCTAATTATCAGTCTCTGTCCCAATCCTGGCCTGAGACAATTTCTATTAAACAACACTCTCCAACAGAGTCTGATTAAACCAGCCAGGGAAATACACCTCAGCCAGCAACGCAAAGCAAAGCAGGGCCATCCATCAGCATCACAGATGTAATAGCTACAGCGCCTCTCTGTCTACCTCATAACACCTTCGTCTCCCCCATTTCCCCAAAATCTTTCACCCTGCTACATCCATCTATCCTTCCCTCCATCCCTCCATCTCTGATTATCTGGCCACACAGCCCACATGAACAAATAAAGTCATTATTATAATATAAAAAGCTTTGTTAAATAACATTAAAATGTGACACTTCATTCATTGGTCATTTGGCAAATACAGCCATTAAATACTATAGTATTCACTGTAGTGTTTTTTCAGACGTTACTGTAGTATTCACTGTAGTGTCTTTGCTGACTAAAGTCTGCAGAAGCACTACAGTGAACACTGTAGTATTTACTCTAGTTTTGTGGACATGACAGTAGTATACTGTTGTATTTAATGTTTACTATAGTATAAATATTGTAGTAAGAAAAAAACTGTAGCGTACTATAGTAATTACTGTAGTGTTTTTGTGGACTGTAGTATACTGTATTTACTGTAGTGTTTTTGCTGACATTACTGTAGTATTTACTATAGTATTTTTGTTTTATCATCTTTGACATAGCAGTGGGGGATTTGTCCTTGAGAAAACCTACCTGACAAAATACTGAAAGAGCAAACTTTCCATAACCTGAAGTTAGGTAGGACTGAGTTCTGAACAGACAGTTCAGAGCTTCTGCTCTTTTTGTATAACCTGTAGAGAACACAATACATGGTCTATACTTGGCATGTACTGTAGGTTTCTCAGTTATAGATAGCACAAATTGGGATATATGGGACTCGGCAGGGTATATGCAAATTAAATACTATAGTACCATAGTAATTACTGTCGTGGTTTTGCAGACTGTAGTGTTTTTGCAGACTTTACTCTATTACTTACTGTAGTGTTTTTGAGGACTGCAGTGTTTTTTTTTCTAACATTACTTTAGTATTTACTGTAGTGTCTTTGTGGTCTGTAGTATACTTAACCAATAAGGCCCGAGGGGGTGTGGTATATGGCCAATATACCACGACAAAGGGCTGTTCTTAGGCACGGCGCAACACAGAGTGCCTAGATACAGCCCTTAGCCGTGGTATATTGGCCACATACCACAAACCCCAGACGTGCCTTATTGCTATTATAAACTGGTTACCAACGTATCTAATTAGAGCAGTAAAAAATAAATGTTTTGTCATACAGTCTGATATACCACGGCTGTCAGCCAATCAGCATTCAGGGCTTGAACCACCCAGTTTATAATGTAGTATTTACTATGTTATTCTACAGTATACTATTCTATAGTAAGTACCAGGGGTTGGAACCAAAATTATTTTCCAATCGTTTCGTTCTGAACAGAACCATTATTTGTTTCATTCCGTTCCACTGCTCTGACCAGCCAAATAAAGTTCTGAACCGTTCGTTTCTGTTCCTTTTTAAACCTCTGAAATAGGTTTTCAATCCCTGGTAAGAACTATACATGAACGAGATATACTGTACTACAGTGTGTAGTATAGTATTCTACAATATACTACAGTTTACTACAGAATTCCATAGTAAGTACTGTAGTATTCTATAGTAAACTGTAGTATTTGTTCATGTGGGAGGTAGGTGTCAGGAGAGATGGAGCGAGGGATTGGGAGGAAGACAGGATAGATAGACAGGGCAGATCTGGAGGGAGGTGTGTTTGAGTTAATGAGATGGACAGGAGTTGGCAGGCAGTCGGCGTTGGCACCGGGCTGGAGAGATTGGCGCCTCAATCTCCTCGGCTCTAATGAGTGAAGGGCGCTAAAACCAAACAAGGCCTAGGCGCCCACTTTGGCTCCAACAATGTGAATAACTAACCAGGGCTTTATCCTAGAACACTGCCATAGATGTTCTACAGCATTCTAAATGACTCAAGGTCTGTTCGATAACATTCTTGAATGCTGTTGTTAATTCAAGACAATTTTTCTGGACAACTGCCATGGCCCTGAGTGTTCTACAGTATTCTATATTACCAGAGGTCTATTCTAGAACATTGTTAAGACTCTGAAGAGGTTCATTCCAGAATGTTCTAAATGACCAGAGGTCTATTCTAGAACACTCCAAAGATCCAACTATCAATTTAGGACTCAATCTTTGAGTTCTTGTCTCTGAGTACAATCTTGTGATGATTTACTGTAAGACAAGACAGCTGGATGGTGCAATGAGCAATCTGGTTCTAACCTTTTTGTAGTTTGGGGCATAATGAGAGAGAGAGAGAGAGCGAGAGAGAGCGAGAGAGAGAGAGAGTTTACAACTCTTTATTAAACCATGTACTAAAACACTAAAATACAATATATTTCACCCATTCAGAGGCAGTGCAATATATATATTCAATAAATAAAAAAACACAAAAAATAAAGAAATAATAATATTAAACTTAAAGTTGACCATTAAACATCACCAATTGAACACTATAGTTTCATCTTCACATATTGACAATAAAGCACCATTCACACACCACTTAAACTGAAATTCAAGTACATTTTTTGTGATTTGATAGAATTTGTGTTCCACTCTGATTCTCGATTCAACCAAAGCAGTAAACATTTTCAGTACACTCATTTTATTCCCCTCAGCAGCCATTCTACAAGTCTTCCAAATAGCTAATTTAGCTTGTCCAACCGCAAAATTCGCCAATGTACACTGTTCTCTATTTGTTTTTGAATACTTGCATCCATAAATAAAGAATGTCTTATTCAAACAAAACCCTAGGTCTCCTAGTATTCTTTCCAATAAGATAAACAGTGGTACCAGCCTGGGACATTCAACAAAAACATGAAACACAGTCTCTGGTTTATTACAAAAATTACAGGATAATAAAACATCCATATTAAACTTAGAAACAAAACAATTTGTAGGTAACACACAGTGCAATATTCTCCACTGTAAATCTCCAGATCGTTTTGGAAGGGGACCTTTATAAAAGAGCCTCCAAGAGGGAGCAAGATCATCAGAAACCATGAGATATTCTCTCCATTGTGTGTCACATCTCTGATTAATATTTCCAAAATGATCAGTCTTTACACATATCTGATAAAACTCTCGTTTTCCAATAGCTTGAAAATCAAGCTCCTGTAGCCCCTTAAATTTCATTAACTTCCCCTCTTGGTCATCCTCTGTACAAACCCTTGGAGACACAAATAACTTAGGGAAAGAACATTGCATCGAATCACCAGACAGGAAACAATTTACAAAATGGAGGAATTGAGAGGGGAAATCAGCTTTCAGACTTTTTATGAAGTGTTCCACCATCCTCACAGACTTGAATCCCACCTGCTCACAAATTTCAGCTGCTGGTCTCCATTTTCTGGGAGCAATATCAATCAAATGTGCAACTGTGGTCGAACCCTTCTCTATAAATGTTTTAGCAATGATATTAGATGTGCAAACATTGCCACCAATGAAGGAGTTATAAAACAGTGGCTCATTCAGGCCAAAATTATAATTTTCTCGTCTAAATTCCTTCAAAACAATCCAGGAATTTAAAACTGAACCATAGAATTTTACATCAAATATACAATTTCTACTATACAAAGACATCAAAAACAGTTGTTTATCAAGGGAAAAACCACCAAAAGTTCTGAGCAAAGCCAGGCCAAATGACACCCATGGTGTTGTATGCTCTTTAGAATAAAGCAAAGTCTGCGCAACTTTTAGCCTCATAGCTTTAACCTTAGCGTTCACATCAATTAACCCTTGACCTCCTTCATTAACTGGCAAGTAAAGAATTGCAGGGGGAAGCCAGTGGTGACCGTCCCAAAAGAAATCTACAAAAATCTTCTGCAAACGTTGCAATAAAATTTTTGGTGGATTAAGTACATTTAAACGATGCCACAGCATTGATGCAGCTAAGTTATTAATTATAAGTACTCTACCCCTACAAGACAATTGAGGGAGAATCCACCTCCACCTTTGTAAACGGCCAGACACTTTATCAAATATACCTTCCCAGTTATTCTCCATATATTGATCTACCCCCATAAAAACCCCAAGCACTTTGAACCCTTCCAGGCTCCAAGAGCAGAGCCGAGGAAGTACTGGAGGGCCTCCATTCTCCCATTTGCCCAGCAGAAAGGATACACTCTTCTGCCAATTTATTCTTGAGGAAGATGCTCTCTGATAGACGTCCAGAGATGATACCAATTTCTTAACATCTTCATCTGACCTTATTACCACTGTGACATCATCAGCATATGCACTTAGTCTAGCAGTTACCAAATCTGTACTATAAGGACATACTATAGAAATCCCACTTAACTGACGTCTCAGAACTGTCAAGAGTGGTTCAATAACAATAGCATATAAAATACCTGATAGGCCGCACCCTTGTTTTCAATATGCTATATACATCTGTGTACAACAGCTTGACGTAAGAAATAAATGATGAACCAAAACCAAAAGCATTAAGACATTTAAAAAGAAAACCATGATCAACTCGATCAAAGGATTTCTCTTGGTCCAAAGATACCAAACCTACATCGAGTTTATACACCTTAGCAAAGGAAATCAAGTCTCGAACCAGAAAAAGATTATCAAAAATGGATCGATTCGGAATACAATAAGATTGATCTGCATGAATCACTGAAGATATACAAAGTTTAAGTCTATTAATCAAAGCTTTGGAAAATATCTTGTAGTCAACTCCAAGCAATGACACAGGGCGCCAATTTTTTATGTCTCCAAGATCACCCTTCTTAGGTAGTAAAGTTATCACAGCCCTCCGAAGGCTCACAGGTAATGTGCCTCTTTCCAGACACTCCAAGAAGACAGAAAACAAATCCTTTCCAAAAACCGACCAAAACTTTTTATATAATTCAGCATTCAGTCCATCCAATCCTGGAACTTTACCCGAAGAGAGTTCCTGAACAGCTACAGTCAGTTCATCAAAAGTCAAAGGTTGATCAAGTCTAGATTTCTCCTCTTCCATAAGTTGAGGTAAATCTTGAAGAAGTATGTCAGCCATTTCATCATCACAGGGTTCAGCCTTGTAAAGATCTTCATAAAAAGATAAAGCACAGGACCTGATTCTACCATCATCAGTCACTTCTCCTCCTCCTGGAAGTTTCAAATGACATAAAATCTTCCTATTTACAGTCTTCTTCTTCTAGACTAAAATAAGATGATGTCGGAACATCCATGTTGTTAAAGGAAGTGAACCTTGCATGGACAAGTGTCTCTTGGGCTCTTTCTTCTAAAAGATTCCGTAAGAGAAATGTATTCCGTTCAAAGATTTCAGCAGTGTCCACACCATCCGCTTCATCATCGATGTAAATGCCATCTTGTTCAAGCTGTTTCAATGTACTTTCCAAGATGCTTTTATTATAGGCAATATAGTTCTGACAAAAAGGTTTAATTTGTGTTTTACCAATATCCCACCATTGACTTAGGGACTTATATAGTATTTTTCTCTCTCTCCAAGTCTCCCCCCAAAAATTAAAAGAGTGCACAAAATTGTGATCTTGCAACAGTCTACTATTAAACTTCCAAAGTGAGTGCTTAAGAGTGCTCTGTGCAATAGAAACTTCAACAGACATGTACTGATGATCAGATAAAGCAGTGGGAGTAATACAGATCTTAAAAAACTTACCCCTAACACTTTTCTGCACATAGATTCTATCAAGTCTAGCTCCAGATATCATATTAGAGTTAACTTTCAACCAAGTATAATGTTTAGTCTGAGGAAAAGCTTCTCTCCAAACATCCACAAGACAATAATGAGTTATCAAAGTTTTAAGTTCTTCTGACGACTGCTTATGTGGTTCTTCATGGTTCCTATCTAGGACATGATTTATGGTACAATTAAAATCCCCAGCCAGAACAACCATTCTATCCTGCAAAACATCCCTTAGAGCAGTCTTTAGTTTTTTAAAGAATAGAATTCGCTCTGAACCAATATTTGGGGCGTACACATTAAATAATGAAAAATTACATTCAACCAGGAACCAATTCAAAAACACTCACAGGTTGCTCCTTATACTCTGGCCCAAAAAGAATTGCAACCCCTGCGCTAACACTAGAACCATGACTTAAAATAGCCTGCCCCTTCCATTCACTCAACCATTGCACTTGATTATTTGAATCTGTATGAGTTTCTTGAAGAAAAACTATACTAGCCCTCTTTATCATAACATAATCAAAAAGACTAAACCTTTTAACAGCATCACGACACCCATTGATATTTAAAGTGCCAAATCTCAAAGATACCATGAAGAGGAAAAAAATAAAATAAAAATACCACAAAAAATGTATGCAAACCATATCACTTTTTACCTGGTAAATTCAGTATACTTCTTACATTACAAATGAGCTTCTTAAGACGATACCGTTTTGGTCTATCGAGCTCATCAAAAGTTGCCTTCCGCATAGCTACAGTACAAGATATCAGGAAAAGTTTTAAATCCGGAAAGTACGACTCAATACTGGGCTTGCGAAGACCCCTTGTATTGTCAAGGAAAGTATTTATCTGCTTTACTGAATAAAATTTAGTTCTACCTTCAGAAATACTCTCAAAGTCCATCTCGTCATTTCCATACAGTTCCTCATCATCTTTATCAAAATCCTCCCTCTGTAGTCTAAAATCCATCACCTCTTGCGAAACATTATCTCCTTGACTCTGATCAATCGATTCATCAGTACTTATTTTAATATCACTCACTTCAGGTTGTGTTTGTTGTTCATCCTCTGGTGAGTCGGCCTCATGCGCATCTTTTGCATGTACCTGATCCGAACTCAACTCTGGCTCAACTGTTACTACGGGCATTCCAGCATCCACCTGAGCAACCTCAGCTATCTCCACAGCTCTATTGCTAGAATTAGCCGACCGTGATCTTTCCCCATGCTCCTCGAGCGCGCCACTCGGCTCTAACTCCGCGTCGGCCTGTGGAAGTAGTAATGGCGCTGACTCCGCGTCGGCCTGTGGAAGCAGTAACGGCGCTGACTCCGCGTCGGCCTGTGGAAGCAGTAACGGCGCTGACTCCGCGTCGGCCTGTGGAAGCAGTAACGGCGCTGACTCCGCACCAGCCTGCGGAAAGAGTGACGGCGCAGCGTCCGCAACTCCAGAACCTCGTGCTCCACCATCAACCATTCCATCAGCCAAAACGTCATTAACGCCATTTTTCCTATTACGATTCGGGCAAGTCTGTCGGACGTGTCCGAAATCGCCACAAACAAAGCATTTCATGGACTCAGAACTAACAAAAATAGTATAATCCTTCCCCTCGATGGTTAGTTTCGGCGACAGGTTCAAAGGATCACTCTGGGAATTCAGAATCATGAAAACCTGGCGCCGAAAAGACATTACATGCTTAAGTTGTGGTGTTTTGCATCCAAGCGTAATCATCTTAATGGGACTCACTAATTTACAATAATATTTCCTCTAACTTCTCATTTTTAACAAATGGAGGTACGTTTGACAAAACAATCTCTTTTGATGGGCTCGACAGAGGCAAAACAGGCACAAACATTTCATTTATTGTTAATCCGCTCTCTATTAAATCGTTGACCAATTGAGGTAATATCCAATTCCATTTTGATAATCTATTACAAATTTTATCTTTTTCCCATTTTACATTTCCAGGGATTACGGGTTTTGCATTGACATGATAGTATTTATCTTTATCATTGCACCAAAATGCTTCCGTTTTACTCCAGTTCAGTTTAGCAGATGATGCTCTCTCATATAAAGAGATACTGTAAATAACAACGTCAATATCTCTTTGATCTTTCACAATTACAGTAATATCATCTGCATATGCTGTTAACTTAAACGCGTTGCCGTTTCCATCAATATTTAGACCAGACAGTTCTTTTCTTAAAATACTTAAGAGTGGTTCCACTGCAAAAACGTATAACTGACCAGACAATGGGCATCCTTGCCTTATACCTTTAAGCAAACTTATTGGTTTACTTAACCCACCACCTATTTTTTAAATACACGAAGCATTCATATATAAGAGTTTGATCCAAGAAATAAAACCATCTCCAAACCCAAAAGCACTCATTGTATCATACAGAAATCCATGATCCACTCTATCGAATGCTTTTTCCTGATCCAGAAACAGAAAGCCAACATTCATTTCATATAGTTTAGAGTAATCTAAAATGTCTCTGATCATAAAAATGTTATCATAAATGGTTCTTTCTGGAAGGCAGTAGGATTGATGTATTACATCTCCTAATACAGTTTTCAGCCTATTTGCCAACACTTTAGCTATTAGCTTATATTCAGTTGTTAGAATTGACACAGGCCTCCAGTTTTTAAGATCACTCAAGTCACCTTTTTTAGGTAATAGTGTTAATACTGCCCGTTGGCAACTTGTGGGAAGGCATTTTTCTTTAAAAAACTCTTGGATCACCTCATAAAAGTATTTTCCGATGTAGTTCCACACAGCTTTAAAAAAGTCTTCTGATAGTCCATCAATTTTAGGTGCTCTACCAGTCTTCATCTGCTTCACGGCATCAGTTAACTCCTCAAATGATACAGTACTGTCCAGATTCTCCCTCTGCGGTTTAGTGGGAGAAGGCAACTGCTGCAGTATCTGTGACACACATTCATTCTCCCTTTCTTCTTTTCTATACAAGTTTGAATAAAAGTCCACCGCAATCTTTCTCATTTCTCTTGCATCAAAAGTCTTTCGTCCATCAGGTTTTGTTAAACAATACATTTCATTTTGTTTCTTTGACACTTTTTCTAAATTAAAAAAATATGCAGTGGGAGCATCTATCTCATTTACAGACATAAACCGAGATCTTATCAGGGCACCTTTTGCCCACCATTGTATCAAATTCCTTTTTTTTAGAACCCCACTCCTTCCAAAACATTTCAAATGTCTCAATGAACTCTTTTTCTTTCAACAACGCAACATTACATTTCCAATACGGACTTTTAAAACTAGCTTGTGTCAAAACAATATTAACTGTAATAAAATTGTGATCTGATAGACAACTTGGAAAAATATTATACCCAATTATTCTATTATTTTCAGCACACTTGACATAAAACCTGTCCAGTCTTGCTACTCTTATCATTCCCTGCGAAACTTTTGTCCATGTATATTGCTTTATCTCTTTATTCCTGTGTCTCCATACATCTACCAAACCATTCTGAACTATAATACTTTTTTTTAAAACATCAACTGATACAGGATGTGGTTCCTCATTATTCCTATCTAAAAGAAAATGAAGAGAACAATTCCAATCCCCCCCAATGATTAGCATATCATCTAAAGTATAGCTTTTTAAAAACTCTCCTAATCTTCTAAACATGATGATTCTATCTGACCCTTTATTTGGAGCATAAATATTTATAAAAACGAATATCTGTTTTTCAACTTTAGCTTTCACCATCAAAATACGTCCTCTCTCTATTTCCATTTCTGATAAAATATTGACTTTAAGGTGAGTTGAAAATAAAACAGTTACACCTGCACTAACCTTTGTGCCATGGCTTAAACAAAGCTTTCCTTCCCACCAAAAATTTAACTCAGATCTATTTTCTATATTACTGAGTTTCTTGTAAAAATATTACTTCTGAATCCTTAAGCCTAAGAAACTCAGAGAGTAAAACTCTTTTTCCTCCATCCCTCAACCCATTCACATTTAATGATCCTAGTCTAAGAATCTGCATGGCAGGGGAGAGGGAAGAAAACAAAAACACCCAGTGACAGAAAAACTAACCAAAAAGTAGGATATTTCCCACACCCATTTGCTTTATTTTTTCCATTTTTTCAGCCGAAATCGTTTCTGTTTTGAAATGACCTCATAGCCCACCGTCCTCTGAGCTATCGCCACTGATTTTATAAACTTATTAACATCGGGGAACATTTTTGCAACAACCTTTTTCCCTTTAGTGAAATCCAGAAACTCATTTAATTCTTCTACCGAATAAACGTCCTCCATAGATAGATTGTAGTCTATCTCCGAAAACGCAGAACAATTGTCACAATCGTCCCCTTCTTCATCACTGTTTTCACTCTCCATAAGCACGTTATTCTGTAACCCGCTAACACTCGCAACCTCATCAACATGAACAAATTCCTTATCCTTAACAGCAACAACTTTGTCCATCAAAACAATCGGACCTACAACATTATCACCAACTCGCATAGATGAAATAAACTCACTCACCTCTGCCTTTGAACTTGGATCTGAAGCACTCCTCTCGAGATCAGAACCAGTCTGAAGAGTAACGCTGGGTTCCCCTGCCAAAACCGTAGCCTTGTTAACTCCGTTTATCTTTAGTTTTTTTTTCTGAAATCGTTACCTCCTTTACTACTATGGGCTGTTTTTATTTGTTTTTACTTTCGCTTTTATCGCTTTGAACCGTTTGTTTATCATGATTCCCTTCATTCTTTTCATTTTCTGACTGTTTCTTATGCGGGCACGTGAACTTCTTATGTCCTAAATCACCGCATTCAAAACAACGCAAGCTATCTGTCGTTGCAAAAATCATATAAGAACTATCCCCTTGTTGAATGCAAAACGAGATATCCAATTCCTTAGATTGCGCATTTAAAAACATGAATACTTGTCTTCGAAAAGACATCACGTGTTTTAATGCTGCGTTTTTACACCCTAGCGGCAACATTTTAATGGATCCAGCAAATTTTCCAAAGCGACTCAGTTCTTTTAGAATTTGCTCATTGGAGATCAATGGCGGCGCGTTTGAAATGGTAACCCTGGTAGCAGGTGCTCGCAAAGGCATCACTTGCACCAGGGAATCCGCAACAACAATTCCATTTTCAACAAGGCTGTTTATGAAATGTTCCTCTTTTAAAAACACAACCACTGCCTTATTCATTCTGGATGACGATGCTACATTTTCGTACGCTACAATCTCGCCCATTGCCAAAAGCACTTCTTCCATGGTACACGCTTGATCGGAGAAAACTTTACACCCATTCTTGATAGTTAACCCCGGCGTCCCCTCACCCGAGAAAGACGCCATGGCCCTAATCAAACTAATTAAATTACCCCAAGTTTTTTTTTTTTTTTTTTTCTTAACCTAATAATAAATGTGATAAAATAAAACCAAACAACCAAACAAACAAAACTTAAATAAACAAGCAAAACTTGAAACCAAACATGCCGCTCTCACACCCCACGCCACACTTCCGCTCCCAGCATGCAACCCACACTCAGAGAGAGAGAGAGAGAGCGAGAGAGAGAGATGATTGCTCTAGGACAGGGACCCCCAGGCTGTAACGCATCCCCTCTCATCCCTCCATCCACCTCATACTCACCCTTCTATAGCCCGAGGCCCATATTCAAACTCTGACTACGCAGACACACCCATACGTACGCACGCACACACACACACACACATACACAACACTCAACATTTCTGCCATATCAAGACAATTAAGATAGTAGGTTGTAGGCCTAGAATGACATCACTCCTGGTCTAATGAATTGAATGACATCATAGACCCATGGAGAGATGATGAACAAATGGATTCTGATCTAATAATAGTTAAATCCATTGGTTCATATTTCTGTCCTGCCTTGCTAGGAACATGCACGCATGCACGCACGCACTCACGCACATATGCCCACACACCAATGCATACATGTACGCACACACACTACAAACGGACAAAGGTTTGTGTGGGAAATGAACAAAACACATATTTTCACATGAATGTACTGATCAATTTACACACTACTCTATAGTACAGTTTTGACATATCTGATCCACATCCTATATTTTCATCCATTTATAAAAAAACATTTACATGACTCAACCCAACCCATATTTAACCTTATCTTCATACACCAATTTCTCTCTCTCTCTCTCTCTCTCTCTCTCTCTGTACACCTCTACTGTAAGTTTCTCTGGATAAGAGCGTCTGCTAAATGACTAAAATGTAACGTAAATCTCTCTTACTCAAACACTCTCTCTAGATCTGTCTCTGCTTTTGACTATTTTTCTCTCTCTTCTACCTTCTCACTATCTAATCTTGCCCTCACTTCGTCATATCTCCCTCCCCTACCTTTCCCTTTCTCCATCCTCTCTCCATTTCCATCTCTCAGTATAAATTAGATCAGTGCCCAGCAGTGTTATTCCATATCTTCCATTACCTGCATGTCAGATTGCACATCACCTCTGTGCCATCTCCCACTTAACTCCTAACCTCTCTCTCTGTAGCTCTCGCTCTCCCTCCATGGCTAATCTGCCATTAGCTAAGCCCATTCAGTAATAACTGCTGGTTAGAGTGAGTAATGGTAAATCAGTTTCTGCTACGCATGAGCGTAAAGCCGTAACAGTGAGAGGTTATTGAGTTTGACATAATATACACCCCATCTCGCTCTCCATCACTCACTCACGCTCTCTCTTGTCTGACAGTTTGTATGTCTGTCTGTCAGTCAGTCAGTCTCTTTGTCTATCCTATTCACACAGTCCTGTCACTGTTTCCCTCTCTCCGTCTCCCCTTCTCTCACTCAAGCCACTTGTTTTGTCAAATTTTCGCTTCATCTCTCTATTTTTGTTTCTGTTTATCTTTCTGTTTATCTTTCTCTTACTTGTTAGATACTACTTTACTTGTTAGATACTACTTTACTTGTTAGATACTACTGCAAGGTCGGAACTAGAAGCACAAGCATTTCGCTACACTCGCATTAACATCTGCTAACCATGTGTATGTGACAAATAAAATTTGATTTGATTTGATTCTATCCCCTTCTGCTTTTCTCTCGCAGTTGAGCTGTATTAATGTACCAGTGAGGTCGATGTGGAAGCGTGGTGGGGAGGGACACAGTACTGGTAGAGCGATGTTGCGTCAATGTGTAAAAAATAGGATGTGAATAGGATGATATCTGATGCTGTGATGATCAGTGTCTTTGGCCTTCATTAAATGCATGCAAAACACATCATTTCTTTCTACATACGGGGATCTACTGATCTAATGTAATTGGATGAATGTAATTGTGAGAATCTTGACCTCACCAATCTCAATTATGTTAGATAAGAGATCATTTCAAAGAAGGAGATAATATTTGGGATATTATTACCATTTTCTCAATGGAGTAATTCACAAAAGAGAGATGGGGCAATCATTCTGGTTGTGTGAAGAGGATTTGGGTCTCTAATGTACCTCATTGTTGTGAAGCACAGACTAGCTGGACATGGACTGATATGATACTCAGTCATATCCACTCTCTCCTTGTCCTTCACTTTCTCTTAAGGTGTCCGGATATATAGGCTGGCTAGACAAAGTGAACGTCTGCACTCGCATACTCCCTAAAGACCTTTGCTTGAAAAACTCGAAAAAAGCGGCAATATTACTCTTTATGGTCTCTTGAGCCATCATAGCAACACCATAGCCAGAACACTTCTTCAAAACAGTCTGAATTCATCTAAGATAAATCAAGAAATCTGTAATCAGGAGGTCTTAGTCGGGCAATTTTACATCTAACTAAGATGTTTGGTGCAGTATAAGTGAAAAGAATTTCATAAAAACTAGTTGTCGCTCGTTAAATGACAAACACTTAATTGAAGAACTCTTGACAAATCACCGAGGTAGGGAGTAGACTTCGGCTACCGAACTTCGAAAAATATTTGTGTGCACGAACAGCGGAATGCTGAATGCTCCCGAACACCAAAACAAACAAAACGTCATATTATGTTGTCATAATATATGCGTAAACTGTTTCAACTGGGAAGCATACGGTACAATTTATTCCTCCTCTTCCTCCCTCTCTACCACACCCTAATATGTTGCATGTCGTAACGTGTAAAACTTTGCAATCTGAGTTAATCCAGTGTTGTGTTTAGGGTATGCCAGGAAATCGTCCAGGACATGGCAGAACTCAGCCCAGTCTTTAACTCTTCTTTTCCTGGTAGATGTTTGTCTGGTTTCATTCATACCGGTTGATGAATCTTTTACCTGTGCTAAACGTATGTGTGTGCACACAAAGTCCAATAAGAGGGACGGTGGAAAGGGAGCCAATCCAGGTGCATGTACAGTGCCTGCTAAAGTAGGAAACAATCTTATTCGGTATTTAGAATATTGAAAAAAAATTGTGATCTTTAAATATGTAATGAGACATTGCTAATGTGTGCTCCCTTCCTGTGCAGCATGTAACAGTAACTGTTACCTGTAGCGTATTCATAGCATAGATAAAAATTGTAAGTTGTGTTAACAGCGTTTCCCAGATTATTAGCTATGGGAGAGGCAACAAATATTATAGCTAGCTCTTATCTATCGGATATTTCGCTCCTCTGTCTAAATCTTGTGGAAGTGTCTGGGGCCTGTCCGAATACCCATGCTTGTGTCCTAAATAGTAGGCCATTTGAGTATGTGAAAAATGTAAGTTTTAAAGTATGTGACATTTCGAATCTTCTAGTATACTTTTTTCTTATTATTATTTTTTATTTAATGGAGGCAAGTCAGTTAAGAACAAATTCTTATTTACAATGATGGCCTACCCTAACACAGTGTCACGTCCTGGCCATAGACAGCCATCTGGGTTTTCTATGGAGGTTTTGGTCAGGACATGACTAGGGGGTTTGTTGGGTTTTCTATGTTGTTTATTTCTATGTTTTGGTTTCGTATGGTTCCCAATTAGAGGCAGCTGATTGTCGTTACCTCTAATTGGAGATCATACTTAAGTTGTTCCTTTTTCCACCTGTGTTTGTGGGTTATTGTTTTCTGTACGTGCCTGTGTGCGCTACACTATATGTTAAGGTCAGTTATTTCTTTCTTGTTTGAACGTTTCACAGTGAATTAACTTCTTAGGGAGCGGCAGCTGAGGTGTCGGTTTTGGAGAGTCTGGCGTGCCCAAAGTAAAAGGCCTGCCACTCAGGCCCAGAAACGAGGATATGCACATAATTAGTACTATTGGATAGGAAACACTGAAGTTTCTAAGAGTGTTAACATATTGTCTGTGAGTATAACAGAACTGATATAGCAGGCGAAAACCCGAGGAATTTCTGTCCTGGAAAAAGTGTTTTTGACACATTGCCTCATTTTGAACCCCTCCCTATTGAAAACAGCCATACATGGGAGTAAGATTGCAGTACCTATTGTTTCCACTGGATGTCAACAGTCTCTAGACATTGTTTGGTGATGTTAGGTTGCTCTGGATGGTAATAGAAGAAGAATTTCAAACTAGTCACAGGATGTAAACAGAAGAGGATGCGCGTTCACGGGCTCGCGCGCACTGTGGTTTTTTCCTTTCCTATCGTCCAGTTTATAATCCGGTTGAAATATTATAGTAAATATACATAAAAGTGTTTCTAAGGATACATTATCAATGATGTTTGATTGTTCTTGGACAAGTGTATAGGTATAGGTTGAACGTGTTCTCTTCACGGTTCAATGGGCGAGTGGACGCTGTATTTTATGAACATAACACGCCAACCAAACAGAGATTTATGGATATAATAAATGACTTTTTTTTAACAAAAGAACCATTGGATGTCTTCCTTGGACACTTGGGAAGCCCTCAGCAGAAGTTCTTCGAAAGGTAAGGGATTTTATATTAGCGATTTTATGCGTTTTATGAGACCCGCTTTGGTTATGGATTCATGCTAATGCATAACATATGAGAGGGGCTATCCTCAAACAATCAAATGTTGTGCTTTCGCCGTAAAGCCTTTTTGAAATCTGACAACGCTATGATATTGCCAAGAATCAGTGCTTTTGATGACTATGCAACACTTGTATATTGATGAATGTTTAATAATTCAACTTTTGGATTTTGAATTTGGCGCCTTACATTTCACCGGGTAGTGTCAGGAGCTCCCTAAGTAGTTAAAAGATGTGGAACGTCATACACGCTGCGCCTTGGTCTACTCATTTCGACAATCGTGACAGAATAACCCACCATTCCAGGACCAAGCAGCGTGCAAAAACGGTGAAGGAGAGTTGGAACTGGGAAGAGATTCTGGGGGGTTGCGAGACCCTTCCTTGGCGGGACTCGCCGAGGAGAGAAGAGGGACAGCGACGACGCCAGGGTCCGCGGCAAAGATGATCCCAAGGAAAATCCCAAGATTTTTTGTTTGGGGGGGCCACATGGGGCGAATGGCCGAGGCGTGAGCCAGAGCCTGAATGGAGGAATATAAAGGAGTTTAGGGAAGAATATCGAACAGAGGTATTGGCGAGGAATGAGCTGCAGCGCAGGCGCCTAGAGGAGCGTCTGCCCAGCCCGTTAAGTCCTGTGCCAGCTCTCCGCACTCGCCTTGAGTGTGTCATCAGTCCGGTGAAACCTGTTCCGGCTCCACGCACCAGGCTTCCAGTGCGCCTTCCCAGCCAGGTACGTCCTGTGCCAGGGCATAGATAGCCCTCTGGGTTTTCTATGGTGGTTTTGGTCAGGACGTGACTAGGGGGTTTGTTGGGTTTTCTATGTTGTTTATTTCTATGTTGTTTATTTCTATGTTGTTTATTTCTATGTTTTGGTTTCATATGGTTCCCAATTAGAGTCAGCTGATTGTCGTTACCTAAGTTGTTCCTTTTTCCACCTGTGTTTGTGGGTTATTGTTTTCTGTAAGTGCCTGTGTGCGCTACACTATATGTTAAGGTCAGTTATTTCTTTCTTGTTTGAACGTTTCACAGTGAATTAAAAGATGTGGAAAGTCATGCACGCTGCGCCTTGGTCTACTCATTTCGACGATTGTAACACCCAGACTACACTGGGCCAATTGTGCACCGCCCTATGGGAATCCCAATCACGGCCAGTTGTGATGCAGCCTGGAAGCAAACCAGGGTCTGTAGTGACGCCTCTAGCACTGAGATGCAGTGCCTTGGACCGCTGCGCCACTCAGGAGCCCTTTAAAATGCCGTGATGACATACTCATTATGGCTTTGACAACAGTTGATCAATTAGATATGGGAAGGCACTACCAAAATCAATGAATAACGGAAACAACGCAATTGCGCATAACACATTCTCAGTATGCGAAAATATAAATTTTTATAGTAAGTGAATTTTCGAAAATCAAGAATGCTTGAAATGCCACAATGTTTTACTCATATCGTCTTTTCATCTAGTAGAATTCACTGCAGACTTTTCAGGAATTTCACAATCACAATGCATTGGAAGAGGGGGGCTGAGAGCTGTGATAGCTACAGTTGAAGTCGGAAGTTTACATACGCCTTAGCCAAATACATTTAAACTCAGTTTTTCACAATTCCTGACATTTAATCCTAGTACATATTCCCTGTCTTAGGTCTGTTAAGATCACCACTTTATTTTAAGAATGTGAAATGTCAGAATAATAGTAGAGAGAATGATTTATTTCAGCTTTTATTTCTTTCATCACATTCCCAGTGGGCCAGAAGTTCACATACACTCAATTAGTATGTGGTAGCATTCCCTTTAAATTGTTTAACTTGGGTCAAACGTTTCGGGTAGCCTTCCACAAGCTTCCCACAATAAGTTGGGTGAATTTTGGTTCATTCCTCCTGACAGAGCTGGTGTAACTGAGTCAGGTTTGTAGGCCTCCTTGATCGCACATGCTTTTTCAGTTCTGCCCACAGATTTTCTGTAGGGTTGAGGTCAGAGCTTTGTGATGGCCACTCCAGTACCTTGACTTTGTTGTCCTTTTTGCCACATCTTTGGAAGTATGCTTGGGGTCATTGTCCATTTGGAAGACCCATTTGCGACCAAGCTTTAACTTCCTGACTGATATCTTGAGACGTTGCTTCAATATATCCACATAATTTCCCTTCCTCATGCCGCCATCTATTTGGATAAGTGTCCCAGTCCCTCCTGCAGCAAAGCACCCCTACAACAGGATGCTGCCACCTCCGTGCTTCACGGTTGGGATGGTGTTCTTTGGCTTGCAAGCCTCACCCTTTTTCCTCCAAACATAACGATGGTCATTATGGCCAAACAGCTCTATTTTTGTTTCATCAGACCAGAGGACATTTCTCCGAAAAGTACGGTCTTTGTCCCCTTGTGCAGTTGCAAACCGTAGTCTGGCTTTTTTATGGTGGTTTTGGAGCAATGTCTTCTTCCTTGCTGAGCGGCCTTTCAGGTTATGTTGATATAGTACTCGTTTTACTGTGGATATAGATACTTTTGTACCTGTTTCCTCTAGGATCTTCACAAGGTCCTTTGCTGTTGTTCTGGGATTGATTTGCACGTTTCGCACCACGCTCATCTCTAGGAGACAGTCTCCTTCCTGAGCAGTATGACGGCTGCATGGTCCCATGGTGTTTATACTTGCGTGCTATTGTCTGTACAGATGAATGTGGTACCTTCAGACACTTGGAAATTGCTCCCAAGGATGAACCAGACTTGTGGATGTCTAAAATTATTTTTCTAAGGTCTTGGCTGATTTCTTTTGATTTTCCCATGATGTCAAGCAAAGAGGCACTGAGTTTGAAGGTAGGCCTTGAAATACATCCACAGGTACACCTCCAATTGACTCAAATGATGTCAATTAGCCTATCAGAAGCTTCTAAAGCCATGACATAATTTTACAAGCTGTTTAAAGGCACAGTCAACTTAGTGTACATAAACTTCTGACCCACTGGAATTGTGATACAGTGATTTATAAGTGAAATAATCTGTCTGTAAACAATTGTTGGGAAAATTACTTGTGTCATGCACAAAGTAGATGTCCTAACCGACTTGCCAAAACTATAGTTTGTTAAGAAGAAATTTGTGGAGTGGTTGAAAACAAGTTTTAAATGACTCCATCCTAAGTGTACGTAAACTTCCGACTTCAACTGTAGATCTCTTCAAGTAAACATTCAAAACAACTTGGAAGATGGCAAATACCGACGCTTCTGTGGTGGTGTTCACATGTAAGTAGTTTTTGTTTTCCTTAAAATGATCATGACTATTTCACACCAGTCTCAACGGCAACAGTGAAGAGGCGACTCTGGGATGCTGGTCTTCTAGGCAGAGTTGCAAAGAAAAAGCCATGTCTCAGACTGGCCAATAAAAATAAAAGATTGAGATGGGCAAAAGAACACAGACACTGGACAGAGGAACTCTGCCTAGAAGGCCAGCATCCCTGAGTCGCCTCTTCACTGTTGAAGTTGAGACTGGTGTTTTGTGGGTACTATTTAATGAAGCTACCAGTTGAAGACTTGTGAGGCGTCTGTTTCTCAAACTAGACAGTCTAACGTACTTGTCCTCTTGCTCAGTTGTTTATTTATATTTATTTTTATTTATTTTTTATTTCACCTTTATTTAACCAGGTAGGCTAGTTGAGAACAAGTTCTCATTTGCAACTGCAACCTGGCCAAGATAAAGCACAGCATTTCGACACATACAACAACACAGAGTTACACATGGAATAAACAAAACATACAGTAGAAAAATAAAACAAAAAGTCTATATACAGTGAGTGCAAATGAGGTAAGATAAGGGATGTAAGGCAATAAATAGGCCAAGGTGGTGAAGTAATTACAATAAAGCAATTCATCACTGGAATGGTAGATGTGCAGAAGATGAATGTGCAAATAGAGATACTGGGGTGCAAAGGAGCAAGATAAATACAGTATGGGGATGAGGTAGTTGGATGTGCTATTTACAGATGGGCTATGTACAGGTGCAGTGATCTGTGAGCTGCTCTGACAACTGGTGCTTCAGTGATTTTTGCAGTTTGTTCCAGTCATTGGCAGCAGAGAACTGGAAGAAAAGGCGGCCAAAGGAGGAATTGGCTTTGGGGGTGACCAGAGAGATAAACCTGCTGGAGTGCGTGTTACGAGTGGGTGCTGCTATGGTGACCAGTGAGCTGAGATAAGGTGGGGCTTTACCTAGCAGAGACTTGTAGATGACCTGGAGCCAGTGGGTTTGGCGACGAGTAAGAAGCGAGGGCCAGCCAACGAGAGCGTACAGGTCGCAGGGGTGGGTAGTATATGGGGCTTTGGTGACAAAACGGATGGCACTGTGATAGACTGCATCCAATTTGTTGAGTAGGGTGTTTGAGGTTATTTTATAAATGACATCACCGAAGTCAAGGATCGGTAGGATGGTCATTTTTATTAGGGTAGTTGTGCACCGGGGCCTCCCACTCCTCTTTCTATTCTGGTTAGAGCCAGTTTGCGCTGTTCTGTGAAGGGAGTAGTACACAGCAGTGTACGAGATCTTCAGTTTCTTGGCAATTTCTCGCATGGAATATCCTTTATTTCTCAGAACAAGAATAGGCTGACGAGTTTCAGAAGACATTTCTTTGTTTCTGGCCATTTTGAGCCTGTAATCGAACCCACAAATGCTGATGCTCCAGATACTCAACTGGTCTGAAGAAGGCCAGTTTTATTGCTTCTATAATCAGAACAACATTTGTCAGCAGTGCTAACATAATGGCAAAAGGGTTTTCAATTGATCAATTGATTCTTTTAATGGATAGAAAATGTGCTTTTCTTTCAAAAACAAGGACATTTCTAAGTTACCCCAAACTTTTGAACGGTAGTGTACATATGAGATGAGTAATGCGAGATATGTAAACATTCTTAAAGTGGCATTATTAAAGTGACTAGCGTTCAATTTATTAAAGTGGCAAATTATATCAAGGCAGCCGCCTCTCTGTGCTAGTGGTGGCTGTTTAACGAGTAATATACTCGGAAGCGATGGGTGGTGTGCGCACATCCGAAGCTTCACTAGAAGACTGCTCTGGCACCCTCTCTGTATGTAATAACACTTAAGGTTTTCTGGGCTAACAATGTAAGAAATAATACATTAAAAAAACGAAATACTACACAGTTTCCTAAGGACTAGAAGTGAAGCTGCCATCTCTATCAGCGCCATCTTGCTCTTTTATTTAGGGTTGAGGTCCTTCCCCTCATTAAACATAAGTCTATTTAGTGGACCTATAGAGTTAGGTTACCACAATAGTACAGGACCATTCAACTGCGGAGGGCACTCATGATTAGTCCAGACATACGTATAACCAATGTGAGAACTTTCTCTCTCCCCCTCTTTACTTACTTCTCTCTGAAGTCATAATCACACACCATCAGTTGCAGGTTTCAGTGTATCAGTCATAATGACTTTATATTACAATGTTGTCCTTTTTCTCTATGTGTGTAATAGCCCTGCTATGATGTGCGTCCCCTTACCAGAAACCGTGGATTGATGTCAGCATTCACACAAAACTGAAAGAACGTACCACCGCATAAACATCCTCTGCCCCCTTATCTCTTCCCTTTCTACTGTAGCAATGTGGAATAGGTGGGTTACTGTAACATTTTCATCAAGCTATCATGTAAAAGCACAGTTATGGCTTTGCAATATCATTTTATTCAACATTATGGGATGTTATGGGACTGAAATTACAACACACATTTCACCCAATTCAGTGCTTCCTAGTTCCTTGTACCAAACACTTAACTATCTCAGTTATATTAAAACCAGGAAAATCTGGAGAGTTCCCCTGCAGATTGCTGAACTAAATGTTTAGTAAATTACAACAATAAAATAATAACAACACTTATAAGCAACAGAATGGCAAAAGTATTACCAGACTTGATACATATTAATCAAACAGGATTTATTTAAAAACGACACAAACAAATACAATAATATGTTTCAGTATAATACAATCTGTGATGTAGTGGTACAAAAATAGGTGGGTAAGCTCTAATCACCGGTTGCGGTGAAAAATGTAACGCTCCCTATACTTTCAATGCATTTTCAAAGCACTTGCAAACAGCAGGCACGCACGCACTCACTCACGCACACACTTCACAATTCAAATAGTTCATAAGGTCGCTCTAACATTTTCGGGTTGAACTTTAAGAAAAAAATGTAAGTCATTCAGTTATCCTTGACAAAACACTCTCTCTCACAAAAATGATAAGGGCAATGAAAGTAGCACTTAACAATAATAGACCTTACTGATTACCTGGAAGCTGCTCCTTCCTTCTCACAGATACAATGGGAAGGAAGAGGAGAGGGAGATGGGAAGAGAGGGAGAAAATAAGAGAGAGGGGAAGCAATAGGAAGGGAGAGATTTACTTTACACTAGTAGGCTATGGGGGGTCAAAAGGGTCTCCACTGTGAAAGAAACACAGAGAGAAACAAGGAGAGAAAAACAGTCAGTAAATCACTTTCAAAAGAGGAGGTGGAGGTGAATACAAATATTTATCAATTAGGGGGCAATTTTAATGCCAATTAATTCCACCCTGGAGGTGTCACTGTGCAAACCTACACTAATTATGACCAGCTTACCTCCACTCTACACTCTAAATCTCATGTCATCCATATTGAGCATGACAGTGATAATAGAACTTAAGGGAACTCTCCTTCTCTCGGTTTTTAATTTAGTCTCCCATTGACATCAATGCATGACTAAGTGCATAGGTCTCCCTTGTTGTGACTTTAGCTATGGATGTTCAAGATCATTTACTGATCAATTACTGGAATAATCCATTTATCCAATTTATCTAATTCATTTGGTTATCCTATACAAATGAATCTTTCTGAATGGTCATTGAGCTCTCAGACTTCAAGAATTGAATAGCTTGTTAAGGACTGCAGTGGTCAGTGGTCCTGGTGTTGGAGCTTGCAGCCAAATAGGTTTCTTCCCTCGTCGGAGCTCATACGGAGGGGAGCTCGTTTTTCTCAACTCCGTTCAGTCCAAAGAGATCAATTTTGTTGAGGCCCTAGGGTGCAGTGTAACGTTTGGGTCCCCTTAGGGAGAGAGAGAACTCAACAGTTCTTTGTGAGTGCGTAGAGTGTGTTGTTTGGCAAAGTTCCTCTCAGGTGCTTCTTCTGAGTTGGATAAAGCTGCCTCGACCAGTGTTTTGGATTCCCAAGGAGATGGGAAAGTCCCTTGCAGAACTTGGTCGGATTTCTGGATAGTAAGTCCTCTTATTTATAGGGAGACTCACAGAAGGCCGGGCTCTAATGACCGGACAGTGTGACATGGGAATGCCCCGTTGATTCAGAGAACAAAACACATTTAATGCTCATATGAGAGAAACCTGAGATTTCCCCATAAGTGTTCACAGAATGCAAACAAAAAAAAATGGAATAAAAAAATACATCTCTAGGATGAAGTACATAGTCTTTAGAGTCCAACATGACCATGGTAAAATCCATACATTTTTATTTACAGAAAAATCCACATTATACCTTTATTATGACATAGGAAAATCAGAGGAAAGATATTAAAAAATGCATGTTATATCAACATGTAATGAGTTCAACAGTTTAATACATTGATAAGAAAATGTGTTTAAACGTCCTTTTTCGCTCTTGGCGGCCTTTTCTGTTTACTTGCAGAGGGTCTGGTTTCTGTCTCTTGACCTGCTCAGGGCCATTCAAAGTTGTAAAGTGAGAAACAGAGAGCAGTTTATTGGTCTTGTGATGGGTTGAAAGGGGGCGCTGTCAATTACAGACCTGTACATCTTGGCCTGAAATGTGGTACTCTGTCCACTTGTGGGCTCGCATTAAAACACCATGCTCTCTCTTGCCAGGGATGCTTTCTCTCCACATCTCAAAGCCTGGAGCGGATTAAATGCAAACAGCAGGAAATTATTAGGATTCAAAGGTGGGCTTTCAGACTGATTGATTGATATTATTGTTATTTTCCTCTTTTGAAAAAGTCTCTCTCTGCTTTGATTTGAGACCAGGGCACCTTGTTTGTTCTCTGCCTTCATGCCAAAGTCTTTGATAGATAACCAGGAAGCATTTATTTCACAAAAATACAGACGTTCTTGTATCCTGTGTAAAGATATCTTTGTGTTTAAAGTTTCCTTCAGACTTCCTGAGTGAACAGCAGAACATCCTATGTATCCTTGCTTTCTGCACCACAGGAGACCAAACGCTCCCTCTCTAAACCACAGGAGGGCTGTTGGATTGTTTAGTAAGGTTAACACCAGTGGGTGCACAAATCAGGTTTTTCCAGAGTCACAGTGCTGCCATTTTCCTTTCTCCCAGGCACTTAATTGATTTACTGTACATGACTGATAGGAGAGTGAGGACACATCTGTTTACCCTTGTAGAAATCACTGCAACACTGCATCCCTTGAGCTATGCACTCCTGTTCTAAAGCCTTAGCTACCTCTCCTGTTCAGCCTCAGGGTCTACACTCATACATCAAACTTCCTCAGCCTGCACCCCCCCAAACTCAGATCGCATAGCAACCGTCCCTGTGGTGACATGCAGCCCATTAGGTCCCCCACCAAGAGGCTTTTACTCGGGGTGACAGGGTGGTTGTTGTTTTGCGGTTGTTTTGACAACGACAAGTGGTTGTCACTTCTGTTTCTCTCATCCTACAGATGGAGATGGCCACCCCACTATGCCTCCCTAAACGTACATTTGTCAATGTGCGTGGGTGTGTGTGTGTGTTTCTTGACTGTGTCATGGGATCTGTGCCTATGCTTGGCACACTCCATTGAAGCAGCATCAGCTCTCACAACTCCTCTCTGATTGCTCCCAGTGTCACCAAAGTGCTGTCAAGCCACAATTTGTTCATCACAATTGTTATAGCAGTGGATCCCTCATTGAACGTGGCTACTGCCGTACTGGCTGCTCCGTCAATGCGTCTTTTGCCCATGAAGACAGTTTTGGGGCATCGCGACCATATTACAGAGTTCAGACATTCATTTGCATTCTGGGTTCCTCTGTGCTACATTCTTTTGAGGACATTATCATTTGACATCCTATGATATACAGCTACCATCTGTGCAACCTCTCTATTAAAAAAATGTATGGCCTCCAAGGTTTTTGAGACAGGGTGGATCTTCACCATTTTCTATGGCTCGCTGGTACCAGCATCAATGCACACACCTATCGGGTAGATGGCAGTGAATCCTCTCTTGTGGCAAGTGCCATCGAAGAATACATTAATGTCTATGACGGCATCCTCATCCTCCTTCAGCAACTCTGCTATGTCTGGGTCTTTATCTGCCTATGCTCTTCTAATTATCTTTAGAGCACTATCCATTGACTGTAGCCCTCTCTGAATCTCTGCAACTAAAGTGGGGGGGAAAAGTACTTATTATGTCTGTCGACATTACAGACATAACTGCAGGACTAAATATCAGCATGTTACCCTACGTAAATATTAGTATATCAGCATGTATTTACTTTATGTAAAGCTAATTTCTCACTAATCACATCAGGCTACAGCCCTATGACACTGTAGGCCTATGTGACAGTCTCATTGTATAGTTATGTTTTCCTATCACTCAGTTTTGTTAACTTTGAACACTTGCTGCAGCAAGTAAATGCATATTATTTATATACAGCAAGTCACCTGACAATAATGGGCTACTCTCCCTTTTTATTTACCTGTCATTCTCCTGTCATGTCTCTGATATGAGTTGAGAAGCAAGGAAGGAATCCCTAGGACTTTGCTTTATTTTCTGTAGAGCTGCATAACCAAGTCCAAGTTCGTGGGCTAGAAGAACCATCCTCACATTTATATCAAATGCCACATCTCCCCTGGAGCACTCCTGCAGCCTGTAGAAGTGTACTCTTACTAAATGCATCACGATCACCTTCACAGTATGCACATTATATCATGACAGAATTACAAAATCACTGGTTGGTGAAGTCTATGGTGATATTCAGTCCAGTGTTTACCAGTGTTTAGACACTTTGGGCAAATCAAATCATGTACAAGTTGGTTTATTTTAGACGTGGAATAAAAGCCACTGTTGGCTGGCTGCTGTCTGGTCGATCGCTGCTAGTTGTCATCTTCATCTCAACTCATTTGCGTCTCAACGCGCTGCTGCGGGCGACCTCCTTTTCCTCCTCTACCTGTACTGCCACTGCCTCGATCGGCAGATTAGACACATTTTTACTTTCATTCACTGGTTTTCTCGCATTGGCTAATTGAGATCGCCTATTTTTATTCACATACTCTAGGTATATTCTTCGAGATTTTATAATTTTGTCTCTCTTTACGTTGATTCTTCGCGGGAGATATTTTCAAACAAGGAAGTGCTGCGCGGCATCTGAGGAATTTTAACCAATCAGGTTGCCGGAAATGGCCTTTTAGTTGCCAGTAACCAATCGAATGTCAGGAAAGTATTAATCTTTTAGCACGAAGCACTACGTCTACAAAGGATATAGCCATGTATGGACTAGCTAACGATATGCTCCGGAAAACAAGCTTTTGAACGATATATGATTCAACATGGAAAGTTTTAAAAATAGCGGTTGAAGTTCTACATGAAACATGCTATCAAGAACAACATTTACGGTAGGTGTAGTTGATGGTGTTGTGATAAAATGATACAAATAAAGTATGCATATACATTATTGCCAATGTATTTGTACATGTTATGAAATTACGGAAGTTATAGTTGCAAAATATCCCAAAATCTGAAAATTGACAGATGGAAGCAAAATTACAATTTTTGCCTGTGGTGCCTGTCATACTCAGATTTGGTACAAAACATATGATGTGGGAGACAAGGGACATTTCTGGAAATATTTACAATTGAGAGAATGTGTACACTGTAAAAACCTAAGAACAATATGGCAAATTGACCTTAAGTGTGAAATTGAGGATGATACCTGGTTGAAGATCTTGTCCAGCTCAGTGAGGAACATAAGGGAAGCCAGGGGGAAACTTACTCAATATAAGATACTACATAGGTTTTATTGGACCCAAACAAGGCTGCATAAGATGGGGCTGAAAAACAATTCTCTGTGTTGGAAATGCCCAAAAGACCCTGGGACATTTTCACACGCAATATGGGAATGTATATTAGTGCTACCTTTCTGGAAGGATGTTTTGAAATATCTGGGGGAATGGTTGGGGTTAACAATTCCAGTTTCACAGAGAATATGTATCTTGGGCAATAGAACAGAGTTACCTAATGTAACAAATGAGAAATTTGCACTGATCACTGTTGGTATGGTTACAGCAGCTAGCTTCTTAGGGAGCGGTGGGGCGCTTCTTAGGGAGCGGATAGCACCCCACATATTTTTCCATTACCATAAATTCATAAGCCTTCACAGTTCACAGAAAACACATTTCACAGCGAAAACAAATTAATTACCTTTTGAAGAACTTCTGCTGAGGGCTTCCCAAGTGTCCAACGAAGACAATCCATGGTTCTTTTGTTAGAAAAAGTAATGTATTATATCCATAAATCTCAGTTTGGTTGGCGCGCGTTATAATGAGAAAATACAGCATCGAATCCTCCATTGAAACGTGAAGAGAACTCGTTCAACTTATACCTATAAACTTGTCCAAGAACAATCAAACATAATTGTAAATGTATCCTTAGGAACTCTTTTATGTATATGTTGTATAATATTTCAACCGGAATATAAACTGGGCGATAAGAAAGGAAAAAAACCACAGAACGCGCCAGCCGGGAGCGCGCCATTTTCTTCTATTGACATCTGTGTGGTCACTTCCTTATTCGTCTTCTTCTACAATCTAAAAGCAGCTAAGAAGAATCAAAACACTTTCTCGAGACTGTTGACATCCAGAGGAAGCAATAGGTACTGCATTCATATGCCCTTATATGGGCATTTTCATAAGGGAGGGGTTCCAAATGAGGCAATGTGTCAAAACCACTTTTTCCAGGACAGAAATTCCTCGGGTTTTCGCCTGCCATATCCGTTCTGTTATACTCACAAGACAAAATGTTAACATCTTTAGAAACTTCAGAGTGTTTCCTATCCAATGGTACTAAATATTTGCATATCCTATTTTCTGGGCCTGAATGGGAGGCATTTTACTTTGGGCATGCCAGGCTCTCCAAAACCGTCACCTCGTGCGCTGCTCCCAAAGAAGCTAGAGTAATTCTTAGAATTTGCAAGGGTCATGCCACTCCTATTCTGAAACAGTGGATATAATCAATGTTGGAGGTAGCATCTTATAAACAAATGCTTGCTAGGATCACTGGTAGAAACTGGACACGTTTTATTTGTCATGTTTCTAAGACTGGGAGGTGATTACTTATGCTTGTGAACCCATTTAGTTATGTATTGTACTTTGTGAGATACTATTTCTTAACAAAATAAAAAAAATATTAACCTTTATTTAACTAGGCAAGTCAGTTAAGAACAAATTCTTATTTACAATGACGGCCTACCAAAAGGCAAAAAGCCTCCTGAGGGGACATGGGGCTGGGATTAAAAATAAAAATAAATTAAATAAAAATATTGGACAAAACACACATCAGGACATAAAGAGACATAAGACAACAACATAGCATGGCAGTAACACATGACAACACAGCATGGTAGCAGCACAAAACATGGTACAAACATTGTTGGGCACAGACAACAACACAAAGGGCAAGAAGGTAGAGACAACAATACATCACACAAAGCAGCCATAACTGGCAGTAAGAGTGTCCATGATTGAGTCTTTGAATCAAGAGATTGAGATAAAACTGTCCAGTTTGAGTGTTTGTTGCAGCTCGTTCCAGTCACTAGCTGCAGTGAACTGAAAAGAGGAGCCACCCAGGGATGTGTGTGCTTTGGGGACCTTTAACAGAATGTGATGTTGGATGTTGTATGTGGTGGATGAGGGCTGCAGTAGATATCTCAGATAGGGGGGAGTGAGGCCTAAGAGGGTTTTATAAATAAGCAACAACCAGTGGGTCTTGCGACGGGTTATACAAAGATGACCAGTTTACAGAAGAGTATAGAGTGCAGCAATGTGTCCTATAAGGAGCATTGCTGGCAAATCGTATGGCCGAATGGTAAATAACATCTAGCCGCTCGAGAGCACCCTTACCTGCCGATCTATAAATTACGTCTCCATAATCTAGCATGGGTAGGATGGTCATCTGAATCAGAGTTAGTTTGGCAGCTAGGGTGAAAGAGGAGCAATCACGATAGAGGAAACCAAGTCTATATTTAACTTTAGCCTGCAGCTTTGATATGTGCTGAGAGAAGGACAGTGAACTGTCTAGCCATACTCCCAAGTATTTGTAAGAGGTAACTACCTCAAGCTCTAAACCCTCAGAGGGTTGAAACACAAATCCAGGGGAGGGGCCAGTTGAGTATATGGCTGTATCATCTGCATATAAATGGATGAGAGCTTCCTACTGCCTGAGTTATGTTGGAAATGTATAAAAGCGTGGGGCCAAGGATCGAGCCTTGGGGTACACCCTTGGTGAGACAGCAGATGTTCAGACTTTATACACTGCACTCTTGGAGAGGTAGTTAGAAAACCAAGCCAAAGACCCCTCAGAGACATCAATACTCACAAGAATTGAACGGTCTACCGTATCAAAAGCTTTGGCCAAGTCAATAAAAATACAGTGAGGGAAAAAAGTATTTGATCCCCTGCTGATTTTGTACGTTTGCCCACTGACAAAGAAATGATCAGTCTATAATTTTAATGGTAGGTTTATTTGAACATTGAGAGACAGAATAACAACAAAAAAATCCAGAAAAACCCATGTGAAAAATGTTATAAATTGATTTTCATTTTAATGAGGGAAATAAGTATTTGACCCCCTCTGCAAAACATGACTTAGTACTTGGTGGCAAAACCCTTGTTGGCATTCACAGAGGTCAGACGTTTCTTGTAGTTGGCCACCAGGTTTGCACACATCTCAAGAGGGATTTTGTCCCACTCCTCTTTGCAGATCTTCTCCAAGTCATTAAGGTTTTGAGGCTTACGTTTGGCAACTCAAACCTTCAGCTCCCTCCACATATTTTCTATGGGATTAAGGTCTGGAGACTGGACCTTAATGTGGACCTTAACTCCAGGACCTTAATGTGCTTCTTCTTGAGCCACTCCTTTGTTGCCTTGGCCGTGTGTTTTGGGTCATTGTCATGCTGGAATACCCATCCACGACCCATTTTCAATGCCCTGGCTGAGGGAAGGAGGTTCTCACCCAGGATTTGACGGTACATGGCCCCGTCCATCATCCCTTTGATGTGGTGAAGTTGTCTTGTCCCCTTAGCAGAAAAACACCCCCAAAGCATAATGTTTCCACCTCCATGTTTGACGGTGGGCATGGTGTTCTTGGGGTCATAGGCAGCATTCCTCCTCCTCCAAACATGGTGAGTTGAGTTGATGCCAAAGAGCTCCATTTTGGTCTCATCTGACCACAACACGTTCACCCAGTTGTCCTCTGAATCATTCAGATGTTCATTGGCAAGCTTCAGACGGGCATGTATATGTGCTTTCTTGAGCAGGGGGACCTTGCGGGCGCTGCAGGATTTCAGTCCTTCACGGCGTAGTGTGTTACCAATTGTTTTCTTGGTGACTATGACCCCAGCTGCCTTGAGATCATTGACAAGATCCTCCTGTGTAGTTCTGGGCTGATTCCTAACCGTTCTCATGATCATTGCAACTCCACGAGGTCAGATCTTGCATGGACCCCCAGGCCGAGGGAGATTGACAGTTCTTTTGTGTTTCTTCCATTTGCAAATAATCGCACCAACTGTTGTCACCTTCTCACCAAGCTGCTTGGCGATGGTCTTGTAGCCCATTCCAGCCTTGTGTAGGTCTACAATCTTGTCCCTGACATCCTTGGAGAGCTCTTTGGTCTTGGCCATGGTGGAGAGTTTGGAATCTGATTGATTGATTGCTTCTGTGGACAGGTGTCTTTTATACAGATAACAAACTGAGATTAGGAGCACTCCCTTTAGGAGTGTGCTCCTAATCTCAGCTTGTTACCTACAGTGGGGAAAAAAAGTACTTAGTCAGCCACCAATTGTGCAAGTTCTCTCACTTAAAAAGATGAGAGAGGCCTGTAATTTTCATCATAGGTACACTTCAACTATGACAGACAAAACGAGGAAAAAAAATCCTGAAAATCACATTGTAGGATTTTTTTATGAATTTATTTGCAAATTATGGTGGAAAATAAGTATTTGGTCACATACAAACAAGCAAGATTTCTGGCTCTCACAGACCTGTAACTTCTTCTTTAAGAGGCTCCTCTGTCCTCCACTCATTACCTGTATTAATGGCACCTGTTTGAACTTGTTATCAGTATAAAAGACACCTCAAACAGTCACACTCCAAACTCCCCTATGGCCAAGACCAAAGAGCTGTCAAAGGACACCAGAAACCAAATTGTAGACCTGCACCAGGTTGGGAAGACTGAATCTGCAATAGGTAAGCAGCTTGGTTTGAAGAAATCAACTGTGGGAGCAATTATTAGGAAATGGAAGACATACAAGACCACTGATAATCTTCCTTGATCTGGGGCTCCACGCAAGATCTCACCCCGTGGGGTCAAAATGATCACAAGAACGGTGAGCAAAAATCCCAGAACCACACGGGGGGACCTAGTGAATGACCTGCAGAGAGCTGGGACCAAAGTAACAAAGCCTACCATCAGTAACACACTACGCCGCCAGGGACTCAAATCCTGCAGTGCCAGACGTGTCCCCCTGCTTAAGCCAGTACATGTTCAGGCCCGTCTAAAGTTTGCTAGAGAGCATTTGGATGATCCAGATGAGGATTGGGAGAATGTCAGATGAAACCAAAATATAACTTTTTGGTAAAAACTCAACTCGTCGTGTTTGGAGGACAAAGAATGCTGAGTTGCATCCAACGAACACCATACCTACTGTGAAGCATGGGGGTGGAAACATCATGCTTTGGGGCTGTTTTTCTGCAAAGGGACCAGGACGACTGATCCGTGTAAAGGAAAGAATGAATGGGGCCATGTATCGTGAGATTTTGAGTGAAAACCTCCTTCCATCAGCAAGGGCATTGAAGATGAAACGTGGCTGGGTCTTTCAGCATGACAATGATCCCAAACACACCGCCTCGGCAACGAAGGAGTGGCTTCAGAAGAAGCATTTCAAGGTCCTGGAGTGGCCTAGCCAGTCTCCAGATCTCAACCCCATAGAAAATCTTTGGAGGGAGTTGAAAGTCCGTGTTGCCCAGCGATAGCCCCAAAACATCACTGCTCTAGAGGAGATCTGCATGGAGGAATGGGCCAAAATACCAGCAACAGTGTGTGAAAACCTTGTGAAGACTTACAGAAAACGTTTGACCTCTGTCATTGCCAACAAAGGGTATATAACAAAGTATGGAGATAAACTTTTGTTATTGACCAAATACTTATTTTCCACCATAATTTGCTAATAAATACATAAAAAATCCTACAATGTGATTTTTTTTTGTCTGTCATAGTTGAAGTGTACATATGATGAAAATTACAGGCCTCTCTCATCTTTTTAAGTGAGAGAACTTGCACAATTGGTGGCTGACTAAATACTTTTTCTCCCCACTGTATATAAAAGACTCCTGGGAGCCAGAAATCTTTCTGATTGAGAGGGGGTCAAATACATATTTCCCTCATTAAAATGCAAATCAATTTATAACATTTTTCACGTGCGATTTTCTGGATCTTTTTGTTGTTATTCTGTCTCTCACTGTTCAAATAAACCTACCATTAAAATTATAGACTGATCATTTCTTTGTCAGTGGGCAAACGTACAAAATCAGCAGGGGATCAAATACTTTTTTCCCCTCACTGTAGCAGCACAACATTGCTTAGAATCAAGGGAATTGGTGACATCATTGAGGACCTTTAAGTTTGCAGTGACACATCCATAACCTGAGTGGAAACCAGATTGCATCCAGAGAGAATACTATAGACATCAAGAAAGCCAGTCAGTTGATTATTGACAAGTTTTTCCAACACTTTGATAAACAGGTTAACATAAAAATAGGCCAATAACAGTTAGGATCAGCTTGATCTCCCCCTTTAAATAAAGGATGAACCATGGCTGCCTTCCAATCAATGGGATAAAAAGGTCAGAGATAGGCTTGGCGATTATAGAGGCAGCTTAAAGAAGAAAGGGTCTAAACCATCTGACCCAGATGTTTCTTTGGGGTCAAGTTTAAGGATATCCTTTAGCAACCCGGACTCAGTGACCGCCTGCAGGGAGAAACTTTGTAGCGGGGCAGGGGGAAAAGAATGAGGGGTGGGAGATGAGGAAATGTTGGACGGGCAAGGAGGTATGGCTGAGTCAAATAGGAATCCTGACTTAATGAAGTGGTGATTTAACGAGCTCAGCCATGTGCTCCTTTTCAGTAACAACCACATCATCAACTTTAAGAGACATTGGCAGCTGTGAGGAGGAGGGTTTATTGTCCAGGTCTGTAACTCTTTTCCAGGACTTCTTGGGGTTAGACCCACAGAGAGAGAACTGCTCCTTAAAGTAACTAACTTTGGCCTTCCGGATAGTGAACTTATTTCTCATTTGCCTGAAGGTGAGCCAGTCAGCCTGAGTATGCGTGTACCGAGCATTTTGCCAAATGCAATTCTTGAAGTGGAGTAACTCTGCAAGATCACGGTCATACCAGGGGCTGAACCTGTTTTTAATTCTCATTTTCTTGATGGGGGCGTGTTTGTTAACCTGTTACAGCTAGGGTCCCCATTTTCCGAATTTTCGCCTGTCTGACGTGCCCAAAGTTAAATGTCCGCCACTCAGGGCCAGAAACTAGGATATTCACATAATTAGTACTATTGGATAGGAAACACTCTGAAGTGTCTAAAACCATTAAGATATAGCAGGAAAAAAACAGAGAAATTTCTGTCCGGAATTACTTTTTCTGTTGCTCTCCTCTCAATTTGAAGCCCTGGTAATAGAAATCAATGGGGAATAGGACACAGGTTGCAGTACCTATGGCTTCCACTGGATGTCAACAGTCTCTGGAAAGTGTCTGGAGGAAAAAGCCCTGAGGAGATCCTTATAGAAGAAGAAATACTACAGGAAGGGAAAAATGTAAACAACCGTGCACGTTCACGACAACGTGAGCGCGCCCAGCTTTCTTTTCCTTTTATAACGTTTCAGTTACCATCCGTGTAAAATATGATCGCTATTATTCATAAAAGAATACATGAGGATGCATTATTAATGATATTTGATTTGTTTGTGAAAAGATGAGAGGTATAACTTGAACGCGATCCCTTCACTGTAAAACGGGCGAGTAGACTGACAATGCTTGGTGGAGTAGCTGAACATGCCAACAAAACGGAGATTTATGGATATAATGAATTACTTTTTCTAACAAAAGAACCATGGATTCTCTTGTTTGGACACTTGGGAAGACCTCAGCAGAAGTTATTTGAAAGGTAAGCGATTTATATTAGCTGTGATGTGGACATTTTGAGAACCGAGCTGGATATGAGTTTATGCTAACGTGGAAAATATGTGAGGTACTAGCCTCAAACAATCAAATGTAGTGCTTTCGCAGTAAAGCCTTTTGAAAATCTGACAACGCAGTGATATTGCCAAGAAGCAGAGCTTTTGATGGCTATGCAACACTTGTATATCGAAGGATGTTAAATATTACGAATTTTTATTTTGAATTTGCCGCGTTATGTTTGCTCTGAAAACGATCCCGCTAGCGGGATCCGTGCGCAGAGAGGTTAACAATATCACTGAAGATATCAAAACAGAAGGTCCAAGCTTCTTTGACAGAGGCAATCAAGTTGATTCTATACCAATTTACAGAGGCCAGGTGATGAAGGAAGGCTTGCTCATGAAAGTTTTTAAGCAAGCGTCTATGACAAATCAGGACAGGACGTTTCACTGAGCAGCCATTACAAACACAGGCTGTAAAACAGTGATCACTAAGGTCGTTACTGGTACCTATCATGATTATTTGTGAGGATAACATCGAGAAGAGTAGCCTTTTCTGGGTGTTTGGAGTCATACCTTGTGGGATTGGTAATAATCTGAGAAAATGTATGGAGTCCCATTGCTTTAGGACTTGGTCAGGTGGTTAAAGCATGTCCCAGTTTAGGTCACCTAGCAGGACAAATTCAGACTTAGTGTAAGTGGCCAGGAGAGAGCTTAGGGCAGGTAGGGTACAGGCCGGTGCTGATGGAGGACGATAACACCCTGCAACAGTCAACAAAGAGCTATTTCAAAGATTAACCTCTCTAGGAGCGGCAGCTGGGGTGACGGTTTTGGAGCGTCTGGCGTGCCCAAAGTTAAATGCTTGCCACTCAGGCTCAGAAAATAGGATATGCACATAATTAGTACTATTGGATAGGAAACAAAGGTGTTAACATAATGTCTGTGAGTGTAACAGAACTCATTTGGCAGGCAAAAACCAGAGAAAATTCCATCCGGAAATGTCATTCTGGTGGCTTATGGCCCACTTTGAGACAGTGTCTATTGAAAACCCTTTATTTTAGGACACTGAATGTAGTACCTATTGTTTCCACTGGATGTCAGCAGTGTATCTATAAAGTATCATAGCAATCGGAACTAATGTGTTCAATAGGTAGGGGTTTTGGTGAGAGGAGCTCTTTTTCGGTTGCACGTTTTTGGGCGCACGTTTGGCTGAGTGGTCCACTTTATTTGACTTATAACATTTAGGTGACCATCCAAGTGAAAGATTATCACTTTTATTCATAAAAGGATAGCTAAGGATGCATTTTAATTGGTTTTTGTTTTGTTGAGGAAAAGTTTATAGGTTTAGTTGAACGCGTTCTCTTCACATTGGATTTTCTGAACACAAGGCGCCAACCAAACGGAGATTTATGGATATAATAAATGACTTTTTCTAACCAAATACCCATGGATTGTCTTCGTTGGACACTTAGGAAGCCCTCAGCAGAAGTTCTACAAAAGGTAAGGCACAGGTTTTCCCTGTGAAATGCATTTTCTATGGACCGCGCTGGCTAATGATTTCATGGTAATGGAAAATATTGAAGGTGCTACCCTCAAACAATCAAATGTAGTGCTTTCGCCGTAAAGCCTTTTTGAAATCTGACAACGCTGTGATATTGCCAAGAAGCAGAGCTTTTGATGAGTATGAAACACTTGTATATTGATGCATGTTTAATAATTCAACTTTTGGATTTTGAATTTGGCGCCTTGCATTTCACCTGGTAGTGTCGGGAGTGGGCGCCCCACCGCTAGCGCCCCACCACTCCCTAAGAAGTTAATGCTTAAAACCAGTAAATCAAATTGTTTGGGGACAGACTTGGTGGAGACACCCGAGCACTGAAGGTGTTCCTTGGTAAAGATTGCCACTCCCCCACCTTTGGAAGATCTGTTTTGCCCGAAAAAGGTTATAGCCAGTATTCAAAACACTCTTTCTGAACCATGTCTCAGTAATGATTGGAGCTGTGAACCCACACTTTCAATGGATCCATTTTTGGTAATAAGCTTCTAGTGTTAACATGCAGAAAACCCAGGCTTTTACTTACAAGAGCAGATATCAGTGAAAAAGATATTAGAGCACAAGTCAAAATTGGGGCTAGCAACAGTAGATGGGCCAGGGAGTACATGCACATTTCCAGATATCATCAACAGTAATACAATCAAGGCACGGCAGAGGACAGGGAGAGCTCTGCAGTGTTGTTTTATGACATTTGAATGTGCATTAGATGGCAACATGATCATATTATTAGGTTACTCACAATAACCATAGTGCCATTTCTACAAGAGTTTATGCTTTCCAAGTCCTCTGTTTATTTGGACAGTTTGCGATGTTGCTTGAAATAATCCTGGAACCTCTGCGGCTAAGGCAAATCCCTTCTCTTTTAAAAAGTGCTGCTTCATCCGACAGCAAATCAAAGTTGTCACAAAAAGAGACATTACTGTCATTGCAAAGTTTTTTCAGGAACTCATTCAGGGCAAAGATTTGGCTGAAACGTTCCTAACCCCTGTAGCACGGGATGGGGCCAGAGATATTTATTCTCTTCTGTCACGTCCAGGCCTGAGAAGACAGGCTGGCGTGTTTTGTTTTGTTTTGGTGTAGGGTTTTTTCTGTTCTAGGTTCTCTATTTCTATGTTGGGGTAATGGTTCCCAATTAGAGGCAGCTGAGTGTCGTTACCTCTAATTGGGAACCATATATATGTTTGTAGTTTGCACTAGGGGTTTGTGGGTTATTGTTTGAGCATAGCTTTGTTTGTGTCATTAGTTATGTTTCAACGTTACGATCTTCGTTTTCGTTCGTTTTGTTGTTTTTGTCCCAGTTACGTTATTCAATAAAGAATGTATACTGGATACCTCGCTGCGCCTTGGTCTGTCCCTTTTGAAGATCGTGACATCTTCCCTGTGCTAGCGAGGCTGGGGGCACTGGGCTATCGCCGACTGTTGGTATATTATTTTAACATTGTGCTTTGGCAATATGTATCAATACGTCATGCCAATTAAGCTAATTGAAATTGAGAGAGAGAGAGGCGTGTTTGCTCTGATTTACCCAGTAATGACTAAGGTAAGGTCTTATTTAGGAAGGAAAAATTTGACCAATCAATGTCCATCGACCTGACGCCCAGTGAACAGGAAGTGTCATTGCAGATCTCAACAGGGGCCATGACAGAGACGATAGATAAAGCGAGACATCCCACTCCATAATTTATTCTTAACAGGGCGGAGCCGCTCTGGTCTACTCATTGCCCTGCCCCGTGGAGATGGTAGAGAAAGGAGACATCTCACCGGTCGGGACAGGGTGGGACGAGCAGGGAGGGGACAATAAATCAACCAGAGACAGCTGTTCCCTCTCTCGCGGGAGGATACCAGAGATTATGGGGGAACCGTGAGCTCACGTGGGAAAGCATGCCCACACGAGAGAGGGAACGCCAACTTACACTGACAGGAACCTTGATTTTAAAAAAAAAATGGTAAATGACTTGAGTAGTTCATCTTACTTTATCCACAATCTTTGGCCAGGAGTCTACAACCTAGTCCAGAAACAACCTCAAGAAGAGGGGTATTCACATTTTACACTACGAGGTCTGGACTATTGTTTTTTTTGTTTAAAATCAAATTGTATTTGTCGCATGCTTCGTAAACAACAGGTGTAGACTAACAGTGAAATGCTTACTTACGGGCCCTTCAATGCAGAGATACAAATATAGAAAAATAATAACACGAGAAATAAATACGCAATGAGTAAGTTTTAGGAAATCTACTCATTCAAGGCTTTTTCTTTATTTTTACTATTTTATACATTTTAGAATAAGAGTGAAGACATCAAAACTATGAAATAACACATATGGAATCATGTAGTAACCAAAAAAGTGTTAACTTCTTTGGGAGCAGTGCACGAGGTGACCGTTTTGGAGAGCCTGGCGTGCCCAAAGTAAAATGCCTCCCATTCAGGCCCGGAAAATAGGATATGCAAATATTTAGTACCATTGGATAGGAAACACTCTGAAGTTTCTAAAGGTGTTAACATCTTGTCTGTGAGTATAACAGAACGGATATGGCAGGCGAAACCCCGAGGAATTTCTGTCCTGGAAAAAGTGGTTTTGACACATTGCCTCATTTAGAGCCCCTCCCTTATGAAAATGCCCTTATAAGGGCATATGAATGCAGTACCTATCGCTTCCTCTGGATGTCAACAGTCTCGAGAAAGTGTTCTGATTCTTTTTAGATGCTTTTAGAGCAGAGAAGAAGAGGAATAAGGAAGTGTCCACGCAGTTGTTAATACAAGTAAATGCGCGCTCCCGGTTGAAATATTATACTATTTATACATAAAAGTGTTCCTAAGGATACATTTACAATTATGTTTGATTGTTCTTAGTTTATAGGTATAAGTTGAACGAGTTCTCTTCACGTTTCAATGCTCATCGTTTTAATGCTTCTGGTGTTTTTGCAAATGACATAAGTGATCACTGTGCTATTGCCTGTGTGAGAGATGGTAAAATTCCCAAGAAATTTCCACGTGTCATTACGAGAAGAAACTGGAAGCTGTTTGATATTCAAGGTTTTCTACATGATGTATCTAGCATTGAATGGAATAGAATGGAATTAATCCCTGATGTTGAACTAGCCTTTTCTTACTTCCACAAAGCTTTCCAGGGTGTATGCAATAGGCATGCCCCTTTTAAAAAAATTCAGGATTAAGGGCAGAGAGAACCCTTGGTTTACTAAGGAACTGGCTAAAATCATAAGGGAACGAAATGCTATGTGGGCTAAAGCAAGAGGGACTGGTTTGGCAGATGATTGGATGGCTTTTAAACGTCTTCGAAATATTGGTGTGGCTATGATCCGTAAATTGAAAGCAGACCACTACCTGAAATCCACTTCACAAAATTTAAATAATCCATCCAAATTTTGGCAAGTAGTGAAGGGTTTGGAGTGCAAAAAAGATACACAGCTTCCCAAACAATTGTTGGTTGATACACAGATTGTAACTGAGAGAACCTTCATTCTGAAAGCCTTGAATCAGCATTTTTTAGATGCAGGAAGTTTATTTGAAAAGGTCAAAGGTATAACTGAGCCCCCTATGAATTTGCCTGACAGCCCTGTGCACTCCTTCGCCAGGTTCTCCTCTTTGTCGTTCTCTGTTTCAGAAGTGCGTAAAGCCCTGAAAGAAATTGATGGAAAAAAATCCCCAGGCCCTGATGAACTAGACCCCCGCCTCCTACACCTAGCTGCAGACATCATTGCTCCCCCCTTAACATGTATTTTTAACCTCACGCTTGATGTTAAGGAAATCCCCAAGTTATGGAAATCCGCTTTAATACTGCCTCTCCTGAAAGGTGGAGATCCTTCGCTACTTGACAACTATCGACCCATATCAAAATTGTCTGTACTGTCAAAGGTACTGGAGTCCTTAGTTAGTAGGCAGCTAAAGGCCTACTTACAAGAAAACAACATCTTAAATGGAATGCAATCAGGTTTTAGGTCTGGCCACAGCACTGTTTCAGCAACATTGAAGGTTTTAAATGACATTCACTGTGCTCTTGATAAGAAGTTACATTGTGTGTCTGTTTTTATTGATTTGTCGAAGGCTTTTGACACCGTGGACCATGCTGTGTTAGTGCAAAGGTTAAAATGTTGTGGAATTACTGGTCATGCTCTAGATTGGTTTATAAATTACCTATCAAGTCGTACACAATGTGTAATGGCGGATGGTTGTAAATCTGAGTCCATAGAGGTGTGCTCAGGTGTTCCGCAAGGTTCTATTTTGGGCCCACTGTTGTTCATTTTGTATATCAACAACATTGGGGATCTTATTGAAACAGCGGATGTTCATTTTTATGCAGATGATACTGTTCTTTATTCAAGTGGTAGTAGTTTATCTTTAGCTTTTGAAAATGTCCAAAGAGCATTTAATATCATACAACAGAATCTGTATGATTTAAAGCTGGTTCTAAATTCGGGTAAAACAAAATGCATGGTATTTTCAAATGCCAGGCATGTTACTAATCATGTCATTGCTACATTGGCTGGACGTACTATAGAGAAAGTTAAAGTGTACAAATATTTGGGTGTGTGGGTTGATGATAAGCTGAGCTTCACTGTGCATGTAGAGAACATGATAAGGAAGCTCAAGCTGAAAATAGGTTTTTATTACCGGCATAAGGCTTGTTTTTCTTTTGAGGCCAGGAAGGAGCTGGTACGATGTACATTACTGGCGGTTTTAGATTTTAGTGATGTTATATATATATGCAGGCCTCAGCCACTACCCTGAGAGCACTTGATTCAGTGTATCATGCAGGTTCATTACAAATCAAAAACGTCTAACACATCATTGTGAACTCTACAGTGCTGTTGGCTGGTCGTCATTGACCTTGCGTAGGCTTAAACACTGGTATACACTGATTTATAAGGCCATATTGGGTAAAATGCCATTTTATCTCTGTTCTTTTTTACTAATTTGCTTCTAACAGTACCAAAAATTAGAACAGGGCATGGTAGAAATAGTTTTAGTTACTTAGCTCCGTGGTCCTGGAATTCTCTCCTGAACATTTTAAAATTTGATGATCTAGTTTCGTTGGTGGAGTTTAAACACTTGATCGATGTATATATCATAGAAAAGTGTAATTGTTTTTAGGCCAGCTGTTTTTAGTCAATACGTAAAATGTTTTTGTTGTACTGTATGTGTGTTTATAGTTTTGTTTAACCTCTTCCAGCTAGGGTCCCATTTTCCAAATTTTCGCCTGTCTGACGTGCCCAAAGTTAAATGCCTACCACTCATGGCCAGAAACTAGGATATTTACATATTTAGTACTATTGGATAGGAAACACTCTGAAGTTTATAAAACCATTAAGATATAGTCTGTGGCTATTCCAGAACAGATTTAGCAGGCAAAAACCAGAGAGATTTCTGTCCGGAATTTATTTTTCTGTTGCTCTCCTCTCATTTTGAAGCCCATGTAATATTTTTCTATGGGGAATAGGACCGAGGTTGCAGTACTTATGGCTTCCACTAGATGTCAACAGTCTCTGGAAAGGGTATGGAGGAAAAGCTCTGACCAGATCCTTAGAGAGAGAGAATTACTACGGTAGGGAAAAAGGTAAACAGACGTGCACGCTCACGAGAACGTGAACGCGCCCAGCGCGACCAACTTTCTTTTCGCTTTTAACGTTTCACTTACCGTTCTTGTAAAATATGATCGCTATTATTCATAAAAGAATACATAAGGATGCATTATTAATGATATTTGATTTGTTTGTGAAAAGATGAGAGGTATAATTTGAACGCGATCCCTTCACTGTAAAACGGGCGAGTAGACTGACAATGCTTGGTGGAGTAGCTGAACGTAACGTGCCAAAAACAACGGATATTTATGGATATAATTATTTACTTTTTCTAACAAAAGAACCATGGATTATCTTGTTTGGACACTTGGGAAGACCTCAGAAGAAGTTATTTGAAAGGTAAGCGATTTATATTAGCTGTGATATGGATATTTTGAGAACCGAGCTGGATATGAATTTATGCTAATGTGGAAAATATGTGAGGTACTAGCCTCAAACAATCAAATGTAGTGCTTTCGCCGTAAAGCCTTTTTAAAATCTGACAACGCAGTGATATTGCCAAGAAGCAGAGCTTTTGATGGCTATGCAACACTATGCAACACTTGTATATCGAAGTTAAATATTACGAATATGTATTACGAATATGTATTTTGAATTTGGCGCGTTATGTTTGCTCTGAAAACGATCCCGCTAAAGGGATCGGCGCGCTAAGAGGTTAATGTAGTATTAGTGTATGTAAGTTGTTTTGTCTGAAACGTTGTTCCCCCTGCTTCTGTTGGACCAGGTCTCTCTTGGAAAAGAGATGCTATCTCAATGAGAAAAACCTGTATAAATAAAGGTTAAAAAAAAGAAGAAAATATTGAGGAGTCAACGCTGTTTTTTCTGATTATAACGCACCAACCAAACGGAGATTTATGGATATAATACATTACTTTTTCTAACAAAAGAACCATGGATTGTCTTCGTTGGACACTTTGGAAGCCCTCAGCAGAAGTTCTTCAACAGGTAATTGATTTGTTTTCGCTGTGAAATGTGTTTTCTGTGAACCGTGGAGGCTTATGAAATTATGGTAATGGAAAAATATGTTAGGTGCTACCCTCAAACAATCAAATGTGGTGCTTTCGCCGTAAAGCCTTTTTGAAATCTGACAACGCTGTGATATTGCCAAGAAGCAGAGCTTTTGATGACTATGAAGCACTTGTATATTGATGCATGTTTAGTAATTCAACTTTTGGATTTTGAATTTGGCGCCTTGCTAGCGCCTCACCGCTCCCTAAGAAGCTAAGTGGGAAAGAGAGAGTTATGTAGAGCTGATACACTGTAACCCAATCCTTTGGATACTCACAAGAGTCATGACAGCTACCTACATGATGAGATGATTATGAACAAAAGAGCGAGATCATTTTTATTTGTCGAACTGCAGCCAAGCATCAATCATCATGTCACCAGAATAAGACTCTCTATATTTATTGGAAAAGAGCATGAAGCTTATCATCCTTCTTATATTTATTGGAAAGGAGCATCAAGCTTATCACCCTGCACTTTCCCCACCCTTACCACCCGTAACTTATTCCATCTGTAGCCTAATAAACTGCATGATTTCCGAGTCATAGTGGAAAAGCTACACACCATATCATTGCGTGACACCATCTTAACAATTACATTACATGGTGCAGCTGAAGTGTGAAATCACTATATATTACAATAGATTAATTAACATATACATATAAAATACATTTATTAGGTTAAATTAGCATTATATTAGCCATGTCAAACAATATTGTCATATATTACCATACATTAACACGTAGCCTTTTTCATATGAGGTATTTTTACAATGACAATAGACACCAGATAAACCTTTTATCTTTCTGAAGTCACTCTCATGGCTGAGGGCTGCTACGAGGGTTGTGAGAGGGGGAGAGGGGGTGGTAAAATCATTAGCGTTCATTCATACAGGAACACACGCATGCACTGAAAGGGTGCATGGAACAGTCTCAGCATGGGGCCATAACTGCCAAATTGACCCAGACAAGTATTTCCAAACTAGCAGCAGGAAGCATCACTTACTGTTGTAAAAATGACTGTCTGAGCCTCTGGCACTGATGAGTTTCATTCAGATACAATGATGAACAAAAGTTATTAACACTTACAGTGGGCATGTTGCAAGTAATCAATAGTAGCTCTCAGAATGTGACACTGACAGAATGCTGTTATGATGGATCAGATAATGATGATATCCAGTCCACAGTACTATTATACAGGAAAGTATTCAGACCCCTTGACTTTTTCCACATTTTGTTACGTTACAGCCTTATTCTAAAATGTATTAAATAGTTTCCCCCCCCTTCATCAATCTACACACAATACCCCATAATGACAAAGTAAAAATAGTTTTTTAAAGAATATTTATTTTAAAAAAAATACGGAAATATCCTATTTATATAAGTATTCAGAACCTTTACTCAGTACTTTGTTGAAGCACCTTTGGCTGCGATTATAGCATCAAGTCTTATGACGCTACAAGCTTGGCACAACTGTATTTGGGGAGTTTCTCCCATTCTTCTCTGCAGATCCTCTCAAGCTCTGTCAGGTTTGATGGGGAGTGTTGCTGCACAGCTATTTTCAGGTCTCTCCAGAGTTCAATTGGTTTCAAGTCCGGGCTCTGGCTGGGCCAGTCACGGACATTCAGAGAGTTGTCCCGAAGCCACTCATGCATTGTCTTAGCTGTGTGCTTAGGGTCGTTGTTCTGTTGGAAGGTGAACCTTCGCCCAGGTCTGAGGTCCTGAGCGCTCTGGAGCAGGTTTTCATCAAGGATCTCTTTGTACTTTGCTCCGTTCATCTTGATCCTGACTTGTCTTCCAGTCCCTGCCGCTGAAAAACATCAGCACAGCCTGATGCTGCCTCCACCATGCTTCACCGTAGGGATGGTGCCATGTTTCCTCCACATGTGACGCTTGGCATTCGGGCCAAAGAGTTCAATCTTGGTTTCATCAGACCAGAGAATCTTGTTTCTCATGGTCTGAGAGTACTTTAGGTGCCGTTTGGCAAACTCCAAGTAGGCTGTCATGTGCCTTTTACTGAGGAGTGGCTTCCGTCTGGCCACACTACCATAACGGTCTGATTGGTGGAGTGCTGCAGAGATGATTGTACTTCTGTAAGTTTCTCCCATCTCCACAGAGGAACTCTAGAGCTCTGTCAGAGTGACCATCGGGTCCTTGGTCACCTCCTTCTCCCCCGATTGCTCAATTTTGCCAGCTCTAGGAAGGTTCCAAATTCTGTATCGGAGCTCTACGGACAATTCCTTCGACCTCATGGCTTAGTTTTTGCTCTGACATGCACTGTCAACTGTGGGACCTTATATAGACAGGTGTGTGCCTTTCCAATCATGTCCAATCAATGGAATTTACAACAGGTGGACTCCAATCAAGTTATAGAAATATCTCAAGGAAGATCAATGGAAACAGGATGCACCTGAGCTCAATTTCGAGTTTCATAGCACAGAGTCTGAATTCTTATGTAAATAAAGCATTTATGTTTTTATGTTTTAATACATTTATAAAAATGTACAAAGACAAAAAACACACAAAATGGTGTCGTGGAATAATGATCTTCAAAATATGACACTTGTACAAAAAACTTGTGAATTCAAGAAGACTTTAATACAGAGTAATTAAAGTCGAGCTGACCCCGGAAACAGCTGCTCTAACTGAACACCAGTTCAGCTTATATACTGTTACCATAGGCAGCCTCTGACATGTGTTTTCACTCAACAGTGGAGCTTGTGGTACGTGGCCTACGTGCATTATGTGTGGGTTTTCAGCTGAGGCAACCCTTGACATATGTTTCTGCTTAAAAGGTATGCTATGCATTCTGTTCAGAAATGAGAAAATGTAATGTAATGTTATTAAAATATCTCCAATAATGGCCGATTTCCGATTCAAATCAAATTCAATTTATTGGTCACATGCACATATTTAGCAGATGGTATTGCGGGTGTAGCGAAATGCTACAAAAAAACAATTGCTCCTTCCTCTTCCTCCCACCACCTCCCAACCCCCCACTCACCGCTTACCACTCCCGCTTCCTTGTATATCAAGCCCACCTCAGAGATTCTGTTGGTTTAATTGAATTAGAGATGCTGGTCCCTTTAATGTGCAGCATCAACATAGGCTTAACAAAAGCCAATTCTTCGATTGGGGTTTTTGGCACATTGACGCAGATAATTTCCTTGCAAACAGCACTATTGGGAACGCTGATGGCCAGGCTGGGATTAGTGTTGGGAAACCCCTAATTGGATTTCCAATGGTGGGTGTGTGTGTGTGTGTGTGTGTGTGTGTGTGTGTGTGTGTGTGTGTGTGTGTGTGTGACAAAGTGATGGAGAGAGAGATAAGATGAGAGAGGATTTATATGTTTACCTATTTATATCCAGGTAAGGTGAATGCTCATTTACAACAATGACCTGGGGAATAATTGCATTAGAGAAGAGAGAAGAAAGCTTGGGCTGGGGATGATAAGATGACCATGCAGTGCTAGTCTGAAGAGAGATAATCTACCACAGTATTTTCCTCATGTTGTGGAGATGTAGGGAGCCCCTGTGACCCCCAATAATATCCTCCACCCAACTCCTTCAACGTCTCAAATGTTGATTATCCTCATGCTCCCTCTACCTGATCACTGACATCCACATACACAGCTCTAGCACTAATGAGGCTCAGCTCATTTACATAGAATATTAGCTCAAAAGTATTGTGGAGCTCCTGCACCTAAATGTAAACAGTATCAGCACGTAACATGAGTACCGGCCCCTATTTCTATCAAGCACTGCTTTTTCCCAATGATGCGATGGGCCATAGTCCGGTGTACCCCAGGCCAGATTAATTGAACCCCCGGCCACATGGGCCAGATTCATCGAACCCCCTCCATGTGAGAAGAGGCAGAGCGATTCTCCAGTGTTTCTTTATAAAAAAACGAGAGATCACTCGTGAGGCTGATTTATGAAAATCTGAGAATATTTAGCCAAGGAAACATTTTTCTTTTAAGTGACTATAACTCTTTTTCCGCCCCTGGTGTCTCTCTCCGGTTGTGTTCAATTAATCCCAAAGGTGTTCGATGGGGTGGAGGTCAGGGCTCTGTGCAGGCCCGTGCCACGTTGAAAGTCACTGAGCTCTTCAGTAAGGCCATATGGGTGTGGCTGAAATAGCCAAATCCACTGATTTAGAATGGGTGTCCACATACTTCTGTATATATAGTGTAGTAAGGTACACAGAAACTATGGTGAAAGTAGTAAGGATCCTAATAGTAATTAACATGGTAACGGGAACAGAGCGTTACTTTAGAATACCGTGCCTAGGCCCCATAGTTAGAATGAAAATATGGTGAAACTGCACATGAAGTAACAGGTAAGGTACTACATAATATTTACTTAAGTACAGTGCTGAAATAACTGGGTAATGACAGGAAAGTAATCGGAAACAAGACTGAAACAAGAAGCAACTACCCAGCTACAAGCAAAGATCGAAAGGCAAGGATGGTGTCACACCCTGATCTGTTTCCAGTCACCTGTCTTTGTGCTTGTCTCCACGCCCCTCCAGGTGTTGCCAATCTTCAACATTATCCCCAGTGTATTTATACCTGTGTTCTCTGTTTGTCTTTTGCCAGTTCATTTTGTTTCGTGAAACCTACCAGCGTGTTTCCTCTTGCTCCTGTCTGTTCTAGTTCCTGTTTTCTAGTTTTTCACAGTTTTGACCATTCTGCCTGCCCTTGACCTGTCGTTTTGCCTGACCCTGTACTAGTAATAAACTTGTGTTACTTCGACACTGTCTGCATCTGTGCCTTACCTGAAACGTGATAGAACGAACTGGCCATGATTGATCCAGCAGACTCGGACCAGCTCCGCAACGCCATCTCCTCCCAAGGAGCTTTATTGGAAGGCATGAGGGGGTTGCATCGTGGTCTTATGGAAGGGTTCCAGACCTTGGCCGAACGCCATGACCAAGAGTTGAACACATTGCTGGAGCAATTCCGCGGGTTGTCTGTTAGGCAGCCTTCCATGATGGTAACCTACCAGCCCCTATATAAGGGAACCACAGCGAGACGATCCAATTCCTGCCCATTACGTCTCCTGGTGCCATCATGGGCTGGAGCACATTCTGCAATGCCCATTGCCTGAAATCAGCGCAGCCTGCCCCGGGACGTCTTCCTGGGGGCTCAGAAGTTGCCCCGGACCTCTCCGCCATTCCCGCGGAGTACCAGGACCTCCGTGAGGTGTTCAGTAAGGCCCGGGCCACTTCACTTCTGCCGCATCGACCATATGACTTCAGGATTGTCCTTCTCCCAGGCACGACTGTACTCTCTGTCGGGTCCGGAGACCAAGGCTATTGAGACCTACATTGAGGACTCCCTAGCTGCAGGGTTCATCCGTCGTTCTGCCTCCCCGCCTGCTCCAGGGGGGACACCGTGTTCTTCAAGCTGGACCTACAGAATGCCTACCACCTGGTGCAGATACAGGAAGGGGACAAGTGGAAGACTGCATTCAACACAGCCAGCAGTCACGCCATTTGGCCTTACCAACCCACCTGCTGTGTTCCAGGCTCTGGTTAAAGATGTTCTCTGCGACATATTGAACCGGTTGGTCTTCGTCATCCTCAATGACATCCTTGTCTTCTCTCACTCCGCCCAAGAACATGTGCTCCATGTCCGACAGGTTTTCCAACGCCTCCTGGAGAACCAGCTTTTTGTAAAAGCAGAGAAGTGTGAATTCCATCGCTCCACCATCCCCTTTCTGGGTTACATCATCGCTGCATGGAGTGTACAGATGGATCCCGGAAAGGTGAGAGCAGTGGTGGATTGGCCCCAGTCTACGTCCAGGGTGCAACTGCAACGTTTCCTGAGATTTGCCAACTTTTATTGCCGCTTTATCAGGGGTTACAGAACCCTGGCTTCCCCCCTGTCTGCACTCACCTCTCCCAAGGTTCAGTTCACGTGGTCCCCAGCTGCTGACTGGGCGTCCCGGGATCTCAAACACCGCTTCACCACAGATCCCATCTTGGTTCATCCTGACCCGTCCCACCAGTGGTGGAGGCCAATGCTTCGGATGTCGGAGTGGGGGCTGTCCTGTCCCAGTGTTCTGCCATGGACCTCAAGTTGCCTGGCCTTTGTGTGACAGCACTTTTGGTGGCCTACCATGGTTCCTGACGTCTCTGCGTTCGTCAGAACAAGACTCCTTGTCAAGCTTCGGCTGGTCTCCTTCAACCTCTGCATGTCCCTCACCGTCCCTGGTCTCACATTTCCCTGGACTTTGTCACTCGGTCTCCCCCTGTCTGATGGCAAAACCGCCATCCGGACCGTAGTGGATTGTTTTTCCAAAGCCACACTTCATTCCTATGCCCAGCTACCCTCTGCCAAAGAGACGGCCCAGCTCATGGTGCAGCACGTCTTCCGGATCCATGGTAACAGGGGAACAGAGCGTTACTTTAGAATACCGTGCCTAGGCCCTATAGTTACAATGAAAATATGGTGAAACTGCACATGAATTAACAGGTAAGGTAGTACATCATATTAGGTAACGACAGGAAAGTAATCGGAAACAAGACTGAAACAAGAAGCACCTACCCAGCTACAAGCAAAGATCCAAAAGGTAAGGATGGTGTCACACCCTGATCTGTTTCACCTGTCTTTGTGCTTGTATCCACTCCCCTCCGGGTGTCACCAGTATTCCCCATTATCCCCAATGTATTTATACCTATGTTCTCTGTTTGTCTGTTGCCAATTCGTTTTGTTTCGTGAAACCTACCAGCGTTTTTCCCCTTGCTCCTGTTGCTCCTGTTCCAGTTTTCTAGTTTTTCCCGGTTTTGACCATTCTGCCTGCCCTGAACCTGAGCATGCCTGCCGATCTGTACCTTTCCACACAACACTGGATTATTGACCCCTGCCTGCTTTGACCCTGAGACTGCCTGCCGTTCTGGACCTTTTTCACCCTCTGGATTACTGACCTCTGCCTGCCCTTGACCTGTCATTTTGCCTGCCACTGTACTAGTAATAAACTTTTGTTACTTCGACACTGTCTGCATCTGGGTCTTACCTTAAACGTGATAGATGGCCCATACACAGCATAAGTGAATGTTCCAAGTACATTAAGGCTACACCCCTTTTTTTGTGCCTTAAATGACATACCCAAATCTAACTGCCTTTAACTCAGGCCCTGAAGCAAGGATATGCATATTCTTGGTACCATTTGAAAGGAAACACTTTGAAGTTTGTGGAAATGTGAATGGAATGTAGGAGAATATAACACAATAGATCTGGTAAAAGATAATACAAAGAAAAAATCTAACGTTATTTTGTATTTTTTTTGTACCATCATCTTTGAAATGCAAGAGAAAGGCCATAATGTATAGTTCCAGCCCAGGTGATTTGATTTTGGCCACTAGATGGCAGCAGTGTATGTGCAAAGTTTTAGATTGATCCAATGAACCATTGCGTTTATGTTCAAAATGTTGTATCAAGACTGCCCAAATGTGCCTATTTTGTTTATTAATAACTTTTCATGTTCAAAACTGTGCACTGTCCTCAAACAATAGCATGGTATTCTTTCACTGTGATGGCTACTGTAAATTGGACAATGCAGTTAGATTAACAACAATTTAAGCTTTCTGCCAATATCAGATATGTCTTTGTCCTGGGAAATGTTCTTGTTACTTCCACCTCATGCTAATCGTATTAGCCTTTGTTAGCTCAATCGTCCTGTGACGGGACACCGAACCCGAAGAAGTTTTAAGCATAGCCTCTATTATTGATAGTTCTTCAGTAACTAATAGTTGTTCCTAAATAACAACCAAGATAATTAACAACTCTTTACATCAATACTTAACAGCTACAAACATGCTATTAATGGGTAATTACTGCGTTCTTACCTGGTTGTTGCCATCTTCATTCACTGTTGTTTCCTGGTACTTTCTGGACGTTACCATCTTATTTCATCAGTGTAAACTAAAGTGCTACCCCCCGTCCATGTTACTGAAACCATGGTACTGTCATCAAAAAGGGAATCATTGTACTTCTGTGAGTACTGTTATGTCATGGTGATGTCATTGCTCATCAGAATGTCTTAACCATGATGTCACACACCACAGAGTCTCATCGGGGGACCGATACGCTATGGGTCCAATGGTAAAGATCTAGTCGGTAGGGGCAATTCCACGGTAACTTAATTACGCTGAAACTCAAATTTTTCACTTTGAAAGTATGCCAAAATAACATTTACTCAAAGAACAGTGCAGATGTTTGGTGACAGAATGACGGTAAAATCTCCCTTCATTTTTTATGTGACCACGTTTTCCCCAAAAATATATATATCTACTCCATATTAAGATTCAAAGATGTCTGCAGAAAGAATGGGGACCGGACAAAATCTGTACCAATAATCTATCTATGTTGCACAAGTTTGGACATCACAGTAGAGCACAGTAGAGTACAGTACATTACAACAAAGAACAGTGCAGTACAGTACAGTACAGCACAGTAAAGTATAGTACAGTAGAGTTGAGTAGAGTAGAGTTCAGTACAGTACAGTATTATACTGTACTGTCCTCTAGTGTGCTCTTCTGTACTATGCTGTTCTAAACTCTACTGTACAGTACAGTACTGCACTACATTGTACTGACCTATACTCTACTTATATTTACTGTACTGTGCTGTCCAAACTTGTGAAACTGACTACTATAATTTGTTTCCGAATTTCAACAACTTTTCAACGTCAGTCTGTGCTCAGTGGGTGAGAGGGCTACTTACAGTAAAAGTAAAGAGATGGTGTCAGTAAGAGCCAAGAGAGGTGACATTAACGAGAGAGAGAGAGATAGAGGACTGTTTTCACGCTTTTGCTTTGACCACCACATAAGAGAAATACAACTGTTATTAGCTGAACATAACAGTATGCCAGTGAAAAGGAGGACACTAGCACAGGACCCAACGATGGTTTGTGACAACTATGAATTCCTATTGTATCCAATTCACTCATTCACTCAGTTTAGGTAACAGATTGACCGTTTTAATTACTTAATAATTCAGAAACAACATTTATAAGTAAAAACACTAACTAATTGGCAGGTCTACCTTTACTTGTTACTTCAAAATTATTATGTTTTGATGTATTTATTATATCTATGTGTTGGACCAGAAATCAAAGCCTTTTCTTATTCTTAATTTTTATGATGGAAAATGGTTGAAAATGTATATATGCCTTAATTTAGTATAGACTCGTTCGTTTCACAGCAAATTATATTGGGCTCCTAGGACTTTGTTAGTGCTCATGGAGCTTTTTACATGGAAATGTCCATAGGGATCTCATATATATCATCACTAATCTAATTACACATAATGTTGGAGTCGCGCAGGCAACAGTGACATCCATCGCCCTCAAACTATGAGTGATTGGGGGGGGCAAGCCGGGGGCAAGCCGAGATAACAGGGATCACAGATTGTCTATTGACACAGGGCTCTCTCTCTCTCTCTCTCTCTCTCTCTCTCTCTCTCTCTCTCTCTCTCTCTCTCTCTCTCTCTCTCTCTCTCTCTCTCTCTCTCTCTCTCTCTCTCTCTCTCTCTCTCTCATTTCAAAGACTACGAATACACACACACACCGACACACAGTCTTGTACAACTAACCTTGTGGGGATACACAATTCAGTCCCATTCAAAATCCTATTTTCCCTAACCTTAACCCTAACACAAAACCTAGCCCTAGCTCCTAACCCAAACCCTTAAACTAGCTCCTAACCCTGAAACTAATTCTAACCCTAACACTAATTCAAACCTTAACCCTAAACCCACTAGAAATAGGGGACCAACAAAACGTCCCCAGTTGGTCAAATGTTTGTTTATTTACTATTCTTGTGGGGATTTCTGCTCTTTGGCTCTGTTTGTCTCTCTCTCCAGCCCTTACGTTAGCAAACCAAACTCTGCTGCCCATTCCAGCTCACCTAATTTTTGACTGCAGTGTGATTTTTCTCAGTTTCCAGTGGTTTCAATTACCATGGTAACAGATGGTGGGGCGTGACTTAATCAATGGCTCCGACAGAGGGCGCCTCAACTCAAGCTCTGATAAAACATTGCAGGTTTCTACTTTTTTGCTAATCCCCCCATGGACATTCTTTCTCCTGCTGCTTTCCCCTTCTACCCCCCCAACGGATTTTACTCTGCCCCCACCCCATGTATATTATACCTTTTTTTGTTTTTATTTCACTCAATGATCATGCTGCTGCTCCCCCTTCGGCCATTCCACCCCACCCCCTCAAAAGCCTTTACTCTGCCTCCACCCCAAACAATATTTATTAATTCATCACTGCCACAGTTGTTGTTATATAGTGCTATTTCTATTGTTTTTATTACCATTTTCAATATTTTATTTCACTAGTCCTGCATGTTTGTCACGTCCAGGCCAGAGTTTTAGGCTGGCGTGTTTAGGTTTCGTTTTTGGTGAAGGGTTTTTGAGTTCTAGGTGTTCTATTTCTAATTGGGAACCATATACACTGCTCAAAAAAATAAAGGGAACACTAAAATAACACATCATAGATCTGAATGAATGAAATAATCTTATTAAATACTTTTTTATTTACAAAGTTGAATGTGCTGACAACAAAATCACACAAAAATTATCAATGGAAATCAAATTTATCAACCCATGGAGGTCTGGATTTGGAGTCACACTCAAAATTAAAGTGGAAAACCACACTACAGGCTGATCCAACTTTGATGTAATGTCCTTAAAACAAGTCAAAATGAGGCTCAGTAGTGTGTGTGGCCTCCACGTGCCTGAATGACCTCCCTACAACGCCTGGGCATGCTCCTGATGAGGTGGCGGATGGTCTCCTGAGGGATCTCCTCCCAGACCTGGACTAAAGCATCCGCCAACTCCTGGACAGTCTGTGGTGCAACGTGGCGTTGGTGGATGGAGCGAGACATGATGTCCCAGATGTGCTCAATTGGATTCAGGTCTGGGGAACGGGCGGGCCAGTCCTTAGCTTCAATGCCTTCCTCTTGCAGGAACTGCTGACACACTCCAGCCACATGAGGTCTAGCATTGTCTTGCATTAGGAGGAACCCAGGGCCAACCGCACCAGCATATGGTCTCACAAGGGGTCTGAGGATCTCATCTCGGTACCTAATGGCAGTCAGGCTACCTCTGGCGAGCACATGGAGGGCTGTGCGGCCCCCCAAAGAAATGCCACCCCACACCATGACTGACCCACCGCCAAACCGGTCATGCTGGAGGATGTTGCAGGCAGCAGAACGTTCTCCACGGCGTCTCCAGACTCTGTCACGTCTGTCACGTTTTGACTCAGTTACGTGTATTAAATAAAGCATGTATACTGGATACCTGGCTGCGCCTTGGTCTGTCCCTTTTGAAGATCGTGACAATGTTGGAGCTCGAAGCCTAAGATTTTCACTGTACCCTGCAATCACACCAGCAACCCTGTACTTGTGACTATTAAACAATTTGAATCTGATCTGAATCTGAATCTGAGGCAGGGCGCTTCACAACTGTTGCAATGATCACCACACACAACCACTCCAGTCATTTTTCTGCTCCTCTGCTTTATGATGGTCAATTACCCTTTAATCACATGTATGGAGGGACAGATTGCGGGAGGTGTGTATGTACAGTGCATTCGGAAAGTATTCAGACCCCTTGACCTTTTCCACATTTTGTTACGTTACAGCTTTATTCTAAAATTCTAAAATCGTTTTTTCCCTCATCAATCTACACACAATACCCCATAATGACAAGGTAAAAAAAATATGTTTTTCGCTTTGTCATTATGGGGTAGATTGCTGAGGACTTAAAAACAAATTTTATCCATTTTAGAATAAGGCTGTATCGTAACAACATTTGGAAAATGTCAAGGGGTCTGAATGCTTTCTGAAGGCACTGTATGTATGTGTTTGTGTGTGTGTGTGTGTGTTTGGATGTGGAGAGAGTGATGGCTGTAACGTCCACTGCTATATTAATGGTGTGATGACCTAATGCATCCAATTTTGGAGATCATAACAGACAAAATGACATTATTTTTATCCCCGCTATATACACACAACTGATTACCGTGACAATTTTGCTTCCTAAACCCAATTTAATAACTTGCGACTCAATTTCATAGAAAATAAAATAACTTGAGACTTGACTTAGACTTGGAACCTCAAGACATGAGACTGATGACTTCAAATTATCTGTCCAGGTTTAGTCAAATGTTTTCACTTATTTTGTGGCACAAAATCTCCATGGTTTATTCTCCACGTCGCCAGAGCCAGTAGCTGCTGCGTCGGCCTTGCAATTGCAACAGATTGGCTCGTGAAACTAGGAGTGTGCCGGGTTGTCGGACCAAATTAGTATCAAAACGGATATGGGCAATTTCTGGATTCGATTATGATCCAAGTGTTTTCTGTGATACTCCATGATCTGAAAAAATGACATTTTCGGGTGCCAGCACGCATCTTTCTAATGTCATTCAGTCATGTGAGAGGTTCTACGTTGATCTAAATAACTCAACTGGCTAGCTTGCCTGTCTGTAAAGAGAAGGGTGGGCTGTACGTTGATTCTGCTACTCAGATTCGATAGAGTGAAGGTGTATGTGGGTCTATCTATAAATCATTTGGCCAATGTGTGATTTTGGGATACAACTTTCAAAATTGTTTGAAACAAAAATAAAAAAGATTTTCATGCAGATCCACATGTGTACTTGGAGGAATGAAAGTGAATATGCAAATTGACCATAACTCCAACTATACAACAACATAGGCCTACTGTAGGACTGGACTATACATCCTTTAAGCAGGGTTCATACAGACATTGGCAAGTCAAATTCAAGCTCTTAATTGTAATTTTCCAGGACCTCAACGCTGTATAATTTATGTAATTGTTCATATATGGCGGCCTAATAAAGAACCCCCACTCCCTCCAAAAGCATGCAAAAAGTGTAAAAAAAAGTGTCCATTACCACTTTAAGACATTTTTTTATTTCATTACCAGATCATATTGTGAATAAGTCCACTAGGCTATAGAATTTTTCATCATTATATCTAGAATAATTACTAAGTATAGCGTTGGGTGTTTCACAATAGTCTATCCTACACAATTGCAGTAGACTCGGTGTCCAATCCAAGGCACAAAAACATATGAAAGCATTACCTTCATGTTTTCGTTGTAAATCAAGCAGACAACAACAGATGATCAACCACAGTTCGCTAGGGAAATAAGATCCAACGTGGGTCGAGGCACAACTGTCTTCAACAGTGTAACGAATGAGACACCAAAATATTCTGGACATTCCTTGCAAACACCTTTTTTGCATTGCATTCCTTGCAAACACCTTTTTTGCATTGCATGCAGTCACTTGACTGTCATTTGGAAAGTTCCTTTCTGGATCAGATGATGATGTGTGAAAATATCACTGAGTAACTAATCAGCTGGACACCAAATGGCATGCAACAACTATTTAAGAACCATGTTAATGACATGATGTGATGTAATGTTAATGTTAATGACATAAAAAAATGCTGATTATTATCAATGACCTGTCAATAGGTGTAACAAGTTGTCCAGTGTAGGAAATCCTCACGGGTACCCTAGTTTATAGAAGACCCATTTCTCCATCCACTTGCTTTATAATTTCACCTGATCACTTTTCCTCCATGTTTTCGGTCTGATCATTTAGCTTGCTGCTGCCTGCTACTATGATAAATCACATGGCGAGGATGTTTTCTATCAAGCTGACAATGTGCATAATATCTAACAAGCGAGGCAATCAGGGGGAAAGAAATTACGCTGATGCGCATTCTGACTGAGTGACAACAAACTTGTCTGCCTGATGCAAGTTGAGAAGACACACACACACCCCCTCTGCACAATGCTCCTAATCTGTACCTTTTTTGAAGTGAGAACCTGCAGGGATGTATTTTACCAACATATATTTAGGCATATTAAAACACTATATATTTTCATTGAGCCTACCATTTATTACCCTCTGAGTGAGCGCAATGTGACTTTTATGAATATATTTGCCTGTATTTATCCATCCAAAAATGAAATGCTAATTAGCTACTAATGTGGTTATCATAACGAACTACAAATGCTATGATGATCTTGAACTGCCGAATCGAGGCAACGCTAAGAATCTCTGGATTAACTATCTAATGTTAGCTAAGGTAGTAATGAATAAATTGGCTACATTTCTTTAAGTTGAAAAGTCTGAACTGTCTTGTGCACATTTTTTAATTACACAATACCTGTTAGCAAGGATGCCAGCTAGAGATGACGTGCAGGAGCTTGCAAGGATGCATGATGTCTACGTTGATGCTAATTAGCATTTTTGAATCTGAGGGGTAAAGAGAGCCAACTATATTGAAAAAAGTCACCTTGTCCGAGAGAGATTTACATGGTTATCAAAATGTCATGCCAGGATAAGGTAACACGAAACACAGCCCTTATTTTAAGTGTTTCTAAAATTCCCTATAGGAAACATTTGTAAGAAGAGAAGCAGGTACGGGGAGCTCCCAGGGAGGGGGAGCGGGAGCAGGCGTGACAAAATGTGAGGTGGAAAAAGGATTGGAACCATTTTACTGTTTGACCGCTAGGTTTTATAGGTATTATGGAACCTCCACTGTGGGGCTCTACTATGGATGTGCATAATAGGAGCACATGCACCTAAGTGTGTGTAGAAATAGGCTATATGGCCTTCACGTCACGCTTTGGAGTCAGTACATTGAATTATAACAAATGATTGTTCCATATATAAATGGTGATGAAATATCATGAATAATCATTGTCTGATGAAGACGAATGTACCAATGTAACAATGGATGTGGAAATTGCCTTTTATATTGTAGAACCAGTTTCTTGGTACATTGTAGAACCAGTTTATTGCTACAGTAGTAATTTCCAATTGGGTAATTGTATGGTCCTGGGAGGGAATAAATGCTTATACTTTATGTACCTGTTTGAGCTCTTGTTAGACAGATTTGATTTGGTTTCTCAAGGGGAGGCTGTGCATTCTTGCCATCTACCTGTGCCAGTTAAGATAGGACATGTGTTATAGATTTTATGGTTATGACTAAATGTTTGTACATCTAAGAATATTCCATTCTGAAAATGTATGCAATAGAGATAGGGTTATAAGACAGATGGTAGTCCAATTGATGTGTGTGTCTCTAGATATTAACTTTGTGTGTAGAAGTGCAACAGGCTGGTATGACTTCATTTAGGGAGTATCTGGGAGAACAAAGAAATCTTTGATTCTACCAGACACATGCGAGAGGCTCCTGTCCTTGAAGACAGGAGGGATAGTTAAAGAACCGCCCAAGTTTGACTTATGTTGCAAAGATTGTGATAAGGAATGAATGGGTACTATGGGAAAACACTGTTTCCTGGAAAGGGTGGGGAAAATGATGGGGCCTTTGTATTTTTGTATTTCAACATTGTACCATATAAGAGACTGTGTACACCTTTTAGAGCTCAGAGCTCTCCTGAATTAAACCATTTACATTTGACCATTGTAGATTGGGCCTCTGTTTGTCTCATTTCAACCAGTATCTTACAAATACTGGGTAACAGACAGAGTTTGTTTATTTGAAGTTCAGTTTGTGAACATTGAGAACAAATTTTCTATAACAACATGTCATGCCTAATACAGAAGCTTTTTATTTTGGGCAGTGTATATTTGGTAAATGTACTTGTATATTTTGTATGATATGACGCTTTTCCCATTGGATCGCCAAGACCTGTAAATAAATCTTCACTCTGAGCACGTCAGGCTGCCTTGCCTTCTGCTGATTTTAGTGGTCGCTTTACATATATTTGCAGATGTTATCGCAGGTGCAGTGAACACAGACACTGGACAGAGGAACTCTGCCTAAAAAGCCAGCCTCCCGGAGTCGCCTCTTCACTGTTGACGTTGTTACTGGTGTTTTGCGGGTACTATTTAATGAAGCTGCAAGTTGAGGACCTGTGAGGCGTCTGTTTCTCAAACTAGACACACTAATGTACTTGTCCTCTTGCTCAGTTGTGCACCGGGGGCCTCCCACTCCTCTGTCTATTCTGGTTAGAGCCAGTTTGCGCTGTTCTCTGAAGGGAGTAGTACACAGCATTGTACAAGATATTCAGTTCTCGCATGGAATAGCCTTCCTTTCTCAGAACAAGAATACTGACGAGTTTCAGAAGAAAGGTCTTTGTTTCTGGACATTTATTATTGGACTCACCTGGACTCAATCACCGCTGTCATTACCTCCCCTATATCTGTGCTAACATAATTTCAAAAGGGTTTTCTAATGATCAATTAGCCATTTAAAATGATAAACTTCGATAAGATAACACAACATGCCATTGGAACACAGGAGTGATGGTTTCTGATTGGGCCTTTATACACCTATGTAGATATTCCATAGAAAATCTGCCGTTCCAGCTATAATAGTCATATACAACATTAACAATGTCTACACTGTATTTCTGATCAATTTGATGTTATTTTAATGGACCAAAATTTGCTTTTCTTTCAAAAACAAGGACATTTCTAAGTGACCCCAAACTTTTGAACGTAGTGTGTATATACAGTTGAAGTCGGAAGTTTACATACACCTTAGCCAAATACATTTAAACTCAGTTTTTCACATTTCCTGACATTTAATCCTAGTCAAAATTCCCTGTCTTAGGTCAGTTAGGATCACCACTTTATTTTAAGAATGTGAAATGTCAGAATAATAGTAGAGAGAAATAGTTATTTCAGCTTTTATTTCTTTCATCACATTCCCAGTGGGTCAGAAGTTTACATACACTTAATTAGTATTTGGTAGCATTGCCTTTAAATAGTTTAACTTTTGTCAAACATTTTGAGTAGCCTTCCACAAGCTTCCCACAATAAGTTGAGTGAATTTTGGCCCATTCCTCCTGACAGAGCTGGTGTAACTGAGTCAGGTTTGTAGGTCTCCTTGCACGCACACGCTTTTTCAGTTTTCTATATGTTTGAGGTCAGGGCTTTGTGATGGCCACTCCAATACCTTGACGTTGTTGTCCTTAAGCCATTTTGCCACAACTTTGGAAGTTTGCTTGGGGTCAATGGGAAACCCATTTGCGACCAAGCTTTAACTTCCTGACTGATGTCTTGAGATGTTGCCATCTATTTTGTGAAGTGCACCAGTCTCTCCTGAAGCAAAGCACCCCCACAACATGATGCTGCCACCTCTGTGCTTCACGGTTGGGATGGTGTTCTTCGGCTTGCAAGCCTCACCCTTTTTCCTGCAAACATAACATGGTCACTATGGCCAAACAGTTCTATTTTTGTTTCATCAGACCAGAGGACATCTTTGTCTCCATGTGCAGTTGCAAACCGTAGTCTGGCTTTTTTATGGCGGTTTTGGAGCAGTGTCTTCTTCCTTGCTAAGCGGCCTTTCCGGTTATGTCGATATATGACTTGTTTGACTGTGGATATAGATACTTTTGTACCTGTTTCCTCCAGCATCTTCACAAGGTCCTTTGCTGTTGTTCTGGGATTGATTTGCACTTTTCGCACCAAAGTACGTTCATCTCTAGGAGACAGAACCTGTCGCCTTTATGAGCGGTATGACGGCTGCGTGGTCCCATGGTGTTTATACTTGCGTACTATTGTTTGTACAGATAAATGTGGTACCTTCAGGCATTTGGAAATTGTTCCCAAGGATGAACCAGACTTGTGGAGGTCTACAATCTTTTTTCTGAGATCTTGGCTGAATTCTTTTGATTTTCCCATGATGTCAAGCAAAGTGGCAATGAGTTTGAAGGTAGGCCTTGAAATAGATCCACAGGTACACCTCCAATTGACTCAAATTATGTCAATTAGCCTATCAGAAGCTTCTAAAGCCATGACATCATTTTCTGGAATTTTCCATGCTGTTTATAGGCACAGTCAACTTAGTGTATTTAAACTTCTGACCAACTGGAATTGTGACACAGTGAATTATAAGTGAAATTGTCTGTAAACAATTGTTGGAAAAATTACTTGTGTCATGCACAAAGTAGATGTCCTAACTGACATGTATATATATAATGGTGTGTATAGACAGTATGGACAGTATATAGAAATTGTGTGTACAGCAGTAGTTATATAGGATGATCCATGACTAGAATACAGTATATACATATACAGTGGGTAAGACAGTATGTAAACATTATTAAATTGACTAGTATTCAATAATAATGTACATAGGGCAGCAGTCTCTAAGGTGCAGGGTAGAGTATCGGGTGGTAACAGGCTAATAACAGTGACTAAGGTTCAGGGCAGAGTACTGGGCGGAGGCTGGCTAGTGGTGACTATTTAATAGTCTATTGGCCTGGAGATAGAAGCTGTTTTTCAGTCTCTCCGCCCAGGTTTGATGCACCTGTACTGTCTCCCCCTTCTAGATGGTAGCGGGTTGAATAGGCCAGGGTTTGGGTGGCTGAGGTCCATGATGATCTTTTTGACCTTCCTGTCACACTGGGTGCTGTAGATGTCCTGGAGGGCAGGCAATGCTCCCTCTACCACCCTTCCTTTGGAGAGCCCTGCTCTTGCGGTACCAGGTGGTGATACAACCCTACAGGATGCTCTCAATGGTGCATCTGTAGAAGTTTGTAAGTGTCTAAGGGGCCATGCTGGATTTCTTCAGCCTTTTGAGGTTGAAAGAGGCGCTGTTGCGCCTTCTTCACCACACTGTCTGTGTGAATAGACAATTTCAGGTAATCAATGATGTGCAAGCCAAGGAACTTGGCATTTTCATCCTCTCCACTGCGGCCCGCCTCTATCTGCTGTCTCCTGAAGTCCACGATCAGCTTCTTCGTTTTGCCCTGCTGTTGCGGTACCAGGCGGTGATACAGCCCTACGAGATGCTCTCAATGGTGTAGAAGTTTGTGAGTGTCTAAGGGGCCATGCCGGATATCTTCAGCATTTTGATGTAGAAGAGGCTCTGTTGCGCCTTCTTCATCACACTGTCTGTGTGAATAGACCATTTCAGATCATCAATGATGTGCATGCCGAGCTTAGTGATGAGCTTGGATGGCAATATTGTGTTGAAGGCTGAGCTGTAAGCCATGAACACCATCCTTACATTAGGTATTCCTCTTGTCCAGGTGGAATAGGGAAGTGTGCAGTGCAATGGTGATTGCTTCATCCGTGGATCTGTTGGGGCGGTATGTAAATTGTAGAGGAATCACTTCTTGATGACAGAAGTGAGTACTATGGTGCGATAGTCTTTTAGGTCAGTTAACTTCTTAGGGATGGGCGCACGAGGTGACCGTTTTGGAGAGCCTGGCGTGCCCAAAGTAAAATGCCTCCCATTCAGGCCCAGATAGGATATGCACATATAGGATATGCACATATTTAGTACCATTGGATAGGGAACACTCTGAAGTTTTAAAAGTGTTAACATTTTGTCTGTGAGTATAACAGAACGGATATGGCAGGCAAAAACCAGAGGAATTTCTGTCCTGGAAAAAGTGGTTTTGACACATTGCCTCATTTGGAACCCCTCCCTTATGAAAATGCCCATATAAGGGCATGTGAATGCAGTACCTATTGCTTCCTCTGGATGTCAACAGTCTCGAGACAGTGTTTTGATTCTTTTTAGCTGCTTTAGAGGATAGAAGAAGAAGATTTAGGAAGTGAACCACACAGATGTCAATAGAGGAAAACACGCGTTCCCGGCTGGCGCGCTCTATGGTGTTTTCCTTTCTTATCGCCCAGTTTATATTCCGGTTGAAATATTATACTATATATACATAAAAGTGTTCCTAAGGATACATTTATTTGATTGTTCTTGGACAGGTTTATAGGTATATGTTGAATGAGTTTTCTTCACGTTTCAATGGACGAGTCAACGCTGTATTTTCTTATTATAACGCGCCAACCAAACAGAGATTTATGGATATAATAAATTCCTTTTTCTAACAAAAGAACCATGGATTGTCTTCGTTGGACACTTGGGAAGCCCTCAGCAGAAGATCTTCAAAGGTAATTGATTTGTTTTCGCTGTGAAATGTGTTTTCTGTGAACCGTGATCGCTTATGAATTTATGGTAATGGGTAAAATATGTTAGGTGCTACCCTCAAACAATCAAATGTGGTGCTTTCGCCGTAAAGCCTTTTTGAAATCTGACAACGCTGTGATATTGCCAAGACGCAGAGCTTTTGATGACTATGAAACACTTGTATATTGATGCATGTTTAATAATTCAACTTTTGGATTTTGAATTTGGCGCATTGCATTTCACCGGGTAGCGCCCCACCACTCCGTAAGAAGTTAAATTCTTGTTAACTTCTTAGGGATAGCCCCCTTTTTAAAGTGTTTCACCTTAAATTACATACCCAACTTTAACTGCCTGTAGCTCAGGGCCTGAAGCAAGGCCATGCATATTCTTGGTACCATTTGAAAGGAAACACTTTATAGTTTGTGGAAATGTGAATTGAATGTAGGAGAATATAAGACAATAGATCTGGTAAAAGAAAATACAAAGAAAAACCAACAGTTTTTTTTCTTCAACCATCTTTGAAATGCAACAGAAATGTCCCCCTTCTAGCCATCATTCTGGTTGTAATTCCGATGGTGTCCACAAGATGGTAGCAGTGTATGTGCAAAGTTTCAGACAGATACCTTGAAGTACATGACATTTACATGACTCGAACCCGGGTCTCTGGCGTGAGAGTCAGGCTCTCAATCCTTGAGCAACTGGAGGTGGTGAACCCAACAGTAATACCACTCAGAAGAAGATGAGATGCAGAATAGTTTTAATACAAAAACAAGCAACAGAAATCCATAGCTGGAGCAAAAATCATCAAAAGGTAATACTCAAAAACCAAAACCAGTCCAACGGGGCTTTACAAAAATTTTTTAAAAACTGTTACCAAGGAAATTCAGCAAAAAACTTCAGAGGAGAAAATCCACATAAAATAAAACAGAGAAGGGAATAATCCACAGGCAAGGGAAAATAAAATGTCTCAGAGTAGAGAACACTTACTTGGACAACCGGCTAAAGAACAACTAAACACCAAGCAAAGAGGCTATGAGACAGAGTGACTTAAATACACACATCTGAATGAGACACGTGAACCTAATAACACTAATTACAAATTGAATAAGCAGGACACGATAGCCCCATGAGGACCTCTGGAGGCCAAAACATGACATAACAAGCAAAACACTGACAACATTTAGTGTATAGTCACCCAGGCACATTTTGGAAAATCGTGAATGAGACAATTGCATTCATATTACATTTTTTGTCCAAGAATATTGTCAAATCTGTATACTTGGACTTTGATTGAGCTTTTCCAGTATTAGTAGCCATATCATAAGTTCAACATTTGCAAAACAACCAGTTTTCATAACTTCATAACTGAATATTCTTATAATATTTGTCCAAAAGGAAAAGGCATGCTGTCGCAGCTACATTTTGTGACAGATACAGGGGTTTCCCTCCCATAAAGCCCAGCTCATTGGCTATCTAGCTAGCTTTGTTTGAACCCAATTGGTGCTTATTTTACAAAGTTAGAGTCGATCGCCCACGTCATTAGCATGCCATGAAGACGTCGCTCTCTGACCAAATTTGGTGTCCTATAGGATATACTACACCCCTAATGATATAGTGAAGTCTGGTAACATTCTAGGATCTCTGAGGAATACATACGAACGTGATTTTACTGGTTGAAACAACGTTTATGTTTAGATTTTCACAGATTTCTTTCTTTGCAAATTGAACTAGTGGAAATACAAAATTGATCGTGCATGCTATATGGACCTTTTTAGGATATGAAGAAGGATTTTATCTAACAAAACGACACTTCATGTTATCTCGGGGACTCTTTGGATGATAAATCAGAGCAAGATTTCAGAATTTAATTACACATTTCACCTTCAGAGGTGAATTTATCGAACCTATCGCAGTGAAAAAAAGTGTTTTGTTGTTAGCAGCTCTCCTCAAACAATAGCATGGCATTTGTTCGCAGTAATCGCTACTGTATATTGGACAGTGCAGTTATATTAAATAGAACACTAGTGTGAATATTTAAACTCCTGTATGAATAGAACACTAGTAAAAAAGGAGTGTCTACGTGGTCTGCAGCCACTGATAATAGCGTGAGGTGTTATTTTATATGTATAGCAAGGGAACCGTTGAAGATACATATGGTGCAAAGCAAGTAATGACAAGAAATTGTTGGAAAAGTGTGGATGTGAATACCTAAGCCCCACTGACAATTGTCTGTTGATTTATAACGTTATATAGGGATTCATGTGAGATAAGTTCTGTTCCTGAATATGCTGTTAAATATAATCCTAGTATACATATTTAAACCCCTGTATGAATAGAACAATAGTGTAAATTAGGAATTTGTGAAGAGGAGTATAATGGGTTACTAGAGGCTTGATAAATAAAACATAAATAAAATATATTTATATACAGTACCAGTCAAAAGTTGGGCCCACCTACTCATTCAATGTTTTTGTTTATTTTGACAATTTTCTACATTGTAGAATAATAATGAAGACATCAAAACAATTAAATAACACATATGGAATCATGTAGTAACCAAAAGTGTTAAACAAATCAAAATATATTTTATATTTGAGATTCTTCAAAGTAGCCACCCTCTGCCTAAATGACAGGTTTGTACACTCTTGGCATTCTCTCAACCAGGTCCACCTGTAATTCTTTTCCAACAGTCTTGAAGGAGTTCCCACATTTGCGGAGCACTTGTTGGCTCCTTTTCCTTCACTCTGCGGTCCAACTCATCCCAAACCATCTCAATTGGGTTGAGGTTGGGTGATTGTGAAGGCCAGGCCATCTGATGCAGCACTCCATCACTCTCCTTCTTGGTCAAATAGCCTTTACACAGCCTGGAGGTGTGTTGGGTCATTGTCCTGTTGAAAAACAAATGATGGGATGGCATATCGCTGCAGAATACTGTGGTAGCCATGCTGGTTAAGTGTGCCTTGAAATCTAAATAAATCACTGACAGTGTTGCCAGCAAAGCACATCCACACCATCACACCTCCTCCTCAATGCTTCACGGTGGGAATCACACATGCTGAGATCATCCGTTCACTTACTCTGCATCTCACGAAGACAAAAATCTCAGATTTCAAGGGTCAAAACCAGGAGGACAAAAAAAGGAGAAATACAAAAAGGAGAAATACAAAAAGCAGGAGAGTGGGAAAAATGCTTGTTGACTTGAAAATGTACGAATTGACACAGAGAGACAGGAAACACAGGAATAAATACACTGGGGAAAATCAGCGACACCTGGAGGGGGTGGAGACAATCACAAGGACAGGTGAAACAGATCAGGGTGTCACAGTAGCCCCCTAGATACGCCACCTGTCGTCCTACCTGGGCGCATAACTGGCTGACCGGGGTGTCGGCGATGGAAATCGGCGATGAGGGCCGGATCCAAGATGTCTTTAGCAGGAACCCAGCACCTCTACTCCGGGCCTTAACCCTCCCAGTCAAACAGGTACTAGAAACCCCTGCCCCATGGTCGAACCTTCAGGAGGCGTTTCACCGTATATGCTGGCTGTCCATTGACTACCCGGGGGGGCGGGATTGGCCTGGAAACAGAAGACAAATGACAGTGAGACACAGGCTTAATTTTGGACACATGGAAAGTAGGGTGGATACGGAGGGTACGGGGTAACACAAGATGTACAGCAGTGGAACTAAGGACTCTGGAGATGGGAAAAGGACCAATGAACCGGGGAGACAGTTTGCGGGACTCTACCCGCAGGGGCAGGTCCCGAGTGGAAAGCCATACCCTCTGCCCAATGCGGTAGCGGGGAGCTGAGGTCCAGCGATGTTCTGCTTGTTGACGATACCTGGAGTTGGTCTTGAGAATAGCCGCCCTGGCCCTTCTCCAGGTATGTCGACAGCGGCGGACAAACATCTGGGCCGAGGGTATGCTGACCTCCTGCTCTTGTTCCGGGAAGAGTGGAGGCTGATACCCCATGGAGCACTCGAAAGGGGAGAGTCCCATGGCAGAACAGGGAAGGGTGTTCCGGGCATACTACACCTAGACCAGTTGTTGGCTCCAGGTAGTGGGATTGGTTGAGACTAGGCATCTCAGTGTGGTTTCCAGGTCTTGGTTGGCTCGCTCCGACTGACCGTTGGTTTGTGGATGGAATCCAGATGACAGGCTGGCCCGGGACCCAATAAGGGTGCAGAATGCCTTCTAGAACTGAATTGAGAACTGAGGACCCCAATCAGAGACCATGTCTACCGGGAGTCCATGGATCCGGAAGACATGCTGCACCATAAGCTGGGCCGTCTCCTTGGCAGATGGTAGTTTGGGAAGACGGATGAAATGGGCGGCTTTGGAAAACCAGTCGACTACCATCAGAATGACTGTGTTGCCATCAGGCGGAGGAAGGCCAGTGACAAAGTCCAGAGATATATGAAACCAGGGATGACGAGGGACTGGTAGTGGCTGCAGGAGGCCAGAAGGAGCTTGTCGTGGAGTCTTGTTTTGAGCACACACTGGGGATGCAGTGACGAAGGCAGAGATGCCAGGAACAATTGTGGGCCACCAGAAGCATTGTTGAAGGAAGGCTAGTGTACAACAGGACCCTGGTTGACAGGTCAGCCTGGAGGAATGAGCCCATTCCAGGACCCGGGACCGGACTGGATTAGGGACAAACAGCCGGTTAGCCGGTCCCCCTTCAAGTCCAGGCTGGGAGCGTTGTGCCTCATGGACCAGGTTCTCAATACCCCAATCCACAGTGGCAGCAAGGCATGAGGTAGGGAGAATGGTTTGTGTGTGGCAGAGGAACTGTATAGGTTTGTGTGTGGCAGAGGAACTGTATAGGCAGGAGAGGGCGTCAAGCTTCACATTCTTTGACCCTGGGCGGTAGGAAATGGTGAAGTTAAATCTGGTGAACAGGAGGGCCCACCGGGCCTGGCTGGAGTTGAGGCGCTTGGCTGTACGGAGATATTCCAGATTTTTTTGGTCAGTCCAGACCAGGAATGGCTGTTCTGCTCCTTCCAGCCAGTGCCTCCACTCTTCCAACGACATCTTCACCGACAGGAGTTCTCGGTTGCTAACATAGTAGTTCCTTTCAGCAGGATTGAGACGATGGGACAGGAAGGCACAGGGATGAAGCTTCTGGTCAGATCGCTGAGACAGGATGGCCCCCACTCCAACATCAGAAGCATCCACTTCCACCACAAATTGACGCATGGGGTCTGGATGGATGAGGATGGGTGCTGTTGTGAACCGATGCTTCAGGTCCACAAAGGCTTTGTCAACAAATGGAGACAATTTGAACATTAACCCTTAACAGTAAAAACAGGGTATTTACATCAAACAGTTTGCTATGACATCTCTCCCCATAGGAATACATTGCCTGCTCCCCTAAGTTCAACCTGGTGCCTATGTGGGTTATGAATTTAGGCGAGCAGGCAATGTATTCCTATGGGGAGAGGTGTCATAGCAAACTGTTAGATGAAAAAACCCTGTTTTTACTGTTAAGGGTTAATGCCACACGGTCACGGTTAGGCTTGCACAGATCAGGAGGACCTAAGGAACGTTCCTGAAGTCGAATCGTGCTTCTAACCCAAACGGGTCTGCCGCTGTCACCCAAAAGCAGCTGAAATTTAGGGCCAGGCTTCATTTTGGGCCTACTTTTTGGCACGGTTGCTGCGGTCAGACCGAGTGAGCTACGGTCAAGCGGGGCATCTCGTTGAACTCGGCACGGCCTAGAGACTATGGTGATGCCATTGCAGGCTCTGTGTGTCTTTAAGCCCCACACTGTGTCACTCCATCCCAGCTCTGTGATTGTGTGTGTGTGTGAGAGTTTTCTTGTAAATCTGATGGGAGAAATTACTAATTTACAGTTCATGAGGGTTGCCTAATCACACATGTGAAGTTTTGGAAAGATGTGACCTTTTTAACCCTTCGAAACAGCCCCTATGACCCCAATTTAAAGCCCTTCCGGTTGGCACAGGAAGCTGTGAACACATATCATCATTGGGCTAGGCTTTCACAGAATCCTGTGTTTTAAGTCTTTAGGATAAGAACTGACTGATTAACACAGGGTTGAATGCAGTGTTTTTTACCAACTGCAGGTTGGGTATATCAAAACACCTTTAGGGTGAATATAACCACTTCCGGTTGCTCCAGGAAGCTTAGAATCCACACAGGTAGACCTCATAGTGGCCTGATGGATTGTCATCAAAGACAGGTTCATAAGGCATTCATAACCCACATATGCACCAGGTTGAACTTAGGGGAGCAGGCAATGTATTCCTATGGGGAGAGATGTCATAGCAAACTGTTTGATGTAAATACCCAGTTTTTACTGTTAACGGTTAATGTTCAAATTGTCTCCATTTGTTGACAAAGCCTTTGTGGACCTGAAGCATCGGTTCACAACAGCACCCATCCTCATCCATCCAGACCCCATGCGTCAATTTGTGGTGGAAGTGGATGCTTCTGATGTTGTAGTGGGGGTCATCCTGTCTCAGCGATCTGACCAGAAGCTTCATCCCTGTGCCTTCCTGTCCCATCGTCTCAATCCTGCTGAAAGGAACTACTATGTTGGCAACCGAGAACTCGGGTCTGCCGCTGTCACCCAAAAGCAGCTGAAATTTAGGGCCAGGCTTCATTTTGGGCCTACCTTTTTGCACGGTCTATGAGGTCAGAGCGAGCTACAGTCAAGTGGGGCGTCTCGTTGAACTCGGCACAGCCTAGAGACTATAGTGATGCACTTTTTAGTGTTGATTTCAGTCTGTCATTTTGGTGATGTTTCAGCCCTATTCAATCTTATTGCAAATGTACAAAAGTCAGCCAGCAAGTCAGCGTCCATCAGTCAATTAGATATCATTCTGACACCAAACTGATAAAAACTGACACCAAACTCACTTTTTCCAACTCGTTTAGAAGCCAACTATCACATATGTCAGAGCAGGCTCAAAATTCACAGCTCCTTCTGTTTAAATCATAGTAAAAACGTAAAACACGTAGTTACGTTCTAGCTGCGGGTGCAGTTCCGACATTATGTGTAGGCCTAGCTGAGGCGACCCCGAATCTTGAGTTTTGGCTCGATAGGTCATTTGGAGTCCGAGCAGCGACCTTAATTGGTGCTGAAAATCCACGTTTTCCGGGCGTTGCTACGGGGTCCTTGAATGAGCTATCGGACAGAAACGTTAAGGTCCGTCTCTATGGGCCGAGGCGGTTCTAATGCACCTAGCCTTGTGACTCTGGGACTTTTAGAAATGTTGTCATTTTCGCGATGTAAAAATGAATTGAAAATATTGCAAATGTACGAGGCTGTTTCTCGGCCTGAGAAACTTCTAGAGCCCCGTAACTCACTGTGCACTATCGACTAAAGGTCTAGAATGGGTTTCTAAAGTTTCAGAGCTCTAGGTCTGACGGATCTTTGATAGTTCGAACAAAAGTAACTATTGCAGGCAGTGTCTGTCTGTAAGCCCCTCACTGTGTCATTCCCCATTGACTGTGCGTGTGTGTGATTTCAGAAAATCACAGAAAATCACAGAAATCACGTAGAGCTCAGAAACCCACGTTAACGGATTCGTCTGAACACGCCACAACTGGATCCATAACCTTTTGGGGATTTTCTTTTTTTTTTTTCTCAACATTACGAATTGTACATTTTACAATTTATCGAAAATGAAAACAGATAAATGTCTGGTTCTTTTTTTCTTTACACCGTAGGTTCATGTACTTTGACGTGAAGCTGTCAAATTAGCGCTCTATTTCCATTTTTCACCTTTAATCCCATAATATGGGCCTTAACTCAAAAACCGTGAGTCCCTGACGCCATCCTGTATCGGGGGCCAACAGCCCATTTGGCCAAACCCATGCCCACCAAGTTTCGTCTTCGAAGTCTTTTCCGTTTAGGAGAAAAAGCCAGGTCAATTAGATGTATGTTTTGTACATTTGCAATAAGAAGCCATTCACCATCTGGTGGGATTAACCTGAAGGGCGGAAAAATGACAAAAATGATTGTTTTTAATTAAACGGACACCGAATGTCCGAGAAACTTAGTTTGATGACTTCCTGGAAGATTTGGTCCTGGGGCACGGCCCGACGCCGTCGGCCTATTTTAGAAACAATTTCGGACGTCTGGTAAGGGACCGTACATTTGCAATATGCAGTTTCTCATCAAACATACAGCAAATGCCATCCATATGTAGGGAAGGGTACCGAAACATTTCTGCAGCATTGAAGGTCCCCAAGAACACAGTGGCCTCCATCATTCTTAAATGGAAGAAGTTTGGAACCACCAAGACTCTTCCTAGAGCTGGCCGCCCGGCCAAACTGAGCAATCGTAGGAGAAGGAACCGATGGTCACTCTGACAGAGCTCTACAGTTCCTCTGTTGAGATGGGAAAACTTTCCAGAAGGACAACCATCTCTGCAGCACTCCACCAATTAAGCCTTTATGGTAGAGTGGCCAGACTGAAGCCACTACTCAGTAAAAGGCACATGACAGCCCGCTTGGAGTTTGCCAAACGGCACCTAAAGGACTCTCAGACCATGATAAACAAGATTCTCATGTCTGATGAAACCAATATTGAACTCCTTGGCCTGAATGCCAAGCGTCACGTCTGGAGGAAACCTGACACCATCCCTATGGTGAAGCATGGTGGTGGCAGCATCATGCAATGGGGATGTTTTTTAGTGGCAAAGACTGAGAGACTAGTCAGGATCGAGGGAAAGATGGTGCAAAGTACAGAGAGATCCTCCAAAGCACTCAGGACCCCAGACTGGGGCGAAGGTTCACCTTCCAACAGGACAACAACCCTAAGCACACAGCGAAGAAATGCAGGAGTGGCTTTGGGACAAGTCTCTGAGTGTCCATGAGTGGCCCAACCAGAGCCCAGACTTGAACCCAATTGAACATCTCTGGAGAGACCTGAAAATAGTTTTTCAGCAACGCTCCCTATTTCAACCTTACAGAGTTTGAGAGGATCTGCAGAGAAGAGTGGGAGAAACTTCCCAAATAAAGGTATGCCAAGCATGTAGCGTCACACCCAAGAATACTCAAGGCTGTAATCGCTGCCAAAGGTGCTTCAAGTAATGAGTAAAGGGTCTGAATACTTATCTTAATGTGATAATTCCATTCCATAAATTGTGAAAACGTTCTAAAAACCAGTTTTTGCTTTGCCATTGTGGGTTATAGTGTGTAAATTGATGAGGGGAAAAAACGATTTAATCCATTTTAGAATAAGGCTGTAATGTAACAAAATGTGTAAAAAGTCAATGGGTCTAAATACTTTACGAATGCACAGCATGATGACTGTGTGTGTAGAGTCAGAATAAATGTGAGTGTGTGTGTGTTGAAGTGTAAGTGTGAGTGAGTGGGTGGGTGGAATCCTGTGAGCGTGCATTAATAAATATTGCAAAAATAAATAAAAATACAAGGGTCAACTCAGATAGTCCTTGTAGCCATTTTGATAGCTATTAAGCAGTCCTATGGCTTGCGGATAGAAACTGTTTAGGAGCATGTTGGTGTCAGACTTGATGCATCAGTGCCGCTTGCCGTGTGAAAGCAGAGAGAACGTTCTATGGCTTTTGTGGCTGAAGTCTAACAATTTTCTGGGTCTTCCTTTCATACGTGTTGATATAGAGGTCCTGGATGGCAGAGAGCTTGGCCCCAGTTATGTACTGGGCTGTTCACACCACCCTCTGTAGAGCCATGAGAGGATGATGATTTGAAAAAATATATATATATTTCACCTTTATTTAACCAGGTAGGCAAGTTGAGAACAAGTTCTCATTTACAACTGCGACCTGGCCAAGATAAAACAAAGCAGTTCGACACATACAACAACACAGAGTTACACATGGAGTAAAACAAACATACAGCCAATAATACAGTAGGAAAAAAACAAATCTATATACAATGTGTGCAAATGAGGTAGGATAAGATACATAAGGCAATAAGTAGGCCATGGTGGCAAAGTAACTACAGTATAGCAATTTAACACTGGAATGGTAAATGTGCAGTAGATGAATGTGCAAAGTAAAAATACTGGGGTGCAAAGGAGTAAGATAAATAAATGACTACGGTAGGGGATGAGGTAGTTGGTTGGGCTATGTACAGGTACAGTGATCTGTGAGCTGCTCTGACAGCTGGTGCTTGAAACTAGTGAGGGAGATAAGTGTCTCCAGTTTCAACGATTTTTGTAGTTTGTTCCAGTCATTGGCAGCAGAGAACTGGAAAGAAAGGCGGCCAAACGAGGAATTGGCTTTAGGGGTGACCAGTGAGATATACCTGCTGGAGTGAGTGCTACGGGTGGGTGCTGCTAGGGTTACCAGCGAGCTGAGATAAGGCGGGGCTTTACCTAGCAGGGACTTGTAGATGACCTGGAGCCAGTGGGTCTGGCGACGAGTATGTAGCGAGGGCCAGCCGACTAGAGCATACAGGTCGCAGTGGTGGGTAGTATATGGGGCTTTGGTGACAAAGCGGATGGCACTGTGATAGACTGCATCCAGTTTGCTGAGTAGAGTGTTGGAGGCTATTTTGTAGATGACATCGCCGAAGTCGAGGATCGGTAGGATGGTCAGTTTTACTAGTGCAAGTTTGGCAGCATGAGTGAAGGAGGCTTTGTTGCGAAATAGAAAGCCGATTCTAGATCTAATTTTGGATTGGAGATGTTTAATGTGAGTCTGTAAGGAGAGTTTACAGTCTAGCCAGACACCTAGGTATTTGTAGTTGTCCACGTATTCTAGGTCAGAGCCATCCAGGGTAGTGATGCTAGTCGGGCGGGCGGGTGCAGGCAGCGAACGGTTGAAAAGCATGCATTTGGTTTTACTAGCATTTAAGAGCAGTTGGAGGCCACGGAAGGAGTGCTGTATGGCATTGAAGCTCTTTTGTTGGTTAGTTAACACAGTGTCCAAAGAAGGGCCAGAAGTATACAGAATGGTGTTGTCTGCATAGAGGTGGATCAGAGAATCACCAGCAGCAAGAGCGACATCATTGATGCATACAGAGAAGAGAGTCGGCCCAATAATTGAACCCCGTGGCACCCCCATAGAGACTGCCAGAGGCCCGGACAACAGGCCCTCCGATTTAACACACTGAACTCTGTCGGCAAAGTAGTTGGTGAACCAGGCGAGACAATCATTAGAGAAACCAAGGCTGTTGAGTCTGCCGATAAGGATGTGGTGATTGACAGAGTCGAAAGCCTTGGCCAGGTCAATGAATACGGCTGCACAGTAATGTCTCTTATCGATGGCGGTTATGATATCGTTTAGTACCTTGAGTGTGGCTGAGGTGCACCTGTGACCAGCTCGGAAACCGGATTGCACAGCGGAGAAGGTACGGTGGGATTCGAAGTGGTCAATGATCTGTTTATTAACTAGGCTTTCAAAGACTTTAGAGAGAGCGGGCAGGATTGATATAGGTCTATAGCAATTTGGGTCTAGGGTGTCACCCCCTTTGAAGAGAGGGATGACCGCAGCAGCTTTCCAATCTTTTGGGATCTCGGACGACACCAAAGAGAGGTTGAGCAGACTGGTAATAGGAGTTGCAACAATGGCAGCAGATATTTTTAAAAAGAGAGGGTCCAGATTATCTTGTCCAGCTGATTTGTACGGGTCCAGATTTTGCAGCTCTTTCAGAACATCTGCTATCTGGATTTTGGTGAAGGAGAAGCTAGGAAAGCTTGGACAAGTAGATGCGGGGGCGGAGCTGTTGGCCGGGGTTGGGGTAGCCAGGAGGAAAGCATGGCCAGCCGTAGAGAAATGCTTGTTGAAATTTTTGATTATCATGGATTTGTCGGTGGTGACCGTGTTGCCTAGCCTCAGTGCAGTGGGCAGCTGGGAGGAGGTGCTATTGTTGTCCATGGACTTGACAGTGTCCCAAAACATTTTGGAGTTAGAGCTACAGGATGCAAATTTCTGTTTGAAAAAGCTAGCCTTTGCTTTCCTGACTGATTGCGTGTATTGGTTCCTGACTTCCCTGAACAGTTGCATATCGCGGGGACTATTCGATGCAATAGCAGTCCGCCACAGGATGTTCTTGTGCTGGTCAAGGGCAGTCAAGTCTGGAGTGAACCAAGGGCTGTATCTGTTCTTAGTCCTACATCTTTTGAAAGGGGCATGCTTATTTAAGATGGTGAGGAAGTTGCTTTTAAAGAACGACCAGGCATCCTCGACTGACGGAATGAGGTCAATATCATGAGTGGCCAGGTCGATTAGAAAGGCCTGCTCGCAGAAGTGTTTTAGGGAGCGTTTGACAGTGCTAAGGGGTGGTCGTTTGCCGCGGGCCCATAGCGGATGCAGGCAATGAGGCAGTGGTTGCTGAGATCCTGATTGAAAACAGCAGAGGTGTATTTGGAGGGCAAGTTGGTCAGGATAATGTCTATGAGGGTGCCCATGTTTACAGATTTAGGATTGTACCTGGTGGGTTCCTTGATGATTTGTGTGAGATTGAGGGCATCTAGCTTAGATTGTAGGACTGCCGGGGTGTTAAGCATATCCCAGTTTAGGTCACCTAACAGAACGAACTCTGAAGATAGATGGGGGGCAATCAATTCACATATGGAGTCCAGGGCACAGCTGGGAGCTGAGGGGGGTCTGTAGCAGGCGGCAACAGTGAGAGAATTATTTCTGAAGAGATTAATTTTTAGAATTAGAAGTTCGAACTGTTTGGGCATAGATCTGGAAAGTATGACAGAACTATGCAGGCTATCTCTGCAATAGATTGCAACTCCTCCCCCTTTGGCAGTTCTATCTTGGCGGAAAATGTTGTAGTTCGGTATGGAAATCTCAGAATTTTTGGTGGCCTTCCTAAGCCAGGATTCAGACACGGCCAGGACATCAGGGTTGGCGGAGTGGGCTAAAGCAGTGAGTAAAAGAAACTTAGGGAGGAGGCTTTTGATGTTAACATGCATGAAACCGAGGCTTTTACGGTTACAGAAGTCAACAAAAGAGAGTGCCTGGGGCCTGGGAATAGGTGTGGTGCTGGGGGCTACAGGGCCTGGGTTTACCGCCACATCACTCGAGGAACAGAGGAGGAGCAGAATGAGGGTACGGCTAAAGGCTATCAGAACAGGACGTCTAGTGCGTTGGGAACAGAGAATAAAAGGAGCAGATTTCTGGGCGTGGTAGAATAGATTCAGGGTATAATGTGCAGACAGGGGTATGGCGGGGTACAGGTACAGTGGAGGTAGGCCCAGGCACCGAGTGCTGATAAGAGTGGTTGCATCTCTGGAGGTGCTGGTAATACTGGGTGAGGTCACCGCATGTGTGGGAGGTGGGACAAAGGAGGAATCTGAGGCATGTATAGTGGGCCTAGGGGCTCCACTGTAAACTAACACAATGATAACTACCCTAAACAACAGTAAACAGGGCATATTGACACTTGAGAGAGACATAAAGCAAGGCATAAAGCAAACACAGGTGTTGGTTGGGAGAGCTAGTTAGGACAACAACGGGTAAGACCGCAAGGCTAGTCAGCGAAGACAACAACAGGTAAAACTGGCGATGAATGGGCAGAGGGTTGGTTAGCAACACACAGGGCCTGAGTACGCGGCTGGGGCCGACAGATAAATAAAATAAATAAACAGAATGGAGTACCGTGATTAATGAATAGTCCTGCAGGCATCAGCTATGTAGCCGAGTGATCATAGGGTCCAGTGAACAGAAATAGATGGGGCAGGGAAGCCGCGAGGTAGTCGTTACTACGCCGGCACGCAGGAGACACGGCGTTTAAAGTTAAGAGTTGATACCAAGCAGTGATGCAGACATTGAGGGAGTACAGGAGGGGACTAAGCACACACCCCTGTGGGGACCCTCATGACCTGTGGTCGACCTGTCAGGAAGTCCAGGATCCAATTACAGAGGGAGGTGTTCAGTCTCAGGGTCCTAAGCTTGGTGACGAGCTTGGAGGGGACAATGGTGTTGAACACTGAGCTCAAGTCAATGAACAACATTATCACATAAGTATTCCTCTCATCTAGGTGGGAGAGGCCAGTGTTGAGTGCAATTGAGATTGCTTCGACTATGGATCTGTTGGGGTGCTATGCAAATTGGAGTAGTTCTAGGGTGTCTGGGATGATGAAATTGATGTGTGCCATAGCCAGCCTTTGAAAGCACTTCATGATTACAGATGTGAGTGTTACAGAGCGGAAGTATTTGTGGCATGAAGCCTTAGAGTTTTTGGTAACAGGAATGATAGTGGTTACCTTAAAACATGGGGATTACAGACTGGGACAAGGAGAGGTTGAAAATGACTGTGAATATGCCTGCCAGCTGTTCTGCGCATGAGTGACTACGGGTAGACTAGCCCACCTTAGTAGGGGTCCTACTCCATACTATATTGCCCTGGATGGCTGAGATAATAGAAAGATCTTGGTCCCTGTCCCCAATAAAATTCCCCCTGCTTCTAGTCTATACTTGACTGGATGCAATGAGTTGTGCTTCAGTATTTTTTACTATCACGGTGACAACCTGTGTGTATACTAGCAGGATTAGAAACCAAACCTAGTAACCCCTCCCTCATATGTCCTACAGCAGGAGTCGGCAACCTTTATTGTGTGCTGTGCCAATTTACAATTTATCCTACCATTTCTAACGATCTGCATGCCAATTCTGATTTGGCACGCAACTGCCAGACATGGAATGTCATTCACATCCACACTCTCATCAAGAGCCACACTAAACACAGGTGCATCTGTTAACGCTACAGTTTGCTGCTCCTTTACATTTTCAACCATCTCGGTAATGCGCCTTTCAGCAGTTCTGGCAGACACAGGCATGTATTTTATCTTTAAAATGATTGTGTATTTGTTAGGCAATCCATCAAATAAAGCCTGCAAACTACTGAAGAAAGCCTCCTTGATATATTCCCCATTAGTAAATAATTGTTCATGTTTAGCAATGCACTGCACAACTTTGCATCTCCCTTCTGTAGCTTGATTTTTGACTGCATGTAGATTTGTAAACACACTGCTTTGCTTTTCATACCTGGACACGGCCTTCTTGATTTCTTCAGCCTTGTCCGCCTCATGTCTCATGTCTCTTTTCAAAGTGACGCTGCACATTTAATGTCCGACAAACAACAGTTTTACAACAGAGAACGCAAACAGAACGGTCCTTCAATAAAAACAAATCCATATTCCTTTGTCCAAGAGGCAATACATGAGTGGACATCTGCCAATTTTTCTTGGCTGATGACATTTTGCAATAAACGTCAAGCCAAGGCTTAGCATACCAAGCCATGCCAAGCCTTCATCTTCACCAAATCCTTTAACTCCACTTTTTGTTAGACCTTTTTACTTTGTAAACCTTGCAAATTTCAATAGAGGCATTATCAATAAGCACATCAGTAAAATTCAGTCTCAATAACTATTTTCCTATGGACAACTTCCGCCGAAGTCGGTCCCTCTCCTTGTTCGGGCGGCGTTCGGCGTCACCGGCCTTGTAGCCATCGCCGATCCACTTTTCATTTTCCATTTGTTTTGTCTTTGTTTCTACACACCTGGTTTCAATTCCCCAATTACATGTTCATTATTTAACCCTCTGTTTCCCCCATGTTTGTGTGCGTGTTTATATTAATTGATCAGATTTGTTACTATACGGCTGGTTGTTTGTGTGCCGGGTTCTGTGTATTACGCACATTATTTTTGTGAGACCGGTATTTTTTCCCGCACCTTGTGTTGTTTGTGTAATGGTGCTGTTGTCACATTAAATACCTTGTCCACACATCTCTGCTCTCCTGCGCCTGACTCACTGAAACAGTACCCACAATTCTTGACAAAGCTGTGTTGCTACAGATTCTGGTTCAATACCTGTGCTGGCCTTCACTGGGAGACCCATGAGATGACTGTAGGTTTTTAATTTCTCTCCCTCTAAAAACAGAAATAAATCATTCAAAATAACAAACTGGCTTTTTTTTTTTTTTTTTTTACAAATTAGCAACAATGTCTCACCCCATGTTCAAGAATTGCCTTTTTCTCACTCCAATGGTTCTTTTGTTAGAAAAAGTGTTTTATTATATCCATAAATCTATTTGGTTGGCGCATTATGTTCAGAAAATTCACCGTCGAGTCGCCCATTGAACCGTGAAGAGAACGCGTTCAAATATACCTATAAACTTTCTCCAAACAAATCAAACATAATTTTTAATGTATCCTTAGGTATCCTTTTATGAATATTAGCGATAATAATGCACTCGGATGATATCATAAACGATATAAAAGGAAAATAAAGTGGGGTGCGCTCACAATCTCGCGCCCGTGTAACGTGGTTGACATATGTGGTCCCTTGACTATTTCCTCTTCCTATCAGTTCTGCTTAGTGCTAAAGCCTCCAAACACTGTATAAAGACTGTTGACATCTAGTGGAAGCCATAGGTACTGCAGTCTCAGTCCTACATAACATTGAATCCTATAGGCAGCTCGGAGAAAAATGTCATCTACAAAAAAAACTGCAAATCCGGATGGATTTTCCTCGGGGTTTTCGCCTGCTATATCAGTTCTGTTATACTCACAGACATTATAATGGTTTTAGAAACTTCAGAGTGTTTCCTATCCAATAGTACTAATTATGTGCATATCCTAGTTTCTGGGCCTGAGTAGCAGGTATTTTACTTTGGGCACGCCAGACTCTCCAAAACCGACACCTCGGCTGCCGCTCCCTAAGAAGATATATTATTAACCCTGTTATTAGCAGGACAATATATATTGGTCATATTGGTCATGGCTCCTGAGTGGCGCACAATGGGATTGCCTTGCAGTTCTCTAGCTGTATCCACTGAAAGCATGCAAGGTTCAAGGCACATGGGCGGGGGGCATGGGATGGGCCGCAGAGCCGCACACAGTGGACCCCCACCCCGCCACACTGGGTAGCACAGAGCAACACTTTAAGGGGCATTGCACGAATAATGGCGCTGACTAGACAAATGTTCCCGCTGTTCTTAGTGCCAGTCTGCATGTTCAAACTAAAACAATGTAACTAATAATGGCATCTTCATGCTTTCATTAATACGACACGGGGGATTCTTTAGCTAAATAGCCAAGTACTGTAGCCTACTCCCGACAGTCACGTTGTACAGTGCCATATTTTCCATTCCAACCTAACTGAAACCTAGAGGGTTTTTCATTTTTCTTGGAATTGAAACACCATAATATTAATCAAATTAATTAAGCAACATTTCTTAAAATCAGTCCCATATACTATGTTCTTACAAAAAAAAGGTTTTAAATTCTCTAGTACAGCCACTATTGAAGGCTATCAAATTCTTCTCAAAGATGCCCTCTGGTGGTCAAACTAGCACTAACTAGCATTACTGGCACCAGTGGTTGGCACCAGTGGTTGGCACATGCCATAGAATTTCTGTGGCACCACACAAGCTGTGCTGCAGTACGCTGCAACTTTTAGAGAACGATCCACTGTAGGTACCCTTGAGTATTTGTATTTGATAAAAAGTTTTGTCATCGCTGTGCTGAAGAGCAGATAGGCAAATTAAATTAGACTATATTGTTTTTTAATACACTTAAACGCTGTATAATTCTGGTATGATGTTGATATTGTTTTCTTTTCTAATGTATTTATTTACTATCTCCCAATTGACATTGTGGTTTAGACAAACAAAAGCCATTATTAGCATTGCAAAGCCTTTGTATGTATCTGTGTGAAACTCAAAGCTGTCAGATCTACACACAAATTCACACAGACAGCTTTGAGTCACCCTCTGTAGAGCATTCATGGTTACTGCCAGGGGCTTCATCCTGACAGTGGCTGAACACACACACGTCTCTGTGGCCCTATGTTTATGGGTGTGTTAATGGCATGCAGCGCACTGTCGTTTTTGCTGTCTCATCGATGACAGGGGCTTTGGCTGCAGGCGTTTGAATCACTGTTTTGCTTTTGACAGCGTTGTCGAGGTACTCACTACTCTGACATTTCCTTCCTTATTCTCTCTATCCTTAATGAGCCTTGGGTAACAACTCTCCACCTCTAACAGTTTCTGTCTCTCGCTTTATGTCTCTCTCTTTAATTTTTTTTCTGTCTCTATTTCTGTCTCTCTTTACTGGGGGGCCGGGGCTGGTCCAACTCAAGGTGTCATAAAAGTAAAATGCACCACCCTCCCGAACTTTTAAAATATTTTCACATGACTCTCCCCTTCTACTGTAAAAGAAATTGAACACCCTCCCCCCTCATAGAAATAACTCAAAATAATGTTGAAGACCACAAATAACACACTTTTGTGGCACAGTTGATAGCACACAGGGCTACTGACCAGAATGGTTGAGGGTTCGCCGACCACCTGAGACAAGCTCACTCTTCCTGTCTGTTTAATTATTTCACGATCAGAGCCAGTTGAAGACAATGATCAGTTAGGAGGTAATCAGATTTTCAACATTTTGATGTCACATGTGTAATTATATAAAATAAATGCAATATTTTCAATATCATTGTTTGCGTTTTCAACACCACAATAAATGTAAATCCTGACAAACAGAAAACACATCCATCCCTAATTTGTAGGCTTTCCCAGTATTGAAGGCTTGGCTTGACAATCTCTGAATGTCATTCAACTTTTTGGTGATTTGCAACAGATTGTCACTGCACAGTTTGGATTGATTGATTGATTTTATTTGTCAGTTAAAAAAATACATATATACACAAATCATTTTTAAAGTCACCGGGATTGCACAATAAAGTCGGAGACTTATTTCCATTGTGGTCCCTATATTTGCTGCAGCATATGCTACAGTAATATAAGGACAAAATGCGTGTCTAATTTACACATCTCCATCTTTCACAGGTCACTTAATTTTATTGTAAAGATGATTTTCGCCAGACATAATGGGCCCCATCTCATCCAACTCTGGGTCTTCCTTTCCTGTGGCGGTCCTCATGAGAGCCAGTGTCATCATAGCGCTTGATGGTTTTTGCAACTGCACTTGAAGAAACTTTCAAAGTTCTTTAAATTCTGCGGATTGACTAACCTTCATGTCTTAAAGTAATGATGGACTGTTGTTTCTCTTTGCTTATTTGAGCTGTTCTTGCCATAATACGGACTTGATCTTTTACCAAATAGGCTATCTTCTGTTCACCAACGCTACCTCAGTCGCAACACAACTGATTGGCTCAAACGCATTAAGAAGGAAAGAAATTCCACAAATTAACTTTTAACAAGGCTTAATTGAAATGCATTCCAGGTGACTACCTCATGAAGCTGGTTGAGAGAAAACCAAGACTGTGCAAAGCTGTCATCAAGGCAAAGAGTGGCTACATTGAAGAATATAAAATATATTTTGATTTGTTTAACTTCTTAGGGAGCAGCTCCTGAGGTGACGGTTTTGGAGAGTCTGGCGTACCCAAAGTAAAATGCCTCCCACTCAGGCCAAGAAAATAGGATATGCACATAGTACTATTGGATAGGAAACACCCTGAAGTTTCTAAGAGTGTTAAAATGTTGTCTGTGAGTATAACAGAACGGATATGGCAGGCAAAAACCCGAGGGATTTCTGTCCTGGAAAAAGTGTATTTGACACTGCCTCATTTTGAACCCCTCCCTATTGAAAATGACCCTATAAGGGAGTAAGATTTCAGTACCTATTGCTTCCTCTGGATGTCAACAGTCTCTAGACAGTGTTTTGATTATGTTTAGTTGATCTGAATGGTAATAGAAGAAGAATTGGGAAGTGGTCACCAGAAGTAAACAGAAGAGGATGCGCGTTCACAGGCTTGCGCTAGCGCCCCACCACTCCCTAAGTAGTTAACTACTTAGGGAGCAGTGGGGCGCTAGTTCTATAGCAAAGCATGGGAAAAGTCAGGGAGCTGAATAAAGCCATTTCCTGGATGGATTTCACTTCGGTTTTCGCCTGCTATATCAGTACTGTTATACTCACAGACATTATTTTAACAGTTTTAGAAACTTCCAAGTGTTTTCTATCCAAATCTACTAATTATATGCATATCTAGCTTCTGGGCCTGAGTAACAGGCAGTTTACTTTGAGCATGTAAGACTCTCCGAACACCGCCCCCCTAGAGGAAACATTTAAATGTCTTGGAATGGCCTAGTCAAAGCCCAGACCTCAATCCAATTGAGAATCTGTGGTATGACTTAAAGATTGCTGTACTCCAGCGGAACCCATCCAACTTGAAGGAGCTGGAGCAGTTTTTCCTTGAAGAATGGGCAAAAAAATAAAAGCAACATGCAACAATTTAATTGATTTTACTGAGTTACAGTTCATATGAGGAAATCAGTCAATTGAAATAAATTCAATAGGCCCTGATCTATGGACTTCACATGACTGGGAATACAGATGCATCTGTTTGTCACTGATACCTTTAAAGAAATGGGCCTCACTATGGGCCTCAGGATCTCCTCTTGGTATTTTTGTGCATTCAAATTGCCATGGATAAAATGCAATTATGTTTGTTGTCCGTATCTTATACCTGCCCATACCATACCCCCACCGCCACCAAAGGGCACTCTGTTCATAACGTTGACATCGGCAAACTGCTCGCCCACACGACGCCATACACGTGGTCTGTGGTTGTGAGGCAGGTTGGATGTACTGCCAAATTCTCTAAAAAGACGTTGGAGTCGGCTTATGGTAGGGAAATTAACATTGAATTCTCTGGCAACAGCTATGGTGGACATTCCTGCAGTCAGCACGCCAAATTCACATTCCCTCAAAACTTGAAACATCTGTGACATTGTATTGTGTTACAAAACTGCACATTTTAGAGTGGCCTTTTATTGTCCTCAGCACCCGTGAAATGATTATGCTGTTTAATCAGTTTAATGATATGCCACACCTGTCAAGTGGATGGATTATCTTTCGCAAAGGCGAAGAAAACTAATATAAGCACAACATTAGAGAGAAATAAGCTTTTTGTGCATATGGAACAATTCTGGTATTTTTTATTTCAGCTCATGAAACATGGGACCAACACTTTACATGTTGAGTTTATATTTTGTTCAATGTATATTGTGGCAAACATATAATTACAGTTGGAACTTTAGTTGGCCAAAGAAAATGGCTCAACAGAATGAAATATGACTTACAATAATAAAAAGTATGTACAATAATAGTAATGATATAACAAATGATTATAAATAAATGTATTTTCCAAAATTGCATTCTACCTGAATAGGGAGTTGCACAGTAGTCTGTTTTTGGCCAAGCCAATGTTCTTCTCATCTTCCACTACAATATTAAAACATATTTAATTCCCCTTGAAGGCCTTTCAATATAGGCATACTCTTTTTCCTCTAACTTTTGTTTTACTTCATTGAAAAAGGCTTCCATCTTCACAATCAACAGTGGCAAAGGCTCCTCTCTCGCTCACTCTCTCCTTACATGCTGACCACACCACTCACATCGTGTGTGCGAGCATTGCGAAATAAATGTACGCATACATGTTATTCAATCATTGCACCCACACTGCTCGCGCGCCTCAGCGAGTGTCTGCGTCGCCAGGCCTCTCACATCTCCTCATTGGTTTTTAGGAGTAAAATAACAACCCAATGTTTATATACCAGGACAAATTATCTAGCAACAGCAAGCTAGCTAGCTAAATTGGCATAATTGTTTAATGCTTTTGACCTGTCCCGAAATTAATATAATTAGTTCAGAGTTTGTTTTTATATTTCAACCTGCGTGTTCTGATGCTTCTGGTGTGGGTGAACAAAATCAACGCACGTGCGCGTCCGGTTTGGTCAGCATGTTTTAAGCAGCATGCTCACGTGCGCTCAAGTTATGAGAGAATGGTGCTGAAGCAGGAATTCGGGGGTGTAGGCTATGATAGACCATCTCTCCCGGACAATTTGGCTTGCTACAATTTTATTTATTGGCTTTTTAGTTTTTTATTGCCCAAAAGCCGCAATTACCATACCGGCTAAGGGAAACCCTTGTGCATTTTTCCATCAGAGTTGTGTTTCCATCAAATTGACTTGTTGCAGATAAAATCTGTGCATTAATACGTAGTGCACATAAAAATAACTTTTGAGGTTAAATTCCCATGGACCGAATAAAAAATACACGTTAAATGGGTTTCCGTGGCATTTTCAACTCTAGGCATACTGACGGATTTGTCACAAACAATTGTGTGTAGGTATAGCGTATGTGCAGCCAACAGCTTGCATATACATACAGTGCAGGTACAGTATAGTCTACTACGTAATGAGATTATTATGGACAAAAGTGAGAGATTTTTATTTGTCAAATGGCAGTCTAGCATCGATCATCATGTCACAAGAATAAGACCCTCCATATTTATTGACAGGAGCCTCAATCTCATCACTGTGCACTTTCACCACCCTGAGAAGTTCATCATCATTTATTTAATCTGTAGCCTAATAAACGACATGCTTTCTGTGATGTGGTGACATTTTTTATCCGACATGTAGACTATTTTGCTGCATAAAAATGTTATAGGGAAATATGGTTAATGTCTCCTGCCTACAGGAAACTTTTGAAGTAACCTAATCAGATTAAAACATTGTCAATATTTGTGTTTATGCCACATTTAAAAGGTAATACATATAAAAGTTAAATTATACATATTTAGGTTATATTGAAGCATTCTAGGTGCGCGAGGAATAGCCGCTCAGATTGGAGAGGAGGCAAAGAGCTTAAACTTTACTGAATAGCAGGGCCTGCCGGGAGGGAGCATATGTGGCCACATTATTAGAGAGGGAGCATATGTGGCCACATTATTAGAGAGGGAGCATATGTGGCCACATTATTATAGGACAACTTTGAAGAATGATGATCTGAAACAGACAGCACATTCAGTATCAAATATAAAAAAACAGCCAGACTGGGTTGCTACTGTGGCTTTCTAGACATAAACTGTCGAGAGTAGACCCACAGTGGATCCAAATCAAATGAAACATTCAAATTACAGGGTTTTGCGCTGTTATTCAAATTACATTTTCACTGCAGCCTAGAGTAGAATTTTGTACTAGAAAACAATAATGCAATTCTTCATTGCGTTGTGGCGTTGTTAGGATTATTGTATTTGTCCCTAAACAAGATCAATAGAGGAGCTTTCTGAGCTGTGTGTTTAGTGTCTTCACTGTTCTTTCATGTGCAATGTTGCATCTGGCCTGTCTGCTGCTTATCATCTATTCAAATCAAATCAAATTGTATTTGTCACTTACAACCCCTTAACCAACAATGCAGTTTTATGAAAATTGAGTTAAGAAAACATTTACTAAATAAACTAAAGTAAAAAAAAAAAGTGACACAATAGAATAACAATAATGAGGCTATATACAGGGGGTACCGGTACCGAGTCAATGTCAATGTGCAGGGGTACAGGTTAGTCGAGGTAATTTGTAGGGGTTCCTATTTGTTATTGTCGATTCATATTGAAAATGTATGCAGCTTTGAATGCATTTATATGTGGTATGGTTGCTAGTCAGCCTATTGCAGATCTGGATAAACGATTCACCTATCACTATTGTCACTATGAATGATGGATAGAGGGCAGGAGAGACCGTTAGACTGGTAGACTATACTGACCTGTGGTATAGTAAAAGTTAGTACATGGAAAAGCGTAGTGCATAAGGGAAGTACCAAAACACCTTGATATTGCGGAGGCGCATGCAAGCAGATTAGGAAATTTGGCTTGGATGGAATAAATATTATATTAAAAACCAGGGGCAACACTTTGATTTTATAAGTGGGGGGGACATCTAAAGCTAATTTCCTGCATTTTTACACAATCCAATATGCCCTCTTTATGTAGAACAGAAAGTAAGCAAAAATGCCCACAGTCCCCAAGCTCGATAAGAGGTCATTTTTAAATATGTTTAAGTGGTGAATAAGACTGAACTAGATCAAAGGTAATTCAATAATAAATATTGTGTTGCACGTATAACCAATAGCCTAACAAATGAACAACTCTTGAAACAATACAGACGTTTGATTGTCTTCATTCAGACATCCTCTATATCAAATTTCAACCAGACCGACCAGCAAGCCCGAGACGCCTGAACGCCCGACCCCACCAGTCTAGAGAGTAACTCAACTCTCTCCCAACACAATTTCCTTCCCAATTCACACCTTTATTTTTTTTATTCCCAATGGAAAAGTTTGAAGACTAAAAACATGTCAGGCTGGTTTGTAACTGGTGGCAGCGAAGTCATGCGCAGGAGAGCAAACTGGGTGACAATCATAGTTGTTTAATAACAATACCAAAAACCGGTACAAAACAACACGAGACACTAAATTGGGTACAAAATAACCTGTCAAGCAACCACTCACAAAAAGCACAAGCACTAACAATAAACAATCCCACACAAAGACATGGGGGGAACAGAGGGTTAAAATACAACACATGTATTGAGGGAATTGAAACCAGGTGTGGAAACACAGACAAAACAAATGGAAAATGAAAAGAGGATTGATGATGGCTGGAAGACCGGTGACGTCGACCGCCGAACACCAGCCGAACAAGGAGTGGCACCAACTTCGACGGAAGTCGTGACAAAACAAAAAAAACACAAACACCTCAAATATTCTGTACATTAACATTAAAAAGCACATCCTCCATATAATTAATGTCATAGGACAAATAATACTGTAGAGATCTTTTTTCTTGCACACAATATAGTTGGGGCACCCCATCCTGTTCCTAGGGGTCCACCACCCTGCAGCGCCCCAACCCAACACAACCCTCTCAGCTTTAGGATCTTAGTGAAACATTCAATCGTTTTGTGTGTGTTAAACTGAGGCCAGAGAAACCACCCACAGGACGGCAGACCCACAGGGCTAGGACTGAGAAGCCCAGCAGCTAGGGATTGCCTAAATGGTTATCTCCCCTGACGTGGGCATCTTTTCAATACAGACTCTTTTAGTCATACTGTATTCCATGTAAGGGATCCAGACCTTATGAAAGTTTCCCAGTATATCTTGTAATAAATCAAATATAGTGATACCTAAATGTACATTCTGGAAGGATAACCAACCTTCCAACTAATGCCAATGCATTACCTAGCCCCTATAAATGCTTGGTTACACAGTTTCTTCAGATAACAGTCTCCAGTATCAACATTTACAAGCAAACAAAAACAAGGAGAGGGGAGAATCTGTAGACATGCTGAGATAAAAGAACATTTTCTTTGCCAAAATTCAGCCAGCCTTCACAAGACCATAACATATGCAAATATGTCCCCTTTTCTGTTTTACACCTCAGTTTCACTGGCATATAGTACATCATATAGATGGTCTTAAACTGCAGTAATTTTATGTCTGATATGAACAAAAAAAGTCTCTATTAACCCTTGATACAGTTTGTAAATCAACTGGAGGTTTGTTAGACTGCCTTAAAATAGCATCTAGCTTGTCCAGTGTTTGCTGCACAGAGATAATAATGTGTTGTATCATTATTTCTCTCTGCAGGGGGAATTTCCTTAGAGTAATACACACACTGATAAATTTTGGTGGATTACCTTGTCGTTGAGACAGAACTGCCCACCTCTGAAGTGTCCACCTCTACCACAAAGGGTATCGTGGGATCTGGGTGTTTCAGCAATGGGGCGGAGGTGAAACAGTTGGTTAGCCAGGAGGCATTCCTCACACTCGGATGTGAGCAATGTGATCCTCTACAGTAGCCTTGTAGACCCGGACATCATCGATATACACGACCACCTGGCATCCGAGCATGTCCGGAACACCTCACTGACGAATGCCTGGAACACTGACAGAGCATTGGCTTAGCCAAATGGCATCACCAAGTATTCGTAGTGACTAGACACTATGCTAAAAGCTGTCTTCCATTCATCCCCCCTCCTGGATGCGGATGAGATTGTATGCACTCCGCAGGTCCAGTTTGATAAAGAACCGCTTGCAGAGCTGTTCTATGGCTGCCAGCACCAACGGGAGAAGGTAACAGTACTTGGTGGTGATATCATTTAGTCCTCTGTAATCAATACCCGGGCGTAACCCTCCATCCTTCTTGGCCACGAAGAAGAAGCCTGCAGACGCAGGACAAGTGGACGTGTGGATGAAACCTTGTTGGAGCGCCTCATATATGTACACCTCCATGGCCTTGGTTTCAGCCACCGGCAGAAGGTAGATGCCTCTGTGCAGGGGCGCAGAGCCTGCAAGCAGGTCGATGGCACAGTCCCAGGGGCGATGAGCAGGGAGACAGGTGGCGCGGGTTTTGTAAAATATCTCCCGCAGGTCCTGGTATACCTCTGGGACTCTCAACTGACGTGGAACCACATGGGACGGGAAAGCAGGTCCTCCAGCATTCGGGTGCCTGTCCTTGATTTTCATCCTCGACCTTGAGAAGGTGGGGTTATGGAGTTGAAGCCAAGGAAGGCTGAGGATGATCTTGTGAGCTGGTGCACTGGTGATGAAGAAGGCAATGTTCTCCTAATGGATGAACTCCACGGTGAGGGTGAGGGATTTGGGGATGTGTGTGATTGTCCCAGAACCTAGTGGCCGATTATCGAGGGCTTGAACTGGGAAAGGAAAGGAAAGCAGGTATGAGGTGATAAGAGAGGAGGCAAGAGTCTGGTCAATAAAGTTCCTCACTGCACCGGAATCCACTAACGCTGTAGAAACAGTACATGAGGGACAGTCAACTAGTGGGATCGACACCAAAAAGGGTTTGGCAGAAAGTGAAGAACAGGGGATACACACACCTGCCCCATGAGGTAGAAGATCACGTGACCGTTCCTCTGCTCCTGTGGATCCCGGACACTGCTGGAGCTGGTGCTCTCCTTGACCACAATAAAGACAGAGCCCCAGCTGTCTCCGTCTGCATTGCTCCACCGTGAGGAGGCGTGTGACCTCTACCTCGATGGGTTTAGGCTCTGATCCAAAGTTTTCACTGAGGGAGGGAGAGAAGTGATGAGAGTACCGACGCTCCCGAAGTAGGTTTTCCTTACTGTCCAGAAGGTGAGCGTGTACTCGAAAGCAGTCTGGTCCTTCTGCCATTGTTGGAGTAGGCGCTCACCCCCCTCTCTGCCCGCCGGTGGATGATTGAAGATACCTCTGAACAGAGCCATGAACCCCTCATACGATTCCAGGTCCTCCTCTCCTCTCCCAGACAGCCGCCCTTCCCAGCAGAGAAATAACCATGGCAACCGCATTGCAATAACGTTACATTACCATACTGACTAATAAAACTCACATTGCACTGAAACGTCAGAATATCAATCTTGGCTTATGGTTTCATTGTTTGGTTCAGCTCTGAGGCAAAAATAATAGCTAACGTTAGCACTATTTTGGATCACCCCTTCCCCCAGTAAATTGTGCTCTGTCCCTTTGCGGTTACTCACATATTATTTCTCTCCTGCTCTTACTGTAAAGGGGTTAATGTGAATTTGACAGTAGCTTACAGGGAGCTTGGTGGCAAGTAAAATACTGTATTTTATATTACAGTACACCTACTGTAATATAAATACTTTATCAAATCAAGTACTGTGTAATAGCACACAGTACAGTACTGTCATGACTCTCTCCTTGCTGAGGATCTAAGGCCTTGGATCAGCTTGGCAAATGGCTGATAGATAGCCAGAACCCCCTCTCTCCCACAGGAGAGAAGAAGAGGGGGGGACTGGGCTGGGTTTATGACACCGTCACACCCTGTCGTAAATTAAGGGAGAGAGAATTCTCCCTCTGGCTCTCTAGTAGCTATATCGGAATGTTCTTTGTGAAGAGAGACTCTTTTTCTCAAAAAAGTTAACATTGGAACATTATTTCTGACATCTGAATGTTTGGAATGGTCAGTGGGGATCTAAAGAATAATCATGTTATATTGTTTATTATTTTTGATGTCATTAAAGGATGGTATAACAAAAGAACTGAAACTCAGAAAGGGTACATATTCTATTTGTCAAGTTTACATCTAAATGTTGTATAGAATATATGATTAAGTATGAGAGTATTTTGGTTAACTTCTTAGGGAGCGGCTCCCGAGGTGACGGTTTTGGAGAGTCTGGCGTGTCCAAAGTAAAATGCCTCCCACTCAGGCCCAGAAAATAGGATATGCACATAATTAGTACTATTGGATAGGAAACACTCAGAAGTTTCTGAGTATAACAGAACTGATATAACAGGCAAAAACCAGAGGAATTTCTGTCCTGGAAAAAGTGTTTTTGACACATTGCCTCAATTTGAACCCCTCCCTATTGAAAACAGACATATATAGGAGTAAGATTGCAGTACCTATTGCTTCCACTGGATGTCAACAGTCAACAGAATAACAATTTCGAAGTGGTCATCCGATGTAAACAGAAGAGGAAGCGCGGAGCCCTGAGAGAGCATGGCTCCTATCCCAGCCTCGGACGCATCCACCTCCACTATGAACGCCAAAGAGGGATCCGGATGGGCCAGCACAGGAGCCGAGGTAAACAGAGCCTTCAGGTGACCAAAAGCCCTGTCCGCCTCAGCCGACCACTGCAAACTCACCGGACCCCCCTTCAGCAATGACATAATGTATATCAGAATGTCATCAATATATACCACTACACCCTGCCCGTGCAGGTCCCTGAAAATCTAATCTACAAATGCTTGGAAGACTGACGGGGCATTCATCAATCCATACGGCATGATGAGGTACTCATAATGCCCTGAGGTGGTACTGAGTGCCGTCTTCCACTTGTCTCCCTCCCGGATACGCACCAGGTTTTAAGCGCAAAACGGGTTACGATTTGGTGAAGAAGCGCGCCCCGTTCATTGACTCACTCCCCGTGGCGATTAGAGGTAGCGGGTAACTGTACCTCACCGTAATCTGATTTAGACCTCTATAGTCAACATACGGGCGCAGACCACCATCCTTCTTCTTCTTCACAAAAAAGAAACTCGAGGAGTCGGGGAATTGGAGGACCGAATGTACCCCTGACGCAGGGAGTCGGAGACATGTGTTTCCATAGCCACCGTCTCTGCTTGTGACACAAAATCTGTTGAGGTCAATTTAAACCATGACATTGTCAAAACTGCCAAAACTTTCTGCTTTTCACAAATTTTAGTTAGATTTTAAAAAAGATGTTTAGGTCGTGTTCTGGGGTTTTAAATGAAGAAATCAGACAGGAGTGTCTTATCTGTTCATTGACTGTGGGACTAAAGCAAATACAGACTAGAGTCAAAGCTATCAGCAGGTCAAACACACACAGACCTCATTATTTGTAGTCGGACATATCTGCGCCACACTCATAGACAAAGCCCTAGACAGACGGGGTCCTAATCTTAGGGATCTACTGCGGTTTTTAATGATGTCGGTTAAATTAGTTGTGCCTGGGACATCAAAGCTGCTATTGTAATTATCAAATCAGACAGAACCAATTTACTGTTGTCAGAGAGAGAGGCAGAGAGATATAGAGAAAACACTGTCCTTATCTCTCACTCACACCTTATGTGCTCTACTGTATTGACAGAATTTTAAAGCAGCTTAGCATTCATAACCCCTTTATTAGATGTTCATAATCCTTCATAACCTGGTCATAATGCATCATTGGGATCAGTCTTGACCCCTTTTCATTGCATTATCTTGGGGTGTGTCCAAATTTACATCAATGGCTTTCTTTTTTTGTCTCCTTTCCTTCAAGCCCACTGGTCTGCCTAAGGCTTGCACAAGATTCCACCATGTTGCTTTCACCTATCAAAACCATAGGAATCATTTGTCAAGGAAAACGGAGAGGAAAGGTATTCAGCGTAGACCCTTGGGACAAAGCCTTAGACTGAAGAGCAGTGTTGGAATCGGCTAAACTTTGAACATTGAGAATAGTAAATAAGTGATAGGAAGAGAGAGAGACTGGGCCTCTGTAGAAAGACAGATAGCTGTGGTATGTGTTGGAATGTGTTGGGGGACGGGAGTAGAGCATCGTGTTGATACAGGAGAGACAGATGGACATCTGTGGACTAGAGGAAGGAGGGGTTGAGGTCAGGAGGTGAGGTCAGTTCCCTTAAGGGAGAAATAAAGGGTTGGTATTACCCTTTCTACTAATTTCCTGTAGGACCATAAAATGTAAGGATTTGAAGGAGGGCACAAACTGTAATGATTGGAGGTAGGGAGTGTCTTCAGACGAATGTATATAACTGTGATGGGGAGGAATGTTTTGCTGTCTGATTACAGCTGTACAGAACCTTTGGGAAGAATTAAAACTTGGTTAACTTCTTTGGGAGCAGCGCACGAGGTGACGGTTTTGGAGGGCCTGGTGTGCCCGAAGTAAAATGCCTCCCATTCAGGCCCAGAAAATAGGATATGCACGTATTTGGTACCATTGGATAGGAAACACTGACGTTTCTAAAAGTGTTAACATTTTGTCTGTGAGTATAACAGAACGGATATGGCAGACAAAAGTTTCTGTCCTGGAAAAAGGGGTTTTGACACATTGCCTCATTTGGAACCCCTCCCTTATGAAAATGCCTATATAAGGGCATATGAATGCAGTACCTATTGCTTCCTCTGGATGTCAACAGTCTCGAGACAGTGTTTTGATTATTTTTAGCTGCTTTTAGATTGTGGAAGAAGACGAATAAGGAAGTGGCCACACAGATGTCAATAGAAGAAAATGCGCGTTCCCGGCTGGCACGCTCTGTGGTTTTTTCCTTTCTTATCGCCCAGTTTATATTCCGGTTGAAATATTAAACTATATATACATAAAAGTGTTCCTAAGGATACATTTACAATTATGTTTGATTGTTCTTGGACAAGTTTATAGGTATAAGTTGAACGAGTTCTCTTCACGTTTCAATGGACGAGTGGAGGCTGTATTTTCTCATTATAACGTGACAACCAAACAGAGATTTATGGATATAATACATTACTTTTTTTAACAAAAGAACTATGGATTGTCTTCGTTGGACACTTGGGAAGCCCTCAGCAGAAGTTCTTCAAAAGGTAAGACCCAGATGCAGACAGTGTTGAAGTAACAAGAGTTTATTACAACAACAGGGGCAGGCAAACGACAGGTCATGGCAGGCAGGGGTCAATAATCCAGAGAGGGTGTAAAGGGTCCAGAACGGCAGGCAGTCTCAAGGTCAGGGCAGGCAGGGGTCAACAATCCAGAACAGTGGGGTAAGGCACAAAATGGCAAGCAGTCTCAGGGCAGGCAGAATGGTCAAAACCGGGAAGGACATTAGACTGCTGAACAATTCATAAAAATCACCACTGGACAATTTACATTGACACCCCCCTCTCTTGTGCACTGCTGCTACTCGGTGTTTGTTTGTTACCTATGCATAGTCACTTCGCCCCCACCTACATGTACAGATTACCTCAACTAGCCTGTATCCCTGCACACTGACTCGGTACCGGTGCCCCCTGTATAGAGTCTTGTTTTTGTTATTCTTATTGTGTTACTTTTTATTATTAGTTTTTATTTTAGCCTACTTGTTAAATATTTTTCTTGCATTTCACCGGCTAGTGTCGGGAGGTTAAGGGCTTGTCAGTAAGCATTTCATGGTAAAGTCTGATCAGCAGCTGGAGACAAAGTGAACGGAACCTTGGGAGAGGTGATTGCAGACAGCGGGGAAGCCAGGGTGCTGTAGCCAGCCCTGGATATTGCAGCGATAGAAATTGGCGAAGCCCAGGAACTGCTGCAGCTAGACTGGATGTGGGCCGGAGCCAATCCACCTCCCCTCTCACCTTCCCAGGATCAATCTATACGCTCCCTGCAGCGATGATGTAACCCGGAAAGGGATGGTGGCCTTATGGAACTCGCACTTCTCAGCTTTTACAAAAAGCTGGTTCTCCAGGAGGCATTGGAAGCCTGTGGAGCACGTGTTCTTGGTTGGAGCGGGAGAAGACGAGGAGTTCATTGAGGTAGACGAAGACGAACCGGTTTAACATGTCGCTGAGAACATCATTAACCAGAGCCTGGAACACAGCAGGGGCCATGTTGAAGGCAGTCTTCCACTCGTCCCCCTCCCGTATCCGCACCAGGTGGTAGGCATCCGTAGGTCCAGCTTGGAGAACATGGTGGCCCCCTGGAGCTGCTCGAAGGTCGAGGAAATGAGAGGTAGCGGGTAGCGGTTCTTCACCGTGATGCAATTCAGACCTCGGTAGTCAATGCACAGGTGCAGGAGTTTGTCCTTCTCCAGAAAGAAGAATCATGCACCGGTGGGGGAGGCAGAAAGACGGATGACCCAAGCAGCTAGGGAGTCCACAATGTAGGAATCCATAACCTTGGTCTCCGGACCCAACAGAGAGTACAATTGAGCGGTGCCTGGGAGAAGATCAATCCTGCAGTCATAGGGATGGTGCGGCGGCAGCTAAGTGGCCCGGGCCTTACTGAACACCTCCCGGAGGTCCTGGTGCTCCGCGGGAATGGCTGAGAGGTGTGGGGCAACCTCCGCGGTCCTAGGAAGACGTCCCGGAACAGGATGCCCTGACTTCAGGCAGTGGGCGTGGCAGAACGGGCTCCAACCCATGATGGCACCGGCAGACCAGTCAATGAGGGGATTGTGTCGCTGGGGCCAGGATAATCCCAATACCACGGGAACCTGAGGAGACTTAACCTGTTAGGGATATGATCCCGTGAACGGGATCGATTTTGACAACAGCCTGTGAAATGCAGAGCGCCAATTTCAAAGTTACAAAAATAGTAATTTTAAACATTCATGAAAATGCAAGTGTTGCAGACCATTCAAAAGCTCAGAATCTTGTTAATCTAACAGCGTTTTCAGAATTCAAAAAGGCTTTACGGCAAAAGCATAGCTTTTGATTGTCTGAGGACAGCGCCCCGCATACATATTCAAATAGCATAATAACATAACCAGCACGGGTGTCACAAAACTCAAAACTAGCGATAAAATAAATCGCTTACCTTTGAAGATCTTCATCTGATGACAATAGAAAGGGTTCCAGCTACACAATAAAAGGTCATTTTCTTTCGATAAAGTCCCACTTTATATCCATAAAGCTCAGTTTGGTTGGCGCGTTTTGTTCAGTAGTCCACCTGCTCAAAGGGATGCATCCATGCAGACAAAAGATATCCCAAAAGTACCGGTAAAGTTTGTCGAAACAAGTCAAACAGCATTTCTAATCAATACTCAGATGCCCTAATATGAATGTAAATGATAATATTTCAGACGGAATAAAGCCTGTTGAATAGAAAAGAAAAATAGCTAAGAGCGCTCTCACTGTCACGCGTGCGAAACCAGAACACTTAACGAGACGCCAGGAAGAACAGCTCTAACGCCTTTGTTTTTCAAGATAAAAGCCTGAAACCTTGTCTAAAGACTGTTGACATCTAGTGGAAGCCATAGGAACTGCAATCTGGGAGCTAAATTACCATGCTTTGAATAGCATGCCAATTGAAAAAGAATCACATTTTACGAATGGATTTTCCCGGGTTTTTGCCTGCCAAATCAGTTCTGTTATACTCACAGACATTATTCTAACAGTTTTAGAAACTTCAGAGTGTTTTCTGTGCATATCCTAGTTTCTGGGCCTGAGTAACAGGCATTTTACTTTGGGCACGCCAGACTCTCCGAACCCCTAGCCCGAAAAGGTTATTCGGCAGAAACTGGATCGTCTCGCTGTGGTTCCCTGAAACACGTAGGTTGATGGGGGTGGTATTGTGGGTGACCCGGTCTATAGAACGCCCGTCCAGAGCTCTAACGTCCATGGGAATGGAGAGGGGCTGAGAGGGGATATCCAGCTCGGGAGCCAGGGTAGCGTCCATAAAGCTCTCATCGGCTCCAGAGTCGATGAGGACCTGCAGAGACTTTGACTGGTTCCCTCATAACAACATTGCATGAAAAGGGATGTGAATAGGGGGAGAGGAAAGGTTATCTGCATGGCCCACCAGAGTACTCGCTCCTACCGGTGTGCCTGGTCTTTTAGTGGGCAGTTGGAGACAAAATGACCAGTAGTCCCGCAATACAGGCAGCTCTTAGTGTGAAGCCTGTATAGCCGTTCAGCTGTAGATAGCCTAGCTCTGCCTAGTTGCCTAGGCTCAGGAAGAGGTGAATCGGCAGCCTTCGGAGACTCTCTGAAAAACTTGGCAACAGAACCTTCAGGGACATCCGGGATAGCTCGGAGGCGAGGTGGAATCCTTGACCGGGCAAGTGGAATCGAATCTCCTCTCCTTCTTTCATTCCCATAGTCCCCCATCGATGAGGATGGTCAAAGCGATGAGGGAGTGAAAATCTGTGGGTAACTCCTGAGCCGCAAGCTCGTCCTTAACCTCCTCTGAGACATCGTGCAGGAACATGTCAAACAGTGCTTCCAGGTTCCACGCAATCTCCGCTACCAACGTTGGGGCAGCTTCTCTCCCGAAGAATGGAGCATCAAAGGCCTTCCTCACCTCTCCCACAAACCCCTCCAGGCTTGCGCATATGGCCGCCTGCTGTTCCCATACGGCAGTAGCCCAGGTGAGAGCCCTTCCAGACGTCAGCGTGATGAGGTAGGCTATTTTGGAGTGATCCGAGAGGAAGGAGGAGGGCTGAAGCTCGAAAATGAGGGCACACTGAGCTAAAAACACCCGTAAGGTGCTCGGCTCTCCATTAAAGCATTCTGGTGGAGGTAACCGGGAAGGTGGAGTGGCCGGTGGGGGCTGAAGGGCGGTGGGATTACCACCGTGGCAGGCTGCCCCTCAGACGACCCACGGAATTGCTCCAGCAGCATGTCCAATGCCCGGTCATGGCACTCAGCCAACGTTTGGACCACCTCCAGAGGTGGGGCAAAGGTACCGGGCGGTAGGCAGGCTCAGGGTCAGGGTAATCAGAGGTTGACAATCCAGAGGGGGGCAATGGTACAGGTTGGCAGGCAGGCTCAGGCTCAGGCCTACTGGTCAGGCAGGTGGGCTCTGAGTCAGGACAGGCAAGGGTCAAAACCAGAAGGGCAAGAAAAGAAAGACTGGAAAAAGCAGGAGCTGAGACACGAAACGCTGGTTGACTTGAACAAACAAGACGAACTGGCAACAGACAAACAGAACACAGGTATAAATACACAGGGAATAATGGGGGAGATGGGCGACACCTGGAGGGGGGTGGAGACCATCACAAAGACGGGTGAAACAGATCAGGGTGTGACACAAAACGGTAGGCAGTCTCAGGGTCAGGGCAGGCAGAACAGTCAAACCGGGAAGGACTAAAAGCAGGAGCAAGAAACAGGCAGGAGCAGGGAAACAAACGCTGACGGCTTTTATTAACAAAACAAACTAGCAACAGACAAACAGAGAAGACAGGTATAAATACACAGAGGGTAATGGGTAAGTTGGGCAACATCTGGAGAGGTGGAGACAAGCACAAAGACAGGTGAAACAGATCAGAGTGTGACAATTATGGGGGATTGTGTGTAGATAAATGAGAGAAAAATCAATTTAATACATTTTAGAATAAGTCTGTAACATAACAAAATGTGGAAAAAGTGATACGGTCTGAATACTTTGTGCTGTATATAGGATCTGTAGGGTCATAAATATGGTAGCAGAGGAGGATCAAACACAGCTGACACTAGAGGGAGAAGAGACTGGAGACAGAAGTACTGTTGAGTACTGAGCCTTAGAGCAGTGTGTGTGTGTGTGTGTGTGTGTGAGTATTAGTCATCCAGGTAACTCTTTAATAGCTGAAATAAACTTTAGCTGGTGTATGCACACAGCAAAAGCAGTGTTGTCGAGAATGTCAGACTTTACATAACAAAGAGAGCTGTTTCTCGCTCCTCTCAGTGCCCTGAGATTGGAGACACTACCGTATATCAGAGAGTTTATAGAAGGAGTGCAGAGGTGCACACACATGCACACACACATGCATATACTCTTGTGTATACACACACACACGTGTGCATTTACACGTACACAAACACAAGCACACACACGGACACACGCACTCGCGCACACACAGAGGAATTCAGATCATAGTCATGACTCTCCTGGTCGAGGATCCAAGGCCTCAGATCAGCTTGACAAATGGCTGACGATAGCCAGACCCCCCTCTCTCCAACCGAAAAGAGGAGGGATGGGCTGGGCTGGGACGGTTTTATGACACCTCATACCAATCGTAAATCTTATGCAGCAGAGAACCCTCCCTTGCTCTTTAGTATTCAAATTGGAATGTCTTTGTTACAGAGACATTTTGCCGTCCAAACACTCTAATGTCCAAAGAGTGAACTTTGGAACAATAACTCTAACATAAAGAATTTGGGAAATGTTCAGTGGGGATCTAAAGAATAATCATGTTAGATTGCTTTTCATTTTGTGATGTCATTAAAATCTGTATAACAAAAATACTGTAAAAGTAAACACACTATTTCAAAAGTAAACACACTATTTACGTCAGGTTTACATCCTTTACGTTGTATAGGAAATATGAAGAATGATTAAATTATTTTTGTTAAGATAGGAATGTGATTTCAGTTTTCTAACGAGATCATAGTTTTCATGTTCTTTGCACATTAACTTAGGGATCAGTGGTGCGCTAGCGCCCCACTCCCGACACTACCAGGTGAAATGCAAGGCGCCAAATTCAAAATCCAAAAGTTGAATTATTAAACATGCACCAATATACAAGTGTTTCATAGTCATCAAAGCTCTGATTCTTGGCAATATCACAGCGTTGTCAGATTTCAAAAAGGCTTTACGGCGAAAGCACAACATTTGATTGTTTGAGGGTAGCACCTAACATATTTTTACCATTACCATGAATTCATAAGCCATCACGGTTCACACATAACACATTTCACAGCGAAAACAAATCAATTACCTGTTGAAGAACTTCTGCTGAGGTCTTCCCAAGTGTCCAGCGAAGACAATCCATGGTTCTTTTGTTAGGTAAAGTAATGTATTATATCCATAAATCTCTTTTAGAATGAGAAAATACAGCCTCCAATCGTCCATTGAAACGTGAAGAGAACTCGTTCAACTTATACCTATAAACTTGTCCAAGAACAATCAAACATCCTTTTTAATGTATCCTTAGGAACACTTTTCTGTAAAAATAGCATAATATTTCAACCGGAATATAAACTGGGCGATAAGAAAGGAAAATAAACAAAGGACGCGCCTGGCGTGAGCACGCGTTGTCTTGTATAGGACATCTGAGGGGACACTTCCTGATTCCTCTTCTTCTCTGCTCTAATAACATCTAAAAAAAATCTGAACACTTTCTCGAGACTGTTGACATCCAGAGGAAGCGATAGGTACTGCATTCATATGCCCTTATATGGGCATTTTCATAAGGGAGGGGTTCCCAATGAGGCACTCTGTCAAAACCACTTTTTCCAGGACAGAAATTCCTCGGGTTTTCGCCTGCCATATCCGTTCTGTTTTACTCACAGACATTATTATAGAAATTCCATTTTTTTGTTGACCTTTTTCTCCTGTCTGCCTATTGGATTCAATGTTATCTAGGACACAACCTGCAGTACCCATGGCTTTCACTGGATGTCAACAGTCTTTAGACAGGGTTTGATGATGTTAGGCTGAATTAGAAGCGAATAGAAGAAGAACTTAGACGTGGACCCCGGAACTCAATAGAATGACATGCGATTTCACGGTCTCGCGCGCTCTGTGGTCGTTCAGGCTACAATCCGATTTAAATATTATAGTAAATATACATAAAAGTGTACCTAAGGATACATAAAAAATGATGTTTGTTGATAGGTATAGTTTGAACGCGTTCTCTTCACGGGTCAATGGGCGACTCGACGGTGGATTTTCTGAACATAACGCGCCAAACAAACAGAGATTTATGGATATAATAAATGACTTTTTCTAACAAAAGAACCATTGGATGTCTTCCTTGGACACTTGGGAAGCCCTCAGCAGAAGTTCCTCAAAAGGTAAGTGATTTATTTTAGCTCTTATATGGGTTTTGTGTGACCCACGCTGGATATGAATTTATGCTAATGTGGAAAATATATTAGGTGCTATCCTCAAACAATCAAATGTTGTGCTTTTGCCGTAAAGACTTTTTGAAATCTGACAATGCTGTGATATTGCCAAGAATCAGAGCTTTGATGACTATGAAACACTTGTATATTGGTGCATGTTTAATAATTCAACTTTTGGATTTTGAATTTGGCGCCTTACATTTCACCGGGTAGTGCCCAGCGCTCCTTAATTATCCCCAAGAGGTTAAAAGGACTTTCTAAGAATTAACATACCAGATGAGCAGACGTGAAGCGTGAACTAAATGTTACAAATGGTTGAAACTCCCAGACCAGCAGACGTGAAGTGTGAGCTAAATGTTACAAATGGTTGAAACTCTAATGTCAGAAGATGTGAGACCATGGTCCACACATTGAAATGGTCGGAAAATCTGAAACTCTTAGCCTCAACATGTGGTGAAGAAGACCTACCAGACAATCACTGGAACAGCTGATTAGCTATCTTACAGATATCGAGAAAAGCAAATCTAAATGACTATCCTACTACACATCACCATTGGAGACTGGACAACTAAGAAGAAGGACATTGTGACCTCTGATGGACAACCAGAGCCTTACACACATCAAGCCCTTCCCATAGAAGGTTTGATTGGTTTCAACAGAGAGACGACAAACAAAGACCTCTATACGTAAAGACATTACATTTCATACACAAACGGCCAGTGGTTCGTGAGCAAAGTATTACAATTACTTTGAGAGTGGTTTCCAAATGTCAAGAAGTATTTCTTTCTCCCTTTATCTACCCCTCCCTCTCCATCATATCTTGTCAGTCCACTAGGGACTTTTGTCTCATGTAAATGTGTATGTGTCTGTGTTATTATTTAGTTCGTTTTAAATAAATAATTATATCAATTTGTGTAGTACTGAATAATCAGTAATGGCTGGATTCAAGAAGTCTGTGATGTTCAGAATGAGACTGTAAAGTACAATTTAGCTTGAAATGAAACCACTTTCTGTCAAAATTCGAAACGTGTAATATCTGAAAATGTAGCTAGCTAGCTAACACTAGACTATCTTACCTGTATACATCATCATGCTATCATACTCTAATTTCACTGATTTCAAAACTTGATCCTCCAGAAAGTGGAGAGCAACACTTATGCAGCTCCATTACACAATACATCAACAACAACAAAAAGCCACGTTCGACAGGATTACCAACACAGACTGACGAGCTCAAGTAGAAGGAAGCCTTGTATATGGCAGACCAATCCGAACTCAACTCCCGGCATGTCCAGCCCACTCATTATCTTAGCCAATCATGGCTAGTGGGAAGGTTGCTCACGTTTTCTGTGGCTTATCCAACAAGGCTCGTAATTTAACAATTGTATTCATATTTACAGATGGCATACACAATTGTTATTTAGGCACATGAAAGTTCACGTTCAAGAAGGCATTTCTGACAAAAAACACATTTTGATAAAACAGTATTTCTTCTCTCCAGTGAAGTCGTGACTTGCAACATACGCCTAGTTTCCTGAATTGGGTCACCAATGAGGTAATGATTGATAAGTGACTGTTATCGATATATAACATATGCACTACCGGTCAGAAGTTTTAGAACACCTACGCATTCAAGGGTTTTACTTTATTTTTTACTATTTTATACATTGTAGAATAATAGCGATGACATCAGAACTATGAAATAACACATATGGAATCATGTAGTGGACAAATAAGTGTTAAACAAATCAAAATATATTTTATATTTGAGATTTCTCAAATAGCCACCCTTTGCCTTGATGACAGCTTTGCACACTTTTGCTATTCTCTCAACCAGCTTCATGAGGTAGTCACCTGGAATGCATTTCAATTAACATATGTGCCTTCTTAATACTTAATTTGTGGAATTTGTTTCCTTCTTAACGCGTTTGAGCCAATCAGTTGTGTTGTGACAAGGTAGGAAAATTTCAAGAACTTTTAAAGTTTCTTCAAGTGCATTCGCAAAATCCATCAAGCGCTATGATGAAACTGTCTCTCATGCAGACCGCCACAGGAATGGAAGACCCAGAGTTACCTCTGCTGCAGAGGATAAGTTCATTAGAGTTACTAGCCTCAGAAATTTCAACCAAAATAAATGCTTCAGAGTGCAACTAACCGACGCATCTCAACATCAACTGTTCAGAGGAGACTGTGTGAATCAGGCCTTCATGGTAAAATTTCTGCAAAGAAACACTACTAAGAGACACCGTAAAGCATGGAGGAGGAGGTGTTATGGTGTGGGGGTGCTTTGCTGGTGTCTGTGATTTATTTAGAAATTAAGCCTCACTTAACCAGCATGGCTACCACAGCATTCTGTAGCAAAACGCCATCCCACCTGGTTTGGGCTTAGTGGGACTATCATTTGTTTTTCAACAGGACAATGACCCAACACACCTCCAGGCTGTGTAAGGGCTATTTGACCAAGAAGGAGAGTGATGAAGTGCTGCATCAGATGACCTGGCCTCCACAATCCCCTGACCCCAACCAAGTTGAGATAGTTTGGGATGAGTCGGACCGCAGAGTGAAGGAAAAGCAGCCAACAAGTGCTCAGCTTATGTGGTAACTCCTTCAAGGTTTTTTGGAAAAGCATTCCAGGTGAAGCTGGTTGAGAGAATGCCAAGAGTGTGCAAAGCTGTCATCAAGGCAAATGGTGGCTACTTGAAGAATCTCAAATATAAAATATGTTTAGATTTTTGGTTACTACATGATTCCGTATGTGTTATTTCATAGTATTGATGTCGTCACTATTATTCTACAGTGTAGCAAATAGTAAAAATAAAGAAAAACCCTTGAATGAGTAGGTGTTCTGAAACTTTTGACCGGGAGTGATATTTATATATATATATAAATATACTGTTATGTATCGAATCATCTAGCTATGTTTAATTGTTACCCAAATAAAGGAATCATGTAACAATTAACTCATTAAGAATTTGGGGTACTACAGAAGAAGTTGTTTATAGAGTTACCATCTTCCGGTACCCCAAATTCTTAATGAGTTAATTGTTACATGATTAATTTATTTGGGTAACAATTAAACATAGTTAGTTGATTCGATACATAACAGTCATCAGATTAATGAAAGTCACATCACAACATCATCTCCCATTATTGCTTTATTAACTTATGAGACGTTTGGAGAAGTTAGGAGGTCATGGAACGTTTGTTATTCAGATCTGCGAAGGCAGCGGTTCCCTTCTGCTTCTCCGTCAGGAGAACCATCAATCAGACATAAATGTACCTTCAACACACACTTCTTTAAGCCTCTCAGTATCCGGAGGTCGCTTACAAAGTGAGGAGGAGTATAGAGTAACTGTCACTCTATCCCTCTAAGCATGTACTGTATACACACTTTTACGTGCTAAATGGACATGGAGATTGCATTGTCCTTGAAGCAACACAGTACAATAGTTACCGTGCATATTTATGTCATTATCATCAATATCCTGAAGTACCTTTAAGTTTTTTCATTGAGTATCCAGCACAAAGTCAGCGCTCCAAAATGTGTCACTAGTCATAAGTGTAAGGAATTAAAGTGTCCTGACTGCTGAAAAGGTTGAGCTAAATGATCCCCTCGGCAGTTAGGGTGTCAAGGCAAATTTAGCTTTAAACCTTTGAGGACTGAACACGAGCTGTTCAGTCCTCAAAGGCAGAAAAAGTTATGAAAAATCTTAAAATCAATGGTCAAAGCTGATTTTGAGTCCATCATGTTTTGTGTATTTTATCAATCTTTGTGTGCATGTGTGTGTCTGACTATTAATGTGTGTGTGCGTGCATGTGTCACTGTGACAATAATAACACTGGTCAATTGATCATCATGATCTACTGAAGTTGGGAGCGAAACCAAGCCCAGCAAATGAAGTGGAAGAGTTGGACCAGGGCTTGAACCAATGACCTTCTGCATATTGGGTAAACATACGATGTCCTGTGCCATACAGGTCCAGACCTCTTGGCATAGGGTCATACAGTATATAGGGACACTATAATAACCTATTTCCTTGAGACTGAGAAGAGTTTCACTGACTTTTGTCTGTCAGACATTGTTATGCAGGGGGTTTGAAAGGCTTCAGTAAAAGCCTGCATAAACAGAATCTTAATTTCTCATCTTGTTTTATGAAGCACTGAAGACTTCTAAACCTGGCTCTCCATCTTGATATACCTGGGATGAGGGGAGAGGAATTTGGTGTGTGTGTGTGTTTGTGTGATAAATATTCAAATAATCTCCCCTGAAAGGCGCGAGGGAAACATTTACTGAGGATGAGCTTCCGCCTTTCTGCTTTACAAGCCTCACTGCACAGCTCACAGAGAGGGAGGGGGAAGACAGGAGGAGAGAGAGGGGTAGAGTAAATGGGAAGAGCAAAGGATAGAGAAGATGGGAGAGGGAGAAGGAGATGGGGGGAGGGAGAGAGAAGGAAGGAAGGAGAGAATTGTAGAGTAAAATGGAAGGACAACGGATAGAGAAGATGGGAGAATGGGAGACAGGGGTAGAGCGTGTGAAATTGAGGCAGAGAGAAAAAGGGCATTGCCAAGAAAGAATGAGCAAAAGAGAGATAATAATATACAGGTAGAAAAAAAGAGAGGAAGAGTGAGATTTGTAAGAAGGGATAATTCACTTTACCTGAATTTTATCAGTAGTAAGTTATTTCAGCCATGTAGTCCAACACTCCTTCTTCTCTTTTTCCAATAGGGCTAAACTTGAGATGTGCATGCCCAACTCATAGGCTATTCAACAGAGAATGAGCAAATCGCCCACTTGACATCAATGCATGATTTACTCTGAGATTTACTTAAAGCTGCGCTATGCAGAAATCGCTCTGCCATTTCCTGTTTGCTAAAATTCGAATACTTCATATTTCAGTCTTTGAGACAAAACAAGCACGTACTGTATAGTGTAGAGAATCAATATACAGTCTAAACCACTGTGAAATGTATTTTCCATAAGCAAAAATATTGTATTTTCAGCTGTTTGAAACTGGTGTATAAAACTCAAAGTAAAAGACGCAAAAACGAAGCGTAAGAATGGGAAGCATAGAAATAGCGCACGTAGAACATGTCTACGGCTTCTTAGACTTGCTTTTAATGTGAATAACAGATCTATAACTAACATTTCTATGCGAATTTGGTCAGTTACCCCAAAAAGTGGCATATTGCAGCTTTAAGTCAGCATTCCCCCCATAGATTGTCCATCACACATAGCATAGGGTTAGTATGATAATGGCTGAATATGACCCCTTGGAGATGATCTCTGACTCTGTGAACTCATATTTCCCTCCGCAAGGGGTCAGGGTTCACACGGAGGACTGAGATACGTACATACACCTCAGACATTTCTCTGGGTCACTGCTGCATGATTCACCAGGAGTATTTCACACTTGAATGATTGTATTCAAGTGTATATGTGTAAACTATGATATTCATGAAACAAAATCTCTTGTAGACACTAGAGAACTCTAGTATGGGAGTGAGAAGAAGGGAGAGGAGGACAGAGTAGAATGGCGAGAGTGGGAGAAAAAAAAAGAAAGAGAAGGATGGGAGGGAGAGATGGAGAAAGAGACAGCGAGCGAGATAAATACATATTTATCCATGCTGTGTAATGTATAAGTGTAGATTATATTGAATGAACAGGTGGTCTGGTCGTGCTTGAGCAGTTTATGTAATTTATGGAAAGTGGGATGACTACTAAACTACTCAAATGGATTCATGTAAATGCATACACAGATAATAAACTTAAGGAGATAAAAATAAAATCCAACAGCTTGGGATATTTGTGTTTGCCAGTGTACACACCTACACAGTCAGACTGCATTGTACTCTAGTTACTGTATATCGTCCATGGACTTAAAAGCTAAGAGCTGTTGTGTGAAGCTCCATATGACCCCCCTTCCCCATTCTACCTAGTTAGTGGTTCCTTCCAAGGTGCACCACGGAACAAAGACATTTGATTTGATTTTAGCTGCCCGTGATAGGCAGGACTCGCAGGAGGTGTTTGTAAATGAATTTGATCAAGCTACGCAGCCTATTGATTCCTTCTTGATGAATAAATAATGCAAAAATGTAATGTTTTTTTCTGTAATACTAGTCACCTAGCCATTTTATGAAGTTGGCTGGGGTTCCCAATCTCCCAACCTCATAATAGATACCAAGCCATTTCAGGCTATAAATTAGGTTAGAGTAGCTGGTAACACTTTACTTGACACCCAGTGTCATAACACGTTATGACACGGTCATAACCATGTCATAATATGTAATAACAGCTGGAATAACTTGTCATAACACTGTCTTGACCCATTTATGTACACCTGTCGTGACAAATATTGCGTTATTTACATATCTCGCTCTCCCACAGAGGCAACCGTTCCCACTCGGTTGTAAATTAAGCAGGAGAGACCTCTCTCTCTGACCATGGAGTACTGGCTAAAGTAATGTCCCTTTGTCTTCACGGACTTGTTACCTCCAAAACTCTATTAGTCCAAAAAGTGGATAATGGAACAATAATTCTAAAATAAGAAAATGGGGAATGGTCCGTAGGGAGATGTAGAAAACTAATGTCATTTTGTTTTTTTTATTTTGTGATGTTATTATAAACTGTATGGACCAAATACTGTAACTTGGAAAAGATACCCCCTTTATCTGTAAAGTTTCCATCCAATACGTTGTGAATATGATATGAAAAAGGATGGAAGTATTTTTGTTAAGATATGAATGTGATTTTAAAAGTCATAAGATATAACTTCTAATCATATCCTTTGCACATTAAGTAGGCATGCCCCAAGTGAGGTCAAAAGAGCATGCCCCAAGTAAAGTCAAAAGAGCGTGTCAGTCGGATGGAGCCGTCTCCTTTGGCCAGAGTGCGTAACAAGCCTTGGTAACGAAATGAACATTAGACCAGGAAACATGAGGTGAGAGCTACATGTTTTAAATGGTTTTTAAAACATGTAGCTGAATACCAACGCAAGGAGACACAACACGACACGTAAATACATTAACTTCATAAGGAGCAGCAAGGTGCGCTGGGGCGCTAGCGCCCCACTCCCGACACTACCAGGTGAAATGCAAGGCGCGAAATTCAAAATCCAAAAGTTGAATTATTAAACATGCATCAATATACAAGTGTTTCATAGTCATCAAAAGCTCTGCTTCTTGGCAATATCACAGCGTTGTCAGATTTCAAAAAAGGCTTTACGGCAAAAGCACCACATTTGATTGTTTGAGGGTAGCACCTTCACTATTTTTTCCATTACCATGAATTCATTAGCCTTCACGGTTCACACAAAACACATTCACAGCGAAAACAAATCAATTACCTGTTGAAGAACTTCTGCTGATGGCTTCCAAAGTGTCCAACGAAGACAATCCATGGTTCTTTTGTTAGAAAAAGTAATGTATTATATCCATAAATCTCTGTTTGGTTCGCGCGTTATAATCAGAAACTACAGCCTCCACTCGTCCATTGAAACGTGAAGAGAACTCGTTCAACTTATACCTATAAACTTGTCCAAGAACAATCAAACATCCTTTTTAATGTATCCTTAGGAACACGTTTATGTATATTTACTATAATAATTCAACCGGAATATAAACTGGGCTATAAGAAAGGAAAAAAACCACAGAGCGCGCCTGGCGAGAGCGCGTCCTCTTCTATTGACATCTCTGGGGACACTTCCTGATTCCTCTTCTTCTCTGTTCTAATGCATCTAAAAAAAAATCTGAACACTGTCTCGAGACTGTTGACATCCAGAGGAAGCGATAGGTACTGCATTCATATGCCCTTATATGGGCATTTTCATAAGGGAGGGGTTCCAAATGAGCAATGTGTCAAAACCACTTTTTCCAGGACGAAGCGTGTATAGGTAAAGACCTTACAGAGTTTAATTGGTGGTAACTCTCTAAACAACTTCTTCTGAGGTGCCCCAAATCCTAAATTTGTGGATTAAATAAATAACAGTCATTAGATTAATGAAAGTAAAGTCAATACACGTTATTTACCTTTTTTCCCTACCAAGAAGTTTCCTTTGAAAGTTTGTTTCTTAAGTCCTTTGTTGTTGTTGTAACGAATCATGTTTTTTTCTTCAACATATTTTAAATAACTTCATGACATTGTCATAAATCATTATGATCATCCTATGTCACTTTATTTGATTTATGAAAATGCACTTTATGACAATGTCAAGAACCATTATAACCATCTTAATCTTAATGTTGTATTGGAATGTTTTGCGGGTTTTGACACGTATGTAGGTGTCATAAACAGCCATAAAATAACGCAATATGTGTCACAACAGGTTTAAATATGTGTCATGACAATTTTATGACAGGTTATGACAAGTTTTGTCAGCTGTTATGAAATACTATGACATGGTGTCATAACGTGTTATGATGCTGGGTGTCAAGTAAAGTGTTACAGAGTAGCTTGTCTAACTATTTTAGCTGGCATGCCTGCTGTGACATATGTGTCATGACAGTTTTATGACAATTCTATGACAGGTTATGACAAGTTTTGTCAGCTGTTATGACATGGTGTCCTAACGTGTTATGATGCTGGGTGTCAATTAAAGTGTTACAGAGTAGCTTGTCTAACTATTTTAGATGGCATGCCTGCTGTTAAGGTGTTTGAAAAGTTCTAAATTCTCCACCCCCCTTCCATCCTAACGTACTTTGTGCCCCCTCTAAAATAACAGGTGCATGACGCCCCTGGCCAGGCTAACTTCTACTTCAAGTAGGTGCTAGCAAGCTAGCAAGCATGCTAAGTAGTGCTAGGTATCAACAGCCAATCCAGAAGGAGCTGTTAAGCTATAGTGAGCTTTTATTGGTCATTTGCGCAGTATTTGCACATTTGCTTTTCTCAACTTAGGTCCAGCCCTGTTCACGCTCCCTCGCCCACGTTTGTATCGCCCAACGGTCCTCCAACCCACTTCACTTCCCTCTATTGAAAATGAATGGGCTCCATAGTTTCATCGCCCCCTATCGTGTTCAGTGGCTACGTACTGTAAGGCTAGAGGTAGGAGTCAGATCCGGCTCGAAGGACCATGTAAAAATGTGGAAGTAAAGCTGATTTGGCTTTACTCTCTTACATTTTCAGTAGGCCTACTGTTGGACCCTTCACAAACAAAAAGCTGACATTACACACCAGAACCATTAGCGGAAGTGACTGTAAATATACACCGAGTGTGCTCAATAGTTTCCTGTGTGTATCAAGAATGGTCCACCAACCAAACTACATCCAGCCAACTTGACACAACTGTAGGAGGTATTGGAGTCAACATGGGCCAGCATCCCTGTGGAACGCTATCGACACCTTGAACAGTCCATGCCCTGACGAATTTGCCATCTCAGCATGACGCAACAGGAACCGGGATTCGTTGGACCAGGTGATGTTTTTCAACTCCTCAATTGTCCAGTGTTGGTGATCACATGCCCACTGGAACCGATTCTTCTTGTTTTTAGCTGATTAGCAGTTCTCCACACCACTGTTGTACTGCACAGTTATTTGCCTGTTTGTGGCTCACTTGATAGCTTGCACTTTTCTTGCCATTCTCCTTCAAACTCTTATCAATGAGCTGTTTTCGCCCCTAGACACTGTCATGCGTGAAAAACCCGGGGGGCCAGTCATTTGTGAGATACTGGAACCGGCGCGTCTGGCCCCGATGATCATACCACACTCAAAGTCGCATAGGTCATTTGTTTTGCCCATTCTAACGTTCAATCGAACAGTTACTGAATGCCTTGATGCCTGTGTTCCTGCTTTATATAGCAAGCCATGGCCATGTGACTCACTGTCTGTAGCAGCAAACCGTTGTTGTGAACGGGGTGATGTCTACTGAGTGTAATAATTATTATTAAAGTGAATGAAAGTTTATTTTTTGTTTAACTTGTTAGGGAGTGGCAGCTGAGGGGTCGGTTTTGGAGAGCCTGGCGTGCCCAAAGTAAAATGCCTGCCATTCAGGCCCAGAAAATAGGATATGCACATATTTAGTACCATTGGATAGGAAACACTCTGAATTTTCCAAATGTGTTAACCATTTGTCTGTGAGTGAAAGAGAACGCATATGGCAGGCGAAACCCCGAGGTATTTCTGTCCTGGAAAAAGTGGTTTTGACAGAATGCCTCATTGGGAACCCCTCCCTCATGAAAATGACCATATAAGGGCATACAAATGCAGTACCCATCGCTTCCTTTAGATGTCAACAGTCTCGAGACAGTGTAAAATTTAATTTGGGATGAATTAGACCAGAGAATAAGAGCAAACCAGGAAGTGACCTTTTTATGTCAACAGTACACAGTGCGCGTTCCCGAGAAGGCGCGCAGTGTCTTTTTTACCGTCTTTATCGATCAGTTTATATTCCGGTTGATTTATAATAGTAAATATACGTAAAAGTGTTCCTAAGGATACAAGTTTATAGGTATAAGATGAACGGGTTTGCGTCACGTTTCAATGGACTAGTGGAGGCTGTCGTTTCTGATTATAACGCGCGAACCAAATGGCGGATTTATGGATAAAATACATTACTTTTTCTAACAAAAGAACCATGGATTGTCTTCGTTGGACACTTAGGATGACCTCAGCAGAAGTTCTTCAACAGGTAATTGATTTGTTTTTGCTGTGAAATGTGTTATGTGTGTGTCATGATGGCTAATCGATTCATGGCTATGGGAAAAATATGTGAGGTGCTACCCTCAAACAATCAAATGTGGTGCTTTCGCCGTAAAGCCTTTTTGAAATCTGACAACGCTGTGATATTGCCAAGAAACAGAGCTTTTGATGAGTATGGAACACTTGTATATTGGTGGATGTTTAATAATTCAACTTTTGGATTTTGAATTTGGCGCCTTACATTTCACCTGGTAGTGTCGGGATTGGGGGCGCTAGCGCCCCAGCAATCCCTGAGAAGTTAAATTATCCTCCCTCCCTCCTCCTTTCTTTTGGTTCTTCCCCTTTTTTTGTGTAGGTGTAGATTATGCTGTGTGCGTGTCTGCTTCCTTCTGTTTTAATCTACAGTTGAAGTCGGAAGTTTACATACACTTAGGTTGGAGTCATTAAAACTAGTTTTTTCAACCACTCCACAAATTTCTTGTTAACAAACTATAGTTTTGGCAAGTTGGGTAAGAACATCTACTTTGTGCATGACACAAGTCATTTTTCCAACAATTGTTTACAGACAGATTATTTCACTTATAATTCACTGTATCACAATTCCAGTGGGTCCCGAAGTTACATACACTAAGTTGACTGTGCCTTTAAACAGCTTGGAAAATTCTAGAAAATGATGTCATGGCTTTAGAATCTTCTGATAGGCTAATTGACATCATTTGAGTCAATTGGAGGTGTATCTGTGGATGTATTTCAAGGCCTACCTTCAAACTCAGTGCATCTTTGTTTGACATCATGGGAAAATCAAAAGAAATCAGGCAAGACCTCAGAAAAAGAATTGTAGATCTCCACAAGTCTGGTTCATCCTTGGGAGCAATTTTCAAACGCCTGAATGTACCGCGTTCATCTGTACAAACAATAGCATACAAGTATAAACACCAAGGGACCACGCAGCCGTCATACCGCTCAGGAAGGAGATGCGAATCCCAGAACAACAGCAAAGGACCTTGTGAAGATGCTGGAGGAAACAGGTACAAAAGTATCTATATCCACAGTAAAAGGAGTCCTATATCGACATTACCTGAAAGGCCGCACAGCAAGGAAGAAGCCAATGCTCCAAAACCGCCATAAAAAAGACAGACTACGGTTTGCAACTGCACATGGGGACAAAGATCGTACTTTTTGGAGAAATGTCCTCTATTCTGATGAAATAAAAATAGAACTGTTTGGCCATAATGACTGTCATTTTTTTCGGAGGAAAAACCGGGAGGCTTGCAAGCCAAAGAACACCATCCCAACAGTGAAGCACGGGGGTGGCAGCATCATGTTGTGGGGGTGCTTTGCTGCAGGAGGGACTGGTGAACAAAATAAATGGCATCATGAGGCAGGAAGATGATGTGGTTATATTGAAGCAACATCTCAAGACATCAGTCAGGAAGTTAAAGGTTGGTCGCAAATGGGTCTTCCAAATGGACAATGACCCCAAGCATACTTCCAAAGTTGTGGCAAAACTGCTTAAGGACAACAAAGTCAAGGTATTGGGGTGTCCATCACAAAGCCCAGACCTCACTCCCATAGAAAAGTTGTGGGCAGAACTGAAAAAGCTTGTGTGAGCAAGGAGGCCTACAAACCTGACTCAGTTACACCAGCTCTGTCAAGAGGAATGGGCCAAAATTCACCCAACTTATTGTGGGAAGCTTGTGGAAGGCTAACTGAAATGTTAGACCCAAGTTAATCAATTTAAAGGCAATGTTACCAAATACTAATTGAGTGTATGTAAACTTTTGACACACTGGGAATGTGATGAAAGAAATAAACGCTGAAATAAATCATTCTCTCTACTATTATTCTGACATTTCACATTCTTAAAATAAAGTGGTGATCCTAACTGACCCAAGACAGTGATTTTTCACTTGGATTAAATGTCAGGAATTGTGAAAAACTAATTTTAAATGTACTTGGCAAAGTTGTATGTAAACTTACGACTTGAACTGTACTTTACCTCAACTACAAATAAAATATGGAGATTATTGCAGATTTCAATGTATCAGAAAAGTTTTGGTCACTTCAGGATAGGCAGCCAACAGGGAAATTTTTCACCATTAGAAAGTGACAAGGAAAGTCATCACATTTAATCAAAAATGAAAGTTCAAAGAAGATTCAACTCATTTCATTGACTCAAATCTCACTCACGGAGACAACGCATCAGCAACAAATTCCCCTTGACTCCACAGCTCTCACTCTTTTCAATCTTGCTCGATATAATCACAAGATATTAATATTTTTCTTCCTTGTTCCCTCTCTCCACCTCCTTCGGCCAGGCAAACAGAGTGTGAATGAGAGACGATTGGAGAGAGCAGCTCATATCAGAAATCGGTAAATATGCCTATTATTTCACCCACGGTGGTGGAAATACACTTACTACAGATTCACACAGATGGGCTGAGCTTGATAATGAAATGAACAGTGGAGAAGAGATAGGCTTATCAAAGTGAACATTACTTTCTGGGATCACAAATGAATTTACACTCAGTTTGGGTACTCCACCTGATAATATTGGTTCAGCACGATTAAGGAATTGATTGAGTTTTAGGTTAGACTGAAGAAGAAAATCAGATGGTTCTAGGATGCTACTCTGGTCCAATCATCCTACAGTGAACACTTTTTGAAGGATAGGATGTGTAGTAATCTGCCTATAGATTTGTGTTCAAAGTGTGCAGGCTTTTGATCCAGCCCAGTACTAAAACACCTAATTCAACTACGACCAGGATTGAAGCAGACCGCTATAGATGAAGTCTCTCTCCATTTATGCCAACCGTTGTTGTTTCTGTTTCTGCCAACCAGGCTTGTAAATATGTAAGACATTCCCCCACTAAACAATAAACAAAGATCTGTGATCTGAATCACGGAACACACACAACCCTGGCATGGTAATGGTCCCTGCTCAGCTGAGTCCTGGAAGATGGAGCCTGTTTGATGTTTGATGTGTGTGTGTGTGTTTGTGTGTGTATATCTGTGTGTGTGTGCGTGTTTGTTTATTTGATGGCATGTGGCTGTGATGTTGGGATGTTGTGGAAATGGGTAACAGAGGCTCCTGCAGAGAAAGGCAGATTTTACCATGCTAAAATATTTGTACCTTGAATTTGTCTTTCAGCATCATTAGAACACGCCTGACTCTGAACTTATGTATGCTAATGTACTGGTGTGAAGGCATTTGGGCAGTGGTGTAAAGTATTTTTTTGAGGTATCTGTACATTACTCTACTATTTATATTTTTGGCAACTTTAACTTTAGAAAATAATGTACTTTTTACTCCATACATTTTCCTTGACACCCAAAAGTACATTTTGATAGGAAAATTGTCAAATTCACACACTTATCAAGAGAACATCCCTGGTCATTCCTATTGCATCTGATCTGGCAGACTCACTAAACACAAATGCTTTGTTTGTAAATTATGTCTGAGTGATGGAGTGTGACCCTGGCTAGCCTTCAATAAAAAAAAAATATAAAGAATTTGAAATGATTTATACTTTTACTCAAGTATGACAATTTAGTACTTTTTCCACCACTGGTTGTGGCTGGAGGTTCTAGCATTCCTTTCACATGACCCATCAATTTAGACAAGTGTGTCTGGGTAAGCGTCATCTAATATTTATGAACAAAAAATGATCTGGACACTTTCTGTTTACCTGGAATTTTTCCTTATTGTAGGCTACTAATTTTACCACTTTTAGTCTTAATCTTTACTACACCACTCTCTGTTTAGCACATGACCTCGCATGTGAATCCTTAAAGAGATGGGTGGGGCTGGCTTAATAGGGTGTGAACAATGCTGAATGGGTGTAGACAAAGGAGAGCTCTCCAGTAGGTACCAAAAACATTCTCAAAAGTGAGTTCACAAGTTTATAAACATTCAAAGCAGAATTACTTTCCCATTGTTCCTCAAAAATACAATTTTGTAGCTTTGAGTCTCTACTTTTATCCTATGTAAAAAAAACACACACTTCGCTACATTAGATTTGAGCCGGTCAGTCACATATTGTCCTGTATTTACCCCCCCAAAAATGAAATGCTAATTAGCTGCTAATATGGCTATCATAAAGAAGTATAAATCCGCTGATGATCTGGACGAGGCTGCCGAATCGAGGCAAAGGTAAGAATCTATGGATTAACTCTCTAATGTTAGCTAAATGTAGTAAGGAATAAATTGGCTACATTAATTTAAATGGACAATTCTGTGAACTGTCTTGTGCATGTTTAACTTGACACAGTACCTCTTAGCAAAAGTGTTAGCTATTGATGATGTGCAGGAGCTTGCTAGGAGTTGTAGTTTTGCATGATGTCTACGTTGACGCTAATTAGAATTTTCGAATCTGAGAGTAAATAGAGCCAAATATTTTGATAAAAGTCACCTTCTCCAAAAGAGAAAGTTATCAAAACGTCACGCCAGTGTAAGCCTACACGAAACATCCACAGACATACACGGGCAAAATTGCTGGAAATTAATTGACAGATATTGTGTTACATTTGGCTTTTTAAGCCATTTGTGACCAACTAGGGATAATGCCAATATGGATTTGATTGGGTAGTAACCGGGAGCTTGAGGTGTCTGAAACTTGACAGTTTGCGGTGGAGTTCTCATTCTTAGCCCGAACCCGACGAGCCCAATCGCCCAACCCGGTCTTATAAATAATAATAATAATAATAATAAAATGCTTGATTGTATTTAAAAGGTATGAATGACTCTTATGCTGTGTAAAGACATGAATTAATGATTGATTATATTGAAGTAGGCTAAGTTACAGTACATTGAGAAAGTATTCAGACCCCTTGACTTTTTCCACATTATGTTACGTTACAGCCTTATTCGAAAATCAATTTACACACAATACCCCATAATGACAAAGACATTTTCGCAAATGTATAAAACAAAAACGACTGAAATTTACATAAGCATTCAGACCCTTTACTCAGTACTTTGTTGAAGCACTTTTGGCAGCGATTACAGCCTCGAGTCTTCTTGGATATGACACTACAAGCTTGGCACACCTGTATTTGGGGAGTTTCTCCCATTCTTCTCTGCAGATCCTCTCAAGCTCTGTCAGGTTGGATAATTTTCAGGTTATTTTCAGGTCTCTCCAGAGATGTTCGATCCGGTTCGAGTTCAGGCTCTGGCTGGGCCACTCAAGGACATTCAGAAACTTGTCACGAAACCACTCCTGCGTTGTCTTGGCTGTGTGCTTAGGGTTGTTGTCCTGTTCGAAGGTGAACCTTCGCCGCAGTCTGATGTCCTGAGCGCTCTGGAGCAGGTTTTCATTGAGGATCTGTCTGTGACTCATTGTCTGTAGCAGTGATCCCTTTTCGTGAACGGGCTGGTGTACATAACAAACTGGCCGGTGAGTATATACTGTATGTGTGTGTGTATATCTCTGTGTAGTCTGTGTAGTCTCTGTAATTGTATAGCTTTGTGCATGTTTCTCTCTCTCTTTCTCTTTCTTTGCCTCTCTATTACTTGATAGGTAGGGTTTCACACTCATATCTCACCTCATCAGGTGTGTGAAACTGTTCCTGGATATCTCATCAGACAGATGATGGGTGGCGTGAAGTGTGTGTATGTGTGTGTTCATTTCTTCAACTTACTGGTAAAATAGGGCCTTTAACTCTTGTGGGATGCATCTGGTTAGAAATAAAGAATACATCAACACATGAGCAGTCCTCTACATCAGTCAGTCTTCTCCATAAAACTCTACAGCACTCAGAGTACTTAACCTGAAACAGCAGCGTGGATCTGTGCTTTAACACAGATATATGTTTTTATGCAGATACACACTAATGCATCCTTCCTTTATGCATCTATATGGAGTGTATAGTGGTGTATGTATACCTATGTCATCATTAAACTAGGCATTCCCTCTGGATCTACATCCATTTCCCCTGAACCAGATTGAGAGCAGTTTTTTTTCATCTAAAAGCTTTCCCTTCTCTCATTTTTATGCATCCTCTGTTCAGACCATCGCTGGCTATCTGAAGCATTCATCTCTCAAGAGTCACTGGCTCCATTTTTTGTATACATTAGCTCTTCTTTACTTTGATGTAGGCATATGTACAGTAAGTGCACTTAGAGTCATTATACACGGATGCTAATTGATCTTACTCAAAAGCAAAAAATATGATTGTTGCTTTCGTTGAGACAATGGCCACCTAAATTCAATAGTGCCTGAAAGATGCCTAATGATTATCTGTGTGTGTGTCTGTGTGAGTGTGTGTGTGCACGTGTGTGTGTGCATCATTGGCGGTCAGTGCCGTTTTAAATGAGGGATGACATTTCTTTTCACGAGCATGGCCTTATTTCTAATACAGCATGTTTGATGACTGTTATTCATATTTCATTCACCCAGCTCAATGTGACATCGATAGGTTTAGGCTACTACATGATATACCCATCATGAGGTTGCTACAACCTAGCCTATGAATTAAAGATTACAACGTAGGTGCACACAGGTTGAGAGAAAAATTTGAGATGACAGACAGTGACACATTCAATACTGCCTTGCACACTCTTGCCTATCTTATCTAGGGTGTAATTATTAGTACAACAATTGCAAACAAGAGTTTCTATTGGGCAAATTAAAGTATTTTTATCCCTGTTTCGTTTTTTTCTGTTTAAGAAAGGTTTTTCATCAGAATCGGCGGAGTGAATACACCCCTGATCACGCATAAACAGAGTTCACTGTCATAGCAGCCACATTGTATTCCCTCTCACCTTTTCCCTTCGTTTGTGGACTTTAATGAACAACATATCAATATGTGACAAGGCAAAAAAACTTTCCAAACCATGTCATAACCGCTACATACAGCCTACATCGTTGTCCCCATATTAGCTAAAGTAACGTCCTAGTCAACATAGCTAATAGAACTAATGTGTTAGTTAATCCGCTACAATTATGCAGTAATGTTACAGTGCATAATCAGTAAGTAGTTACACCGGCGGGACCAAGTGGCAATAAATTAATAAAACCAAAAGCTGACCTTGACTTGGAAGAGTTCCAGTGTTGTGTTGGATAGTCAATGCCAGCTAGCTAAAATAGCATCCCTCTGTTTGAGCCAGGTGTTTGAGTAACTAAACTAGCCAGCTGCATTTGCTAGCTAAGTAAGTGAAACTGAAAGTCCTTAGTTTTGGAAGAAATTCATTTGTTGAAACTATTGTCTTTCTCTCTCTTTGAGTCAACTACTACTACATTTTATGCACTGCAGTGCTAGCTAGCTGTAGCTTGTGTTTTCAGTACTAGATTCATACTCTAATTCTTTGACTGGGTGGACAACATGTCAGTTCATGCTGCAAGAGCTCTGATAGTTGGAGGACATCCTCTGGAAGTTGTCATAACTAGTGTGTAAGTCTATGGAAGGGGGTGAGAACCAAGAGCCTCCTAGGTTTTGTATTGAAATCAATGTACCAAGAGGAGGACGGAAGCTAGCTGTTGCCTTCTGGCTACTCCATGGTGCTACCCTACAGAGTGCTGTTGAGGCGACTGTAGACCTTCGTTGCAAAACAGTGTGTTTTTTAATCAATTATTTGGTGACGTGAATATATTTAGTATAGTTTTATCTAAAAAGGTTAACTTTTTAATGTTATACCATTTACATTTTTCTGAAATTCACTGAGGAGCCTCCACTGGTGTGCATGTGTGTGTGCACGCATGCCTGCATGTGTGTTAAGAGTGTTTTTTTCTGACAATATAATCAGAGCCTTTGCTGTTTTCAGTAAACTTTTTTTTACATTTGAACCAGGGCTCCTCTGTGATAAGAGGGGGAGTGAAAGAGAAGAGGAAGAGGAACAAATGCAGGTTTCTATTAAAAGAATGAGAGTGGAGCTGACAACATAGATTTGGAGAGCTTTAACCTCCTCGCTGTAGAGTGGAGTCAGTCAAGACAATACACTCACTTCTCTACAGAAGTGTTTGCCCTCTAGATTTAATCCTCAAACGATGGTCTAATTTTCTAACCCTTTACAGATGTATCATCGTCAATGTTTTAAGATTAAGTAAATGGGTTAACTTTATGTGAGGTCCCTTAGATCTATTTCTCTTTCAGTTCCTAATACAGATTATGGCTGGGATGAAGACATGGGCGTTTCTAGGATTTTAAGACATTCACGCTTAGCCGAAAGCCATTCGGGGGTACGGGTGCATTCTCCCGTAGCAATAAAAGGGATTTCAACAACTAAATGCATGAATTTGGTGCACTTTGAGATGAACGTTGAGAGATTAGAATATTTACAGTTGCTACTGTGATTCTCTCTACTCTGGAACACATACATCTCTGGAAACAGTCAACAACTTCAAACATAGACTCTGACCTGAGCCAAACTGATTAAAGAATCCCACTCTCTCTCTCACACACACACTGTGCAGTAATTAGAACACATAGAGCGTAAGTGATACAGTCTACTGTGTGTTTACCCCTCTTCTGTCTCTGTCCATCGATTTCTCTGTGTCGTCTGTTGCTGTTTCTGTCCCTTGTCATGAGAGTTCGCAGCTGAACAACGTATGCTGGAAACACTTGGTTTGTTATTCTTGACTGATCATGCATGATGCCAGCCTACATAAAAACTGGGGAAAACACAGAGTGGAATGTGTACCATTTCTACGTCGGTGGCTGGACGATGTTCTCGCTTGTTGTATGCATCTCCGCCTTGTTGTTTGTCGTTACCAGGTGTTGCCCGGCGCTCCCCCATCTGATAGCGGAGTCGAAGGAGCACAGCACGAGGAGCAAGGCAATCAACGATGGTCGCATGTCATGAGCTGTGGAACCCAAAGACAGCGGCCTCCAACAAAGCATTCTACACTCCCAATGAGAGGCCCGGAGTGGATACAAACAATGAATAGTTTTGTCGCCCTGGAGCTTGATCTTCCTGCATGTCGCAGGGGATACCTGTGTCTGCCGCCAAAGACGTCGGCATCCTTCCGTCCCTGCCCTGGATTGAGCGGAGTTCTCCATCTGTCGGAGGCCTGCACCAGGCACCGGGAGCAACGGGCTCAAGTTATCCTGCCTTTCACCCGTCCAGAAAGGGTTCTCCGAATCCTGTGAAGTGTGGGAGTGGGCGGATTTCCTTGTCCTTCTCGCCAGCCGTGATTTTGGGCAGCTTCATGGTAAGATATATAGACCGTACCTGGTGCAAAAACAATGTCCTATCCCGGAGCTCGAGTAAATTTCATTTCAAAGCTGCTCTACTAAGCTGCTCCTGAGAGTACCTTCTAGGCAGAGTTACAAAAAATATCTCAGACTGGCCAATGAAAATAAAAGATTAAGATGGGCAAAAGAACACAGACACTGGACAGAGGAACTCTGCCTAGAAGGCCAGTATCCCGGAGTCGCCTATTCACTGTTGACATTGAGACTGGTATTTTGCGGGAACTATTTAATGAAGCTGCCAGTTGAGGACTTGTGAAGTGTCTGTTTCTCAAACTAGACACTAATGTACTTGTCCTCTTGCTCAGATGTGGACCAGGGCCTCCCACTCCTCTTTCTATTCTGGTTAGAGCCAGTTTGCACTGTTCTGTGAAGGAAGTAGTACACAGCATTGTATGAGTTTTTCAGTTTCTTGGCAATTTGATGATGATGCCACCCCCGTGCTTCACGGTTTTGATGGTGTTCTTCGGCTTGCAAGCCTCCCTCTTTTTCCTCTTAACATAACTATGACTATGGTTCTATTTTTGTTTCATCAGACCAGAGGACATTTCTCCAAAAAGTACGATCTTTGTCCCCATGAGCAGTTGCAAACCGTAGTCTGGCTTTTTTATGGCGGTTTTGGAGCAGTGGCTTTTTCCTTGCTGAGTTGCCTTTCAGATTATGTCGATATAGGACTCGTTTTTTTGTGGAAATAGATACTTTTGTACCTGTTTCCTCCTGCATCTTCACGGGGTCCTTTGCTGTTGTTCTGGGATTGATTTGCACTTGTGGAGGTCTACATTTTTTTTCCTGAGGTCTTGCCTGATTTCCTTTGATTTTCCCATGATGTCAAGCAAAGAGGCACTGAGTTTGAAGGTAGGCCTTTAAATACATCCACAGGTACACATCCAGTTTACTCAAATTATGTCAATTAGCCTATCAGAAGCTTCGAAAGCAATGACATAATTTTAAATGCACAGTCATTTCTGAAGTTGTTATACAGTGAATTATAAGTGAAATAATCTTTCTGTAAACAATTGTTGGAAAAATGACTTGTGTCATGCACAAAGTAGATGTCCTAACCGACTTACCAAAACTATAGAGAGAGAGAGAATATCGAAACACACATAGTAATGCGTGTTAATGAGTTCTGAGAGCCGATCTGTTATCCAACGATTAGTTTAATAGCCCGGCTACTGTAGGTGTGAAAATCTCCCCACTATTTTAGCACCATTTCACGCTGCTCTGAGACAAGCAAGACTACTTAAACATATGCATTTAAAAAATTGTTTAAATTCACCCTGCATTATAATTGTATAAAAGCCCCTTAAATATTAATTTAGAATTCTTCAAATTTAAGTAAATCTACTACTGTACAAGGAAATTTGATGGATCTGCCAGTGTTTTCATTTAGAGATTCGGGTAAAGAAATGTGTATGTAGAGGGGTAACTTTCTTCACCAGTTCTCTTACCATTTTGTACAATTGTGTGATTAGCCTACCAGTTGGTGTAACTGTTATGTTAATTCTCTTGAGAGTAATTTTGCTATTCACTATCACAATATTAAAAACGTCCAAATGCGTTCATGAATTAAATCGCTTTAGCCGACATGTTGCGATTCATCTGATGAAGGATTGACTCTATCTAGAAGCCCAGGACGATAGTAAAATGGGCAATAAGATACACTACATGAAAGGGAACACACATATAACCTACAAAACGGTTGCAGGTCGGAGGGCCATCTTCCCTCGGCGCAGGGTTATGAACAGAGCAAAGTACAAAGAGATCCTTGAAGAAGTCCTGAGCTCTCTGGAGCAGGTTCTCAGACTGCGGCAAAGGTTCACCTTCCAACAGCACAACAACCCTAAGCACACAGCCAGACAACGCAGGAGTGGCTTCGGTACAGGTCTCTGAATGTCCTAAAGTGGCCCAGCCAGAGCCAGGACTTGAACCAAATCGAACATCTCTGGATAAACCTGAAAATAGCTGTGCAGCAATGCTCCCCATCCAACCTGACAGAGCTTGGACAGGATCTGCAGAGAACAATGGGAGAAACTCCCCAAATACAGGTGTGCCAAGCTTGTAGTGTCATACCCAATAAGACTTCAACAAAGTACTGAGTAAAGGGTCTGAATACTTATCTAAATGTGATAGTTCACGTTATTTTTAATACATTTGCAAAAATGTCTAAAAACCTGTTTTTGCTTTGTTATTATGGGGTATTTTGTGTAGATTGATGAGACAAAAAAACGATTTAATCAATTTTAGAATAAGTCTGTAATGTAACACAATGTGGAAAAGTCTGAAAAAAAGGGTTCTGAATACTTTCCGAATGCGCTGTATATTATTTTTAACATCAAAAGCTTTGTGGCTGGATCAAAAAAAGGGCCAAATGATGCCTTTGGGTAAAGATTAGGGCTGGAGTAGGATCATTTGACCTTGGATCAGTAGTTGAGGCTGACTTCTACCTGTACAGTCTGTGATCCTTTCCTCTCTCCCCCATAGCCAAGTGTACCACATTGTAAGTGCACTGTGTCGAGCTGAGCTAAGATGAGCTGAGATAAGATGAACTGTCTTATCACAGCTGCAACCCAAACTCCAGCCCCCTCTTACCCTCAGTTGCACTGAGATATTTAGCGTTTCGGATACATCAGCAGTTTAGAATGTGCATTCTCACTCCAAAATGAGCAAGGAGGAGAAAAAAAGGAGAGGGAGAAAGAGGAAAGTAGAAGAGAGGGGAAGGAAAATGACAAGTGTGTTCTTATCAGCAGAACAAAGTGACTAAAAATACATGTTTTTGTATCTGTTTCTGCTGCTGTGTAGGGTATGACAGAAACAGGTATATCACACCCTTACTACACCTTAGAAAAACAGAGGAACAACTCACACACATGCATGCACGCGCACACACAAGCAACACACACCATACGCCACCCCAACCTCACCCTGCCACAGTCAATATTTACTGAAAAGGTTCCCTTCTCAAAGAACTGAATACAAACACAGGGAGGAAGTGGATCAACTTTAAAAATGTTATTAAATCGCGGCTCTTAGTCTCCACTCAGGCAGGGCTGCAATACAAAACACTGTAGACCTGGAGCCTCTCAGCTCCATCAGTACGAGAGGTGAATAAACAAGATAGACCGCTTGGTCCTTTGGGCCTCACCAGGAGAGTTCTGATTGGTTGAGCAGACATAGCATTAATCAAGTGCTGATGTAAAGGTCGGAGTTAGCGCAGTTAGAAAGCTGAGAGTTTTTGCCTAGTAGTATAGTCTAAATAAATTATTTGAAAAGAGCAGAACACAAGTACACTGTATAGCTGCTCCAGCGTTTTAATATAGCAACGGTTATACCTTTCTTGGACTTTATTAGAAAACAGTACACTACCTGTTATCTAATAAAAAAAATCCTATAACTTCAACTAAAGCTCTTCCTAAATGTCTACTTAATGTTGATGCCAAAACTCTCATGGTCAGGGAGAGGCCAGTCAAGTTTGTTAGAGAGAGAACAATTGACTTTCCTTACGATACATGCAGGTACCGTAGCAACTCCCCTCAGGCTAAATTTAAATAAGCGATCATAAAAACACAGTCAAATTGCTTATTGAATATCGATAATGCAGCACATTGTGTCTCTCTCTGAGTCGATTGCTTTGATTGACTCATTTACAGAAACAGAGAGTGTGTAATGGTGATTGTGTATGTTTATTTGATTGACCTGACCTCTCTATACAGTAGGCTGTGATTTGGGCAGGGGGAGTGTGAGGGTGAGTGGTAAACTGTGTGTGTGCGTGTGTGTCATTATAATGATGATTTATTGGTAGGTTTTAAGAGCTGTGGCCAGTGTTGCACCCTTCCAGGATCAGAGAACGGCAATGTGTCACAGACATGACTAACAACAAAAACACACATTATCAGAGAAGCAGGCAAGCAAACTCACGCATGCACACACATGCATACATGCGCACGCACACACACACAATCTATTTACATGAAAACATTCAACCCTACCAGCATGCCATTGTATTCACAAATTCACACTAGGAAATAAAACACTTCCATAATAGATTGGTATGATGGGTTACAGACTAGTCTAAAACCATAACATTACACCACAGCATCTGACCCAGCCCTGACCTTTCAACACTTAATTACATCACGGTATGAAGATCACCGATCTAATCCAGTTGTCAGACAGTGTGATACCGTCCGTCATGCAGCCATTACATTAAACACAGTCACAGACATAATACACAACCACATTATGAAAATAATCTATTATTGAGGTGGTTAGTATGAAACAGGAGCAGCTAACTGTACTCTCTCTAATTGGCTATCAGATGGCTCAGTGGATTCTGGGAAAGCTGTACCAGGTGTCATGGTATTGAATACTGTATATCACATTATGGGCCCAGTTGTTGCAGTCTACCCTGTGTGTCTGCATTCACACAGATAATGTTCTGTTTTTGACTCATACTGCGGGTTGTTAGGTAAGACTAGTGTTAGGGTCAAGGTTTATGTTTATGCTGAAATAAATATTTTGTACTCCCAGACATCTCGCTGAGTAAGGGGCGGCATAAGATTTAAATAGCTAGAAGGGTTAGTCTCAATGAATGCAATGTCCATGAATAAGCAATATGTTACTTATATAATTTGACTAAATAGATGGATGTTGTACAGTAAATATATAGAGTACCAGTCAAGTTTGGAGACACCTACTCATTCAAGGGTTTTTCTTTATTTTGACCTTTTTCTACATTATATTGAGGACATGAAATAGCACATATGGAATCATGTAGTAACCAAAAAACTGTTAAACAAATCAAAATATATTTTATATTTGAGTTTCTTCAAAATAGCTACCCATTGCCTTGATGACAGCTTTGCACACTCTTGGCATTCTCTCAACCAGCTTCATGAGGTAATCACCTGGAATGCAGTTCAATTGACAGGTGTGCCTTGTTCAACGTAAATTTGTGGTATTTATTTCCTTCTTAATGCGTTTGAGACAATCAGTTGTGTTGTGACAAGGTAGAGGTGGTATACATGACAGTTCATCATTACTATAAGGCATGAAGGTCAGTCAATCTGCAAAATTTCAAGAACTTCGAAAGTTTCTTCAAGTGCAGTCACAAAAATCATCAAGCACTATGATAAAACTGGCTCTCATGAGGACCACCACAGGAAAGGAAGACCCAGAGGAAGACCCTCTGCTGCAGAGGATAAGTTCCTTAATTACCAGCCTCAGAAATTGCAGTCCAAGTAAATGCTTCATAGTTCAAGTAACAGATACATCTCAACATCAACTGTTCAGAGGAGACTGCGTCATTTAGGACTTTAAAGTCGAATTGCTGTAAAGAAACCTCTAATAAAGGACACCAATAATAAGAAGAGACTTGCTTGGTCCAGGAAACATGAGCAATGGACATTAGATCGTGTAATTTAGACTCCGAGTCCAAATTTGAGAATTTTGGTTCTAACCGCCATGTCCTTGTGAGAAACAGAGTAGGTGAACGGATGATCTCTGCATGTGTGGTTCCCACTGTGAAGCATGGAGGAGGAGGTGTGATGGCTAGATGGTACACTGTCCTTTTTTCAACACATATCAAAGCTGCAGGCTAAAGTTAAATCTAGGCTTGGTTTCCTCTATGGTAATTGCTCCTCTTTCCCCAGCTGCCAAACTAACCCTGATTCAGATGACCATCCTACCCATGCTAGATTACGGAGACGTAATTTATAGATCGGCAGGTACAGTGCCTTGCAAAAGTATTCATCCCCCTTGGTGTTTTTCATGTTTTGTTTCATTACAACCTGTAATTTAAATGGATTTCTATTTGGATTTCATGTAATGGACATACACAAAATAGCACCTAAATAAGATCTGGTGCAACCTATTACCTTCAAAAGTCACATAATTAGTTAAATAAAGTTTACCTGTGTGCAATCTAAGTGTCACATGATCTCAGTATATATACACCTGTTCTGAAAGGCCTCAGAGTCTGCAACACCACTAAGCAAGGGGCACCAACAAGCAAGCAGCACCATGAAGACCAAGGATCTCTCCAAACAGGTCAGGGACAAAGTTGTGGAGAAGTACAGATCAGGGTTGAGTTATAAAAAAATATCCAAAACTTTGAACATCCCACAGAGCACCATTAAATGCATTATTAAAAAATGGAAAGAATATGGCAGCACAACAAGCCTACCAAGAGAGGGCCGCCCACCAAAACTCAGGGCTGCCCAGCAAAACCAGGCAAGGAGGGCATTAATCAGAGAGGCAAGAAAGAGACCAAAGATAACCCTGAAGGAGCTACAAAGCTTCACAGTGGAGATTGGAGTAATCGCAATCACACTGCCCTAACCCACCTGGACAAGAGGAATACCTATGTAAGAATGCTGTTCATCGATTACAGCTCAGCATTTCACACCGTAGTACCTTCCAAACTCGACATTAAGCTCGAGACCCTGGGTCTCGACCCTGCCCTGTGCAACTAGGTCCTGGTCTTTGACTGGCAGCCCCCAGGTGGTGAGAGTAGGAAACAACATCTCCACCCGCTGATCCTCAACACTTGGGCCCCACAAGGGATCGTTATAAGCCCTCTCCTGCACTCCTGTTGACCCATGACTGCGTGGCCATGCACGCCTCCAACTCAATCATCAAGTTTGCAGACAACACTACAGTGGTATGCTTGATTCCCAACAACGATGAGACGGCCCACAGGGAGGAAGTGAGGGCCCTCGGAGAGTGGTGTCAGGAAAATAGCCTCACACTCACACTCAACATCAAAAAAACAAAGGAGATGATCGTGGACAGCAGAAGAAGCACCCCCCTATCCACATCGACGGGACAGTAGTGGAGAAGGTGGAAAGGTTTAAGTTCCTCGGCGTACACATCACGGACAAACTGAAATGTTCCACCCACACAGACAGTGTGGTGAAGAAGGCGCAACAGCGCCTGGTATGGCAACTGCTCCGCCCACAACTGTAATGCTCTCCAGAGGGTAGTGCACAACGCATCACCGGGGGAAAACTACCTGCCCTCCACAGGACACCTACACCACCCGATATCACAGGAAGGCTAAAAAGAACATCAAGGACAACAACCACCCGAGCCACTGCCTGTTCACCCCGCTATCATCCAGAAGGCGCGGTCTACTGCATCTTGCCTATGCTGCACGGCCATCGCTCATCCATATATACAGTGGGGCAAAAAAGTATTTAGTCAGCCACCAATTGTGCAAGTTCTCCAACTTAAAAAGATGAAACAGGCCTGTAATTTTCATCATAGGTACACTTCAACTATGACAGACGAAATGAGAAAAAAAAATCCAGAAAATCACATTGTAGGATTTTTAATTTATTTATTTGCAAATTATGGTGGAAAATAAGTATTTGGTCAATAACAAAAGTTTATCTCAATACTTTGTTATATACCCTTTGTTGGCAATGACAGAGGTCAAACGTTTTCTGTAAGTCTTCACAAGGTTTTCACACACTGTTGCTGGTATTTTGGCCCATTCCTCCATGCAGATCTCCTCTAGAGCAGTGATGTTTTGGGGCTGTCGCTGGGCAACACGGACTTTCAACTCCCTCCAAAGATTTTCTATGGGGTTGAGATCTGGAGACTGGCTAGGCCACTCCAGGACCTTGAAATGCTTCTTACGAAGCCACTCCTTCGTTGCCCGGGCGGTGTGTTTGGGATCATTGTCATGCTGAAAGACCCAGCCACGTTTCATCTTCAATGCCCTTGCTGATGGAAGGAGGTTTTCACTCAAAATCTCACGATACATGGCCCCATTCATTCTTTCCTTTACACGGATCAGTCGTCCTGGTCCCTTTGCAGAAAAACAGCCCCAAAGCATGATGTTTCCACCCCCATGCTTCACAGTAGGTATGGTGTTCTTTGGATGCAACTCAGCATTCTTTGTCCTCCAAACATGACGAGTTGAGTTTTTACCAAAAAGTTCTATTTTGGTTTCATCTGACCATATGACATTCTCCCAATCCTCATCTGGATCATCCAAATGCTGTCTAGCAAACTTCAGATGGGCCTGAACATGTACTGGCTTAAGCAGGGGGACACGTCTGGCACTGCAGGATTTGAGTCCCTGGCGGCGTAGTGTGTTACTGATGGTAGGCTTTGTTACTTTGGTCCCAGCTCTCTGCAGGTCATTCACTAGGTCCCCCCGTGTGGTTCTGGGATTTTTGCTCACCGTTCTTGTGATCATTTTGACCCCACGGGGTGAGATCTTGCGTGGAGCCCCAGATCGAGGAAGATTATCAGTGGTCTTGTATGTCTTCCATTTCCTAATAATTGCTCCCACAGTTGATTTCTTCAAACCAAGCTGCTTACCTATTGCAGATTCAGTCTTCCCAACCTGGTGCAGGTCTACAATTTTGTTTCTGGTGTCCTTTGACAGCTCTTTGGTCTTGGCCATAGTGGAGTTTGGAGTGTGACTGTTTGAGGTTGTGGACAGGTGTCTTTTATACTGATAACAAGTTCAAACAGGTGCCGTTAATACAGGAAACGAGTGGAGGACAGAGGAGCCTCTTAAAGAAGAAGTTACAGGTCTGTGAGAGCCAGAAATCTTGCTTGTTTGTATGTGACCAAATACTTATTTTCCACCACAATTTGCAAATAAATTCATTAAAAATCCTACAATGTGATTTTCTGGATTTTTTTCCCTCATTTTGTCTGTCATAGTTGAAGTGTACCTATGATGAAAATTACAGGCCTCTCTCATCTTTTTAAGTGAGAGAACTTGCACAATTGGTGGCTGACTAAATACTTTTTTGCCCCACTGTATGTGCATAATCTTATTCATTCCTTTACACTTGTGTGTATAAGATAGTTGTTGTGAAATTGTGAGATTACTAGAAGCACAAGCATTTCGCTACACTCGCATTAACATCTGCTAACCATGTGTATGTGACCAATAACATTTTATTTGATTTGAAACATGGTGGTGGCAGCATCATGCTGTGGGATGTTTTTCATCAGCAGGGACTGGGAAACTGGTCAGAATTGAAGGAATGATGGATGGCGCTAAATAAAGGGAAATTATTGAGGGAAACCTGTTTCAGTCTTCCAGAGATTTGAGACTGGGACGGAGGTTCACCTTCCAGCAGGACAATGACCCTAAGCATACTGCTAAAGCAACACTCGAGTGGTTTAGGAGGAAACATTTAAATGTCTTGGAATGGCCTAGTTAAAGCCCAGATTTCAATCCAATTGAGAATCTGTGGTATGACTTAAAGATCGCTGTACACCAGCGGAACCCATCCAACTTGTAGCTGGAGCAGTTTTGCCTTGAAGAACGTGCAAAAATCCCATTGGATAGATGCCAAGCTTATAGAGACATACCCTAAGAGACTCTGCTGACTCTGTGTCTCAGAGCACAGCCTTTATAGTATTCTCCTTACATTCCATACATAGACCCCTCCCCAAGCTTTACAGCTTCCATATGTCCTGTTTCAATAAGGGTCTTTGTTATATTGTCTTCTGGCATCCTGCTTTTCCTCAGATCTGTTAATCAGTCCCAAATGGCCCTCTGCTGACCTGTTTATCCTCAGGTCTGTTTGTTCAACTATTCAGCCTTAGCCACCTTCCTGAGTTCATCAGATACTCCGCTTCAACAAATCCTATACATTATGTATGTCTTTCTATCTTACTACTTCAAAGTGATCAATCAGAATACTGAAAATGTAATAATTGTAGTGAGTTAATCTCCCACAACAACTATCTAAGTTATCTTGCATGCTTGTTTTAGCACTTAAGCCTCATTATCAATATTATCATGTTGTCTGCTATCACATAGTACATTAATTAAATTAATCAATGTGTCTTAGCCATGTTTTTACTACCACAGCCCTTCTTACATCAGCTGATGTCACAGAGTGCTGTACAGAAACCCAGCCTAAAACCCCAAACAGCAAGCAATGCAGGTGTAAAAGCACGGTGGTTAGGTATAACTCCTAGAAAGGCCAGAACCTAGGAAGAAACCCAGAGAGGAACCAGGCTGTCAGGGGTGGCTGTGCCAGGAGATTTTAAAATGTTCATAGAACCGAACAGTTCATTCTTGCCCTTTGTGCTGTTGTCTGTGCCCAATAATGTTTGTACCATGTTTTGTGCTGCCATGTTGTGTTGCTACCATGCTGTGTTGTCATGTGTTGCTGCCTTGCTATGTTGTTGTCTTAGGTCTCTCTTTACGTAGTGTTGTGTTGTCTCTCTTGTCGTGATGTGTGTTTTGTCCTATTGCCTTTTGGTAGGCCGTCATTGTATATAATAATTTGTTCTTAACTTCTTAGGGAGCGGCAGCTGAGGTGTTGGTTTTGGAGAGTCTGGCGTGCCCAAAGTAAAAGGCCTGCCACTCAGGCCCAGAAAATAGGATATGCACATAATTAGTACTATTGGATAGTAAACACTCTGAAGTTTCTAAGAGTGTTAAAATATTGTCTGTGAGTATAACAGAACTGATATAGCAGGCAAAAACCCGAGGCATTTCTGTCCTGGAAAAAGTGTTTTTGACACATTGCCTCATTTTGAACCCCTCCCTATTGAAAACAGCCATATATGGGAGCAAGATTGCAGTACCTATTGCTTCCACTGGATGTCAACAGTCTCTAGACAGTGTTTGGTGATGTTAGGTTCCTCTGGATGGTAATAGAAGAAGAATTTTGAACTAGTCACCGGATGTAAACAGAAGAGGAGGCGTGTTCACTGGCTCGTGCGCGCTGTGGTTTTTTCCTTTCCTATCGTCCAGTTTATAATCCGGTTGAAATATTATAGTAAATATACATGTGTTCCTAAGGATACATTATCAATGATGTTTGATTGTTCTTGGACAAGTGTATAGGCTAGCGCGCCACTGCTCCCTAAGTAGTTAACTGATTTGCCTAGTTAAATAAAGGTTAAATGAAAAGAAAAGAGAACACACACGTATTCTCTATCCCTGCTCCCATCTTTTGGGCCAGCAGGGCCGAGGAGGCAAACTTTTGCGGGTTAGGTCGGAGCCATTGTTAATTAGTACAACTCGTTGAGCTGACAAAGATGATGTCATAAGGTGGGTGTAGCTGGTGTAAAGAGTCAGGCGCAGGAGAGCAGAGATGAGTGGACTAAGCACTTTACTAAGCAATGTCAAAATACAGAACGCAACCGCACCATAAAACAAATGCCCAAAAACCCAAGTAAGGCAGCACAAAGTACAAAATAACCGAACAATACAGGCTGCACAAAGCACGGGTGAAAACATACAACCCGGCGTACCAACATGCCAAAACAAACAATTCCCCACACAGACATGGGGGGAACAAAGGGTTAAATGGACAACAGTAATGAATGAAAATGAAAACCAGGTGTGTGTGAAAACAAGACAAAACAAATGGAAAATGAAAAGTGGATCAGCGATGGCTAGAAGACCGGTGACGTCGACCAGCCGAACGCCGCCCGAACAAGGAGAGGAACCGACTTCGGCTGAAGTCATGAAAGATGAAGATGTTGTCAATTATGTAAGTTCCTGCCTGAGTGATATTCTCTCTGAACATGATCCTGTCACGCCGTTCGCTAATCAGCCTCTGAGGTAAGTCACACTTTTCACTCCATGTTTCTTTATTGAGAAGGGTATGTTACTCAGGTGAGAAACATTACTTTGATTTCTTCACACAATGACATTTCAATTGAAAAAACCCCACAGAGCTCCCCACATGTTTAAAGTGTTGTAACAGATCATTGTTGGTGCAAAGAGGTGAACGTGATTTCAGGAGCCAAATCATAGCCTTCCCCTTTATCACAACTTTATCTAACTACAGGGCAATTTCAACATCACTGTGTTGTGTTTATCACTGATTGTCTAGTTATGCATTCATGATTCGTATCATTGATTGGACAGTCAATTTTGTTTGTATGTTTTTTATCTGAAATTACTTGGTGATTTGGTGGTTCTATTTCCGTTGTATTTTGAGATGCAACTAGTTGATATAAACGTCAGCTTCAACTGAGAACACACTGCAGTCCCCCATTGAAATTAAAACAATTTCTAATAACTTATTTATATCAAACCCATCTGCTCTGAGTGAAATGCTAATTGATCATTTGAAGCACACCATTGACATTCTGTTCTTGCCCTATTAAAAAGAGCGAGAGAGATACCATACAGCTACCCTGACCACTGTTTATTGAAACACTCGAAGCACTCTCCCTGATAGCACTCAAAGGCAAAGGAGAAAAAAAATGAATCATGGGTAACTGCAACATGGCTGCCAGAACATTGGTGTGACAACATACATGGGCGTATCAAGTGGGTGTAGGGAAAGTGAACAGCTAATTGGGCAGATTTGTTGCCACTCAAGACCGTTTTGTGTGGCTGCAACTGTAAGAACATTTTAGCTAAGCCTAAACCTAACCCTTTTCCAAACCTTAACATCACTCTGCTAACCTGCTACGTTAATTCTCCTAACCTGCTACTTTAATTATCCTAACCTGCTACCTTCATTCTCCTAACCTGCTACGATAATTCTCCTAACCTGCTACATTAATTCTCCTAACCTGCTATGTTAATTATCCTAACATGCTACGTTCGTTCTCCTAACCTGCTACTTGAACAAACCATCAGTCCCAACAAACCATTAGTATCACTACAGAGAAACTGAACAATGAAAACGTGATATAAGAAACACTGCTCAATCAAAACCGTCTAACCAATCGCAGAGAGCTGATATCACACCCAACGCTGATGATCCACCCACTTGTTTCACCACGCCCACTTTCAGACATGTTCTGTGTATGCAGTTACCCATACTTAGAAAAAAAGAGTCAAACAGTCCAGAGTAATGAACATCATTGCTTTTCTCTAGTTTTTCTACTGTCCTTCAACTCTACATCACCTCTATTCAGTCCAACTTAAAAACTCCACTGTATTAGGATCTGTGAGACCTTCACAAAATGTAATGACCTTCCTCACAGTCTATATCATAAAGGCAAGGTTTCTATAGCGCGATTGAGACTTTTATCCTTTGGAACTAAACGGGTGAGATGGATGCCAAGGATAGGGCTATGTTTTCTCACTAAATATTTACCATGGTAGAAAATACAAGCAACAAACTCACAGCTTTATTTAAGTGTATCAGGAGAGCTCTGTTGGCCTCTTACCAGTAGTTGTTGCTGAGTTGCTTCCAACCCCGAGACCGCCTATAGCTGGTGTGGATGAAACATGTTTTCAGAGGAAATGTTTAGGAGTTGCATTTAATGAAATACTCCCAACACAGCACAGAAATTAGTAGAAATTATAATTAGGCAGGCTTTTACGGTCATGAAAGTATAATTGTTTTGCTGGTATTGACATTTATTTACCATAAATTTTTATAGTGTACACTCTTTACTCCAGCTGAATGCTTCAAAAGGTAATTAAGTAGTGAGTTGGGAAATGGAGGACATGGAAGGCTTTAAATACTGTAGATACATAATAACCAGATCCCAGTTATCACCGTTCTTTATTTTTTATGAAAAAAACTTTTTATAAACAATTAAAACCTAAATTAATTGCCTGAATTAATGTAGAGAATATTGCACTGAAAGATGAACGCATTTACAGAAATAATGCTCTACAGTCTTGTTAAAAGCATGAAGCTGAAATGTCATTACATCAAATATTATGTCCTGTCCTTTATTACAGAGAGGGAAAAAGGTATTTGATCCCCTGCTGATTTTGTACGTTTGCCCACTGACAAAGAAATTATCAGTCAATAATTTTAATGGTAGGTTTAATTGAACAGCGAGAGAAAGAATAACACAAAAAAAATCCAGAAAAATGCATGTGAAAAAAATTATAAATTGATTTGCATTTTAATGAGGGAAATAAGTATTTGATCCCTCTGCAAAACATGACGTAGTACTTGGTGGCAAATCCCTTGTTGGCAATCACAGAGGTCAGACGTTTCTTGTAGTTGGCCACCAGGTTTGTACACATCTCAGGAGGGATTTTGTCCCACTCCTCTTTGCAGATCTTCTCCAAGTCATTAAGGTTTCGAGGCTGACGTTTGGCAACTCAAACGTTCAGCTCCCTCCACAGATTTTCTATGGGATTAAGTTCTGGAGACTGGCTAGGCCACTCCAGGACCTTCATGTGCTTCTTCTTGAGCCACTCCTTTGTTGCCTTGGCCGTGTGTTTTGGGTCATTGTCATGCTGGAATACCCATCCATGACCCATTTTCAATGCCCTGGCTGAGGGAAGGAGGTTCTCACCCAATATTTGACGGTACATGGCCCCGTCCATTGTCCCTTTGATGTGGTGAAGTTATCCTGTCCCCTTCACAGAAAAACATCCCCAAAGCATAATGTTTCCACCTCCATGTTTGACGGTGGGGATGGTGTTCTTGGGGTCATAGGCAGCATTCCTCCGCCTCCAAACACGGCGAGTTGAGTTGATGCCAAAGAGCTCCCTTTTGGTCTCATCTGACCACAACACTTTCATCCAGTTGTCTTCTGAATCATTTCCCTCATTTTGTCTGTCATAGTTGAAGTGTACCTATGATGAAAATTACAGGCCTCTCTCATCTTTTTAAGTGAGAGAACTTGCACAATTGGTGGCTGACTAAATACTTTTTTGCCCCACTGTATGTGCATAATCTTATTCATTCCTTTACACTTGTGTGTATAAGATAGTTGTTGTGAAATTGTGAGATTACTAGAAGCACAAGCATTTCGCTACACTCGCATTAACATCTGCTAACCATGTGTATGTGACCAATAACATTTTATTTGATTTGAAACATGGTGGTGGCAGCATCATGCTGTGGGGATGTTTTTCATCAGCAGGGACTGGGAAACTGGTCAGAATTGAAGGAATGATGGATGGCGCTAAATAAAGGGAAATTATTGAGGGAAACCTGTTTCAGTCTTCCAGAGATTTGAGACTGGGACGGAGGTTCACCTTCCAGCAGGACAATGACCCTAAGCATACTGCTAAAGCAACACTCGAGTGGTTTAGGAGGAAACATTTAAATGTCTTGGAATGGCCTAGTTAAAGCCCAGATTTCAATCCAATTGAGAATCTGTGGTATGACTTAAAGATCGCTGTACACCAGCGGAACCCATCCAACTTGTAGCTGGAGCAGTTTTGCCTTGAAGAACGTGCAAAAATCCCATTGGATAGATGCCAAGCTTATAGAGACATACCCTAAGAGACTCTGCTGACTCTGTGTCTCAGAGCACAGCCTTTATAGTATTCTCCTTACATTCCATACATAGACCCCTCCCCAAGCTTTACAGCTTCCATATGTCCTGTTTCAATAAGGGTCTTTGTTATATTGTCTTCTGGCATCCTGCTTTTCCTCAGATCTGTTAATCAGTCCCAAATGGCCCTCTGCTGACCTGTTTATCCTCAGGTCTGTTTGTTCAACTATTCAGCCTTAGCCACCTTCCTGAGTTCATCAGATACTCCGCTTCAACAAATCCTATACATTATGTATGTCTTTCTATCTTACTACTTCAAAGTGATCAATCAGAATACTGAAAATGTAATAATTGTAGTGAGTTAATCTCCCACAACAACTATCTAAGTTATCTTGCATGCTTGTTTTAGCACTTAAGCCTCATTATCAATATTATCATGTTGTCTGCTATCACATAGTACATTAATTAAATTAATCAATGTGTCTTAGCCATGTTTTTACTACCACAGCCCTTCTTACATCAGCTGATGTCACAGAGTGCTGTACAGAAACCCAGCCTAAAACCCCAAACAGCAAGCAATGCAGGTGTAAAAGCACGGTGGTTAGGTATAACTCCCTAGAAAGGCCAGAACCTAGGAAGAAACCCAGAGAGGAACCAGGCTGTCAGGGGTGGCTGTGCCAGGAGATTTTAAAATGTTCATAGAACCGAACAGTTCATTCTTGCCCTTTGTGCTGTTGTCTGTGCCCAATAATGTTTGTACCATGTTTTGTGCTGCCATGTTGTGTTGCTACCATGCTGTGTTGTCATGTGTTGCTGCCTTGCTATGTTGTTGTCTTAGGTCTCTCTTTACGTAGTGTTGTGTTGTCTCTCTTGTCGTGATGTGTGTTTTGTCCTATTGCCTTTTGGTAGGCCGTCATTGTATATAATAATTTGTTCTTAACTTCTTAGGGAGCGGCAGCTGAGGTGTTGGTTTTGGAGAGTCTGGCGTGCCCAAAGTAAAAGGCCTGCCACTCAGGCCCAGAAAATAGGATATGCACATAATTAGTACTATTGGATAGTAAACACTCTGAAGTTTCTAAGAGTGTTAAAATATTGTCTGTGAGTATAACAGAACTGATATAGCAGGCAAAAACCCGAGGCATTTCTGTCCTGGAAAAAGTGTTTTTGACACATTGCCTCATTTTGAACCCCTCCCTATTGAAAACAGCCATATATGGGAGCAAGATTGCAGTACCTATTGCTTCCACTGGATGTCAACAGTCTCTAGACAGTGTTTGGTGATGTTAGGTTCCTCTGGATGGTAATAGAAGAAGAATTTTGAACTAGTCACCGGATGTAAACAGAAGAGGAGGCGTGTTCACTGGCTCGTCTTGCGCTGTGGTTTTTTCCTTTCCTATCGTCCAGTTTATAATCCGGTTGAAATATTATAGTAAATATACATGTGTTCCTAAGGATACATTATCAATGATGTTTGATTGTTCTTGGACAAGTGTATAGGCTAGCGCGCCACTGCTCCCTAAGTAGTTAACTGATTTGCCTAGTTAAATAAAGGTTAAATGAAAAGAAAAGAGAACACACACGTATTCTCTATCCCTGCTCCCATCTTTTGGGCCAGCAGGGCCGAGGAGGCAAACTTTTTGCGGGTTAGGTCGGAGCCATTGTTAATTAGTACAACTCGTTGAGCTGACAAAGATGATGTCATAAGGTGGGTGTAGCTGGTGTAAAGAGTCAGGCGCAGGAGAGCAGAGATGAGTGGACTAAGCACTTTACTAAGCAATGTCAAAATACAGAACGCAACCGCACCATAAAACAAATGCCCAAAAAACCCAAGTAAGGCAGCACAAAGTACAAAATAACCGAACAATACAGGCTGCACAAAGCACGGGTGAAAACATACAACCCGGCGTACCAACATGCCAAAACAAACAATTCCCCACACAGACATGGGGGGAACAAAGGGTTAAATGGACAACAGTAATGAATGAAAATGAAAACCAGGTGTGTGTGAAAACAAGACAAAACAAATGGAAAATGAAAAGTGGATCAGCGATGGCTAGAAGACCGGTGACGTCGACCAGCCGAACGCCGCCCGAACAAGGAGAGGAACCGACTTCGGCTGAAGTCATGAAAGATGAAGATGTTGTCAATTATGTAAGTTCCTGCCTGAGTGATATTCTCTCTGAACATGATCCTGTCACGCCGTTCGCTAATCAGCCTCTGAGGTAAGTCACACTTTTCACTCCATGTTTCTTTATTGAGAAGGGTATGTTACTCAGGTGAGAAACATTACTTTGATTTCTTCACACAATGACATTTCAATTGAAAAAACCCCACAGAGCTCCCCACATGTTTAAAGTGTTGTAACAGATCATTGTTGGTGCAAAGAGGTGAACGTGATTTCAGGAGCCAAATCATAGCCTTCCCCTTTATCACAACTTTATCTAACTACAGGGCAATTTCAACATCACTGTGTTGTGTTTATCACTGATTGTCTAGTTATGCATTCATGATTCGTATCATTGATTGGACAGTCAATTTTGTTTGTATGTTTTTTATCTGAAATTACTTGGTGATTTGGTGGTTCTATTTCCGTTGTATTTTGAGATGCAACTAGTTGATATAAACGTCAGCTTCAACTGAGAACACACTGCAGTCCCCCATTGAAATTAAAACAATTTCTAATAACTTATTTATATCAAACCCATCTGCTCTGAGTGAAATGCTAATTGATCATTTGAAGCACACCATTGACATTCTGTTCTTGCCCTATTAAAAAGAGCGAGAGAGATACCATACAGCTACCCTGACCACTGTTTATTGAAACACTCGAAGCACTCTCCCTGATAGCACTCAAAGGCAAAGGAGAAAAAAAATGAATCATGGGTAACTGCAACATGGCTGCCAGAACATTGGTGTGACAACATACATGGGCGTATCAAGTGGGTGTAGGGAAAGTGAACAGCTAATTGGGCAGATTTGTTGCCACTCAAGACCGTTTTGTGTGGCTGCAACTGTAAGAACATTTTAGCTAAGCCTAAACCTAACCCTTTTCCAAACCTTAACATCACTCTGCTAACCTGCTACGTTAATTCTCCTAACCTGCTACTTTAATTATCCTAACCTGCTACCTTCATTCTCCTAACCTGCTACGATAATTCTCCTAACCTGCTACATTAATTCTCCTAACCTGCTATGTTAATTATCCTAACATGCTACGTTCGTTCTCCTAACCTGCTACTTGAACAAACCATCAGTCCCAACAAACCATTAGTATCACTACAGAGAAACTGAACAATGAAAACGTGATATAAGAAACACTGCTCAATCAAAACCGTCTAACCAATCGCAGAGAGCTGATATCACACCCAACGCTGATGATCCACCCACTTGTTTCACCACGCCCACTTTCAGACATGTTCTGTGTATGCAGTTACCCATACTTAGAAAAAAAGAGTCAAACAGTCCAGAGTAATGAACATCATTGCTTTTCTCTAGTTTTTCTACTGTCCTTCAACTCTACATCACCTCTATTCAGTCCAACTTAAAAACTCCACTGTATTAGGATCTGTGAGACCTTCACAAAATGTAATGACCTTCCTCACAGTCTATATCATAAAGGCAAGGTTTCTATAAGCGCGATTGAGACTTTTTATCCTTTGGAACTAAACGGGTGAGATGGATGCCAAGGATAGGGCTATGTTTTCTCACTAAATATTTACCATGGTAGAAAATACAAGCAACAAACTCACAGCTTTATTTAAGTGTATCAGGAGAGCTCTGTTGGCCTCTTACCAGTAGTTGTTGCTGAGTTGCTTCCAACCCCGAGACCGCCTATAGCTGGTGTGGATGAAACATGTTTTCAGAGGAAATGTTTAGGAGTTGCATTTAATGAAATACTCCCAACACAGCACAGAAATTAGTAGAAATTATAATTAGGCAGGCTTTTACGGTCATGAAAGTATAATTGTTTTGCTGGTATTGACATTTATTTACCATAAATTTTTATAGTGTACACTCTTTACTCCAGCTGAATGCTTCAAAAGGTAATTAAGTAGTGAGTTGGGAAATGGAGGACATGGAAGGCTTTAAATACTGTAGATACATAATAACCAGATCCCAGTTATCACCGTTCTTTATTTTTATGAAAAAACTTTTTATAAACAATTAAAACCTAAATTAATTGCCTGAATTAATGTAGAGAATATTGCACTGAAAGATGAACGCATTTACAGAAATAATGCTCTACAGTCTTGTTAAAAGCATGAAGCTGAAATGTCATTACATCAAATATTATGTCCTGTCCTTTATTACAGAGAGGGAAAAAGGTATTTGATCCCCTGCTGATTTTGTACGTTTGCCCACTGACAAAGAAATTATCAGTCAATAATTTTAATGGTAGGTTTAATTGAACAGCGAGAGAAAGAATAACACAAAAAAAATCCAGAAAAATGCATGTGAAAAAAATTATAAATTGATTTGCATTTTAATGAGGGAAATAAGTATTTGATCCCTCTGCAAAACATGACGTAGTACTTGGTGGCAAATCCCTTGTTGGCAATCACAGAGGTCAGACGTTTCTTGTAGTTGGCCACCAGGTTTGTACACATCTCAGGAGGGATTTTGTCCCACTCCTCTTTGCAGATCTTCTCCAAGTCATTAAGGTTTCGAGGCTGACGTTTGGCAACTCAAACGTTCAGCTCCCTCCACAGATTTTCTATGGGATTAAGTTCTGGAGACTGGCTAGGCCACTCCAGGACCTTCATGTGCTTCTTCTTGAGCCACTCCTTTGTTGCCTTGGCCGTGTGTTTTGGGTCATTGTCATGCTGGAATACCCATCCATGACCCATTTTCAATGCCCTGGCTGAGGGAAGGAGGTTCTCACCCAATATTTGACGGTACATGGCCCCGTCCATTGTCCCTTTGATGTGGTGAAGTTATCCTGTCCCCTTCACAGAAAAACATCCCCAAAGCATAATGTTTCCACCTCCATGTTTGACGGTGGGGATGGTGTTCTTGGGGTCATAGGCAGCATTCCTCCGCCTCCAAACACGGCGAGTTGAGTTGATGCCAAAGAGCTCCCTTTTGGTCTCATCTGACCACAACACTTTCATCCAGTTGTCTTGTGAATCATTCAGATGTTCATTGGAAAACTTCAGACGGTGCTTATGTGCTTTCTTGAGCAGGGGGACCTTGCGGGCGCTGCAGGATTTCAGTCCTTCACGGCGTAGTGTGTTACCAATTGTTTTCTTGGTGACTATGACCCCAGCTGCCTTGAGATCATTGACAAGATCCTCCCGTGTAGTTCTGGGCTGATTCCTCACCGTTCTCATGATCATTGCAACTCCACGAGGTGAGATCTTGCATGGAGCCCCAGGCCGAGGGAGATTGACAGTTCTTTTGTGTTTCTTCCATTTGCGAATAATCGCACCAACTGTTGTCACCTTCTCACCAAGCTGCTTGGCGATGGTGTTGTAGCCCATTCCAGCCTTGTGTAGGTAAACAATCTTGTCCCTGACATCCTTGGAGAGCTCTTTGGTCTTGGTGGAGAGTTTGGAATCTGATTGATTGAATGCTTCTGTGGACAGGTGTCTTTTAAACAGGTAACACACCGAGATTAGGAGCACTCCCTTTAAGAGTGTGCTCCTAATCTCAGCTTGTTACCTGTATAAAAGACACCTGGGAGCCAGAAATCTTTCTGATTTAGAGGGGGTCAAATACTTATTTCCCTCATTAAAATGCAAAACAATTTAACATTTTTCACATGCTTTTTTCTGGATTTTTTTGTTGTTATTCTGTCTCTCACTGTTGAAATAAACCTACCATTAAAATTATAGACTGATCATTTCTTTGTCAGTGGGCAAACGTACAAAATCAGCAGGAGATCAAATACTTTTTTCCCTCACTGTATATCCTTAAATTGACATCTGCCTCCCTCTTCCTCTCTTTTTCTGCTACTTAACCAACCTTCTCTTTCTCTCTCACTTCTTCCTCACATCTCTGACGAGCAGTCTTCTTGTCCTCTTTCTTTCCTGACAACTCTCTCTATGTCCCTCGCCTTCCCCATCTCCTCTCTCTCCCCACACATTAGAGTCAGCTCTTGGTGACATTTCTGTGTCTTTGTCCACTTGGCGCAGTGTTGTCAGTGTGTGCCGTAGACATGAGTGAGTCTCACTGAGGCAGACCCAGACCCAGCCAGGCGCTCACAGAGTCACAGTGTGATATTAAAGCCCTGACCTTTCTGCTTCCTCAATAGATACAAAAGCAACACTCAGCGGCCTCTCCTGTAACAGCAAGGAACATGACAAACTTTTAAAGAAATCCATCAGAAAAATCAAAGGACCTTAAACAGCCTTTATCAAAGGGATCGGTTTTCTTCCAGAGCCTGGAGCGCAATAAGACTTTTCACCTAGAACGAGCTTTGTGGATTCGTACAACCAATCAATCACTGTAACGGAGGGGGGGTTGGGAAAGCATTGCAAGTTTGAATTTTGTAAATTTAGAGTGGGAGAGGTTGATTTTTTTTCTTATTGATCAATAATGACAATCCTTCTGGCATTGACAACTTAGATGGAAAGCTACTGAAGATGGTAGCTGACTCTTTAATCTTTAATATGAGCCTAGAGGAAAGTATTTTGTTCTCAGGCCTGGAGGGAAGCCAAAGTCATTCCGCTACCCAAGAGTGGTAAAGCGGCCTTTACTGGTTCTAACAGCAGACCTATCAGCTTGCTGCCAGCTCAAAGCAAACTGTAGGGAAAAAATTGTGTTTGACCAAATACAATGCTACTTCTCTCTAAACAAATTAAAAAAAGACTTTCAGCGTGCTTATAGACAAGGTCACTCAACATGTACTGCACTGACACAAATAACTGATGATTGGTTGAAAGAAATTGATAAGAACATTGTGGGAGCTGTACTGTTAGATTTCAGTGCAGCCTTTGATATTATTGACCACAACCTGTTTTTGATAAAACGTATGTGTTAAGGCATTTCAACCTCAGCTCTTGATCCACGATGTGGCGATCTATCACAGAACTCACATTTTTCTTTAATGGTAGCTTCTCTAATGTAAAACATGTAAAGTCTGGTGTACCGCAGGGCAGTTCTCTAGGCCCCCTACTCTTTTCTACTTTTACCAATGACCTGACACTAACATTAAACAAAGCAAGTGTGTCCATGTCTGCTGATGATTCAACCATGTACTGTACGCATCAGCAACCACGGCTAATGAAATAACTAAAACCCTTAAACAACTCTTTAAACAATCTCTTCCATGGTGCCCCAAATCCTAATTAGTTAATTGTTACATGATTAATTTAAATCAAGTAACAATTAAACATAGTTCAATAAATAAATTAGTCATCAGATTAATGAAAGTAAAATCATGACAGTGTGGACCCCAGGAAGAGTAGCTGCTGCTTTCACAATAGCTAATGGGGATCCTAATAGAATACCAAATACCAACAGTGAGTTTCAGTAGTCCAGATGGGAAAGTGCCTGGATTTGGACCTGCATCGCTTCCTGTGTGAGGTTGGGTTGAACTCTACGGCTGTTGTAGAGCATGAACCTGCAGGAGATAGTCGCTGCTTTAATCGTTGCAGAGAATGACATGCTGTTGTCCAGGGTCACGCCAAGGTTCTTAGCACTTTGGGAGTTGGACACCGTGGAGTTGTTATGATGGAAAGATGTTGGAGCAGGCAGGCCTTCACCGGGAGGAAGAGCACCGTCGCCTTGTCGAGGTTTAGCTTGAGGTGGTAGGCCGAAATCCAAACTGAGATATCTGCCAGGCACGCAGAGATGTGTGTCGCCACCTGGGTGTCAGAATGGGGTCATCCCTCTTCTATGTGGATGACACTCAAGTTGTTGAGTGTCATCCGCATAGAAATGGTAGGAGAGACAATGTGAGGGTAAGACAGAGCCGAATGACTTGGTGTATAGAGAGATGAGAGCCTAGAACCAAGACCTAGGGGGACACCAGCGGTGAGAGTACATGGTGCAGATACAGATAATCTCCACATCACCTGGTAGGAGCTGCCTGCCAGGTAGGATGCAATCCAACAATGTGCAAAGCCTAAGAAGCCCAGGAGTGGAGGATCTTATCACCCTCGGTAGAAAGGCTAGAGACATTGGGAGAGATTTAAGTATAATATGTAAATGCTGGTGAATATGAAGAAGTGTATTGCTGTTGTTGTTTTCTTTGTTCTGTTTTTGTCTTGCTTCAATAAAAATCTCACCCGATTGGGACTGCTGTATGGTTGGGATTTCTCCCTAACGGTTTGTCCTCTAACTCCCTGACCCTGTAATGCTGCGGTGAGGTCGCCAAAATGGTACAGGATTATAAACCAATTTGCAAAATGGTTTCAACAGTGTGTTATTGTCTTTGAAATTTGTTTTAGAAATTTGTATTAATAATATTGGGAATGGAAAAAAAATTCATACAATGAATGATTTGTCTGGATTTTCTGAATCAGAACTTTTGTTTTGGTCTGTCTCTCGAGGTTATGGCGAAGGTGACCACAGATGGTATCTAAATGCATGGAAAGGATAATTCTACCGAGAACAGTGTGAGTCTAGAGACAAATCTGAACACTTTCTAGAGACTGTTGACATCCAGTGGAAGCAATAGGTACTGCAATCTTACTCTCATATATGGATGTTTTCAATAGGGAGGGGTTCAAAATGAAGCAATGTGTCAAAAACACTTTTTCCAGGACAGAAATTCCTCTGGTTTTTGCCTGATATATCAACTCTGTTATACTCACAGACAATATTTTAACACTTTTAGAAACTTCAGAGTGTTTCCTATCCAATAGTACTAATTATGTGCATATCCTAGTTTCTGGGCCTGAGTGGCAGGCATTTTACTTTGGGCACGCCAGACTCTCCAAAACCGACACCACTGCTGCTGATCCCTAAGACAGGGGTGGCAGCATCATGTTGTGGGACAACAAAGGACAACAAAGTCAAGGTATTGCAGTTGCCATCACAAAGCCCTGACGTCAACCCTATACAAAATGTGTGGGCAGAACTGAAAAAGCGTGTGCGAGCAAGGAAGCCTACAAACCTGACTCAGTTACTCCAGCTCTGTCAAGAGGAAAGGGCCAACATTCACCCAATTTATAGTGTGAAGTTTGTGGAAGGCTACCCGAAATGTTTGACCAAAGTTAAACTACTTAGGGAGCAGTGGGGCGCCCCACTCCCGACACTACCTGGTGAAATGTAAGGCGCCAAATTCAAAATCCAAAACTTGAATTATTAAACATTCATCAATATACAAGTGTTGCATAGTCATCAAAAGCTCTGCTTCTTGGCAATATCACAGCCTTGTCAGATTTCAAAAGGGCTTCACGGCAAAAGCACTACATTTGATTGTTTGAGGATAGCACCTACAATATTTACCATTAGCATAAATTCATAAACCAGCGCGGTCCACACAAAACCCATTTCACAGCGAAAACAAAACCCTTACCTTTTGCTGAGAGCTTCCCAAGTGTCCAACGAAGACATCCAATGGTTCTTTTTTTAGAAAAAGAAAAGGCAAGTTTTTCGCCTGCTATATCTGTTCTGTTATACTCACAGACATTATGTTAACACTTTTAGAAACTTCAGAGTGTTTCCTATCCAATAGTACTAATTATGTGCATATCCTATTTTCTGAGCCTGAGTGGCAGGCATTTTACTTTGGGCACGGCAGACTCTCCAAAACCGTCACCTCTGCTGCCGCTCCCTAAGAAGTTAAACAATTTAACCTGTTCGGGCTAGGGGGCAGTGTTCGGAAGTACGGAGAGCCTGACCTGCACAAAGTAAACTGCCAAAGTAAACTTACTCAGGCCCAGAAGCTAGGATATGCATATAATTGGTAGTATATGATAAAAAACACTGAAGTTTATAAAACTGTTAAAATAATGTCTGTGAGTATAACAGAACTGATATGGCAGGCAAAAACCAAAGGAAAATCTATCCGGAAAATAGTTATTTTTATGTCACATTTTTTCCCTTTGACTTGCTATTCACTATAGAGGGATTTAGCTCCCAGATTGCAGTTCCTATGGCTTCCACTAGATGTCAACAGTCTTTAGACATGGTTTCAGGCTTGTTTTTTGAAAAAACGAACAAGAAATAGAAGTTATTCCCGATGGCCCATGAAAAGGACACTACTGTTTTGCAAGTGTGACTGTGTGTGCGCTCTTCGTTATTTTTCTTTTCTATTGAACAGGCTATTGTCCTTCTGAAATATTATTGTTTATTTACATATTAGGGTACCTGAGGATTGATTAGAAACATTGTTTGGACAAAGTTTATCGATAACGCGCCAACCAAACAGAGTTTTTGGGATATAAAAGAGGGACTTTATCGAACAACATGACCATTCTTTGTGTTCCTGGGACCCGCGGGATTGCAAAAATAGGAAGATCTTCAAAGGTAAGTGATTTATTTTATCACTATATTTGATTTTGTAATGCCTGTGCTGGTTTGAAATATATTTATATGCAGGAAGTATGCGGGGCGCTGTCCTCAGATAATCAAATGCTATGCTTTCGCTGTAAAGCCTACTGTAAATCGGACAACGCGGTTTGATTACCAAGATTCTAAGCTAAAGAATGGTATACAACACTTGTATTTTCATGAATGTTTAATATGACTATTTTTGTAATTTGAATTTGCTAGCGTCCCACCGATCCAGTGGGACCGGCAATGCTGTCAAATACTATGTATGTAAACTTCTGACCCACTGGGAAAGTGATGAAAGAAATAAAATCGGAAATAAATCCTTCTCTCTACTATTATTCTGACATTTCAAATTCTCAAAATAAAGTGGTGATCCTAACTGACCTAAAACAGGGAATTTTTAGTAGGATTAGATGTCAGGAATTGCGAAAAAGTGAGATTAAATTTCTTTGGCTAAGGTGTACATAAACCTCGGACTTCAACTGTATTCACCCCTTTGCTATGACGCCCCTAAATAAGATCTGGTGCAACCAATTACCTTCAGAAGTCACATAGTTAGATTGCACACAGGTGGACTTTATTTAACTAAGTATATTTACACATGTTCTGAAAGCCTCGAGTCTGCAACACCACCAAGCAAGCTGCACCATGAAGACCAAGGAGCTCTCCAAACAAACAAACAAACAAACAAACAAACAGGTCAGGGACAAAGTTGTGGAGAAGTACAGATCAGGGATGAGTTATAAAAAAATATCTGAAACTTTGAACATCCCACGGAACACCATTTAAATCCATTATTAAAAAATGGAAAGAATATGGCAATATGGAATGGCCTAGTCAAAGCCCAGACCTCATTCCAACTGAGAATCTGTGGTATGACAAAGATTGCTGTACACCAGCGGAACCCATTCAACTTGAAGGAGCTGGAGTAGTTTTGCTAGAAGAGTGGGCAGAAATCCCAGAGGCTAGATGTGCCAAGCTTATAGAGACATACCCCAAGAGACTTGCATCTGTAATTGTTGCAGAAGTTGGCTCTACAAAGTATTGAGTTTGGGGGGGTGAATAGTTATTCACGTTCAAGTTTTGAATTTTTTGGTCTTATTTCTTGTTTGTTTCACAATAAAAAATATTTTGCATCTTCAAAGTGGTAGGCATGTTGAGTAAATCAAATGATACAACCCCCCCAAAAATCTATTTTAATTCCAGGTTGTAAGGCAACAAAATAGGAAAAATGCCAAGGGGGGTGAATACTTTCACAAGCCACTGTAAGTCATCAGCTTCACGTCAAACCAAACAGTGGCAAGCCCACTTGCATCAACGTGAATAATTCCTAATCATTTAGATTTGGAAACACTACAGATTGTATTGCATACTCTATAAAAACCTTTTTTACTTTTTGATTGAACAGATGTACTGCCTTCAATAAACTAAAAGTGCCAGTAACATGTCTGAATTCACTTAGTACAATGTCATTGTTGCTTTTGGTTACATGATCAAAACATTCTTGGCAATGTACTTTATGACAATATCAACAAAACGTTGAAAGAGCACTGACAAGGCGAGGTCAGTACAGGTGCATCAAAGCTGGGACCAAGAGAATGAAAAACAGTTTTTATCTCAAGGCCATCAGACTGTTAAACAGCCACCACTAACATTGACCGGCTGCTGCCAACATACTGACTTGAATCTCTAGCCACTTTAAATAATAGAAAATTGGATGTAACAAATATATCACTAGCCATTTTAAACAACTTTGTATATAATGTTTACATATCCGACATTACTCATATCAAATGTATACACTGTACTCTATACCATCTACTGAATCTTGCCTATGCCGTTCGGCTATCGACTCAAATCTCTAGCCACTTTAATAATTAAAAGTGGATGTAATAAATGTATCACTAGCCACTTTAAACGATGCCATTGATATGTTTACATATCCTACCCTACTCATCTCACATGTATATACTGCATTATATACCATCTACTGCACCTTGCCTATGCCTGTCAGCCATCGCTCAGCCATATATTTATATGTACATACTCGTATTCATTCCTTTACACTGTGTGAATAAGGTAGTTGTTGTGAAATTGTTAGATTACTTGTTAGATACTACTGCATGGTCGGAACTAGAAGCACAAGCATTTCACTACACTCGCATTAACATCTGCTAACCATGTGTATGTGACAAATACAATTTGATTTGACAAATATTATTTACACACAAGGTATCCTTAATGTATAACTATATATTGTGGAATCACTATTGTTGATTTACTTACCGAAATGCAGGTGGATGTCTTGTGCAGGTAGATGTCGTCAGATAGTATGACCAAAGATATTCACCACAATTAGGTGTATTTCAATTCTGTAAAATAGTGAACAGTTATAATCCTAGTGTTATCAAAAAGGTGGTATATAATGTGGTCGTCACAATAAGCGGACGACTACAGAAAATTTAGGAGGATGTCAAAGGATTATCAAATTCAATTAGTAAAGAGCCAAAAGCAAGGATTGCGATCCACTTCCTTTTTTACACCGTGCCGCGCTCCAGACTGAGCATGTGAAGGACAGGTACGGAAAGCGTATTGGACACTCTTTATTTGTCTTTCGCAATTTTAGTAATGTCATGGAAGTAATGCGACTACATTATCTAAGTATAATGCAACTGGTTTAATTAAAATGTCAAAAGTGTGTTTATTTTGTAATTGCAACATAAATATTATTTAATAAACAACTTTCTGGTTTCATTTTTTTGAGTGTAGCAAAAAGACAGTACTAGACAACAACAGTTTAAGACAAAAGGTATACATCTAGGAGATATCAGAAGTCCTCTAGCTATAGATGGGAGTTCTGTTTTCTCCAGCCACAAACTGCCACAAACTGACTGCAACTACGGAAGCACAATGAAAATATCCGCCTCAGCTCTAGAGGGAGAGAGAGACAGACAGGGGGCTCAGAAGATGGCAAGATAGAGTGAGAACAGATGAATAGTACAGAGTGAGAGAGAGAAAGGCAGATAGATGTTATCAGACATGGCCAGACAGGACTAGTGGATACAGAGACTCATATCAGATCAGATCTGCTCATTTCAGGGTCAACACTGCCTTGACAAAGAGAGGCAGAGAGATATATAGAGAGGCAATAGAGGGTTATCAAATCCCCAGTGCCCCAGTCCTTGTGAACATCTCTCTGTTTCTGCTGACATTAGCTTTTAAGTGGTGGGAGCTGAGTCATGAGAGGGGAGAGGAAGGAGACAGAGAAAGAAAAAGAAAACGAGAGAGAGAGAGAGAGAGAGAGAGAGGTATATGCTGGCGTTCTGACTGCTGTCCGTGGTGCTGAAAGAATAGAGGGAAGTGCTCAGGATGAGAGCTAAACACTTGTGCACAAAATGGCTGCTTGCCAGTCATTAGTTTCCACAATGGCAATGTTCTCTCAGCCTGACTCAGGGCAACCGCTTACAACAAATTCACAGCACTACGCTAAACAGCTAGCATGGTAGGACTGTGGGGCTTTTTGGCACAAAATGTCTGCTAATAACTGTCAGCGTCCTCCCTGGCAATGATTTAAATGCTTGCAACTGTTAAAACAAACAAGCAGAACAATGCTAAACTGCTAGATATTCTGCGCTTTCGGGTTCAATAGCCCCAGAGAGTAGAGCAATCAGACATAGTTTAATAGAACTACTAGGGGGGAAAAAGACAGGAAGATAAATTATGGGGTAGGTGGGGTGGGCTTGGTGTCGAAAAAACAAAATATCCTTGTGAATGGGTCCGATTCTGACAAATTGTAATTTTGGCATAAAAGAGGCTCCTATAAATGCAAATGTGTGTGTAATGATTGTAACTTTCTACAGTGCCTTCGGAAAGTATTCAGACCCTAAAATGGATCAAATAAATAAATAAAAATCAGCAATCTACACACAATATCCCATAGTGACATAGCGAAATGTTTGCAAATGTATTACAAATAATAAATATAAATATCCTATTTACATAAGTATTCAGACCCTTTCCTTTGAGACTCGAAATTGAGCTCAGGTGAATCCTGTTCCCATTGATCATCCTTGAGACATTTCTACAACTTGATTGGAGTCCACCTGTGGTAAATTCAATTGATTGGACATGATTTGGAAAGGCACACACATGTCTGTATAAGGTCTCACAGCTGACAGTGCAAGTCAGAGCAAAATCCATGTGGTCTAAGGAATTGTCTGTAGAGCTCCGAGAAGGGATTACAGATCTGGGGAAGGGTACCAAATCATTTCTTCAGCATTGAAGGACCCCAAGAACATAGTTGCTTCTAGCATTCTTAAATGGAAGAAGTTTGGAACCACCAAGACTCTTCCTAGTCTGCCCGGCCAAACTAAGAAATCGGGGGAGAAGGGCCTTGGTCAGGGAGGTGAACAAGAACCTGATGGTCACTCTGACAGAGCTCTAGAGTTCCTCTGTGGAGATGGGAGAACCTTCCAGAAGGACAACCATCTCTGCAGCACTCCACCAATCAGGCCTTTATGTTAGAGTGGCCAGACAGAAGCCACTTCTCAGTAAAAGGCATGTGACAGCCCACTTGGAGTTTGCCAAAAGGCACCTAAAGACTCTCAGACCATGAGAAACAAGATTCTCTGGTCTGTTGAAACCAAGATTAAATTCTTTGGCCTGAAAGCCAAGCGTCTGGTGGAAAACTGGCACCATCCCTACGGTGAAGCGTGGTGGCAGCATCATGCTGTGGGGATGTTTTTCAGTGGCAAGGACTGGGAGACTAGTCAGGATTGAGGTAAAGATTAACTGAACAAAGTACAGAGAGATCCAACAGGACAATGACCCTAAGCACACAGCCAAGAAAACACAGGAGGGTCTTCTGGACAAGTCTCTGACAAGTCTCTGAATGTCCAGAGTCCGGACTTGAACCCGATCGAAAATAGCTGCGCAGCAACGCTCCCCATCCAACCTGATATACCTTGATGGGATCCGCAGAGAAAAATGGGAGAAACCCAAATATAGTTGTGCCAAGCTTATAGCGTCATACCCATGATGACTCAAGGCTGTCATCGCTGCCAAAGGTGCTTCAACAAAGGACTGAGTAAATGATAAGCCCACCCACTTGGGATCCAGGACCAGCCAATCAACATGAGTTTTTCCCCACAAAAGGTCTATATTACAGACAGAAACATTCCTAAATTCAATAATAAATAAAGACAATACAAGTCAAAGTTGTGTCTAGTAAAATTGTAATGCCGAGTGCCAGGTCTCTCTACAATTAGATACATCAGTATCAAGCCGGTCTGTCAGTCTGGACTTAATCACATCATCTTGAAAGTCTTCATGTGCTGACTCCATATATGTTTCGGTGAACACATAGTCACTGTTCTATTACCAATGGCAGTTCAGTCCCACATTGTGGATGTCGTGACTGCCAGGCCTCTCTCCATTCAGAGATGTCAGTATCAAGTCTCAGAATTCCTTGACAGCATCTTGCAAGTCTCCAAGTGTTGTCCTCATAGATGCATCTGTGAACACATACCCAGTCACTGTTATATTACCAATGGCAGTTAGGATAGGTGACATTTGACAAACAAACATACAGTATACTATGTTGAAGTTTGAACAGGTGAGACTAAACCTACTTAGAGGTGTGACTGGAGGTAAGGTGTTTGCTAGTGTCCCATGGCAGCGTAGATCAGCTCCTGGCACCTCATCAAATATACTGGCCAGTCACACACAGAGCACTGATTACATTATCGATAGTGGTTATGATTAGTATGGTGGAACCAACCTGATTGCTGCCTTCACCTTCCTACACTTCAGATATCATGACATTTGAAGTGAAATACAATGGTAAATGCAGCAATCACGCTGCACTAGTCTAGATTATGAAGGTGAATTGGGACAAAACTTGAAAATGTTTTGAACGTTGACCAGGTCAAATGTCACCAACCTGATTCAAGTGTCGTTCCTCTTTCATTTATAGGAATGCTCACAGCGAAGGCATGTCTTGGTTGCAAACAGGACATCACTCTGACAACTGTAGCAGGCAATCCTCATAAACAATGTACTTCCTCATCTTATGAGGTGGTGTTGATTGGGAGGGCCTATGACAGGGTGATGCAATAGACAGACAAGTGGTAAATTGCATTTTGTTATAAAGAAAGAACAAAGCTTTTTGCTAATGTACTTCTCAACCAAAATGACTCAACTACTTGTAACTGCTTGGCTGGGTAATTGACCTACTAGTTAATCAACTTTTAACATAAGACACATTATCGTTGTGGATGAAGCCACCTGTATCATCTGGGCAGTAACTCAGGTCAAGCTAATTCTATACTTTAACGGGGTATGCACAAAAACACAAGAAAGAGAGAGAGCTCAACATTACTTTTAAACTACTCAATCAGCGTGAGGAGTGAAGTCTCTAATGGGCATTGTCTAGAGCAGCGAAGTCAGGTATAGCTTCTGACGTCGCTATGCGCAGGATTGCTGAGAGGGGAGTCAGTAAGAGATTATCTGTGCCTTGACTTGTTATATTTCATCACTGAAAATGTCTGTTCACATACATAGATTGACCCAAACTGTACAAACATCTTCTGAGCATGACTCCTAAACTTTGGAAAGTTTTGTTCATCGAGAGATGCATAGAACCTCATCAGTGACATTGTTTTGAATAGTTCTCCAATCACTGCATCAGATTGAAGATCGATAAGCTCAAGTTGCAGGTCAGTGGGAGCGTTATCCACATTGAAGGTGAAAGGAGCGGAAACCAACAGCATGTCATTTTCCAACACTTTGAAATCCTCAAAACAACAAGAATGCTCACCGTTCAAAGCACGCAGCAGCAATGTATACTTCTCCTGCTGGTAATCTGATAGGGAACAGACTAGTTGTGTCAGGAGGTGGGTGAGATTGTTGGCTTCTACTTCGCAGGTCAGGAGGAGTAATTTTCCCTTGAAGGCTTTGACAAGGCTGTACATCTGATGTGCAAAAATGCCCTTCCCTTGTAGATTGGAATTCAGTTCATTCATGAGGGCCATGATGTCCACGGTGAAAGAAAAATCAGCCGTCCATTCTTTATCTTGCAGTTGAGGGAAATCCACATATTTTCCTTTCATTTGCAAAAACTCAGCAATCTCTGACTTCAGGTCCCACACCCTTTTATGCACCTTCCCCAAACTCAGCCATCTCACGTTTGTGTGGTAGGGGAGATCTGCATGACCCAACTCGGTCTCTTCCAACAGTGAGACAAACTGCCTGTGGTATTTAAAAATGTTGCTCTTATGAAGTTTACCAATTTAGTATCTAGCTAGCTCTATCTAGCTAGCTTGCCTCGATAGCATTATCAAATGATAACTTTGCATAACCAGCAGTATCTAGACCGTTATCTAGCTAGCTACCTACACTAGCGTTAGTTAAAATGTTAGCTAGCCTGCCTCACTTTATAAAAATACAGCTACCTACATAACCAGCAATATCTTTATCTAACATCGTTAGCTAAGTTATACCATAGGTATATTCCAGAGGTCCTTCCAGTATCTCTAGTTATACTCACCATCGCTGGTTGTTGCGCACCAAGCTAGCATTACTGGTGCAGGCTAGGGAACGGACGAACTCCAACCACCTATTCTGCATACTAGGGTCCTTCGGCTGGAAGCATGCATTGTCGGCCAAGAGCCGGAGGCATGGTCAATCCATATAGAGCTTTTCAGTCTCTAACGGCCGTGATCCTTTGAATGCGTTGGTGGTGATGAAACACCGGAGCCCCATTCAATGAAGGGAAGCGAAGTGGGCTGAGGGGAGATTTGCACGTGGAGCTTGGCAAAAGTGAGCATGAATTGTTGACATAACTGTTCTCCATAACTGCCTCATTGTGAACCACTCCCTATTAAAAACAGACATATATAGGAGTAAGATTGCAGTACCTATTGCTTCCACTGGATGTCAACAGTCTCTAGACAGTGTTTGATGATGTTTAGTTGCTCTGGATAGTAATAGAAGAAGAATTTCGAAGTGGTCATCGGATGTAAACAGAAGAGGATGCGTTGCTCACGGGCTCACTGTGGCTGTGGTTTTTCCTTTCCTATCGTCCAGTTTATAATCCGGTTGAAATATTATAGTAAATATACATGTGTTCCTAAGGATACATTATCAATGATGTTTTATTGTTCTTGGACAAGTGTATAGGTATAGGTTGAACGTGTACTCTTCACGGTTCAATGGGCGAGTGGACGCTGTATTTTATGATCATAACGCGCCAACCAAACTGAGATTTATGGATACAATAAATGACTTTTTCTAACAAAAGAACCATTGGATGTCTTCGTTGGACACTTGGGAAGCCCTCAGCAGAAGTTCTTCAAAAGGCAAGGGATTTGTTTTCGCGGTGAAATGTGTTTTTTTGTGAACCACGATAGTTTATGAATTTATGATAATGGAAAAATATTGGAGGTGCTACCCTCAAACAATCAAATGTTGTGCTTTTGCCGTAAAGCCTTTTTGAAATCTGACAACGCTGTGATATTGCCAAGAAGCAGAGCTTTTGATGACTATGCAACACTTGTATATTGATGAATGTTTAATAATTCAACTTTTGGATTTTGAATTTGGCGCCTTGCATTTCACTGGGTAGTGTCGCTAGCGCCCCACCACTAGCGCCCCCACCACTCCCTAAGTAGTTAAAGTGGGCTTTAAGGCCCATTTTAAAAGTTCTGAGTGATTGAGCAGCTCTCAGATGGTCAGGGAGAGCATTCCATAGTCAGGGGCAAGGGAACAGAAGGCTCGGTCCCCCATTGTTCGGAGACGTGTCTTGGGGACTTGAAACAGTAGGAAGTGGCTGGAGCGAAGAGTGCGAGATGGCTTGCTGAATAAGATGAGGTCGCTGATGAGGTCACATTCAAGGCTTTAAATACAAGCATGAGGAATTTGCCGGAGTTGACCTGTACGGTAGCCAGTGCAGATGGGCCAGGATTGGGGTGTGTGGTCTGACTAGGGCTGTGGCAGTCATGACAATTTGTCAAGTGTGAGAGAAATGATTTACCTGCTTTGTTTAATATTAATAGTTAACAATTATACGCTTAACATTGTTAAAGAGATTTTTTATATCTTGCAATACTGAGAAAGGATGGTTCCCCCATCTCTGCTCCCTGCAGCTGGTCTGGGCGTAACGTCAAGGTCATGGGGTGACTCAGAGATAACTTGCAGCTTGGGATATAGATCAACTTGAGGAACAAAATCAACCTGTGTTGTTACAAAATCATCTTCTGTCTCTGAGTAACTTGGTCACGCGGCACATAAGACAAAGAACCTCTGAGAGTGACCACAGTTCTTTGGTCCATCCTGTTCTTTTACTAATCTTTCAAGGGCACAGCTGTGGAGATTTGAGGTGAACAGAGTCTGGCTTGAGCAATGTTAACAATTCTATTGACAGAAAGGAGTAACATTATGTGCCCTATGACCTCACACCCCCGATATACATAGTCACAATAAGAAACAAGGTTGCTTATGACCTGCAGGGGAGGGATGGAACCAGCCGTGACCAATAATGTTTAGGTCTGCTATAAAATACCCTGTATTCTCTGTAAGATTTTAAGTTCTCGGTCACACACTCGAGTGTAGTATCGGCCAGCATCCTTATTGAAATTCGTATAATAAAGATTGATTCTTTGAAGAAATGACAAGTTCTCTCTCACTTGATTAGAATTTCCACAACATTCATGGCGACGAGGATGGATCACTATCTCTGTCTGCTGACCACTCCTGTGGACCAGGGTCAACCGTGCACAGGAATCACTCGAGGTGTGATTTAAGGCAATCCGCACTTCACTAAGAGAGCAGTAAGGGACCTGACCATGGTCCTGCAGAGGGGGCCGGCGGACGGATACAGGATCTTGAACAGAGACAAATTGAACAGGGTGAGAGTAACATTTGTTGGAAACAATGAATAAAAAACGAAGCTGTGAACGTACTGTCGTTTTAGAGAACATGAGATCCTGATGGTATTGTCATAATAAAGAGGGAGTGGTGACCGTACTGCCCTAGAGTAAAAGATGGAGTCGTGACCGTACTGCCATTCGATTATAAGATTTTGAAGCAATCGTCATAATAGAAAGGAAGTTCTGATGATACTGTCCTAAGAGGAGAAAATACGGAGTCGTGAACGTACTGCCGTTGTAAGGAGAGTATAGTAAGATGCAAATGTGCAAATTATGTAATTCCAGGTACAGCCCTGATGTAGAAATGCATAGACATATTTCTACAGCATATTAAAATATTGATGAAGTATGTTTGGGAACAGAACTGTGTGAATGTGATATGAGAGTTTTGTGTGGGGTGGAAATAAGTGTTAAGCTGGAGTTTCCGTAATAAGAGATTGCAATTTGGATAATAAGTTTAGATATATAACGTTATATGGGGATTCTGTGAAGATATAAAAAAAAGATACATTGTATGTATGTATAATCGATTACTGGAGATTTTATGAAGTAATAATGGAAATAATATACAAACTTGCATACCCAAACGTAGACGTACGTAAGGGGTGAGAAAAGTATTCTGAGTTGGTCCCTTTATGGATCATTTGACGGAGATTGGTGATACTATATACAGTAAATGTTGGAGTGGTTTAAAACACAAATGATTAAAGAGTGAAGGGAGGACAGTGGCCTCCCTGTTAAGAGAAGTTATTATGTTTTGTTTTGTCTATCATTTAAAACGTTTTGCAACGTTAGACAGAAAGACTGAGGTAGAGTATAGTAGAGATTGTAGAGTGAAACAAGTGTTTGAGTGGAAGAGAAATGTACTGGGTGATGGTGATTGAGAGGGCTTCTGAGTTAAAGTAAACAGATGTAGACTAGTGAAAGTAACAAAGAAAGTGGGAAAGAAAGGAAATGGGAAGTAAGAATTCAAATGTTGAATTGTTTGGACTGATTAAGATTGAACAAAATGTTTATTTTCTCCTTTAGGAGAGGATGGGGTGTCCCTATCTCTCCCTTTAAAATGTTTCCCGAGGCTGTTGCCTTGGGAGAGCAGTTAGTGAAATCTCTGCAAAGAAACACTTTAAGGCTATTTTCTGGTAATTGTGTCGTTATTATGTGCCAGATTTTAAGACTACAAAATGTTATAATTGGGATATTTCCGGGATTTACTTGTCATTTCAATAGGCATAGGGTCTATGTTACTGACTGACATCTGGGTTTATGGTTGTGGTTTAACTTTGCCATGGTTTGCTTAGACAGCCTACTGTAGCCTGGGTAAGATGTCGGCGGGATGTGGTCTGAACGATGTAGCAGCTTGCTTAGTTCAAATTGACAGACTAATTTGTTCAACATAAATAGCGAGGCGATTTCGAGGTACGACGTTTTTGTGTTGCCTAATAGCCTGTTAGAATTGGCTACTGAGAATGGGGTCATAATGTCAATCACTGAATCAAATATTAATCATATGGATATGAACTGAATATATGCTTGTCAACAACAGCAAGTGTTTGTTTTATTACCTGTAGTCTAATCAGAAGGGACAGTTACCTAAATCTAATGCATTCTAATGACAATTGCTCTAGAGCTGTGACCATGATCATAATTGATAACTAAACATGGGTATTAGTTATTACATGATAAAACAAGGCTACAACAGCAATGAATTGAAGTTGTGGGCAGTAAGAGGCTCTAGTATTGTGAACTATTTTTAGCTTCCACCGAAATGAATCTTTTCTCTTAGGAATTGTCACGACTTCAGCCCGAAGTCGGTCCCTCTTCTTTTTCAGGCGGTGTTCGGCGTTCGTCGTCACCGGTTTTTTAACCATCACCGATTTCTTCCTGTGTGTCTATTGGTTTTGGTTTTGATTGTTCACACCTGTTTGTATTTCTCCCAATCACGCCCCTGTTATATTTCCTCCCTTTTCCCATCTTCCCTTGCGCGTGATTGTTTGACGTTTGCAGAGCAGTTTGCTACAGTTCTTAGTCTTGCTCTGTGAGGATATTTGATTTATGTTTTCGGTACTCCGGGTAGTTGTATTTGACACCTGTGTCTGTCGGTGTATCTAGATTGTGTGAGTATTGTTTTACCAGTGTGCCTTTATGTTCTCTGGCGACTGTATTAAAAATACTCTATACTCAACATACCTCCTGCGCCTGACTCCTTCCACACACCACGGACAAAACAGGAATTGGCTGATTTATTTTATAAATTTGGCGCATTACATGTTAATCATAAAATAAGACATTTAATATGTGTGAAGCAGAAAGTGAATATCCAACAGAGGTTGGTAATAAAATATAGAGCAACATTGTAGACTAAAATGAAAACATTGCCTTCTAATGAGGAGAGAATAATCATGTTTGGTTTGTTTTGTTTTCTAAACCTTACGATAGGTGACAGTGATGTAGACATTGATAAGGAGGGTTGATGTAAACTTAATGAGTGTTGACAGTATGTGAATGATATGTTATTAGTGCTTTTTTGGATAGCACTCTAACAATGCCATATTTTTGTGATTTGAAGAAACTGAGGTTTCAATACAAGGTTAAATGATAGCGAATGGAGGATGCTTTTCCCATGGTTCATTTTCTTGCCAGCCAGGTTGGCTATACTCCTGTTTTAAAGAGAAGCAACATCCTTAATACTAGGAAAGTTGAGAAAAAATATAGTAGGCCTAGCCTATAGAAATCTGATGGGATCCTCTTCATTTTAGAAATCAAATCAAATTTTTATTTGTCACATACACATGGTTAGCAGATGTTTATGCGAGTGTGGTGAAATTCTTGTAAAGAGGCCATCACTCTGTTTTCTCCCGCAATTGCATAGCGTATAGAAATATTGAGCAATATGAGCTCATGGGCTCTCATGAAGTGTTTGATTAGATTTTCGATTACATTTGCATTGATGTAAGAGTGATTAGAGGGACAATAGAGTGCTGAGTACCAGACAGTTAACAAGTTTGGTAGGCTACTAATGGCCATAAGCAGCATCAGAGCTTGGAGAAGCTTAACTACCGTGACTAAACGGTCACATGGAATTTGACTGCAGTCATGACTCGTGACCGCCGTTGTGGTGGTAATATGGTCACTGTAACAGCCCCAGGTCTGAGTTCTTGGTCCTGGTCAGGACCCTGACAGAACTGTTCTGGATTAGTTGGAGCCTCTGTAGTGATTTGGCTGGGAGGCCCCCAAACAGTGCATTGCCGTAGTCGATCCGAGAGAAGATGAAGGCGTGGATGAGTTTCTCTGCATCTGGCTGTGAGAGTGATGGTATGACTTGGGCAATGTTTTTAAAATAGAAAGATTATGTTTGATCCATTTTAGTTTTTTGTGGGCATCGAAGGACAGAGAAGGATCACACTTTATAGGTTGGAGATGACAGAGCACAGGAGGATGTCCTGGGCAGATGTTTCCAGCACTGGGGACCTGCTTGGGTGACCCAATAAGCATAGAGGAGGATGCAAGGAGATCCTGAATCAGCAGCCATCAGTAGGTATTTGGTAACTTTAACCAGAGCTGTTTCGGTGCTGTGCAAGGCCCAGAAGCCAGACTAGAAAACCTTGTACAACAGATTAGATGAAAGATGCATTTGAAGCTGGTTTGCAACCACTTTCTCCAGGAGTTTTAATAGGAAGGAGAGGTTGGAGATGGGCCTGTAGTTGGATAGGATTCCCTGGTCAAGGTTGAGTTTCTCCGGTAAGGGGGTGACTTCAGCTGTTTTGAAGATCGATGGTACCTCTCCGGTTAGCAGGGACTTGTTGATCAGGGTGGTGACAAACATAAGCAGGCTAGTTGAGCAGGTTTTGATTAGGGATGTAGGGATAGGATCAAGGGAGCAAGTGGTGGCCTTCATTTTAGAGATGATTGACTTTCTATAAAGTTTCTGAGGGGAGGTGTAGTCTGGGTTGTGGGCTCAGGAGGTGGGTTGCAGCCTTCCTAGAGGCCATGATGTTCGTCTTGTCGGTGTCTTTTTTTATTGAACATTTCTGAGAATTGATTGCACTGCTCAGATTAGGCTGCAGGAGGGCATAACTGTGCAAGGTTGAAAATGTGGTTGATGATAGAGAACAGGGTTCTGGGGTTACCTGCAGAGTAGAAGCCTAATCATGCTGCTTTTAAGGCAGCAGAGTAGCGTGCCTGGTGGTCTTTATAGACCAGTAGGTGGATAGTGATGCCATCCAACGTCCAATGTCTCTCAAACTTACGGCCATGAGTCTTCATTCTGCGCATTCATCAGTGAACCAAGGAGACAAGCTTTGGAATGTTACTTCACATGTTCTATCAGGGGCAACGATGTTCAGGATATTAGTCAATGTGCTGTTATACAGATTGACCATGTAATTGAGGGCCAGCTCACTGCAGTCAGATTCAAAGGTGGGTTGGACATGTTCCTGAAAAAGAGATGGGTTGAAGAAAAACCCCACACAAATCTGGCCCGTATGATGCATTTTGGGTGGAGCTTTCCTTTCTAAGTTTCCTCAGCTTAAAGGTCCTAAATTATGTCACCATTGCCCTTGATTCTAAGCAATGTTGTGGTGCTATTTTTATTGACTTGGCCAATGCTTTGATACGGTAGACCATTCAATGCTTGTGGGCCGGCTAAGGACTATTGGTGTCTCTGAGGGGCTTTTGACTTGGTTTGCTAACTACCTCTCTCAAAAAGTGCAGTGTATAAAGTCAGAATATCTGCTGTCTCAACCATTGCCTGTCACCAAGGGAGTACCCCAAGGCTCAATCCTAGGCCCCACACTCTTCTCAATTTACATCAACAACATAACTCAGGAAGTAGGAAGCTCTCTCATCCATTTATATGCAGATAATACAGTCTTATACTCAGCTGGCCCTTCCCTGGATTTTGTGTTAAACGCTCTACAACAAAGCTTTCTTTGCCCTTAACCTTGTTCTGAAACACCTCCAAACAAAGGTCATGCGGTTTGGTAAGAAGATAGTAATCACACCGGTGGGGTGAGGGGCAAACTCTTGAGGGTTTAGAGCTTGAGGCAGTCACCTCATGCAAGTACTTTGGAGTATGGCTAGAAAGTATACTGTCCTTCTCTCAGTGCATATCAAAGCTGCAGGCTAAAGTTAAATCGTAATCGCTCCTCTTTCACCCCAGCTGCCAAACTAAGCCTGATTCAGATAGCCATCCTACCCATGCTAGATTAAGGAGACATAATTTATAGATTGTCAGATAAGGGTGCTCTCGAGCGGCTAGATGTTCTTTACCATTCGGCCATTAGATTTTCCACCAACGCTCCTTATAGGACACATCGCTGCACTCTATACTCTTCTATAAACTGGTCATCTCTGTATACCTGTCGCAAGACCCACTGGTTGATGCTTATTTATAAAACCCTCTTAGGCCTCACTCCCCCCTATCTGAGATACCTACTGCAGCCCTCATCCTTCACATACAACACCCGTTCTGCCAGTCACATTTTGTTAATGGTCCCCAAAGCACACACATCCCTGGGTCGCTCCTCTTTTCAGTTCGCTGCAGCTAGCGACTGGAACGAGTTGCAAAAAACACTCAAACTGGACAGTTCTCAATCTCTTCATTCAAAGACTCAATCATGGACACTCTTACTGACAGTTGTGGCTGCTTCGCGTGATGTATTGTTGTCTCTACCTTCTTGCCTTTGTGCTGTTGTCTGTGCCCAATAATGTTTGCACCATGTTTTGTGCTGCTATTGTTGTGCTACCATGTTGTCATGTGGTGTTGCTACCATGCTATGTTTTTGTCTTAGGTCTCTCTTTATGTAGTGTTGTCTCCCTTGTCGTGATGTGTGTTTTGTCCTATATTAAAAAAATGGAATCCCAGCCCCCGTCCCCGCAGGAGGCCTTTTGCCTTTTGGTAGGCCGTCATTGTAAATAAGAATTTATTCTGAACTGATTTGCATAGATAAATAAAACAAGTCACTATCTGTTCCTGTAGAAAAAGCCAACTTTTAATCTTAGCTTATTTTCCAGCTCATCTATATATGTTTTTTTTTAAACATCAAATCCGTATAAATCCAAATGCCTAAGCATTTATATGCGGGCACACGTTCGATTGGAGAACCTTCTAATGAGTGAATATGTAGTTCTTCTGAAACATTCTTACGGGAGTTTGAAAACAACAGGTATTTAGTTTTGCCTGTATTAAGCATAAGTTTGAAATCAGCAAGGGATTCCTGCATAGCTATAAATTCTGACTATAGTTTTGACACAGCCAGATCAATAGTAGCATAAGAAACAGTATGACATTTTAACAGATTGACCAATGTGTTTATATAAATAGTCAAGAGACTAGGTCCCAATATCGTCCCCTGTGGTACACCTTTATGTACATCAAGGAATTCAGATTTAACCCCATACATCACGATGGCGTAAAATTCTGTCACTAAGATAATCATAAAATCATGAACAGGCGTCAGAGCTCAGACCTATCAAGGACAACTTATAAAAAAAATAGAATGATAAACAGCTTTTGACAGCTTCACAAACAAAGCAGCACATTTTATTTTAATATCTAAAGTATTGACAAGATCATTATTAACTAAAGTGGTTACCCTAATAATGCTATGACCAGGCCTAAACCCTGATTTGTTTACCTTCAAAATAATTTTCTCATATGAAAAAAGAGCAATGTTGTACATTTACCAAGGATTTATAGAATTGTAGCTAGGCAAGCAAGCATTGAAATGGGGCGATAATTATTAAGATCACTACTATCCCCGCCTTTAAGGAGTGGCAGCGCAAGAGCTGATTTCAATACTTTTGGAATATTTCCTGAAAACAATGTTCAATAAAGAATGTGCGTTATTGAGCCAACAATGATGGGTGCTGCACACTTAAGCAGACCGGGACCCAATTGGTCAGCCAATGTGTATTTCTTGTTGTCTGTTGCTAGCAAAGCATCCAATACTTATTTTTCTGTAAATAGCCTAAAAGAAAAGCCTTGACTATAATTTATCTGATCATTCCGCAATTTTCCCCTGTCAGCATCAAGCCCAATGCCATTGTGAATAGGCAGAGAGGAGGAAGTCGAACCCTTCAGGGATTTGACAGTTTTCCAGAATTTAGCTGGGTCCCCATTACAATCCGAAAGAGCGGATATAATATAAAAACAGATTTAGCTTTTCTGATTTGTCTAACACAAAGATTCCTCAGTTGCTTAACAGCTTGCCAGTCATCTCTTTCTTGAATGACTTCTGATAATTCCGGAGTGTACCAGGCATTCACTTTACCTTTAATGCTTAACGGGATTAGCAGCTGAGGGGTCGGTTTTGGAGAGTCTGGCGTGCCTAAAGTAAAATCCTTTCCACTCAGGCTCAGAAAATAGGATATGCACATAATTAGTACTATTGGATAGGAAACACTTTGAGGTTTCCAAAAGTGTTAACATTTTGTCTGTGAGTGTAACAGAACTCATTTGGCAGGCAAAAACCAGAGAAAATTCCATCCGGAAATTTCATTCTGGTGGCTTATGGCTCACTTAGAGAGACTGCCTATTAAAAAGTATTTATACCAGGACACTGAATGTAGTACCTAATGCACGTTTGGCTGAGCGGTCCACTTTATTTGACTTATATAACGTTTAGGTGACCATCCAAGTGAAAGATTATCACTTTTATTCATAAAAGATAAGCTAAGGTTGCATTTTAATTGGTTTTTGTTTTGTTGAGGGAAAGTTTATAGGTTTAAATGAACGCGTTCACTTCACGTTGGATTTTCTGAACACAAGGTGCCAACCAAACAGAGATTTAAGGATATAATAAATGACTTTTTCTAACCAAATACCCATGGATTGTCTTCGTTGGACACTTAGGAAGCCCTCTGCAGAAGTTCTACAAAAGGTAAGGCACAGGTTTTCCCTGTGAAATGCATTTTCTATCGACCGCGCTGGCTAAAGATTTCATGGTTATGGAAAATATTGAAGGTGCTACCCTCAAACAATCAAATGTAGTGCTTTCGCCGTAAAGCCTTTTTGAAATCCGACAACGCTGTGATATTGCCAAGAAGCAGAGCTTTTGATGAGTATGAAACACTTGTATATTGGTGCATTTTTAATAATTCAACTTTTGGATTTTGCCTTGCATTTCACCTGGATTTTGCCTTGCATTTCACGCTAGTGCCCCACCACTCCCTAAGAAGTTAACGTTGGCTAACGAGCCAGCCAGCTAACGTTAGCTAGTTAAACAACAATGAACAAAGTGGCACCAATGCCACAGGGCTGGGAGCTAACCAACCAGGTCCAATGTTAGCTAGATAACGTTAGGCTCTAACTAGAAAAGCAAACGGCTCTGGGAAACAAATAATAATGTCAGCTAGGGAGCCAGCCAGCTAACATTAGCTAGCTAGCTAACAGTGCACTTTAGCTTGAAATGAAACCCCTTTCTGTCAAAATTAGAAACGTGTAATATCTGAAAATGTAGCTAGCTAACGCTAGATTATCTTACCTGTATACATCAACATGCATCATGGACGCGTCTCCCTGTCAGGAATGCCATACCACGGTTTCCCTTAGTTTGAGGATGTTATCCGAAGACAGGTGTTTTCTCCATCTCTTTAGCTATCATACTCTAATTCCACTGATTTCAAAACTTTATCCTCCAGAAAATGGATAGCAACACTTAGCATGCAGCTCCACTACACAATAAATTCTTTAAAAAGCCATGTTCGACAGGATTCCCAACACAGACTGACGAGCTCAAATAGACAGACGCCTTCAATATGGCAGATCAATCCGAACTCCTCTTTCAGAATGTCCAGCCCACTCATTATCTCATCCAATCATGGCTAGTGGGAAGGTTGCTCACTTTTTCTGTAGCTTAACCAACAGGGCTCGTAATTTAACCATTTTATTCGTATTTACAGATGGCATACACGTTTGGTATTAAAGCACATGAAAGTTCACATGTTCGAGAATGCATTTCTGCCAAAATAACGCATTTTGATAAAAAACGTTCAAACGTTCAAATGGCTCGAGACTTGCGACATACGCCTAGTTTCCTGAATCGGGTCACAATTGATGGTCCTATAGTCCAGGATCATGTGGTAAGACACACAATATTTATTCCATGGGACAAAACTAGGTCCAGAGTATGACTGTGGCAGAGAGTAGGTCCGGAGGAAACGCCTGTTCTCAAGTCAACGCTGTTCAACGCTGGTCCGATCAATCTGATTCCACGGTGCAAGATTGCTTCGAGCACGTGGACTGGGATATGTTCCGGATAGCATCGGACAACAACATTGATGAATATGCTGATTCGATGAGCGAGTTTATTAGCAAGTGCATCGGTGATGTTGTACCCCATAGCAACTATTAAAACCTTCCCCAACCAGAAATCGTGGATTGATGGCAGCATTCGCGCAAAACTGAAAGCGCGAACCACTGCTTTTAACCAGGGTAAGCCGACCGGAAACATGACTGAATACAAACAGTGTAGCAATTCCCTCCGCAAGGCAATCAAACAAGCTATGCGTCAGTATAGAGACAAAGTAGAGTCGCAATTCAACGACTCAGACATGAGAGGAATGTGGCAGGGTATACAGTCAATCACGGACTACAAAAAGAAAACCAGCCCCGTCGCGGACCACGACGTCCTGCTCCTAGACAAACTAAACAACTTCTTTGCTCGCTTTTAGGACAATACAGTGCCACCGACATGGCTCGCTACCAAAACCTGCGGGCTCACTTATACCGCAGCCAACGTGAGTAAAACATTTAAATGTGTTAACCCTCCCAAGGCTGCTGGCCCAGATGGCATCCCTGGCCGTGTCCTCAGAGCATGCGCAGACCAGCTGGCTGGTGTGTTTACTGACATATTCAATCAGTCCCTATCCCAGTCTGCTGTTCCCACATGCTTCAAGAGGGCCACCATTGTTCCTGTTCCCAAGAAAGCTAAGGTAACTGAGCTAAATGACTATCGCCCCGTAGCACTCACTTCCGTCATCATGAAGTGCTTTGAGAGACTAGTCAAGGATCATATCCCCTCCATCCTGCCAGACACCCTGGACCCACTCCAATTTGCTTACCGTCCCAATAGGTCCACAGACGATGCAATCGCAATCACACTGCATACTGCCCTAACCCATCTGGACAAGAGGAAAACCTATGTAAGAATGCTGTTCATTGACTACAGCTCAGCATTTAACACTATAGTACCCTCCAAGCTCGTCATTAAGCTCGAGACCCTAGGTCTCGACCCAGCCCTGTGCAACTGGGTCCTGAACTTCCTGACGGGCCGGCCCCAGGTGGAGAGGGTAGGAAACAACATCTCCACCCCGCTGATCCTCAACACTGGGGCCCCACAAGGGTGCGTTCTCAGCCCTCTCCTGTACTCCCTGTTTACCCATGACTGCATGGCCAAGCACGCATCCAACTCAATCATCAAGTTTGCTGACAACACTACAGTGGTAGGCTTGATTACCAACAACGACGAGACGGCCTACAGAGAGGAGGTGAGGGCCCTCGGAGTGTGGTGTCAGGAAAATAACCTCTCACTCAACGTCAACAAAACAAAAGAGATGATCGTGGACTTCAGGAAACAGGAGAGGGAGCACCCCCCTATCCACATCGACGGGACAGTAGTGGAGAAGGTGGAAAGTTTTAAGTTCCTCGGCGTACACATCATGGACAAACTGAAATGGTCCACCCACACAGACAGCGTGGTGAAGAAGGCGCAACAGCGCCTCTTCAACCTCAGGAGGCTGAATAAATTCGTCTTGTCACCAAAAACACTCACAAACTTCTACAGATGCACAATCGAGAGCATCCTGTCGGGCTGTATCACCGCCTGGTACGGCAACTGCTCCGCCCACAACTTTCATCAAGGACAACAACCACCCGAGCCACTGCCTGTTCACCTCGCTATCATCCAGAAGACGAGGTCAGTACAGGTGCATCAGCTGGGACCGAGAGATTGAAAATCAGCTTCTATCTCAAGGCCATCAGACTGTTAAATAGCCATCACTAACATTGAATGGCTGCTGCCAACATACTGACTTAAATCTCTAGCCACTTTAATAATAGGAATTGGATGTAACAAATGTATCACTAGCCACTTTAAACATTTTTGTATATAATGTTTACATATCCGACATTACTCATAACAAATGTATATACTGTACTCCATACCATCTACTGCATCTTGCCTACGCCGGTCAGCCATCGCTCATCCATATATTTATATGTACATACCAGTATTCATTCCTTTACTCTTGTGTGTATAAGGTAGTTGTTGTGAATTTGTTAGATTACTTGTTAGATACTACTGCATGGTCGGAACTAGAAGCACAAGCATTTCGCTACACTCACATTAACATCTGCTAACCATGTGTATGTGACAAATAAAATTTGATTTGATTTGAGACATGTTGGACAAAACCCACTGAGTTGTGGCTCCGAAGCCTTTTGGAGTGGATCTGTGGACTTTCCATGTGAATATAGTCACCAAAAATTTGAATATTTTCTGCCATGACTACAAGGTCCAACAGGAATAGCCTACAGATGCCTGCCTCGTCACCAAGCAAGGAAGATATTTCTCATCAAATGCGATGAGTGTTATGGATTGGATAGGTTTCAGCCTGGTCGAGGCGGAGGATAATGAGAACAGGGTGGTGGACAAAGTCATGTAAGCAACAAAGTGAGGTAGTTTGTGCGGGCGATCAGATTGAACGGTTTCGTGCGTCTAATCAGCTATATTGTATGCAGAGAACATGGCATGAGTGAAGCGAGGTTGTAGATATAACGGGTTATTGTAAACTATGGAGCTAGACAGCTAGGTTTATTTTTTTTAAGTTTATAAACTTTTCCTGTGTTTGCCCCCCATTTATTAATAAATCCCCCATCATAGTAATATTTCCTCCATCATATCCCCCCCACGATACCTTCCACCATTTCCACCCACCCCCATGCACCTAAACCCCCAAATGAAATGAACACCCCCAACAAACCCCACTAAAATGGTTTCAACCAAATCTGTCAACCCTGCTCGTGCTACTGCTAGGCAGTAGGCTTGTATATGGTGTGAGGCGATAACATTTTATTTGCTTTGTGATTGGTCAAAAACTGTAAACAACTTGTCAAGTCATGTGCTAGGGTTCTTGTATACACTGTAACAAGCTCATGCAGATTTGTAATATGCTGAAAAGTGGCCAAACTAAGTTGATATTTTCCGGGTAATGGGCACAGCCATCTTTGACTTTGTTTATTTGTGTCTTATGCCGCATTCAAAACTACTTGGAACGCTGAAAAATAATGATCTTCACATCGGAAAGTCAGAGCTCTAGAAAGAGGCTCCGAGTTGGACGACCGTTCAAATCTATTTTTCCCAGTCGGAGCTCATTATTTTCAGTTCCCACTAGTTTTAAATACACTTAAATACAAGTTGGAAGTCTGAGATTTCTGATTTCCCAGTGGTTTTGAATGCGGCATTATAGTGAATTTGCATTCTGGGATTAGGGAGTTTTCGCAAACGTAAACAAACATGGCTGCCATCATTAAGAATGTAGCTGCTGTTAGCTTAGCTGACACGCATTTATTTTCTAAACAACATTACATTAGTCTCTCGTGCTCACCAGAGATGTGGTACATTGTAAACTAGTCTAGCTGTTAGGTCGCTAACATACGTTTTGTTTTTTGTCAGCGCAACCTGTTATTTAGACTGGTTTATTGAATGAGTTTGGCTGTGGAGCTGTTCCGTGTGATGCTTGGATGATGAAGTAAGCATTTATCTTTTACAATAAAAGGTCAAATTGAGGAATAAAGTTTAAGACCTTTATTTTCCATTAGTCCCAAAAATATTTAGATGCTGTTCAGACAACAATGGTGTTTAGACGCGTTTGTTGCGTCATACGTTCTGTTGCTACTGTTCCCATCACGTATTTGAGATCGTGCTGCAGGGACCACTCAACAATGATCTCAAATACGTGATTGTACGTGTCAAAGGGTTAAGGCCAACAATAGCGGAGTTGGGTGCAAGATGGGTGCAAGATTACAACTGACAACACCTTTGGCAGTATAGACAACAGTACGATGATAACGCTTAGAAAGGATGGGAGGTATTACCTGAGCGGGGCTTGGTCTGTCTCTGAGTCAATATCTTAACTTGGCCTTGAAATGTGAAGAGAAGGTCCAGGCTCCTATATGGTTTGGGTGGAGTCCATCATCTCTATAGACCATATTTTGTTTCCAAAAAGTGTCGAAATTGTCAAACGTTATGCCAACAGAGTGGCAGTAGTCTTTAAGCCAGATATAAAGAGCCATGAGCCTGCTGAACCATTCGCAGCCGCGACCCAACGACAGTACGGGACCCGAGATAATCGGCTGCTTTTCAAAGCCTTTCAGGTTGTTGATCAGCTCAATAAAATCCTGTTTCATTAGCTCTGATTTACTCTTTTGATATAATTGTATCCTACATGCACTACGACAGCAGCAGCCCTTGGCTGCTGATGTAGGACGGACTGAATAAATCCTGCGTTATCCTTCACCGTAGGGCCCGGGTAGCACAGAGTCTGCTCCAAGAAGGCAGTGGAGTAGAAAAGAAAAAGCTCTTAGAGTGGGACCTATCCAGGATACGCTGCAATATCTCAATTTGCTTACTCTGGTTGTCCAGCTGGATGACTAGTTCAGACATACAGTGGGGCAAAAAAGTATTTAGTCAGCCACCAATTGTGCAAGTTCTCCAACTTAAAAAGATGAGAGAGGCCTGTAATTTTCATCATAGGTACACTTCAACTATGACAGACGAAATGAGAAAAGGAAATCCAGAAAATCACATTGTAGGATTTTAAATTTATTTATTTGCAAATTATGGTGGAAAATAAGTATTTGGTCAATAACAAAAGTTTATCTCAATACTTTGTTATATACCCTTTGTTGGCAATGACAGAGGTCAAACGTTTTCTGTAAGTCTTCACAAGGTTTTCACACACTGTTGCTGGTATTTTGGCCCATTCCTCCATGCAGATCTCCTCTAGAGCAGTGATGTTTTGGGGCTGTCGCTGGGCAACACGGACTTTCAACTCCCTCCAAAGATTTTCTATGGGGTTGAGATCTGGAGACTGGCTAGGCCACTCCAGGACCTTGAAATGCTTCTTACGGCCACTCCTTCGTTGCCCGGGCGGTGTGTTTGGGATCATTGTCATGCTGAAAGACCCAGCCACGTTTCATCTTCAATGCCCTTGCTGATGGAAGGAGGTTTTCACTCAAAATCTCACGATACATGGCCCCATTCATTCTTTCCTTTACACGGATCAGTCGTCCTGGTCCCTTTGCAGAAAAACAGCCCCAAAGCATGATGTTTCCACCCCCATGCTTCACAGTAGGTATGGTGTTCTTTGGATGCAACTCAGCATTCTTTGTCCTCCAAACACGACGAGTTGAATTTTTACCAAAAAGTTCTATTTTGGTTTCATCTGACCATATGACATTCTCCCAATCCTCATCTGGATCATCCAAATGCTCTCTAGCAAACTTTAGACGGGCCTGAACATGTAATGGCTTAAGCAGTGGGACACGTCTGGCACTGCAGGATTTGAGTCCTGGCGGCGTAGTGTGTTACTGATGGTAGGCTTTGTTACTTTGGTCCCAGCTCTCTGCAGGTCATTCACTAGGTCCCCGTGTGGTTCTGGGATTTTTGCTCACCGTTCTTGTGATCATTTTGACCCCACGGGGTGAGATCTTGCGTGGAGCCCCAGATCGAGGAAGATTATCAGTGGTCTTGTATGTCTTCCATTTCCTAATAATTGCTCCCACAGTTGATTTCTTCAAACCAAGCTGCTTACCTATTGCAGATTCAGTCTTCCCAACCTGGTGCAGGTCTACAATTTTGTTTCTGGTGTCCTTTGACAGCTCTTTGGTCTTGGCCATAGTGGAGTTTGGAGTGTGACTGTTTGAGGTTGTGGACAGGTGTCTTTATACTGATAACAAGTTCAAACAGGTGCCATTAATACAGGTAATGAGTGGAGGACAGAGGAGCCTCTTAAAGAAGAAGTTACAGGTCTGTGAGAGCCAGAAATCTTGCTTGTTTGTATGTGACCAAATACTTATTTTCCACCATAATTTGCAAATAAATTCATTAAAAATCCTACAATGATTTTTTTCCCTCATTTTGTCTGTCGTAGTTGAAGTGTACCTATGATGAAAATTACAGGCCTCTCTCATCTTTTTAAGTGAGAGAACTTGCACAATTGGTGGCTGACTAAATACTTTTTTGCCCCACTGTATATTCCTCAATAAGCTGACAGTGTCAACATTCCACAATATTATCCCGGAACTGTGCAAAATAGGTGCAGCTCCTACATGGGATGAAACAATCACCGTAGTCTCTGAGGTGGTAGACAGCATTTTGGAAAAAGTCAGTTATAATCCACACAAAATAGGTTGGCAAGTTATCAGCTAAAAGTCAATCAATTAGATTGAATCACACAGTTCGTAGGATCACCACAGTTATAGGCAGCAAGCCAGAACCCAACCAGACTAGAAACCAGACAGTACTAGGACCCACAATAAACACAAGGAATGCACATAACTCAACAGCATAACAACAGCAAGGAGAGAGCGGTGACTTACTCAATGCGATTAAATGCCATCAATACAGCAACGCAACGGAGTCTGTGTTACCAGTATGATAGCCAGGAGAGAAGCACCTTGGAGGGCATATAGTTTCCAGTACAGGTCGGTGGGAGGGAGGCAAGGGCTACACCGGGCCACGGAAAAGTAAGAAAAAGTAGGCTAAACCAAATGGAGTTCGAGTTTGGCATTAGTCCAAAAATATGAAAGGCACAATGTCAAGTGGAAGGATGAAAGCAGCAGTAGGCAAGTGTCTGCTCAGATAATGCCCCAGTGCAGAGTAGGGTGCCGAGGTATATTCAAGTAGGCCTCAAAGGTTTCATCAGACCTGTTTTATTTATGTCTCCTTTTAAACTCTGTATGCAAAATTGCACTATTGTCCAGTGTGTTCACAGCCAGATAAAACAAAGCTAAATGGGGACAAATCCACAAAAAGCTTTTCTGACATAAACACTGACCAGACAAAAAAAGACATGCTTGCAGTCATCTTTAATGGTCCTCTTTGGGCAGTGGAGAGGAGTTGGAGCGGTCAGAGACACCTAGCTCGATGACAGGGACATCGCCAGTGATAATGAGGTCCAATGTGTGTCCACGGTTGTGGGTGGGGAACATTTACGTGTTGCACACGGTTTAGACAGTCCAGCAGATTAAGGAAGTCAGCAGCCTTAAAGCACTTGAGTGAGTCAACATGGATGTTAAAGTCTCCCAAAATTATATTGTTGGAGGGGGTTGGGCATACAGAGGTTATTAGTTCAGAAAACTCAGTTAGAAGAGGTGCTTGTCTTGGGGGCAATGGTAAACAAGAATAACAGTAAGAGCATTTGGTTGTTTACAGTCAGCACCAGTCAGTGGATTTAAAATAATGCAGTCTGTATAAAATAGCAAGGCCTCCACCGTGGCTGGCATCTTTTCAATGTATTTGTATACAGGTGCAGCTGCTCCGTTAAGATGGTAAGTCACCCTCACTGTGCTATGTTTCAGTGAGGCTGTAACATAAACACAGATGGTGAGTTTAATAATAACGAACATGGCGCATATAAAACAAGCGCAGCATCTGGGGATGAAAACTGAATCAATACTGCCTGAAGAGTGATGCTAGGGAGTGCTAGATAAATGGGAAGTGATCAGGGTAGTGATGAAGTCCAGGTGTGCCTCATCATGAGGTGCAAGTGTGCGTAATGAGAGTTACCAGGACCGGTGCTTAGTAAACCAGCAACGTCGAGCGCCCCGGCGCAGGAGTAGACTTGACAGAGGCAGATCATGTCAAAGTCATTGTCAGAGATAAACTCATACAGAAGAGGAAACTTGTTCGTTAAGGATTGTAGATTGTAAAGTGTAAAACGTGTGACGGCATTGGTGGAAACAGATTCATTTAATTTTGGTTGGGCCACATTTGTAGTGTGTGTGTTTGTGAATATGAACTAATTTCACGTTTTGACCTCTTAATAGTTTTTTTTATAACAAATGCACATATAGATGTTCGATGCTAGCATCTTTATTCAAAATACATGAATTATGGAACAATTAAATCAGTATGAAAATATAGATAGTATAGAAAAGTATAGAAAACCATCCCCCCTCTTCGTAGGACAACTTTGTTTTTAGCTGTAGATTCTTGTCACCAAATTGAATTATCTGAAAGAGAGAGGAGAGCATTTGAATTCATTTGACAGTGAATAACAGACTTCAACTGTATGAATGTAACATTCTCAGTATGCTCTCTAAAGGTTTCCAAAATGTTTTCCCGCCACCTTGCCACTCACCTTGACTGGCTATTTCTTGCTCTTTAGGGGCTTCAGGATCTTAGCTAAACTCTTTCTCCCAGCTGCAAAGATAGAGGGATCTGAAAGAGATACACTTTTCAGACATGGAATGCGCCGCCTTGAAAACGCCTTGGCTATGGCATGTTTGTTTGTCTGCAAGGGTACACTATGGCATTTAAATGCCAACACAAAAGCTTCTCTGGAGATAGTTCCAAAGGCATTTTACTTGTCTGTAAATGAATGCCGCTTCTGAAGCAGGACTAACGTACACTAGGAGACCAGAACTATCAAATAATCTTGAGCTGCCGGTGCGCAGACCACTTTTTCCTTAAAAAGTAGGTTCAAGTTAATTAAATACTGTTACTTACCAAGACATTTAGTAGAAAGAAAACACCCTACCATCAAAAAACAGCACAGCAATCAGCGACGTGTGCATTGTTGTAAGGAAAACAATACTGAACGTTCTATGCCGGAGCAGAATTCTACTGTGTGAAAAGGTACAGACACTTCTGATGCAGCCCTTTTTTGTATTGTCTGAAAGGTTATCAATTGTTGCTATCAACATGTCACAGTTTTTTTTAATTTAACCTTTATTTAACTAGGCAAGTCAGTTAAGAACAAATTCTTATTTACAATGAAGGCCTACCTACCGGGGAACAGTGAGTTAACTGCCTTGATCAGGGGCAGAACGACAGATTTTTACCTTGTCAGCTCTGGGATTCAATCCAGCAACCTTACGGTTACTGGCCCAACACTCTAACCACTAGGCTACCTGCCGCCCCATGTTACTGTTACTATATCTGTAAAGGGCAAGAGAGAGAGAGAGACTGTGGGAGTAAAGTGAGATTGTGTATATTCAAAAGGTTATGAATCATCAAAAGGAATCATCCATCCATTGATAAATCAATCCCGCCAGACCTTCTTTACCATTGTCAAATCGACAATGGTAAAGTTCAATTCCCCGAGATGAAAAGGTACAAATCTGTCGTTCTGCCCCTGAACAGGCAGTTAATCCACTGTTCCTAGTCCGTCATTGAAAATAAGAATTTGTTCTTAACTGACTTGTCTAGTAAAAAAAAGTAAAAAAAAAAGAAACATCATTTCTTTGTCAGTGGGCAAACAAAATCAGCAGGGGATCAAATACTTTTTTCGCTCACTGTACGTCCCTGTAGATATGGTTAAAGTGACTATGCATATATGATGAACAGAGAGTAGCAGTAGCGTAAAAGAGGGGTTGGGGGTCACACGATGCAAATAGTCCTGGTAGCCATTTTATTACCTGTTCAGGAGTCTTATGGCTTGGGGGTAAAAACTGTTGAGAAGCCTTTTTGCCCTAGACTTGGCACTCCGGTAATGCTTGCCATGCGGTAGTAGAGAGAACTGGGGTCTTTGACCATTTTTAGGGCCTTCCTCTGACACCGCCTGGTGTAGAGGTCCTGGATGGCAGCCAGCTCAGCCCCAGCCTCGGGTTTTTGCCTGCTATATCACTTCTGTTATACTCACACACATTATTTTAAAACTCTTAGAAACTTCAGAGTGTTTCCTATCCAATAGTACTAATTATGTGCATATCCTATTTTCTGGGCCTGAGTGGCATGCATTTTACTTTGGGCACGCCAGACTCTCCAAAACCGTCACCTCGGGAGCCGCTCCCTAAGAAGTTAAAGGTCTTACTCGCGTCGGCTACGGAGAGCGTGATCACACAGCTGATGCTCTCATGCATCAGTGTTGCTTGCCTCGAAGTAAGCATAGAAGTGATTTAGCTCATCTGGTAGGCTCGTGTCACTGGGTTTCTCACAGCTGTGCTTCCCTTTGTAGTCTGTAATAGTTTGCAAGTTCTGTCACATAATACGAGCGTTGGAGCCGGTGTAGTATGATTCAATCTTAGCCCTGTATTGACGCTTTGCCTGTTTGATGGTTCTTCGCAGGGCATGGCAGGATTTCTTGTAAGCTTCCGGGTTAGAGTCCCCCACCTTGAAAGCGGCAGCTCTACCCTATAGCTCAGTGCGAATATTGCCTGTAATCCATGGCTTCTGGTTGGGGTATGCACATACAGTCACTGTGGGGACGACGTCCTCGATGCACTTATTGATTAAGCCAGTGACTGATATGGTGTACTCCTCAATGCCATGGTAAGAATCAAGGAATGGGTTCCAGTCTGTGCTAGCAAAACAGTCCTGTAGCTTAGCATCTGGTTCATCTGACCAATTTTTATAGACCGAGTCACTGGTGCTTCCTGCTTTAATTTTTGCTTGTAAGCAGGAATCAGGAGGATGGAGTTGTGGTCGGATTTACCAAATGGAGGGCGAGGGAGAGCTTTGTATGTGGAGTACAGGTGATCTAGTATTTGTTTTCTATGGTTGCACATTTAACATGTTGATAGAAATTTGGAAGAACTGATTTAAGTTTCCCAGCATTAACCTTTTAGGGCTAGAGGGCAGTGTTCGGAAGTACAGAGAGTCTGATGTTCCCAAAGTAAACTGCCTCTTTCTCAGGCCCAGAAGCTAGGATATGCATATAATGGTAGTATTGGATAGAAAAGACTGAAGTTTCTAAAACTGTCAAAATAATGTCTGTGAGTATTACAGAACTGATATGTCAGGCGAAAACCAGAGGAAAATCCATCCGTAAAAAACATTTTTTGAGCTCCCTGTCTATTCCCTTGCTTTGCTATTGAACAATGAAAAGAATAGCTCCCAGATTGCAGTACCTATGGCTTCCACTGGATGTCAACAGTCTTCAGACTGTTGGTTTCAGGCTTGTTCTTTAGGTTTCAGGTTTGTTCTTTGAAAAATGAAGTAGTTTAAGGATATCCAGGTGTCCCTCATTGTGGCTGTAGTCTTGTGGCGGGTGTGACTGAGGGCGCGCTCTTCGTTATTTATCTCCGCTATTGAACATAATACATTCCATCTTAAATTGTATCGTTTATTTACATATTAGGGTACCTGAGGATTGATTAGAAACGTTGTTTGACGTTTTTGGACGAAGTTTATCGGTAACTTTTTTAGGTTTATTTTTTCTGCATGTTGAACGAGTGGAACAGGTGGATTACTGAACAAAACGCGCCAACCAAACAGAGTTTTTGGGATATAAAGAGGGACTTTATCGAACAAAACGACCATTCTTTGTGATCCTGGGACCCTTGTGATTGCAAACAGAGGAAGATCTTCAAAAGTAAGTGATTTATTTCATCGCTATTTTGGATTTTTGTGACGACTGTGCTGTTTGAAAAATATTTCAACGCAGGAGGTTTGCGGGGCGCTGTCCTCAGATAATCAAATGTTCTGCTTTCGCCGTAAAGCCTACTGTAAATCGGACAAAGCGGTTCGATTACCAAGATTCTAAGCTAAAGAATGATGTACGACACTTGTATTTTTATGAATGTTTAATATTGCGATTTTTGTATTTTGAATTTGGCGCTCTGCAATTTCACCGGATGTTGTCAAGCGGTATCCGATCCCTAACAGGTTTTTAGAGTCTCCGGCCACTAGGAGCGCCGCCTCTAGGGGAGTGTTTCCTGTTTGCTTATTTCCTTATACAGCTGACTGAGTGCGGTCTTAGTGCCAGCATCTGTTTGTGGTGGTAAATAAACAGCCAGGAAAAGTATAGCTGAAAACTCTTTAGGCAAGTTGTGTTGCCTGCAATTTATCACACTATACTACTTCAGGCAAGCAAAATCTAGAGATTTCGTGCACCAGCTGTTGTTTACAAATATGCACAGACCCTCGGCTTACCGGAGTGTGCTGTTCTATCTTGCCGGTGCAGCGCATATCCCGCTAGCTGAATATCCATGTCGTCATTCAGCCACGATTCCGTGAAACATAGGATATTACAGTTTTTTATGTCCTGTTGGTAGGATATTCGTGATCGTACCTCGTCTCATTTATTGTCCAATGATTGCACGTTGGCGAGTAATATTGACGGTAACAGCAGCTTTCCCACTCGCCTTCTGCGGATCCTCATGACACATCCTGCTCTGTGTCCTCTGTACCTGCGTCTCTTTCTCTTGCAAATAACGGGGATGTTGGCCCTGTCGGGTGTTTGGAGAATGTCCTGTGCGTCCTGCTTGTTGAAGAAAAAAATCTTTGTCTAATCCGAGGTGAGTGATCACTGTCCTGATATCCAGAAGTTCTTTTTTTGCCGTAAGATACGGTTGCAGAAACATTACAAAATAAGTTACAAATAACGCGAAGAAAAACACAGAATTGGTTGGGCGCCTGTAAAACTGCTGCCATTTCTTCCAGCGCCATTGTGCGGCACTAGTGGTGAGAGCTGGGCTCTTCCCCCTGCTGCAAAGATGGAAAAATCTGAAAGGAGAAGAGAGAGCGGTTAGTACGTGGCAGATCAGTGGGACCAGTGATGGAAAAAGTACCCAATTGTTATACTTGATTAAAAGTAAAGATACTTTAATAGAAAATGACTCGGGTAAAAGTCACCCAGTAAAATACTACTTAATTGAAAGTCTAAAAGTATTTAGTTTTAAATATATCCAAAGTAAAAGTATAAATCATTTCACATTCTTTATATTAAGCAAACCAGACGGCACGATTTTCTTGTATTTTTTTATTTATTTACGGATAGCCAGGGACACACTTCAACACGTAGACAATAATTTACAAAAAAAGCATTTGTGTTTAGTGAGTCAGCCAGATCAGAGGCAGTACGGATGACCAGGGATGTTCTCTTGATACGTGTGTGGATTGGACCATTTTCCTGTTCTGCTAAGCTTTCACACTTTGGGGTTTCAGGGGAAATGTATGGAGTAAAAAAGTACATTATTTTCTTTAGGAATGTAGTGGAGTAAAAGTAAAAGTTGTGAAAAATATGAATAGCAATGTACATATACCCCAAAAAACGACTTAAGTAGTACTTTAAAGTATTTTTACTTAGGTACTTTATACCACTGATTGGGACTTACAGTAACATAGGAAATAATAGACAAATGAGTACATTTTTGCCTTTGCACCGTGCCTGTTGGAAGTGACGAAGTGAAGAAATTGAACAATCTGACAGGGAGGGAGAGAAGAGGGAAAAAAGAACATGTCAGGTTCATATATTGAAATACACACATTCATTTGCATGCGGTTCACAACATACCTGAATTTGAACATTGATTTAAGGAATATTGAATCCACATCGCAGAAGTTCAGCTATAAAGCGTGGTTGAAATTTAAAGGCAATGTTCCCGCGTTAGCGGAGACTGTTTTTATGGTAAATGCTGTATGTATATTGCGGAATCTTCAGCTTTACAGATTGAATAGAGCCCTAAGTAACTCTACACTCTAACTACTACTACTGTTTTATTTTCTGTCTCTAGCCTTTGTCCTACCCCTGCTCTGTGACATGTTGGCCTGCTGCTCCCCTCTGTCTCCGTCTCTCTGTTTTATACTGTGTCTCTTGAGGCCCCCTCATTCCTCTGTCTAGTCATCTCCTTTAAACAGCACTTTCTTCTCCTTTCTTCCTCCCTCCCTCTCTTTCTTCTGTTATTTTGTTTGCTTCTCCTTCTTCTCTTGCATCACTCTCCTCACTTCCTCTACTTTCCTATCCTCTCTCTGTTCAAGGTCTGCTTCTCTCTTTTGCTCCACCTCTTCCTTCCTCTTTCTCTCCTCCTCTAACTTTCTCTCCTCCTCCCTGTTTATCTAACCCTCCTCTTCTTTTTGTTGTTTCTCTCTTTATCAAATTGACTCATTATCATCTCAATCCTGCTATCATCACAAGATAATCACAAGCATTTCGCTACACCTGCAATAACATCTGCTAAATATGTATATGTGACCAATAAAATTTGATTAGAGAGATGTTGGGTCTTCAGGACATTTCTTCTGAATAGTATCCACATTTTTCACTGCATTCTTTTATTGCCTCTCTCTTTCAGTGCTACCTTATCACTTTCTTTCCTCTGATCATCCAACCTTTCCTTCTTGATGTTATCCTTCCTTTTCACGTCATTCTTTTCCTCCTCATCCTCACTGTCTGTCCATTCGGTTATATTTTTACCTCTTTCGTCACCAGGCCTAGATGCTGTGTCTTCATGACTTTTTTTCTGGATGTTTTCCATGTTTTTCATGGCATTCTTTTCCTCCTCATCCTCACTTTCTTCTTCTGTCATCTTTTGGTTGGTTTTCTCACCTTTATCCAACCTCCTCAGGATGAAGGAATCTGGCCTGCTCTCCTTTTCCTTTCCTTCATCCTTCCCTCTATCATTGCCTCTCTCATTCAGTGATACCTTCTCCCTCTCTTTTTCCTGGTCATCTATCCTTTCACACACATTTTCATCACTATCTGTCCATTCTATGTAAGTCTGGGGGTTCCCTTTCTCTATCTCATCCTTCTCTTCCTCTTTCTTTACTTTGTTTTCCTCCTCACTCATGCCATAATCATTCCTAACAAAATTGGTGGTCATTGCTTTATCACTATGAAGCTCCTATTTCTTCCCTCTTCACTCTTTTTCTCACTCTTCATTTGCTTTACTTTCTCACTCACGCCATTATCACCTTTGGTTATTTTTTCATCACTCTTTCTTTTCCTCCTTTTTATCTTTTGGGATAATCTCACGCTATTATCACAATCTGTTTTTGACCAACCTTTATCAATTGGCAGGTTATCATCAATTCCCACAGCTGTGTTTTTCAGCTCTCTCTTCTCTTTTCCCACCACCCATACATTCAGATACCTTTTTGTCTCTTCTTGACATTGTTGGCCACTTTTCTCCAGTCCGCCTCTTTCTTTTTCTTTTCTTTTAGCCTATCACCCTCTTTCTTTTTCTCCTCCTCTCTCTTTTTCTGCTCTTCTAGCTTTTTATTTTCTCTCTGCTCATTCTCCTTCCTCTTGTCTTCAATTCTAATAACCAGTACAAATGTTTTTATGTAGCTCTTGGTCTCCTCTTCTGTCTTTTTCTGCTCTCCCTGGCTTTGCTCAATAAGCTCACTCACTCTCTTCTCCAATGTTTTTAACCTCTCCATCTCAAATTGTCTTTGTTTCTTATCTCTCTGAATTGCCCTCTCCTGCTTCCTCTTTCTCTTTTCCTTCTCCCCCTCTCTCTCTCTTTCTCATCCAATCTCTTATTTTCTTCTTCCATTCTTTTTATCCTTTCTTTAGATCTCTCTTCTCATCTCTACCACTTTCATCTCTTCTAGCTTCTTGATTAACTCTTCCGCTCTATTATTTTTATCCTCAATCTTTTTATTTTTCTTCTCAAGCTTTATATTTGTGGCCAGCTCTCTCACTATCTCCTCCGTCTCCATCTCATCCTCCTTCTTCCTCTTTCTATTCTCCAGACATTGTCTTTCCACCTCCCTCCTCAGCTCTACCAGCTCCTCCCTCTGCTCCAGTCACATTTTCTCTCGCTCTTCTTCTCCTCTTCCTTTTGCATCCTATTATATTCCTCCTCTCTCGTCCTATCCTCTTTTCTTTCTTTCTTTTTCTCCTCTATCCACTTTCTCCATTCCTCCTCTCTCTTCTTCCAATCAATTTCTCATCACTTCTCCTTTTCTTCTCCTCATGTCTGATCTTCCTTTGCCTCTCCATGTATCTCTGTCTCGCCTCCTTCTGTCTGTCATCCTGCTGCTCTTTCCTCATCCTCTGCTTTTCTCTTAAGGACTTCTTCCACTCATCATTTTCCTCTATAATGCCATCTTTCCATTATTCTGCACCTCTCCGAACAGATGTCTCCGTCATGTAGATCTCTGCTCCTCTTCTCTTCTGGAGCTCCCTTTCCTCCACCCTCCTCCTCTCTTCCATTTCCCTCTCCATCCCACACTCGCCTCTCCATCATCAACTTCTCTATCTCCCATCTCTCTTGCTTCTTCTTCCACTCCTCCATATCTCAGCCCTCGCGCGCTAGCCACTTTACCTTGGGGGAATCCCCATCGAAACCGGATGAAGTTAGATTGCCATCTTAAGTGGAGGTCCAGTTCACTAACGTTACCACCTCGGCCCTTGATTTAGCTTGAGGGAGCGAGTGAAGAACTTTGATCACTTGTGGGGTTGATATGACCTACAGATCAATGCAAACTGTAGTCACGTGGCCGCGAAGTGTCACATTTAACCAACACAGTTGCATTGATCTGTAGGTCAAACTGTAGTCGCGGCCACGTGACTACAGTTTGCATTGATCTGTAGGTCATAAAGTCAAAGTCAAAGTCAAAGTCACCATTATTAGTCAGTTGTACAACCAAATGCCTTCAACCGAAATGTGTCTTCCGCATTTAACCCAACCCCTCTGAATCAGAGAGGTGCGAGGGGCTGCCTTAATCGACATCCACGTCTTCGGCGCCCGGGAAACAGTGGGTTAACTGCCTTGTTCAGGGCAGAACGACAGATTTTTACCTTGTCAGCTCGGGGATTCGAACTTGCAATCCTCCGGTTACAAGTCCAACACTCTAACCACTAGGCTACCTGCCGCTCATCATATCAACCCCACAAGTGATCAAAGTTCTTCACTCGCTCCCTCAAGCTAAATCGAGGGCCGAGGTGGTAATATACTGTATATATACAGTATAGGTCAAAAGTTTGGGTTTTTCTTTATTTTTACTATTTTCTACATTGTAGAATAATAGTGAAGACATCAAAACTATGGAATAACACATATGGAATCATGTAGTAACCAGAAAAGTGTTAAATAATTATTCAAAGTAGCCACCCTTTGCCTTGATGACAGCTTTGTACAATCTTGGCATTCTCTCATGAGGAACGTTTTTCCAACAACTTTGAATGAATTCCCACATATGCTGAGCACTCGTTGCTGCTTTTCCTTCACTCTGCGGTCCAACTCATCCCAAACCATCTCAATTGGGTTGAGGTCGGGTGATTGTGGAGGCCAGGTCATCTGATGCAGCACTCCATCACTCTCCTTCTTGGTCAAGTAGCCCTCACACAGCCTGGAGGTGTGTTTTGGGTCATTGTCCTGCTGAAAAACAAATCATAGTCCCATTAAGCGCAAACCAGATGGGATGGCGTATTGCTGCAGAATGCTGTGGTAGCCAATCTGTTTAAGTGTGACTTGAATTGTAAATAAATCACAGACAGTTGTGGCGAAATCCTGCATGGAGCCTTCACCGTGCCATGCCACTTTAAGAGCGCATCAGCAGTAAGGAAGGAGGAGAGATAAAGACAGCTCTTTCTGCTCTCTGGGAGGAGGCTCTTGGTTGGCAAGACAGTTTGATTGTGTGTGCTATGCTGCAGAAGTCCTTGTTTATTTTCAGCGTGTTTAGTTTATAACGTGTCTAACTCTATCGGGTGACGGCTCTAAGGTTGTGGTTGTTATCGTTTGGGACCACACCGGTTATGGATCGCATGGATTAGTAGCAACATTGTTGCGATGCTTGGACATATCAACCAACACACCATCAGACGGTCAGACAGTACTGAAGTCAACAGACGGGCCGACAAGCATGAAGTCAACAGCTAAAATTCTCTCTCTCTCTTTCTCTTCCCTCTATGGTTAGTGCTTTACAATAGGATATGCACATATTTGGTACCATTGGATAGGAAACACTCTGAATTTTCTAAAAGTGTTAACCATTTGTCTGTGAGTAAAACAGAACGGATATGGCAGGCGAAACCCCGAGGAATTTCTGTCCTGGAAAAAGTGGTATTGACAGAGTGCCTCATTGGAACCCCTCCCTTATGAAAATGCCCATATAAGGGCATATGAATGCAGTACTGATCTCTTCCTCTGGATGTCAACAGTCTCGAGACAGTGTTCAGTTTTGTTTTGGATGCTTTAGAGCAGAGAAGAAGAGAAAACAGGAAGTGTCCCCTCAGATGTCAATAGAAGAGGACGCGCGCTCCCGAGAAGGCACGCTCTGTGTTTTTTTCCGTTCTTATAGCTCAGTTTATATTCCGGTTGAATTATTATAGTAAATATACGTAAAAGTGTTCCTAAGGATACATTTAAAATGATGTTTGATTGTTCTTGGACAAGTTTATAGGTATAAGTTGAACGAGTTCTATTCACGTTTCAATGGAGGAGTGGAGGCTGTAGTTTCTGATTATAACGCGCGAACCAAACAGAGATTTATGGATATAATACATCACTTTTTCTAACAAAAGAACCATGGATTGTCTTCGTTGGACACTTAGGAAGACCTCAGCAGAAGTTCTTCAACAGGTAATTGATTTGTTTTCGCTGTGAAATGTGTTATGTGTGAACCGTGATGGCTTATGAATTCATGGTAATGGGAAAAATATGTTAGGTGCAAACAATCAAATGTGCTGCTTTCGCCGTAAAGCCTTTTTGAAATCAGACAATGCTGTGATATTGCCCAGAAACAGAGCTTTTGATGAGTATGAAACACTTGTATATGGGTGCATGTTTAATAATTCAACTTTTGGATTTTGAATTTGGCGCCTTGCATTTCACCTGGTAGTGTCGGGATTGGGGCGCTAGCGCAGCAGAAGAAACTCTGGGTCTTCCTTTCCTATGGCGGTCCTCATGAGAGCCAGATTCATCATAGCGCTTGATGGCTTTTGCGACTTCACTTGAAGAAACTTTCAAATTGATTGACTGACCTTCATGTCTTAAAGCAATGATGGACTGTCATTTCTCTTTGCTTATGTGAGCTGTTCTTGCCATAATATGGACTTGGTCCTTTACCAAATAGGGCTCTCTTCTGTATACCACCCCTACCTTGTCACAACACAACGGATTGGCTCAAACGTATTAAGAAGGAAAGAAAATCTACAAATGAACTTTTAACAAGGCACACCTGTTAATTGACATGCATTCCAGGTGACTACGTCATGAAGCTGGTTGAGAGAATACCAAGAGTGTGCAAAGCTGTCATCAAGGCAAAGGGTGGCTTCTTGAAGAATGTCACATATAAAATAAATGTTACATTTGTTTAACCTCTTAAGGAGCAGCAAGGAGCGCTGCCCGGTGAAGTGCCAAATTCAAAATCCAAAAGTTGAATTATTAAACATTCATCAATATACAAGTGTTGCATAGTCATCAAAAGCTCTGCTTCTTGGCAATATCACAGCGTTGTCAGATTTCAAAAAGGCTTTACGGCGAAAGCACTACATTTGATTGTTTGAGGATAGCACCTCACATTTTTTACCCATTACCATAAATTCATTAGCAGTCACTGTTCACACAAAATACATTTCACAGCGAAAACAAATCAATTTCCTTTTGAAGAACTTCTGCTGAGGGCTTCCCAAGTATCCAACGAAGACAATCCATGGTTCTTTTGTTAGAAAAAGTAATGTATTATATCCATAAATCTCCGTTTGGTTAGCACGTTATGATAAGAAAATACAGCATCCATTGAAACGTGAAGAGAACTCGTTCAACCTATACCTATAAACTTGTCCAAGAACAATCAAACATCATTGATAATGTATCCTTAGGAACACTTTTATGTATATGTTTTATAATATTTCAACCGGAATATAAACTGGGCGATAAGAAAGGAAAAAAAACACACAGAGCGCCAGCCGTGAACGCACATTCTGTTCTGTTGACTTCTGTGTGACCACTTCCTAAATCTTCTTCTTCTACCATCTAAAGCAACTAAACAGAATCAAAACAGTGTCTCGAGACTGTTGACATCCAGAAGAAGCAATAGGTACTGCATTCATACTCCCTTATATGGGCATTTTCATAAGGGAGGCGTTCCAAATGAGGCAATGTGTCAAAATCACTTTTTCCAGGACAGAAATTCCTCGGGTTTTTGCCTGCCATATCCGTTCTGTTATACTCACAGACAACATGTTAACACTTTTAGAACCTTCAGAGTGTTTCCTGTCCAATGGTACTAATTATGTGCATATCCTATTTTCTGGGCCTGAGTGGGAGGCATTTTACTTTGGGCACGCCAGGCCCTCCAAAACCGTCACCTCGGGAGCTGCTCCCTTAGAAGTTAACACTTTTTTGGTAACTACATAATTCGATATGTGTTATTTCATTGTCTTTATCAAGGCTCAGGAGATGACCCAGATGCAGACAGCTTCGAAGTAACAACAATTTATTACAAAAACAGGGGGGCAGGCAAACAACAGATCAAGGGCAGGCAGAGGTTTGTAATCCAGAGCGGAGTCCGAAAGGTACAGTGGGGAAAAAAAGTATTTAGTCAGCCACCAATTGTGCAAGTTCTCTCACTTAAAAAGATGAGAGAGGCCTGTAATTTTCATCATAGGTACACTTCAACTATGACAGACAAAATGAGGAAAAAAAATCCAGAAAATCACATTGTAGGATTTTTAATGAATTTATTTGCAAATTATGGTGGAAAATAAGTATTTGGTCACATACAAACAAGCAAGATTTCTGGCTCTCACAGACCTGTAACTTCTTCTTTAAGAGGCTCCTCTGTCCTCCACTCATTACCTGTATTAATGGCACCTGTTTGAACTTGTTATCAGTATAAAAGACACCTGTCCACAACCTCAAACAGTCACACTCCAAACTCCACTATGGCCAAGACCAAAGAGCTGTCAAAGGACACCAGAAACAAAATTGTAGACCTGCACCAGGTTGGGAAGACTGAATCTGCAATAGGTAAGCAGCTTGGTTTGAAGAAATCAACTGTGGGAGCAATTATTAGGAAATGGAAGACATACAAGACCACTGATAATCTTCCTCGATCTGGGGCTCCACGCAAGATCTCACCCGTGGGGTCAAAATGATCACAAGAACGGTGAGCAAAAATCCCAGAACCACACGGGGACCTAGTGAATGACCTGCAGAGAGCTGGGACCAAAGTAACAAAGCCTACCATCAGTAACACACTACGCCGCCAGGGACTCAAATCCTGCAGTGCCAGACGTGTCCCCCTGCTTAAGCCAGTACATGTTCAGGCCCGTCTAAAGTTTGCTAGAGAGCATTTGGATGATCCAGATGAGGATTGGGAGAATGTCAGATGAAACCAAAATAGAACTTTTTGGTAAAAACTCAACTCGTCGTGTTTGGAGGACAAAGAATGCTGAGTTGCATCCAAAGAACACCATACCTACTGTGAAGCATGGGGGTGGAAACATCATACTTTGGGGCTGTTTTTCTGCAAAGGGACCAGGACGACTGATCCGTGTAAAGGAAAGAATGAATGGGGCCATGTATCGTGAGATTTTGAGTGAAAACCTCCTTCCATCAGCAAGGGCATTGAAGATGAAACGTGGCTGGGTCTTTCAGCATGACAATGATCCCAAACACACCGCCCGGGCAACGAAGGAGTGGCTTCGTAAGAAGCATGTCAAGGTCCTGGAGTGGCCTAGCCAGTCTCCAGATCTCAACCCCATAGAAAATCTTTGGAGGGAGTTGAAAATCCGTGTTGCCCAGCGACAGCCCCAAAACATCACTGCTCTAGAGGAGATCTGCATGGAGGAATGGGCCAAAATACCAGCAACAGTGTGTGAAAACCTTGTGAAGACTTACAGAAAACATTTGACCTCTGTCATTGCCAACAAAGGGTATATAACAAAGTATTGAGATAAACTTTTGTTATTGACCAAATACTTATTTTCCACCATAATTTGCAAATAAATTCATAAAAAATCCTACAATGTGATTTTCTGGATTTGTTTTCCTCATTTTGTCTGTCATAGTTGAAGTGTAACTATGTTGAAAATTACAGGCCTCTCTCATCTTTTTAAGTGAGAGAACTTGCACAATTGGTGGCTGACTAAATACTTTTTTTTCCCCACAGTACAAAACGGCGTGCAGGCTCAGGGCAGGCAGAGGTGAATAATCCAGGACTTCAAGTTCCCGGAATGCCCGGTCAGCAGCTGAGGCCCATGTGAAAGGAACCTTGGGAGAGGTGAGTGCAGGGGGGAAGCCTGGGTGCTGTAAAAAGCGGCGAAAAAAGTTGGCAAATCAAAGGAAACGTTGCAGCTGCACCCTGGACATAGGCTAGGGCGAATCGACCACCACTCTCACCTTCCAGGGACCCGTCTGTACATTACCTTCAGCGATGATGTAACCAAGGAAGGGGATGGTGGAGCGATGGAATTCTCATTTCTCCGCTTTCACAAAAAGCTGGTTCTCCAGGAGGCACTGGAGGACCTGTCAGACTTGGAGCACATGCTGAGTGCGAGAAAATAAGGATGTTGTCGAGGTAGACGAAGACGAACCGGTTCAACATGCCGCGGAGAACGTCATTAACCAGGGCTTGGAACACACCTCGGGCATTGGTAAGGCCAAATGGCATGACTTAATATTTGTAGTGACCGCTGGCCATGTTAAAGGCAGTCTTCCACTTATCCCCTTCCCGTATCCGCACCAGGTGGTTTCCAACTTGGAGAAAACAGTCGCTACCTTGAGCGGCTCGAAGGCCGTGGCGATGAGTGGTAGCGAGTAGCGGTTCTTCACCATGATGCATGGGTGCAGGGTTTTGTCCTTCCTCTCCACAAAGAAGAACCCTGCGCCAGAGGGGGAGGCAGAAGGATAATCATAGGGTTGATGCGGAGGAAGTGAAGTGGCCCGGGCCTTACTGAAAACCTCCCTTTTTCAAGGTAAATGCATGAAACCTTGTCTAAAGACTGTTGACATCTAGTGGAAGTCATAGGTACTGCAACCTGGGAGCTGGATTTAAGCATTTCCAATAGCAACTCAATGGAAAATGAGCCAGCTCACAGAATCACATTTTCTTGGATGGATTTCTCTCTGGTTTTCGTCTGCCATATCAGTTCTGTTATACCCACAGACATATTTTAACAGTTTTAGAAACTTCAGAGTGTTTTCTATCCAATACTACTCATTATGTGGATATCCTAGCTTCTGGGCCTGAGTAACATGCAGTTTAGCATGCATTTGGTTGCCTTGCTGTGGTTCCCTGACACTCGTAGGTTGAGGGGAGTGGTATTGGGGGTGACCCGGTCTATAGAGCGCCCGTCCAGTGCTCTAATGTCCATGGGACTGGAGAGGGGCTGAGTTGGGATGACAAGCTCGGACGCCAGGGTAGCGTCCATAAAACTCTCATCGGCCCCAGAATTGATGAGTACTCAGAGATTTTGACTGGTTCCCCCACAGCAGGATGACATGGAAAGGGGTGTGAGTAAGGGGAGAGGAAAAGTTCTTCGTATGGCCCATCAGAGTACTCACCTCTACCGGTGAGCCTGATCTTTTAGTAGACAGGAGGACACGAAATTACCAGTAGTCCCTCAATACAGGCAACTCTTCGTGTGAAGCAAGTGTAGACGTTTGACTGGGGACAGCTTCGCTCTGCCTAGTTGCATCGGCTCGATAAGAGGTGAATCGGCAGATTTTGGAGACTCTCGGTGGAACTCTGGTAGCCATGAGTCCTCTCGGCCATGGAGACGTCGAGGACTTCCGGGATGCCTCTGAGACGAGGTGGAATTGGACCTCCTTTCCTTCCTAGGTTCCCGTAGCTGCCCATTGACCCGGAGGGTCAAGGCAATGAGCGAGTCGAGATCCGTCGGTAGTTCCCGGGCTACTAGCTCGTCCTTCACTTCCTCCAATAATCCGTGCAGGAACGTGTCGAACAGCGATTCCGGGTTCCAGGCACTCTCAGCTGCCAACGTGCGGAAATCCATCGCGTAGTCTGCCACACTGCGTGAGTCTTGCCAAAGCTGGAGTGACTTCCGGGCAGCCTCTCTCCCGGACAATGTAGAATTGAAAACCTTCTTCACCTCCACCACGAACTCCTCCAGACCAAAGCATATGGCCGACAGTTGTTCCCACACGGCCGTAGCCCAGGCGAGAGCCCTCCCAGACATCAGTGTGATGCGGTACGCTAACTTTGAGCAGTCCGAGGGGAAGAGAAGGGCAGGCAGGTCAAGGGCAGGCAGAGGTCAGTAATCCAGAGCAAAGTCCGAAAGGTACAGAACGGCAGGCAGGCTCAGGGTCAGGGCAGGCAGAGGTCAGTAATCCAGGGTGACTTTTTCAACATTTTGTTACGTTCCAGCCTTATTCTGAAATTGATTTTTTTAAAAATGATCCTCAACAATCTAAGCACAATACCCCATAATGACAAAGCGTAAACAGGTTTTTAGATTTTTTGTAAATACAAAGTGTATAAATAAATGAAATAACTTATATACATACAGTTGAAGTCAGAAGTTTACATACACCTTAGCCAAATACATGTAAACTCAGTTTTTCACAATTCCTGACATTGAATTCTAGTAAAAATTCCCTGTCTTAGGTCAGTTAGGATCACAACTTTATTTTAAGAATGTGAAATATAAGAATAATAGTAGAGAGAATTATTTCTTTCAGCTTTTATTTCTTTCATCACATTCCCAGTGGGTCAGCAGTTTACATACACTCAATTAGTTTGGTAGCATTGCCTTTAAATTGTTTAACTTCCTGACCGGTATGATGGCTGCGTGGTCCCATGGTGTTTTAAGGTGAGTTAAGGTGCATCCTGTTTCCATTGACCATCCTTGAGATGTTTCTACAACATCCACCTGTGGTAAAATCAATTGATTGGACATGATTTGGAAAGGCACACACCTGTTTATATAAGGTCCCAGAGTTGACAATGCAAGTTAGAGCAAAAGCCAAGCCATGAGGTCGTTAGAATTGTCCGTAGAGTTCCGAGAAGGGATTGTGTCGAGGCACAGTTCTGGGAAAGGGTACCAAAAAATGACTGCAGCATTGAAGGTCCCCAAGACAATGTGGCCTCCATCATTCTTAAATGGAAGAAGTTTGGAACCACCAAGACTCTTCCTAGAGCTGGCTGCCTGGCCAAACTGATCAATCGGGTTAGACGGGCCTTATTAAGGGAGGTGCCCAAGAACCCGATGGTCACTCAGCTCCAGAGTTCCTCTGTGGAGATGGGAGAACCTTCCAGAAGGACAACCATATCTGCAGCACTCCACCAATCAGGCAGTTATGGTAGAGTGGCCAGACAGAAGCCACTCCTCAGTAAGGCACGTGACAGCCCACTCGGCGTTTGCCAAAAGGCACCTAAAGGACTCAGAAACCATGAGAAACAAGATTATCTGATCTGATGAAACCAAGATTGAACTCTTTGGCCTGAATGCCAAGCATCACGTCTGGAGGAAACCTGGCACCATCCCTCCGGTGAAGCATGGTGGTGGTAGGGGATGCTTTTCAGGGGCAGGGACTGGGAGACTAGTCAGAATCGAGAGAAAGATGAATGGAGAAAAGTACAAAGAGATCCTTTATGAAAACCTGCTCTAGAGTGGGCAGGACCTCAGACTTGGGGTGAAGGTTCACTTTCCAACAGGACAACGACCCTAAGCACACAGCCAAGACAACGCAGGAGTGGCTTCGGGTTAAGTATCTGAATGTCTTTGAGTGTCCCAGCCAGAGCCGGACTTGAACCCGATTGAACATCCCTGGAGAGACCTGAAAATTGCTGTGCAGCGACGCTCCCCATCCAACCTTACAGAGCTTGAGAGGATTTGCAAAGAATGGGAGAAATATAGGCGTGCCAAGCTTGGAGCATCAAACCCAAGAAGACTCAAGGCTGTAATTGCTGCCTAAGGTCCTTCAACAAAGTACTGAGTAAAGGGTCTGAATACTGACGTAAATGGGATATTTTATGTTATTATATTTCTAAGAACCTGTTTTTTTTGTCATTATGGATTATTGTGTATATATTTGATAAGGGAAAAAATTATATTTAATCAATTTTAGAATAAGGCTGTAACGTAACATTTGGAAAAAGTGAAGGGGTCTGAATACTTTCCGAATGCACTGTACATTTTCAAGTAATATCAACAGACTTTCAATACCTACAGATAACTTGCACTCATTGAAATGCATGCGTACACACACGCACACAAACAGTACACACAAACGCACACAAACAGCTTACACACACACACTTTTACTTGTTCTGTAAATAGATAATGTTTGATATAAAAGGTATTAGGTAACTTTATTGATGGCCATTTCATGCATTTATGTAACCTGTCTTTGGACAAATATGGCAAATATAATCACTCACCACACACACACACACACACACACACACACACACACACACACGCACCCCATAAGTTACACACCACACATTTTTTATTATTTATTTCACCTTTATTTAACCAGGTAGGCCAGTTGAGAACAAGTTCTCATTTACAACTGTGACATGGCCAAGATAAAGCAAAGCAGTGCGACACAAACAACACAGAGTTGCACATGGAATAAACAAACCTACAGTCAATAACACAATAGAAAAAAATCTCTATATAGTGTGTGCAAATGAGCTAATATTAGGGAGTTAAGGCAATACATAGACCGTGGTGGCGAAGTAATTACAATTTAGCAATTAAACACTGGAGTGATAGATGTGCAGAAGATGAATGTGCAAGAAGAGATACTGGGGTGCAAAGGAGCTAATAATATGGGAATGAGGTAGTTGGATGGGCTATTTACAGATGGGCTATGTACAGGTGCAGTGATCTGTGAGCTACTCTGAGAGCTGATGCTTAAAGTTAGTAAGGGAGATATGAGTCTCCAGCTTCAGTGATTTTTGCAATTCGTTCCAGTCATTTGCAGCAGAGAACTGGAAGGAAAGGCGGCCAAAGGATGAATAGGCTTGGGGGGTGACCAGTAAAATATACCTGCTGGAGGGCTTGCTACGGGTGGGTGCTGCTATGGTGACCAGTGAGCTGAGATAAGGCAGGGCTTTACCTAGCAAAGACTTATAGATGACCTGGAGCCAGTGCGTCTGGCGACGAATATGAAGCCAGGGCGAGCCAACGAGAGCATACAGGTCGCAGTGGTGGGTAGTATATGGGGCTTTGGTGACAAATCGGATGGCACTGTGATAGACTGCATCCAATTTCCTGAGTAGAGTGTTGGAGGCTATTTTATGAATGACATCGCCAAAGTCAAGGATCGGTAGGATAGTCAGTTTTACGAGGATATGTTTGACAGGGATGAGGGGTGGTCGTTTGACCGCAGACCCATTACGGATGCAGGCAATGAGACAGTGATCGCTGAGATCCTGGTTGAAGACAGCAGAGGTGTATTTAGAGCCAGGTTGGTCAGGATGATCTCTAAGAGGGTGCCCGTGTTTACAGATTTGGGGTTGTACCTGGTAGATTAATTGATATTCACTCACACACTTGGCTTTAATACACTAACCAGCTAGTCAGTCTACCTGTGCCTCATCACACAAACACAGTCACTCACAAATAGACAGACACAGACACGCACACTGTACACATTAAAAACTCACAGCCAACTAAAATTGAATGGCAAGCACTTACCAGTGGTGAGTTAATTAATCTGGTCACGTCTCTTGACCATCTCCTCTGTGGTAAACAGCAAATTACAGGGCTTTCCTTCGTTGGACTTGCAAGCACACCTGAACTTGCGGGCCTTTTCAATTTCTTGTCCAGCATCACTGACATATTCCCCCTCGACCAGCTGAAGCACCGTAATTGACGGATCCACCATTAATGGGTGGTCTTCCTCACTTACCTTATCAAGGGGCTTGGCCTCGACTTTGGTGAGCTCATCTGAGTCGGTGTCTGTGCTGTCTGCGGAGTCACTGGTGTAGACTTGATTTGATTTATTAGGATGCCCATTAGCCAATGGCAACATCTAGTCTTCTTTGGGTCCGACATATAACAAAAAATGCATTACAGAGAAAAGACTTTACAATTTACATCCATTAAAAAGTAGTGTGTGTGTGCAGACTCTCTCCGGCTCAGGTGTCAAAAAGTAGTCACCAATAAGTTGATGCCGCTAATCATCTTAACCAGCTCCTAGCAAAACATTTAAAAATCTAGTGATTTTGCTCTCCTGGGAATCCATCGATGCAGTATAAACTAAGCTAGCTAGCTAGCTAAGGTGTAGGCAATAGTGACCGTGTGACTGTTTATGATGGGTTTTTGACAGTTGATTTGATATACTGATTTCTAATCAATGTATCTCTCTTTCATAAGCACTCATACACTACACAGTCTGTAAAATCAATGAAATACATTAAATCAATAGGGTCTTGTTGGGTTTGGGATAATAATGAGACACTCCGTCAGCAGTTCCGAAATCTATCACACATGATAGATCTACCACACATGTATGCTTCAACATGGGTGAGTGAGTTCAGTGACACCAATGTTATTATTTCTTATTTAGGCATCATCCTTCTACACACCAGGCACATGTGAAGCAGGGACATACATATTTCTGATTAATGAGTCTCTGGAGTTGATCAAAATTGGCCAGACACAATGGGAGCAGTTGTGAGGCTGGTTCAGGGGATTTCCATAATCTAAAGGCTAATTATATTGTTGTTGTGGATGTCTGTTTCTCAGAACGGCTCGATATGTGTGATGGAGACTAAGCGCTAGGCCATTGACTAAGGAGGGAGAAGGTTAGCCCCATCAATCTGAACTCTACAGGCCTGGAGAGGAGAGAGCAAGAGAGCGAGGAAGACAGAGAAAGAGAGAGACATACCACGCAACTAGCCTGACCACTGTACATGGGGCTGAAACACTTGCTGACTCAGCACTCCAAACCAAGGCAAAGAGCAGACAACAGTCTGAACTTAAAGGTTAGAGTTCACCCCACCCCCTACAACTCCCTTCACACACACACACACACACACACACACTTACCCCACTGCCCTCATGATTTATGCTGGGTGCTCTCCAAGTGGCATCTCAAACTGGTTGGTCAACCTGGTGCCTGTCCCTTTCTCTGTTGGTCTGGCAGCCTCACCATTAAAACAGGCATGCAGTCCAGCTTGGCCCCAGCTCAAAGCACAGCCCCATTAAACTCACTCACGCTGCTCTGTACTCTGTCTGTCTACTTGCCAGCAGCTAAATGGGCTCCAAGTCAAACACTGCAGGGCCTTGAACACTGCGTGGTACTGGTGTGCCTCACAGTGTGTAAAGGTTTAGATTAAATAAATCATGTCCTTCTAGGGTCCTACCTGGATGTATTTAGAGGTTCAAGGGGGGTTGTTTGAAAAAGAGTAACATCAAAACCCGCCTAGATTAGTTTAGGTTGGTTGGCTAGATGGACTGAGCTTCGCCTCTGTATGTTATTCTGTTCACACCACAATCCCAAACATTTACAGTAAATGGTGCGATTTCCAATTAGGGTTTCACATTTCCCAAAATCCCATTGTCATGTTCAGAATGTGTCTGTGCCCTGACATGGTACACCAGGGAGTAACTGACTGAATTGCACACTACTTTTCGCATCCTATTTTTTTGAAAGCATCCGAAAGCCTATACTCCCAATCCTGCTCCAAAACGTGCTCCCCACCTTTGCTCAGTGTGAAATTTGATACAATTTCATCAAAGTGAAAAGAAGAGAAAAAACTCCCTCAGACTCCAGGGGAGGGCAAAATGCTGTTTTATGCGAGAAAGGGGAACCATGCAGGCTTGAAGAGCAAACAGCTCCTCTGTAAATTGCTTCTCACCAGAGAGAAGGGAACAGATTTAGTTCCCCTGCTCACCAATCCCTCTCAGTCTTACTGAGGACGAGCATTTTTCAGACGGAAGTTAATTAATTTATCATTATCACCTCATCTCAGACGTGACTAAGCGTTCCAAGTCATCCATCCAGGGTGCTGGAAAGGTGTTTGTGTTGGCTGGAGGAGCATTTGTTTTGGTGCAGATGTCTGTGAGGGTCTCTCTTTCTCTCTCTGTGTGTGTGTGTGTGCGCGCTTGTGCATGCTTGCATAACTGTACGTGTCAGTCCGGTTGGAATTTGTTAAGGAGTGTCTAGAGACATCACTGAAGTGTGTGTGTGTGTGCTTGATGATTGAGTGACAGGTGACTCACCTGGGCCAAGAAGACACATCCCCCTTGAGTCACCTCAAGGGCTTCAAGGTTGACAAGACAGGATTAGTCTTCTAGAAATCTACACTTCAAAACACACTAAAATGTCTGACAGAGTCCCTGAGAGGCAACAGAAATGCCTCCTGAACAGATTATTATTACTAACTATCCAAGGGCCTGCTCCAATGCTTTAAAATCCTCCCTTCTTCCTATTCTCTTGTCTCTTTTCCTTAATTTGCAATGATCTGAAAGCACAGGACAAGTGAAAGCAAATTCCTTGCGGGCACCTACCATTGGATAAACTGTAAAGTTTATCCACATCAATGTGTAGGGACAGGAGGAAATATTGAGCATATGCTGATTTAGACTGTTGAGATGCACTCCTAAAGTTAGATAATGGAGAAGTTCCCATATAATGCCCTTTCTTTACCTCCTTTCCCTTCATCAGCACACAGAGATAAAAGTATAGGGATATATTTGGGACTGGGCAGTTCTCTAGTGGTAAGGGTTTATATGTTAATTTGATACTGAGTCATAGCCCACTGAAATGAAAACCTCAGTTTGCAGTGAGTTGTTGTTTTTATTCCACAGTGCCTTTATGTTTTAAACCACTTGGAGTTTGTTTTCTCCCAAGTTTTCTCTAAAATGTTAGTCGTGTCAAGAGACAGTCGGTCAGGGAGTTAGGTGGTCAAATATATAAAAAATTTAAATACCAATATTGTTGTTCTTCTTTCACTTCTATTCCATTAAGATGTACAGTACATGCATGTTGGAGAGCAGCATACCTTAGTAGAGACAGCAGGTAGATCAAGGGTAGGCAACCCTGGTCCTGGAGTGCCGCAGGCACTTCATGTTTTTGATTGAACCGACCTGGAAGACTAGGTGGGTTGAATTTAGGCAATCAGTGAACTGATCAATTAGCCCAGTTGACCAGGTGTGGTGCCTAGTTGGAACAAAATCCTGAAATACCTGCGGCACTCGAGGAACAGGGTTGCCTACCCCTGACGTAAGTCATAAATTATTATTAAGGGTGCTATAGATCTCAATGAATAAAATATAGTTCCTATTATACTCCTACTGTACAACCAATTTAAAGTTAGAATCTGCTGTTTAAACAATAACTAAGCGTGGACCCTGCCTCTGTTTTGGTAAAAAGCTGAGGGGTGGGCCTGGAGAAATTGGAGTAAGACAAGCTGATATTTTGTGTTCTGATGGGGAACGACAGTTTATAAGTTACATTCTTCAAGAATCAAGAGCTACATATTATTCATTTGTAAGTCCAAAAATGAATGTAACAACTGTGGATTCTGGCTTTTGTCCATGCAGGATATACAGTGGGGAAAAAAGTATTTAGTCAGCCACCAATTGTGCAAGTTCTCTCACTTAAAAAGATGAGAGAGGCCTGTAATTTTCATCATAGGTACACTTCAACTATGACAGACAAAATGAGGAAAGAAAATCCAGAAAATCACATTGTAGGATTTTTATGAATTACCGAAGCCACTCCTTCGTTACCCGGGCGGTGTGTTTGGGATCATTGTCATGCTGAAAGACCCAGCCACGTTTCATCTTCAATGCCCTTGCTGATGGAAGGAGGTTTTATCTCAAAATCTCACGATACATGAGATTTTGTGTTTGAAATTCACTGTTCGACTGAGGGAGTTTACAGATTATAATGTTTTACCAGCATGTGACTCTGTAGGAGGATTTCTCTTCATATACAATTTGACAAGTGATAATATTGTCACCCATTGTCAATTTAATATTGTCTTTAGCTAACTATTATTATTATGTGTGTGAAATTATACTGAACACATAAAAACATAAACGTAACATGCAACAATTTCAAAGATTTTACTGAGCTACCGTTCATATAAGAAAATCAGTCAACTGAAATAAATTAATTAGGCCCTAATCTATGGATTTCACATGACTGGGAAAACAGATATGTATATGTTGGTCACAGATACCTTAAAGCAAAGTTAGGCGCATGGATCAGAAAACCAGTCAGTATCTGATGTGACCACCATTTGCCCCATGCAGATCTCCTGCAGAGTTATTTCAGTCAAAGGCTTCAATGCCAATAGGGAGCACATGGGCACGTGCCCATCAGATTTGTCCATATATACAGTACCAATCAAAACCTTGGACACCTAATCATTCAAGGGTTTTTCTTTATTTTTACACATTTCTACATTGTAGAATAATAGTAACGACATCAAAACTATGAAATAACACATATGGAATCATGTAGTAACCAAAATAAGTGTTAAACAAATTGAAATATATGTTAAATTTGAGATTGTTCAAAGTAGCCACCGTCAAAGCTGCCTTGATGACAGCTTTGCACACTCTTGGCATTCTCTCAGCCAGCTTCATGAGGTAGTCACATGAAATGCATTTCAATTAACAGGATTTGCCTTGTTAAATGTTAATTGTGGAATTTCTTTCCTTCTTAATGTGTTTGAGCCAATCAGTTGTGTTGTGACAAGGTAGGGGTGGTATACAGACTATAGCCCTATTTGGTAAAAGAACAGCTCACATAAGAAAAGAGAAACGACAATCCATCACTGCTTTAAGACATGAAGGTCAATCAATACGGAACATTTGAAGAACTTTAAAAGTTTCTTCAAGTGCAGTCACAAGAACCATCAAGCGCTATGATGAAACTGGCTCTCATGAGAACTGCTACAGAAAAGGAAGACCCAGAGTTACCTCTGAAGCAGATGATAAGTTCACTAGAGTTACCAGCTTCAGAAATTGCAGCCTAACCCTAACTGGACTGTTTTGCTATCACAGACTGGAACATGTTCTGGGATTCTTCCGATGGCATTGAGGAAGCCACCACATCAGTCACTGGCTTTATCACAAAGTGCATCGAGGACGTCGTCCTCACAGTGACTGTACGTACATACCCCAACCAGAAGCCATGGATTACAGGCAACATTCACACTGAGCCAAAGGGTAGAGCTGCCGCTTTCAAGGTGCGGGACTCTAACCCAGAAGCTTATAAGAAATCCTGCTATGCCCTGCAACGAACCATCAAACAGGCAAAGCGTTAATACAGGGCTAAGATTGAATCGTACTACACCGGCTCCACACTGTTCTTATGTGGCAGGGCTTGCAAACTATTACAGACTACAAATGGAAGCACAACCATGAGCTGCCCATTGACACGATTCTACCAGATGATCTAAATCACTTCTATGCTCGCTTCGAGGCAAGCAACACTGAGGCATGCATGAGAGCATCAGCTGTTCCGGACGACTGTGGGATCACTGTCTCCGTAGCCAACGTGAGTAAGACCTTTAAACAGGTCAACATACACAAGGCTGCGGGGCCAGACGGATTACCAGGACGTGTGCTCCGGGCATGTGCTGACCAACTGGTAAGTGTCTTCACTGACATTTTCAACATGTCCCTGATTGAGTCAGTAATACAAACATGTTTCAAGCAGACCACCATAGTCCCTGTGCCCAAGAACATGAATGCAATCTGTCTAAATGACTACAGACCCGTAGCACTCACGTCCGTAGCCATGAAGTGCTTTGAAAGGCTGGTAATCAACACCATTATCCCAGAAACCCTAGACCCACTCCAATTTGCATACCGCCCAACACCATAGTACCTTCAAAGCTCATCACTAAGCTAAGGATCCTGGGACTAAACACCTCCCTCTGCAACTGGATCCTGGACTTCCTGACGGGCCACCCCCAGGTGGTGAGGATAGGTAGCAAAATATCTGCCACACTGATCCTCAACACTAGAGCCCCCCAAGGGTGCATGCTAAGTCCCTTCTTGTACTCCCTGTTCACCCACGACTGCATGGCCAGGCATGACTCCAACACCATCATTAAGTTTGCAGACGACACAACAGTGGTAGGCCTGATCACCGACAACGACGAGGAGGTCAGAGACCTGGCCGGGTGTTGCCAGAATAACAACCTATCCCTCAACGTAACCAAGACTAAGGAGATTACTGTGGACTACAGGAAAATGAGGACTGAGCACGCCCCCATTCTCATCAACGGGGATGTAGTGGAGCAGGTTGAGAGCTTCATGTTCCTTGGTGTCCACATCACCAACAAACTAGAATGGTCCAAACACACCAAGACAGTCATGAAGAGGGCACAACAAAGCGTATTCCCCCTCAGGAAACTAAAAAGATTTGTCATGGGTCCTCAGATCCTCAAAAGGTTTTACAGCTGCAACATTGAGAGCATCCTGACTGGTTGCATCACTGCCTAGTACGGCAATTGCTCAGCCTCCGACCCCAAGGCACTACAGAGGATAGTGTGCACTGCCCAGTACATCACTGGTGCTAAGCTGCCTGCCATTCAGGACCTCTACACCAGGCGGTGTCAGAGGAAGGCCCTAAACATTGTCAAAGACCCCAGCCACCCCAGTCATAGACTGTTCTCTCTACTACCGCATGGCAAACGGTACCTGAGTGCCAAGTCTAGAACATAAAGGCTTCTCAACAGTTTTTACCACCAAGCCATAAGACTCCTGATCAGGTAATCAAATGGCTACCCAGACTATTTGCATTGTGCCCCCCCCCTCCTACCAACCCATCTTTTACGCTGCTGCTACTCTCTGTTTATCATATTTGCATAGTCACTTTAACTATACATTCATGTACATACTACCTCAATTGGCCCGACCAACCAGTGCCCCCGCACATTGGCTAACCGGGCTATCTGCATTGTGTCCCGCCACCCTCCAACCCTTCTTTTACGGTACTGCTACTCTCTGTTCATCATATTTGCATAGTCACTTTAACTACTTACGGAGTGGTGGGGCGACACTAACCGGTGAAATGTGAGGCGCCAAATTCAAAATCCAAAAGTTTAATTATTAAACATTCCTCAATATACAAGTGTTGCATAGTCATCAAAGCTCTGATTCTTGGCAATATCACAGTGTTGTCAGATTTCAAGTAAGTTAGGGACTAAGCACACATCCCTGAGAGGCCACTGTGTTGAGGGTCAGCATGGCGGATGTGTTGTTGCCTACCCTCACTACCTGGGGTGATCCGTCAGGAAGTCCAGAATCCAGTTGCAGAGGGCGGTGTAGTCCCAGGGTCCTTAGCTTAACTACTTAGGGAGTGGTGGGGCGCTAGTTGAATTATTAAACATTCATCAATATACAAGTGTTGCATAGTCATCAAAAGCTCTGATTCTTGGCAATATCACAGCGTTGTCAGATTTCAAAAAGGCTTTACAGCGAAAGCACAACATTTGATTGTTTGAGGGTAGCACCTCTAATATTTATGTATTAGCATAAATCCATAACCCAACACGGGTCTCACAAAACGCATAAAATCGCTAATATAAAATTGCTTACCTTTGATGAACTTCTGCTGAAGGCTTCCCAAGTGTCCAACGAAGACAATCCATGCTTCTTTTGTTAGAAAAAGTCATTTATTATATCCATAAATCTCCGTTTGGTTGGCGCATTATGATCATAAAATCCACCATTGAGTCGCCCATTGTTTTGATTCATCATAATGTGTAGATTGATGAGAGTAAAAACAATTTTTAAATCAATTTTAGAATAAGGCTGTAACGTAACAAAATGTGGAAAAACCAAGGGATCTGAATACTTTCCGAATGCACTGTATGTGTTTGTGTTGTGTCAGTCTTTGTGTGCGTGTTATGTGTGTGTGTGTGTACCGTACATAAGTAGAGTATGTGAATTTGCATGTGTTTTATGTGGGAGTGTCAATGTAGTGTGCGTGAGTGTGTATATGGTTTGTATGTCACGTTCGTCAGAAAGAACGGACCAAGGCGCTGCGTGCATTGAGTTCCACATAATTTTAATAGCAGTGAAACGTCAAAACAAGAAAGAAACAACTGATCGTAAACAAGCGTAGCGAAAACAATAACCCACCTACACAGGTGGAAAAAGGAACAACTTAAGTATGATCCCAAATAGAGGTAACGACAATCAGCTGCCTCTAATTGGGAACCACACCAAAACCAAAACATAGAAATAAAGAACATAGAAAACCCAATAAACCCCCTAGTCACGTCCTGACCAAAACTACCATAGAAAACCCAGAGGGCTACCTATGACCAGGATGTGACAGTACCCCCCCAAAGGTGCGGACTCCGGCCGCAAAACCTGAACATGATGGGGAGGGTTCGGGTGGGTGACTCAGCCCACGGATCCGGCCATATAGCCGGGCTGAACGCCGTGCCCGGCTTGGACCTCTGTGCAGAGGAAGGCTCCGACCCTGGCACGGGGCTGGGAAGGCGCACTGGGAGCCTGGTGCATGGAGCCGGCACAGGTTGCACCGGACTGGTGACATGCTCTTCAGGGCGAGTGCGGGGAGCCGGCACAGGTTGCACCGGACTGGTGACATGCTCTTCAGGGCGAGTGCGGGGAGCCGGCACAGGACGTACCTGGCTGGGTAGGCGCACTAGAAGCCTGGTGCGTGGAGCCGGCACAGGTTTCACCGGACTGATGACATGCTCTTCATGGAGAGTGCGGAGAGCTGGCACAGGACGTACCAGGCTGGGAAGATGCGCTGCTGTGCCCTTACGACTGTGTCAGTGTAATGTGTACGCTAATAAATCAGGAAGCAAGTGAATTTAATAAAGGAGTGAATTTAACAAATAAACTAACATGGAACAAAACAAGAAACATGAATAGCGTACAGACATGCAACATATAAACAGAAACAAAAATGCATGGGGAAAGTACCAAAGCCAGTGACAGATGTAGGGGAGGTAATTAGAAAGGTTATGGAGTCCACGTAAGTCTCAGGTGCGCGTAACGATGGTGGCAGGTGTGAGTAATAATGAGTAAACTGGCGACAACGAGCGCCAGAGAGGGAGCGGGAGTAGACGTGACAGTACCCCCTCCCTGACGCGCGGCTCCAGCTGCAGGATGCCGACCAGAGGGACAGTCCTGAGGACCAGTAGCAGGCCGGTCGTATCTGCTGAGGCGCAGGAACCTGTAGAGCCAGCTGAGGCATGTGAACCTGTAGAGCCAGCTAAGGCAAGGGAATCTGTAGAGGCGGCTAAGGCATGGTAGCCTGACGAGCTAGCTGAGGCATCCTCGGTAGCCTCATTAATGGAAGCCTGATGAGCCAACCGAGGCTTGAGAACCTGTCGAGCCAGCTGAGGCATGGAAGCCTGATGAGCTAGCTGAGGCATCCCCGGTAGCTTCGGCGATGGAAGTCTGACGAGCCAATCGAGGCTTGTGAACCTGTCGAGCCAGCTGAGGCATGAAAGCCTGACGAGCTAGCTGAGGCATCCCCGGTAGCTTCGTCAATGGAAGTCTGACGAGCCAATCGAGGCATGTGAACCTGTTGAGCCAGCTGAGGCATGAAAGCCTGACGAGCCAGCTGAGGCATCCCTGGTTGCTTCGGCAGCCGCCCTTGGACCTGACGTCACTAGTAAAAAATCTAAAAAATCCCTGTTGCTTTCCTTTGTCGAGGCGTAATTCTGTAGCGTGTACACTAATAATCGGGAAACAAGTGCAGGGAGTGAATTTAATAAATGAATATGGAACAAAACAAGAAACACGAGTAGCATACGGACATGAAACATGTAAACACAAACAATAACACCTGGGGAAAGAACCAAAGGGAGTAACAGATATAGGAGAGGTAATCAGGAAGGTGATGGAGTCCAGGTGAGTCTCATGAGGCGCAGGTGTGTGTAACAATGGTGGCAGGTGTGCGTAATAATGAGTAAACTGGCGAAAATGAGCGCCAGAGAGGGGGAGTGGGAGTAGACGTGACAGTCGGTGTGGGTGGACCATGTTAAGTCCTTAGTGTTGTGGAGGAACTTGAACCTCTCGACCCGCTCCACAACAGCCATGTTGATGTGGATGGGGGCGTGCTCTTCCTTCTTTTTCCTATAGTCCATGATCAGGTTATTGGTCTTACTGACGTTGAGGGAGAGGTTGTTGTCTTGGCACTACACAGGTAAGTCTCTGACCACCTTCCTGTAGGCTGACTCATCGTCATCGGCTTGTTAATGAGCTTGGAGGGGAGTATGGTGTTGAACGCTGAGCTGTAGTCTATGAACAGCATGTTCACATAGTTATTTCCCCTCTTGTAAAGGTGGGAGATGGCAGTGTGAAGTGCAATTAAGATTGCATCGTCTGTGGATCTGTTGGGGCGGTGTTTGCAAATTGGATTGGGTCTAGGGTGTCTGGGATGATGGAGTTGATGTGTCTCATGACCAGCCTTTCAAAGCACTTCATAACTACAGATGTGTGTGCTTCCAGGGCGGTAGTCATTTAGGCAGGTTACCTTGGAGCTCTTATGAAAAGAGACAATGGTGGTCAGCTTGAAATATGTTGGGATTACAGACTGGGAAAAGAAAAGTACTGTATAAATTATCATACGTTAAGACAGATTGTCTACCAGATACTTCAGGAGTAACTTTGATATTCCCTCTACACATTTAAAAAACAAAAAAAGTAATATCTTTAAAAGAATGGGTGGGTTTATGTGGTCATGCCATTGACTACCATTAATGTTATGGTAAATAAGTAACATAGGGGGTTTTCTCTCCAAGTTACACCAGAAAGGACAACCAAATATTACTAAAAGTAAGTTAGATGTTTTCCATACAACCCCAAAAGTTGTTGATCCTTTAAAAAAATATGTGTTTTTGATAGCAAAACAAAACATTTGAGTAGATCAAGTAGATTAATGTTGCTATTTCAGACAAAATATAACTTAATTTCAGATTTATAGAATTTCCCAGTTTTCTTACCACACATTTTTCCTAGCATTGAAGCTCAGTGGTGCATTTTTACAACGTTTATATAAAATGTTTCTACAAACTTCTACAAAAAAATATATATTTTCATAATCATAGGTAAAACAATTTTTTTTCTTAATTTTGATTTATACTTGGGTGTCACGACTTCCGCCGAAGTCGGTGCCTCTCCTTGTTCGGGTGGTGTTCGGCGGTCGACGTCACCGGTCTTCTAGCCATCACCGATCCACTTTTCATTTTCCAATTGTTTTGTCTTGTTTCCCCACAGACCTGGTTGTCATTCCCTCATTACTTGTCATGTATTTAACCCTCTGGTTTCCCCCATGTCTGTGTGTGTGATTGTTTATTGTCAGTGGCACGTTACGGCTGGTTTGCGCTGGATTTGTTTGTTCATTGTGTTTTGTGCTGCCGCACTTTTATTCTGTAGGCATTTTTGTTGTTGTCACGCATTTGCGTTCAGTGACTTTTTTCTGTGCCAAAGTAAAGTGCTTTTGCTCACTCATTTCTGCTCTCCTGCGCCTGACCATCGCACCAGCTACACACACGCTTATGACAGAATCACACACCCATCATGGAGTCAGCAGGAGCAGGTGCCCTTGATAGAGGAGTCGAGGAGCGTGTCCAGGAACATACGGCGATGCTTCACCATCTCGGCGCCATCATGGATCGATGGGAGAGACAGCATTCCTCCAGCACCTCCACCAGTCCCACCAGGGTCTCCACTACTCATCCCCCCTTCATCCGGTCCCAGTGGGATTCGTCTCGCCCTCCCCCGGGAGTACGAGGGGAAGGCTGCACACTGCCAGGGGTTCCTGCTACAGTTGGAGCTATACCTGGCAACTGTCCATCCGGCTCCTTAGGACCGTGAGAAGGTGTCCGCCATCGTCTCATGCCTCTCTGGGAAAGCCTTGGAGTGGGCACATGCCGTGTGGGGAGAGGGTGATGCGGCGTTGGACAATTTCGAGGAGTTCCCTCGCCGCTTTCGGACAGTCTTCGACCACCCACCCACCTTCAACCACCACCCACCCAGTCTTCGACCACCTCCCCTGCCATTTGAGGCAGGGGACAAGGAGTGCTCAGGAGTTCGCCATGGACTTTCGGACCCTAGTTGCAGGTGCGGGATGGAACGACAGGGCCCTCATCGACCACTATCGTTGCAGTCTACGTGAGGATGTCCGTTGGGAGTTGGCCTGCAGGGATACCACCCTAAACTTCGACCAGCTGGTGGACCTGTCCATTCGGTTGAATAACCTGCTGGCTACCCGCGGACGTTCAGATGGGGGTCTGACGGTTCCATTCCCCAGTGAGCTGGGAGGTGCTGCGTGCAGGGAGACCGGAGGAGGTTCCGGTTCGTGCACCATCTGTGGCCGCAGAGGTCACACTGCCGGTCGGTGTCGGGTTGGTTCTTCTGGGAGTCGAGGCAGCCGGCAGGGTACTCTCGCTACACCCCAGGTGAGCGGGCACCATACTCACCCAGAGCCCTCTGTTGCACACATGTTTTGCATGTTGTTTTTCCTGAGTTTTCCCTGCATTCCCAGCATAAGGCGCTCGTCGATTCCTGTTCACGCTCTAGAGAGTTGACCATTAGGGTCAGGGTTAATTAGGGAGGCCACCACTCCCTGGACATGGTGATGCAGGGGGGTCACAAGGAGAGAATCAGCTTCTTTCTCATTGACTCTCCAGCGTTTCCCATGGTACTAGGCCCTGGCTAGCCTGTCATGATCCCACTGTTTCGTGGAACAGAGGGCTCTCACAGGGTGGTCACGAGAGTGCTCGAGGAGGTGTTTAGGGGTTTCCGTTGGTGCCACCACGGTGGAAAGTCCAGACCAGGTCTCCACCGTGCGCATTCCCCCTGAATATGCCGATTTGGCTCTCGCCTCCTGTAAAAAAAAGGCAACTCAATTACCACCCCATTGTGTGCGATTAATATCCTGGTAGACTCTGCACTTCCCAGGAGTCACGTGTATCCCCTGTCACAGGAGGAGACGGCAGCTATGGAAACACATGTCTCCGAATCCCTGCGTCAGGGGTTAGGGTTAGGCCCTCCACTTCACCCGCCTCCTCGAGTTAATTTTTTGTGAAGAAGAAGGAGGGAGGTCTGCGCCCGTGTATTGACTATCAAGGTCTAAACCAGATCACGGTGAGATATAGTTACCCGCTACCGCTCATCGCCACAGTGATTGAGTCAATGCACGGGGCGTGCTTCTTCACCAAACTAGATCTCAGGAGCGCTTATAATCTGGTGCGTATCCCGGAGCGAGTGGAAGACGGCGTTCAGTACAATCTCAGGGCATTTTGAGTACCTCGTCAAGCCGTACAGATTGATGGAAGCTCCATCAGTCTTCCAAGCCATTGTAGACGAGATTTTCAGGGACCTGCACGGGCAGGGTGTAGTGGTGTATATTGATGACATTCTGATATACGCCGCTACACGGCTGAGCATGTGTCCCTGGTGTGCAGGGTGCTTGGTTGATTGCTGGAGCATGACCTGTACGTCAAGGCTGAGAAATGCCTGTTCTTCCAGCAGTCCGTCTCCCTCCTAGGGTATCACATTCCCACCTCAGGGGTGGAGATGGAGCGTGACCGCATTTCAGCCGTGCGTAATTGGCTTACTCCCATCACGGTAAAGGAGGTGCAGCGGTTTCTAGGGCTTGCCAACAACTACCGGAGGTTTATCCGGGGTTTTGGTCAGGTAGCGGCTCCCATTACCTCACTGCTGAAGGGGGGGTGAGGTGCGTTTGCAGTGGTCGGCTGAGGCGGACAGGGCTTTTGGTCACCTGAGGGCTCGGTTTACCTCGGCTCCCGTGCTGGCCCATCCAAAACCCTCTTTGGCGTTCGTAGTGGAGGTGGAGGCTGAGATAGGAGCCGTGCTCTCACAGCGCTCGGGTATGCCACCGAAGCTCCGCCCCTGTGCTTTCTTCTCTAAGAAGCTCAGGCCAGCGGAGCAAAACCTTGACGTGGGAGACCGGGAGCTGTTGGCTGTTGTCAAGGCTTTGAAGGTGTGGAGACATTGGCTTGAGGGGGCTAAACACCCTTTTCTCATCTGGACTGACCACTGTAATCTGGAGTACATCCGGGCAGCGATGAGACCTAACCCTCGCCAGGCAAGGTGGGCCATGTTTTTCACCCATTTTGTTTTCACCCTTTCCTACAGACCAGGTTCCCAGAACGTCAAGGCAGATGCACTGTCCTGGCTGTATGTCACAGAGGAGTGGTCCATGGATCCTACCCCCCATGCTCCCTGCCTCCTGCCTAGTGGCGCCGGTAGTATGGGAGCTGGACGCGGACATAGAGCAGGCGTTACGTGAAGAGCCCACTTCGCTTCAGTGTCCCGCTGGTCGTCTGTACGTTACGTCTGCTGTCCGTGACCGGTTGATTTATTGGGCTCACACTTCACCCTCCTCTGGTCATCCTGGGATTGGTCGGACGGTGCGCTGTTTGGTTGGGAAGTACTGGTGGCCTACTTTGGCCAAGGACGTGAGGGTTTATGCTTCCTCCTGCTCTATGTGCGCTCAGTGTAAGGCTCCTAGGCACCTGCCCAGAGGGAAGCTACATCCCATACCTGTCGGTGGATTTCCTGACCGATCTTCCCCCCCTCACAGGGTAACACCACGATCCTGGTCGTTGTGGATTGGTTGTTTCACCCTGAGAGTAACGGGCAGGGGGAGAGAGTAAACCAGGATGTGGGTAGGTTTCTGAGGTCATATTGCCAGGACCGGCTGGGGGAGTGGGCAGCGTTCGTGCCCTGGGCAGAGATGGCTCAGAACTCGCTCAGAACTCGCTCAGAACTCGGTATTGGGGTACCAGCCGGTTCTGGCGCCGTGGCATCAGAGTCAGACCGAGGCTTCTGCGGTGGACGATTGGTTCAGGCGCGCAGAGGAGACATGGGACGCCGTCCATGTTCATCTCCAGAAAGCCAGCACAGACCGTCACCGCAGTGAGACCCCCGTGTTCGACCCAAAACCTGCCCCTCCGCCTGCCCTGCCGGAAGCTGGGTCCGCGGTTTGTGGGGCCATTTAAAGTCCAGAGGAGAGTGAATGTTTGTTATAGGTTACAGCTTCCCCCCGATTACCGTATTAACCCCTCGTTCCATGTGTCTCTCCTCAGGCCGGTGGTGGCTGGTCCGCTCCAGGAGTCTGAGTTGCGGGAGGTCCCCCCGCACCCTCTGGACATCGAGGGGGCCCGGCGTATTCAGTCCACTCCATACTGGATTCGAGGCGTCGGAGGAGGGGCCTTCAGTACCTCGTGGAGTGGGAGGGGTACGATCCGGAGGAGAGATGCTGGGTTCTGGTGGAGGACGTTTTTTGATCCATCCATGTTGCGGGAGTTCCACCGTCTCCGTCCGGACCGCCCTGTGCCTCGCCCTCCGGGTCGGCCCGGGCGGCGCGCTGCTGGAGCCGCACGTCAAGGGGGTACTGTCACAACTTCCGCCAAAGTCGGTGCCTCTCCTTGTTCGGGTGGTGTTCGGCGTTTGCCGTCACCAGTCTTCTAGCCATCACCGATCCACTTTTCATTTTCCATTTGTCTTGTTTCCCCACACACCTGGTTGTCATTCCCTCATTACTTGTCATGTATTTAACCCTCCGGTTCTCCCATGTCTGTGTGTGTGATTGTTTATTGTCAGTGGCACGTTCCGGCTGGTTGGTGCTGGATTTGTTTGTTTATTGTGTTTGTGCTGCCGCACTTTATTCTGTAGGCATTTTTGTTGTTGTGACACATTTGCGTTCAGTGACTTTTTTTCTGTGCCACAGTAAAGTGCTTTTGCTCACTCATTTCTGCTCTCCTGCGCCTGACTCTCACGCACCAGCTACACACACGCTTATGACTGGGTCTCACAGGGTTAATGCTGAGAAGCATCGTGTCCACATTTTTTTAAGTCTTTTGGCATGACTCAACACGGGATCGAACCCCCATCCTTCCAATTGCAGGGTAGACACTATACACAAGGCCCCTGCTTAAGCCCACAGACATTAGCCAACAATAATTGGTCTGAAAGCAAATATTTATGCAACCACTGTTCAACTTAATACACCCTTAGGGGGATTGAACACAATTCAATAACATTGATAGAGACCCCTAATTAAACACACCAGCCACAGTAGGCGTTATTGATTATAATATTGGGTGCTAAGCCAGCAGTAACATTAAAAAACAACAATTAATACATATTAATGTCTCACGCTGAATCAAGCCAGATCAATAACAGGATTGTGAAATGATTGTCGACCTAGAGCTATATGTATATGTAACAAAATGTGGAAAAAGGTAAGGGGTCTGAATACTTTCCGAAGGCACTGTATATCCAATAACAGATGGTAGCAGGTGTCCATGTTAGATTGTTAGATAAAGTAATCACCTATCCTGGCCAAGACCTAACAGTTTTCCTGTCTTCCTACATTTGTTTCCTTGTAATGACTGATGACTGAGACATAGTGTAGATCTTCACCAGATTGAATTGCATGACTCAGGTGCCAAAGAAAAAGGTTATTTAAGGATACGGGTATTGAATTTTGATGATTTTCTGTAGAACTCCACAAATGGCCTAAGACCCATCCTGGTAGAATGCAGGCTTGCCGTACACATGTTCAAATGTGGGTTTAATTTATTCTGCTAGGACTGTGTGTATCATGTTGTTGTTCTATACATCACTTACAACCTTCATGTGACAATGACCTAAGATGGTTTGTTATCATACTGTCCGCCTCGCCCCTTACATACATCACCATGGCTGAGTCATTACCGTAGCAACATGTTGTGCATTCTATGGTGTCTCTTGGTGGTCATTAGCTGGACTCTGATACTCTCTTTAATTGCTATTTAGTATTTATTCTTCCTGGGGTCCAAATAGGAATAAAACAATTACAACACAACAAAACAAAACAACAGCCTACATCATAAATAAAACAATACCACATGCAAGACATTATGACATTATTATACAATAGGTGTGTCTAATCCTGGACGCTGATTGGTTAAAACTTCGGTTAAAACAGCATTCCAGACTGTGTCTAATCCACAAGTTACCACCGGGCGAACACGGAACCCAAACCAGCTGCGCACACCATCGTGCGCCATCGTGCATAAATGTATTTTGTCCCCCCACACCAAACGCGATCACGATTTGCAGGTTAAAATATCAAAACAAACTCTGAACCAATTCCATTAATTTGGGGACAGGTCGAAAAGCATTAAACATTTATGGAAATGTAGCTTAGATAATTTACTTGCTCGATAATTTGTCCTATTTAGCTAGCTTGCTGTTGATAGCTAATTTGTCCTGGTATATAAACATTGAGTTGTTCTTTTACCTGAAATGCACAAGGTCCTCTACTCTGACAATTAATCCACACATAAAACAGTCAACCGAATCGTTTCTAGTCATCTCTCTTCCTTCCAGGCTTTCTCTTCTCTTGACTTTATATGGTGATTGGCAACTTTCATAAATTAGATCCATTACCGCCACTGACCTTGTTTGTCTTTCAGTCACCCACATGGGTATAACCAATGAGGAGATGGCACGTGGGTATCTGCTTCTATAAACTAATGAGGAGATGGGAGAGGCAGGACATGCAGCACGATCTGCGTCACAAATAGAACTGACTTCTATTTTAGCCCTTGGCAACGCAGACGCTCGTTGGCACTTGCAACCAGTTTGGGTGAAAAATGTTATAATATAGATTTCTACATTTATTTTTGCAATGCTTGCGCACTCGACGCGAGTGGTGTAGTCAGCCTGTGAGGCTATGACGCTGAAATGCCTATTTACTCTGTTCCATCTAGCCAGACAATGTATAAACTTTATCTCCACTGTATAAAGCATATAGATATTTTCACCCATGTCTCTCAGACATTTGCAACATTGTTTCACTATTGAAATTTGATCAGCTGTCCCTTAGCAATGAACATGTAGGGGACAGGAGTCGGGACGAGAAAGACAGGCAGGCAGATTTTCTCAGCCAGTCGAAATCATGAATCACCATCATTTTTATGGACATATAATAAGAAATGTCAATGGAAAACAGTTCAAACGAAACACAATGCAGCTAGTTTGCAGTCTTTCCAGCTTCAGTTTGAAGCAATTGTATTAGCTGTGTTGTTGGCAAGCTCCTCTAAACATTTTCTATTCCGGGTGAAATTATGCATCATTAGCTCATTCTTATGAATGTATGCAAATAAATGTCACTTTAAAACAGATTAAACAAATGCAGCCACTTTGCTGTTATCCAGGATGCATTGTTTGACGTTTGATTAAATTAGCCGTAGTTGGCTAGCTAGCAAGGAAGGGATAAGAACGTTTCCAGACACTTTGTCAAAAGAACATTTAGAACGAACGTCTGGGTTGCGTCGATAGATACAGAACAAAACGACATAACGACTGGGTCGCGTCTCTGGCAACCGAATCGATAGAACAAACGACCACCCGGCATGGGTAGCAACCCTAGAATTGTGTCAGGACTATATCTCGTGGAAATAGTATGAATAAATTAATCAAAATAAAGTTAATTAAAATATGTGGACTTTGTCTCGGGCCTAACCAATGCCATGCCAACATATCCTCTAATCACCGGCTTCGAGGGAATTATCACTTTTATACAACAGGTTGCCAACATATTCAAATAATGATTGACATATTTTAATTAAAAACTTATTTTCATTAATTTATTCATACTATTTCATCTTTCCACGAGATATAGTCCTGACACAAATCTAGGGTTGCTACCCAGGGTTGCTACCCGGGGATTATCACTTAAATACTCTATTATTGCAAATTACAATATTAAATGTACAATAGAGTGTGTGTGCGTATGCATGTGTGTGTGTCTCTCTTCACAGTCCATGTTGTGCCGTGAGGTGTTGTTTTTATTCATATTTTACACCTTTGAGTTTGAGTTACTTGAGTTTGAGTTACTTGAGTTTGAGTTATTTTACACCTTTGAGTTTGAGTTACTTGATGTGGGCCATGGCTTTACGTTGTAGTGTGTGTTTCCCAGAGTCTATTCTGGACATGGGGACTGTGAAGAGACCTCTGGTGGCATGTCTTGTGGGGTGTGTATGGGTAGGGACAGAGGGTGGTGGAGGGACAGAGAGCGGTGGAGGAGAGACATGGGGGCAGTGAAACTGGAGAAAAGGTAACTAGGCAACAGGATAGATAATAGACAGTAGCAGCAGCGTGTGTGTGTGTGTATGTTTGGATGGGTGTGTGTGTGGAGTCAGTATGCATGAGTGTGCCTGCTATGTGTGTGTGTGTATGGGTGTGTGTGTGGCGTCAGTATGCATGTGTGCGCCTGCTATGTGTGTGGCGTATATAGTGTGTGCGTGTTAGTCTGTGTGCATGTGTTTGTTGGGATTTCAGTGTACGTATGTGTGAGTGTGTGGGTAGAGTCCAGTGTGTGTGTGTGCATAGAGTCAGTGCAAAAAATGCAGGTACTCCATGTTTACCATTTGATGAGCTATTTAGCATTCTTGTTTAGCAATCTTATGGCTTGGGGGTAGAAGTTGTTAGGGTCCTGTTGGTTCCATACTGTGCACTGGTATCGCTTGCCAAGAACAGTCTATGCCTTGGGTTTCTGGAGTCTTTGACCATTTTTGGGGCCATCTTCTGACACCGCCTGGTGTAAAGGTCGTGGATTGCAGGGGGCTCGGCACCAGTAATGTACTGGGCTGTACTCACCACCCTCTGTAGCACCTTGCCTTGCAGCTGCCATACCAAGTGGTGATGCAGCCAGTCAAGATGCTCTCAATGGTGCAGCTTCACCCTTTTCAGCATCCTGAGGGGGAAGTGGCGCTGACGTGCCCTCTTCACAACTCTGTGTGTGTTTGTTAATTCCTTAGTGATGTGGACACCGATGAACTTGAAGCTCTGGACCCCCTCCACTACAGCCACATCGATGTGGACGGGGGCGTAATTGCCCCTCCGTTTCCTGTAGTCCACGATTAGCTCATTTTTCTTGCTGACATTGAAGGAGAGGTTGTAGTCCTGGCACCCCACTGACAGATTACTGACCTCCTCCCTATAGGGTGCCTCATCGTCGTCGGTGACCTCCGTGTCATCAGCAAACTTTATGGTGTTGGAGTTAAGCGAGGCCATGCAGTCATGTTTTACCCAGGAGGGGACTAAACAAACACCCTCACCTGTTGATCTGTTGGGGTGGTATGCAAATTGGAGTGAGTCCATGGTGTCTGGGATGATGTTTTTGATGTGAGCCATGACCAGTCTTTCAAAGAATTTCATGGCTATAGATGTGAGTGCTACAGGGCGATACTCATTTGGATAGGTTACCTTGGTGTTCTTGGGCAAGAGGACTATGGTGATCTGTTTGAAACAGGTTGGTATTACAAATGGGGTCAGAGGTTGAAAATGTCAGTGAAGACACTTGCCAGCTGGTCAGTGCATACTCTGAGTATGCGTCCTGGTATTCCGTCTGGCCCTGCAGCCTTGTGAATGTTAACCTGTTTAAAGGTCTTACTTACATTGGCTACGGAGAACGAGATCACACAGTTGTCTGGAACAGCTGTTGCATGGTTCAGTGTTGTTTGCCTCAAAGAGAGCATAGAAGGCCTTCTATTTTAAAATCATATTTTACTGCTTGCATGAGTTACTTGATATGAAAGAAAGTTCCATGGCTCTATGTAGTACTGTGAAGAGATCTCTGGGTGTCCGAGTAGTGCCAGTAGTTCAAACAGACTGATCGGTGCATTCAACATGTCAATACCTTTCACACATACAGATAGTGATTGAGCCATGAGAGATTGACATGCATATTATTAACGTTAGCTCTCTGTGTACATCCACGGGCCAGCCGTGCTTCCCTGTTCTGAGCCAATTGCAAAGTCCCTCTTTGTGGCACCTGACCACATAACTGAACAGAAGTCCAGGTGTGACAAAACTAGGGCCTGTAGGACCTGCCTTGTTGATAGTGATATTTTTGTCTTTGTTTACGAGTAGGCCCAGGCAAAATTGCTTATGAATGGACAGAGGCTTTTTTGGATTTCCAACTAAAATCAAAATCTTGATTCTCCCTGAAAAGGCCTATCTGAGATGAAAAAAAGGAGAAGTGTGATTCCATCTCTGCCAGGTAATTTCCTTTCCAAAGTCACAAGTGTGACTTTTCTCAAATGACCTTCCTTTTTTCATCAGTGCTGGGTTTTTACCAGCTAGGCTAGTTAAAGGCGAGCTGGGGATATGTTTGCATAAAACCACCCAATCGTGTCCCCCGTAGACAGAATCCTATAAAAACACCAAACACGGATGGCTTGTGAACACACATCTAACATGCAGGGTTTTAATATTGCATGTGCAACACTCATGAAACACACTCTGGTTTCAGAGCACTCATTGAACATGTTTTATTTATTTTACCTTTATTTAACTAGGCAAGTCAGTTAAGAACAAATTCATATTTACAATGACAGCCTACCCCGGCCAAACCCTAACCCAGACGACGCTGGGCCAATTGTGCGTCGCCCTATGGGACTCCCAATCACGGCCGGTTGTGATACAGCCCAGGATCGAACTAGGTACTGTAGTGACGTCTTTAGCATTGAGATGCAGTGCCTTAGACCGCTGAGTCACTCGGGAGCCCTAACCCTTTACTGCAGTCTGATGTGTTTAATGTGTGTTAGCTGGCATGTTTAACAGGCATGTAGTGCTTTTACACCCAATGCGTGTGGTGTGTAACACTTTTCAGGCATGTCATGGTTTCTTTTCGAGGTCTGTCCGATTTCAATCAGGTGTGTGTGTGTGTGCACGCGTGTGGGTTAGAATACATGTACAGTGGGGCAAAAAAGTATTTAGTCAGCCACCAATTGTGCAAGTTCTCTCACTTAAAAAAATGAGAGAGGCCTGTAATTTTCATCATAGGTACACTTCAACTATGACAGACAAAAGGAGGAAAGAAAATCCAGAAAATCACATTGTAGGATTTTTAATGAATTTATTTGCAAATTATGGTGGAAAATAAGTATTTGGTCACATACAAACAAGCAAGATTTCTGGCTCTCACAGACCTGTAACTTCTTCTTTAAGAGGCTCCTCTGTCCTCCACTCATTACCTGTATTAATGGCACCTGTTTGAACTTGTTATCAGTATAAAAGACACCTGTCCACAACCTCAAACAGTCACACTCCAAACTCCACTATGGCCAAGACCAAAGAGCTGTCAAAGGACACCAGAAACAAAATTGTAGACCTGCACCAGGTTGGGAAGACTGAATCTGCAATAGGTAAGCAGCTTGGTTTGAAGAAATCAACTGTGGGAGCAATTATTAGGAAATGGAAGACATACAAGACCACTGATAATCTTCCTCGATCTGGGACTCCACGCAAGATCTCACCCGTGGGGTCAAAATGATCACAAGAACGGTGAGCAAAAATCCCAGAACCACACGGGGACCTAGTGAATGACCTGCAGAGAGCTGGGACCAAAGTAACAAAGCCTACCATCAGTAACACACTACGCCGCCAGGGACTCAAATCCTGCAGTGCCAGACGTGTCCCCCTGCTTAAGCCAGTACATGTTCAGGCCCGTCTGAAGTTTGCTAGAGAGCATTTGGATGATCCAGATGAGGATTGGGAGAATGTCATATGGTCAGATGAAACCAAAATAGAACTTTTTGGTAAAAACGCAACTCGTCGTGTTTGGAGGACAAAGAATGCTGAGTTGCATCCAAAGAACACCATACCTACTGTGAAGCATGGGGGTGGAAACATCATGCTTTGGGGCTGTTTTTCTGCAAAGGACCAGGACGACTGATCCGTGTAAAGGAAAGAATGAATGGGGCCATGTATCGTGAGATTTTGAGTGAAAACCTCCTTCCATCAGCAAGAGCATTGAAGATGAAACGTGGCTGGGTCTTTCAGCATGACATTGATCCCAAACACACCGCCCGGGCAATGAAGGAGTGGCTTCGTAAGAAGCATTTCAAGGTCCTGGAGTGGCCTAGCCAGTCTCCAGATCTCAACCCCATAGAAAATCTTTGGAGGGAGTTGAAAGTCCGTGTTGCCCAGCGACAGCCCCAAAACATCACTGCTCTAGAGGAGATCTGCATGGAGGAATGGGCCAAAATACCAGCAACAGTGTGTGAAAACCTTGGGAAGACTTACAGAAAACGTTTGACCTCTGTCATTGCCAACAAAGGGTATATAACAAAGTATTGAGATAAACTTTTGTTATTGACCAAATACTTATTTTCCACCATAATTTGCAAATAAATAAATAAAAAATCCTACAATGTGATTTTCTGGATTTCTTTTTCTCATTTCGTCTGTCATAGTTGAAGTGTACCTATGATGAAAATTACAGGCCTCTCTCATCTTTTTAAGTTGGAGAACTTGCACAATTGGTGGCTGACTAAATACTTTTTTGCCCCACTGTATGTTTGTGTAATCACTTGTGCTATTCCATATATGGGGGCGGCAGGTAGCCTAGTGGGGGGCGGCAGGTAGCCTAGTGGTTAGAGCGTTGGACTTGTAACCGGAGGGCTGCAAGTTCAAATCCCCGAGCTGACAAGGTAAAAATCTGTCGTTCTGCCCCTGAACAAGGCAGTTAACCCACTGTTCCCGGCGCCCGAAGACGTGGATGTCGATTAAAAGGCAGCCCCGCACCTCTCTGATTCAGAGGGGTTGGGTTAAATGCGGAAGACACATTTCGGTTGAAGGCATTTGGTTGTACAACTGACTAATAATGGTGACTTTGATATATGCATGCGTATATTCTGCCCAATTCTGATATTTATTTTACTAATTAGACCAATCAGATGACCTTGGAAAAATATCTGATGTGAAAAGATCTGATGAGATTGGTCAAAAGACCAATTAGTGGAAAAAAAGATCAGTATTGGACTGCCTGTGTCAGTCACTAGAGATCTGAGGGTTGTTATTATAATGGTGAATATAAACCATGTTTGGACACACCTACTCATTCAAGTTTTTCTTTATTTTTACTATTTTCTACATTGTAGAATAGTAGTGAAGACATCGAAACAATGACATAACACATATGGAATCATGTAGTAACCAAAAATGTGTTAAACAAATCCAAATATATTTTATGTTTTAGATTCTTCAAGGTAGCCACCATTTGCCTTGCACGCTCTTGGCATTTATCTTAACCAGCTTCAGGAGGTAGTCACAGTTTTGATGTCCTCACTATTATAAAAAAATTATGAAAATTGTAAAAAATAAATTAAAACCCTTTAGTGGGTAGGTATGTCCAAACTTTTGACTGGTACTGTATATACATACATACACACACACACACACACACACACACAGACACACAGAAACACACACACACATACAAAATACAAAGTGTGTGGGCGCATACACATGCGCACACACACACGCACAGACAAACACACACCTTGATCTAAAAGACTTTGCCAGTCCATTGAATAGAGCTGACATCACTGCACAAGCCTGATGCTCTCTTTCACCTCCTCTATGTACCCTTTAGGTATTTTTAGGTCCTTACATCCTTGTACTGCAGCGTCTAATGATTTATTACACACAGAGGCCTAGTTATGAGTCAGTCGTACACTATAAAAAAAACAGATCTGTCACACCTTGATCTGTTTCACCTGTTTTTGTGATTGTCTCCACCCCCCTCCGGGTGTCACCCACCTTCCCCATTATCCTCTGTGTATTTATACCTGTGTTCTCTGTCTGTTGCCTGTTTTGTTTTGTTCGTAAAACCTACCAGTTTTTGTTTCCCTGCTCCTGCTTGTTTTCCTGCTCCTGTTTTCTAGTCCTTCCCGTTTTTTTTACATTAGCCTTATTATAAAACGTATTCAATTGTTTATTTCCTCATCAATGTACACACAATACCCCATAATGACAAAAAGAAAAACTAGGTTTTAGAAATTAGCAAATGTATACAAAAAATCCCTGGAAATATCACATTTACATAAGTATTCAGACCCTTTACTCAGTACTTTTTTGAAGCACCTTTGGCACTGATTACAGACTTGAGTCTTCATGGGTATGACGCTACAAGCTTGGGACACCTGTATTTGGGGAGTTTCTCCCATTCTTCTCTGCAGATCCTCTCAAGCTCTGTCAGGTTGGGTGTCACCGGCTTCGAGGGTCTGGAGGGCGTGCAGATACGCCCTCCAGACCCTCTACGTGAACTCAGGACCTCGGTCAGACACTATGTCCTCAGGCACCCCGTAGTGCCGGAAGACGTGTGTAAACAAGGCCTCCGCAGTCTGTAGGGCCGTAGGGAGACCGGGCAAAGGGAGGAGACGGCAGGACTTAGAAAATGATCCACAACGACCAGGATCGTGGTGTTACCCTGTGAGGGAGGGAGATCGGTTAGGAAATCCACCGACAGGTGCATAAACCCTCACGTCCTTAGCCAAAGTGGGCCACAAGTACTTCCCACTAAGACAGCACCCCACCCGACCGATGCCCGGATGACCAGAGGAGGGTGACGTCTGGGCCCAATAGATGTGGGCCCAAGTCGCAGACAGCAGACGGAACGTACAAACGCCCAGCTAGACACTGGAGGGGAGTGGGCTCTGCACGTAGCGCCCGCTCGATGTCCACGTCCAGCTCCCACACTACCGCTCCTCTGTCTCATAAATCCGGGATAGAGAGTCTGCCTTAGCGTTCTGGGAACCTGGTCTGTAGGACAGGGTGAAAACAAAACGGGTGAAAAACATGGACCAACTTGCCTGGCGAGGGTTCAGTCTCCTTGCTGCTCGGATGTACTTCAGATTGCGGTGGTCAGTCCAGATGAGAAAATGGTGTTTAGCCCCCTCAAGCCAATGTCTCCACACCTTCAAAACCTTGACGACAGCCAACAGCTCCCGGTCCCCCACGTCATAGTATCGCTCCCGGGGCTGAGCTTCTTCGAGAAGAAGGCACAGGGGCGGAGCTTTGGTGGTGTACCCGAGTGCTGAGAGAGCACGGTTCCTATCCCAGCCTCGGACATGTTCACCTCCACTATGAACGCCAAAGAGGGATCCGGATGAGCCAGCACGGAAGCCGAGGTAAACAGAGCCCTCAGGTGACCAACAGCCCTGTCCGCCTCAGCCGACCACTGCAAACGCACCGGTCCCCCCTTCAGAAGTGAGGTAATGGGAGCCGCTACCTGACCAAAACCCCGGATAAATCTCCGATAGTAGTTGGAAAACCCTAGAAACCGCTGCACCTCCTTTACCGTGGTGGGAGTCGGCCAATTACGAACAGCTGAAATGCGGTCACTCTCCATCTCCACCCCTGAAGTGGAATTGCGATACCCTAGGAAGGAGACGGACTGTTGAAAGAACAGACATTTCTCAGCCTTGACGTACAGGTCATGCTCCAACAGTCGACCAAGCACCCTGCACACCAGGGACACATGCTTGGCTTGTGTAGCGGAGTATAGTAAAATGTCATCGATATACAGCACTACACCCTGCCCGTGCAGGTCCCTGAAAATCTTGTCTACAAAGACCTGGAAGACTGATGGAGCATTCATCAACCCATACGGCATGACGAGGTACTCATAGTGCCCTGAGGTGGCACTGAACGCTGTCTTCCACCCGTCTCCCCCCCGGATACGCACCAGGTTGTAAGCGCTCCTGAGATCCAATTTGGTGAAGAAGCGCGCATTGACTCAATTTCACTGGTTATGAGAGGTAGCGGGTAACTGTACCTCACAGTGATCTGGTTGATACCTCGATAGTTAATACACGGGCGCAGACCTCAATCCTTCTTCTTCACAAAAAAAGAAACTTTAGGAGACAGGTGAAGTGGAGGACCAAATGTACCCCTGCCCCAGGGACATATGTTTCCATAGCCGCCGTTTCCTCTTGCGACAGGGGATACACGTGACTCCTGGGAAGTGCGGCGTCTACCAGGAGGTTTATTGCACAATCCCCCCGTTGATGGGGTGGTAATTGAGTCGCCTTCTTACAGAAGCCGAGAGCCAAATCTTGGGGGGGGATGCGCACGGTGGAGACCTGGTCTGGACTTTCCACCATAGTAGCACCCACGGAAACCCCTAAACACCTCCCCAAGCACTTTTGTGACCACCCCGTGAGAGCCCTCTGTTGACACAAAATTGTGGGGTCATGACAGGCTAACCAGGGTAGGCCCAGCACCACGGGAAACGCAGGAGAATCAATAAGGAAGAGACTGATTCTCTCCTTGTGATCCTCCTGCGTCACGATGCCCAGGGGCGCGGTGATCTCCCTTATCAACCCTGACCCTATTGGTCGACTGTCTAGGGCGTGAACTGGGAAGGGCATATCCACTGAAACAATGGGGATCCCTAAACTATGAGCAAATTATCGGTCAATGAAATTCCCAGCTGCGCCTGAATCTACGAGCACCTTATGCTGGGAATGCGGGGAAAACTCAGGAATAATGTATGTACAAAAACATGTGTGCAACAGAGGGCTCTGGGTGAGCATGGTGCCCACTCATATGGGGTGACGCGAGAGTGCCCTGCCTGCTGCCTCGACTCCCAGAGGAATCTCCACAGCACCGACCGGCAGTGTGCCCTCTGCGGCCACAGATGGTGCATGGAACGGAACCTCCTCCGGTCTCCCTAATCGCAGCACCTCCCAGCTCCATGGGCGTCAGAGCGGTGGTGCTGCCTCTCAGGGAAAGCCCTGGAGTGAGCCAACACCATGTGGAGGGAAGGAGATGCGGTGCTGGACCACTTTGAGGATTTTAAAGTGATCCAGCACCGCATCTCCTTCCCTCCACAAGGCGTTGTCTCACTCCAGGGCTTTCCCTGAGAGGCATGAGACGAGGGCGGACACACTCTCATGGCCCGAAGGAGCCGGGTGGACAGTTGCCAGGTAGAGCTCCAGCTGTAGTAGGAAACCCCGACATCCTGCAGCCGTCCCATCATACTCCCTAGGAAGGGCGAGACGAATCCCACTGGAACCGGGTGAAAGAGGGGCGAGTAGTGGTGACCTTGGTGGTGCTGGCGGAGGCGCTGGTGGAACTCCCTTTCTCTCCCAGCGATCCATGGTCTGAAGGACGCGGTCCATTGGTGAAGCTTTGCCGTGTGCTCCTGGACGCGCTCCTCTACCCCCATAACATGGGCACCTGCTCCTGCTGACTCCATAATGTTGGGTGTGTGATTCTGTCAGATAGGTGGGTGTAGCTGGTGTATGAAGTCAGGCGCAGGAGAGCAGAGATGAGTGAACCAAGCGCACTTTACTTAGTCAGCACAAAATAAAACCATAATACAAAGTGCAAAAGAACGGTTGCCACAGAACGGTTGGCACCCGGTACAAACCAGCCGGAACAATACCAACCTGAACAAATATGAACAATCCCACACAAAGACATGGGGGAAACAGAGGGTTAAATACATGACACTTCATTTGGGAATTGAAACCAGGTGTGTGGGAACACAAGACAAAACAAGTGGTAAATGAAAAGTGGATCGACGATGGCTAGAAGACCGGTGACGTCGACCACTGAAGTTGATGGTTTTGTAATGTCTGGAGAAAAAAAGATAGAGTGGAGGAGACTGAGGATGAATGTGTATGTAGATATGTGTGTTTTTGTGTTGTGTGCTGCCGAAGAGCACTGTTCACAACTGAGGAAAGTCACTTACCCTAACATCCTGATGTGTCGTTTCCAACACCTATCTCTGTGTCTCATCACATTCTCCTAACTAATACAGAGAAGTGGCAGAGTGAAAGAGATTAATATAATGTTGTCCTTACCATCAATATCCTGTCCCGTCGCTTAACTCCTCTGTGTGGCAATATCCAAATGAATCTGTTGCAGTTTTGCTGAGATGAGATTACATTTGGTGGTAATGGGATGCCATTCTGTAAGCAGAGATACATTTCCATCTGTTTCACTCCTATTATTATTATTATTATTATTATTATTATTATTATTATTATTATTTCTTCATACCTCTTCTCTCACCACCTTTCCCCCGTCTCTCCATCCTCTCCTTTTCTTGTGTATCTTTTTCTCTTCTTCCATTCTGTCTCCAAGTCTCTCTCTCTCACCCTTTCCCTCTTTCACTCACTCTGTCTCTCACCTCCTCCCTTCCCCTCTCTCTCCTCTTTCATCACATAACACCCCATAACTCCACTGTGTATTGCTGTGAAAAATTGCATTTCACCTGATGCAATCTCTAGTTGCTGTAGTTTGTACTGGACATTGTGTTGTTTTGGATAATGTGATGACCCATCCATCTACAATGCTATGGTCTGTGTGTGTGTTCTTTTGGATGAGTAAAACCGAGCCCCATGTCATACAGGGACACAGTGGTTGGCTGCAGTATACTGTACTACTGCTCCGCTCAAGAGCAGAGGGCGGCAAGACTCCTACGTTACCCAGACTGCCTGTGGGCTGTGTAGGCAGCAGCACTGTTTGATAATGCACTCTAATTATTTCATAAACTTTTATTCTCATTTAACAACAATAACAGATTGTCTGGAGAATGTCAACACAGTAGCACATTATTTCCCCCTAAGAGGCATTAGAAGAATACAAAAAGGAGTGTTACCAATTGAACAACATATATTGCAGGATAAATCAATGTTAGACTTTACATAGCTGGCCATAAATGGATGTAGCATTTTATTTTATGGGTTGGCTACTAACCCAGTGCTTTTTACTTCTATACAGATAATAATACGATTAGGCTATATTTTGGCATTAAAAATCAGAAGTCTGTGATTTTTCCAGTCATTCCAACTAAGACTTGTAAATATGGAAATATAGACTAGTAAAAGAAATACCTGAACATAAAGCCAAAATGAAGGGCTTTTTAACCTACTCTGTTGTTTATGTTATTGTTTTAAAGGGATAGTTGACCCAAATTACAAAATTACATATTGTTCAGGTTTCCTGGATATTACGAAAGGTGTCCCGTGATTCTAGGTCCTGTACTTTTTACTGTTTACATTAACAATATTGACTTGTTTGTAAAAAACTGTAACCTGCACTTGTATGCAGATGATACGGTTGTGTATGCTATTGCCGCCACGGTTGACCAGACTCTATCTGAACTACAGTCTGCCTTCATTGTATTACAGAAAAACTTTATTGACCTGAAATTAGTATTGAATACAGGTAAAAACGAAGTATATGTTGTTCTAAAAAATAACTCTGATGAGTTAAGCATATGTACTTTGGATGGTGTCCATATTAATCGTATCCCTGTCTTTTAAAAACATATTGATGAATTAGTTAAGAAGCTGAGAATACAAATGGGCTTCTCCTATACTGTAGAAATAGGTCCTGCCTCTCGCTAGATTAGCAGATTATTCAGTTGACGTTCCTATCTGTCCTCGACTACGGTGACATCATCTATATGAACAAAACTACCACTTCATTAAAGCCATTGGTATGATGGCGCCGACAGAGATGGTTGCCTCGCTTCGCGTTCTTAGGAAACTATGTAGTATTTTGTTTTTTTTATGTATTATTTCTTACAATGTTACCCCAGGAAATGTTAAGTCTTATTACACACAGCCGGGAAGAACTATTGAATATAAGAGCAACGTCAACTTACCAACATTACGACCCGGAATACGACTTTGCCGAAGCGGATCCTCTGTTTGGACCACCACCCAGGACAATGGATCGGATCCCAGTAGGCGACCCAAAACAACGGCGCTGCAGAAGGGGCAAACGGAGCGGTCTTCTGGTCAGGCTCCGTAGACAGGCACATCGCTCAACGCTCCCGAGTATACTACTCGCCAATGTCCAGTCTCTTGATAACAAGGTAGACGAAATTCGAGCAAGGATTGCCTTCCAGAGAGACATCAGAGATTGTAACATTCTCTGTTTCACGGAAACATGGCTCACTCTGGATATGTTAACAGAGTCGGTACAGCCACCCGGTTTCTTCACGCATCGTGCCAACAGAAACAAACATCTCTTTGGTAAGAAGAAGGACAGGGGTGTATGCCTTATAATTAATGAATTGTGGTGTGATCATAACAACATACAGGAACTCAAGTCCTTTTGTTCACCTGACCTAGAATTCCTATCTACCAAGTGAATTCTCTCAAATTATAATCACAGCCGTGTGTATGGGAGTAAGATTGCAGTACCTATTGCTTCCACTGGATGTCAACAGTCTCTAAACAGTGTTTGATGATGTTTAGTTGATCTGGATGGTAATAGAAGAAGAATTTCGAACTGGTCTTCGGATGTAAACAGAAGAGGAAGCGCGTTCACGGGCTCGCACGCGCTGTGGTTTTTTCCTTTCCTATCGTCCAGTTTATAATCCGGTTGAAATAGTATAGTAAATATACATAAAAGTGTTCCTAAGAATACATTATCAATGATGTTTGATTGTTCTTGGACAAGTGTATAGGTATAGGTTACCCTCAAACAATCAAATGTTGTGCGTTCGCCTTAAAGCCTTTTTGAAATCTGACAACGCTGTGATATTGCCAAGAAGCAGAACTATTTATGACTATGCAACACTTGTATATTGATGAATGTTTAATAATTCAACTTTTGGATTTTGAATTTGGCGCCTTGCATTTCACCGGGTAGTGTCGGGAAAAGCTCTGTTTCTTGGCAATATCACAGCGTTGTCAGATTCCAAAAAGGTTTTACGGCAAAAGCAGCATATTTGATTGTTTGAGGGTAGCACCTCACATATTTTTCCCATTACCATGAATTCATTAGCCTTCACGGTTCACATATATCACATTTCACAGCGAAAACAAATCAATTACCTGTTGAAGAACTTCTGCTGAGGTCTTCCTAAGTGTCCAATGAAGACAATCCATGGTTCTTTTGTTAGAAAAAGTAATGTATTTTATCCATAATTCTCCATTTGGTTTGCGCGTTATAATCAGAAACTACAGCCTCCACTCCTCCATTGAAACGTGAATAGAACTCGTTCAACTTATACCTATAAACTTGTCCAAGATCAATCAAACATAGTTTTAAATGTATCCTTAGGAACACTTTTAAGTATATTTACTATAATAATTCAACCGGAATATAAACTGAGCTATAAGAACGGAAAAAAACACAGAGTGTGCCTTCTCGGGAGCGCGCGTTCCTTTCTGTTGACTTCCAAGGGGCCTCTTCCTGTTTTCTCTTCTTCTCTGCTCTATATATCTGAACACTGTCTCGAGACTGTTGACATCCAGAGGAAGCGATAGGTACTGCATTCATATGCCCTTATATGGGCATTTTCATAAGGGAGGGGTTCCAAATGAGGCACTCTGTCAAAACCACTTTTTCCAGGACAGAAATTCCTCTGGGTTTCGCCTGCCATATCCGTTCTGTTTTACTCACAGACAAATGGTTAACACTTTTAGAAAATTCAGTGTTTCCTATCCAATGGTACCAAATATGTGCATATCCTATTTTCTGGGCCTGAATGGGAGACATTTTACTTTGGGCACGCCAGGCCCTCCAAAACGGTCACCTCATGCGCTGCTCCCTAAGAAGTTAACGATACATTTTTACACTGATGATATCCTAAACGATATAAAAGGAAAATAAAGTGGGGCGCGCTCACGGTCTCGTGCCCACGAAAAGTTATTGACATCCGTGGTCCCTTCACTATTTCTTCTTCCTTTCAGTTCAGTTCAATGATAAAGCCTTCAAACACTGTCTAAAGATTGTTGGAAGCCATAGGTACTGCAATCTGGGAGCTATTTTACATGGATTTCAATAGGAAGCCTATCAAACTGAGGAAATATCACAATTTTTATTTATTCTGGACTGAAATTCCTCAAGTTTTTGCCTGCTATATCATTTCTGTTATACACACAGACATTATTTTTACAGTTTTAATTATGTGCATATCCTAGTTTCTGGGCCTGAGTGGCAGGCATTTTACTTTTGGCATGCCAGATTCTCCAAAACCGTCACCACTGCTGATGATGCCTAAGGAGTTAAACAGCCATCACTAACATTGACTGGCCACTTTAATCTCTTGCCACTTTAATAATAACAAATTGGACGTAATAAATGTATCACTAGTCACTTTAAACAATGCCACTTTACATCATGTTTACATACCCTACATTACTCATCTCATATGTATATACTGTACTCTATACCATCTACTGCATCTTGCCTATGCCGCACGGCCATCGCTCATCCATATATTCATATGTACATATTCTTATTTATTCCTTTACACTTGTGTGTATAAGGTAGTTGTTGTGAAATTGTTAGATTACTTGTTAGATATTACTGCACGGTCGGAACTAGAAGCACAAACATTTCGCTACCCTCGCATTAACGTCTGCTAGCCATGTGTATGTGACCAATTCAACTTTATTTTATTTTATTTGTTAGATGCATTTTATAATAGCACACTGCGCTGTTTTACGAGCGATAATTTTAGTACTCATAACTGCATTCTCTACCAGAAAGTTGGTTAGCCCTCTTTGATGTCACGTAGGTTGATACATTGCTATGTTTTATACATTTATAAATCCCTTTTACAAAAGGTCCCACTGTACCTAACATCTTTAATATACTTTAGACATGCGAGTTACCACACCGGCTCTCAGGGATGGTTAACTCTGGAAATGCCATTAGTCTCTACTGAGTTAGGTAAATTAGCTTTTAGTTTTCTTGCACTTTATTTGTAGAACAATCTTCAAATGCTCTTAAATGTGATGTTTTGGTGCCTCTAGGGTAATTCAGAAGGCTGATTGAGGACCTTATTACTGCTTGCATTTCGTATCTATATTAATGTCTGTTTTTCCTGTAATTCAGGGCTCATCTGTAAAAGAGTCCTTGGTCTCAGTATGACTCCATGATTAAAAAAAATATTTCCCTACCCTGTAAGCAGGAAAATGCTACTATCGGTCCCATGACTTGAATTGGATTTGTGCCACAAATGCTAAATGTTAGCATGTTGAAACAGTTCCAGGGAAACTAAACCAGAGCATGGATTGCAGTCATACCGTGTCCATAGACTGCTTGCAGGTAAGGAAACCAATGTGTCATTTTGTTATCTGGATGAACTATCCCTTTAATGGAAGACTGATTGGGCCAATTGCTTGAAAACATGGTTGAAAAATATTCTGCTCTCATGGAATCAGAGGCATTTGGTGTGTCACCATTGTGAAAGGTAAAGGGGGATACCTAGTCAGTTGTACAACTGAATGCATTCAAGTGAAATGTCTTCTGCATTTAACCCAACCCCTCTGAATCAGGTCTCTGACTTATAGTTAGACTCACTCAAGCGTAACAAACTTCTACTTTTTCAATGCTGATTTGAATGTCATGGAGGAAACAGAAAGGTGTCTTTTTTCACAAATATCCTTTTTGAATTTAAAAGTAATCCTAGAAGTAATAATCTAGTTTTACAAAATATGTTTTTTTTTTGTTGCTGGAAACATAACGGATTACAGTTTTGGTAATTAGTTACATGCAACTACATGTAATCCGTTACTCCCCAACCCTGATGACTTAATTACATGTTATTTTAATTATTGTGTACCTTCACTCTTGTTAGTTCCATCTTCTGTCTTTAATGAATTATAAAGCTACTATTCATATGAGAACAAAAGCATGTCTGGACAATGTCAGCAATTACGGTGCACCTGAACTCTCTTTTGTGTCAAACAATTTTCAATTTTTTGTTAATTGATCAAGTTATATTATTATCTAAAAACTGTTTATGTGAGAAAAACACCCAGCTTGTCTAGAAACGGTCAACAGTTGTGTCCCTTCACTCTCTTTCGTTCCATACCATCCTTCGTTTTCAGTGAACTAAAATCAAGTTTTACTTCCATAAAGCAGCTGTATGAAAACCGAAAACTTCTTTAAGCATGCCAGAATGCCAACGGTTATAGTCTAGCTCCACTGAACTGCACTCGTTTCACTGTCTTTACTCAGAGCTGCGAGAGTGAGCTAATCTAACGTAGTGGGATTGTGATGGGAGCAGCTGTAGGTGTTTCTCTTTCTGGTAACTAAGAGCCGGGAGCGATCAGAGTTCTCCTGCTGCCCACTCCACAGAAGCAGGCCTTTTATCTGCTTGCCTGAGCGTGATATTCTCTGACGGAATCCAAAGCCAACATCACAATGGAGCTAAGCACTGTACTGTGAGGACACCGTTTGGAGATGTGTGTGGGTTCAGGGTGTGTGTGTGTATTTTAGGTTGTGCGTAAGGTACAGTAAATGCGTGTTCAGTTCACTGCTAATGTGCATCCTCCTCCCCCTGCAGGTGTACCCTGTCCCCCCTTGTCCTGGTCAAGCAACCTGTCCAGATGGGTCGGGTGGGTAGAGGACAATGTCCACTGACCCTGTCCCTCAGTCCTGTCCCTCTCCACTGGATCTGTGACAGAGACTCTGGAGGGTCAGAGATCTTAGCAGGGAAACAAGGATAATGCTAAATGTTTGCACTAAGATATGTCTTTTAAACCTTTAGTAGAACTTTTTCATAAAAATTGTTATCTGTTAGTGAAAAGAGGGATAATTCCAGTAAAGGATTGGTTATCTCCAACCTCTGAGGCCATAAGAGGACTGTGCAATACATTACATTTTACTCAAATTTTACTCAAATTATAAATGCAGTCACAGGACACAATCCCCAAGACTTCATAAATACTCGGCCGTTGGTTTTTTCGCTAACGATTTAAGTGATCATTGTGCAGTTGCTTGTATTAGGGACACCAACATCCCCAAAGTGCACTATCGGTTCATAGTCAAACAACATTTTGCGCAGTTCTGTGAGCAGGCATTCCTGCATGAACTTTATGCATGCAACTGGGATAGGATTGCGCTTATTCCATATATTGAAGAGGCAGTCTCCTATTTTCATTCTATTTTTTCTGCTATCTGTGACAAACATGCCCCTCTCAAAAAGTACCGGGTAAATGGTAGAGACAATCCCTGGTTTACAGGGGAATTATCTGATTTGATCCATAAATGAAATACACAATGGGCCAAAGCCAGAAAGGGTCATTCTTAGGCTGAATGGCAGTTATTCAGGGCACTGAGAAATAAGTGCACCTTGTTTATACGGAAATGCAAATCTAGCTTCTATTACGAATCTACCAAGGCAAACCTCAATAACCCTCCGAAATTATGGAAAACCATTAAATCCACGAAAACACAAACTCCTCTGGTCTTCCGCTGAAATTGACCTCAAATTCAATGGATGTGACTGACAAGAATAAACTGCTTGACATGTTTAATGAGCATTTTGCTAAAGCTGGGCATTTATTTGATAATGAACTCCCTCCTAACATCTAAAATGAGGCTGTGAATGAAACTGCCGCATGCCGGCCTATGGTTCATCCATTTCATTTTACAGAGATTGAGCTTTCAGAAGTTAAAAAGGAACTAAAATCTATTGATATTAAGAAAGCAGCTGGCCCGGAGGAATTAAACCCATATTTAAAAGAAATTGGTGCAGAGATCATTGCTGCCCCTCTCACTCACATATTACATCTTTCATTGGCGAGAAATACCATTCCAAAAGTCTGGAAAATGTCATACCTTTAAATAAAGGTGGAGATCTGTCCCAGCTGGATAACTATTGTCCCATATCTAAACTGTTTGCAGTGCCAAAAGTTTGGGAAAATCTTGTGAACTCACAATTGAAAGACTTTCTTTATAATAACTCAATTTTATGTCAAATCCAGTTGGGTTTTAGAGCCAAGCATAGTACAATTACTGATATAAGTAAGATTGTAGGTGATATCTAGATGCTCAGGACAAGAAAAATCACTGTGTTTCACTTTTTATTGACTTATTGAAGGCCTTCAACACTGTTGACCATGCCCTGCTGTTGAATAGACTAAAACAGGTTGGTTTAAGTGTGGTGCATTGGATTGGTTCCAAAACTACCTTTCTGACAGAGCACAGTGTGTAGCTCAGGAGGGTATGAAATCGGAGTTTCGAAGGCTTTAAAAAGAAGTTCCCCAGGGCTCAATTTTAGGTCCGATCCTTTTTACACTGTATATAAATGACATAGGGAAGACTGTCAACTCTGCAAATCTCCATCTGTATGCTGATGACACAATTATTTATTCTAGCGCATCTAATATTGAGAAGGCTTTTCAGGACTTACAGTTGGTCTATAATGTTATTCAAAGGAAGCTTTTCCAATTGAAGCTTGTGCTTAATGAAAGGAAAACAAATTTTATGGTTTTCTCTTTCTTGAAAGTAGACAGATGGAGTCACTTGCAGATTTAAACTACAACAGGCCACCAAATTGAAGGGGTCACCTCCTATAAGTATCTTGGGATTTGGTTAGATGAAAAGTTGAATTTTAAACAGCACATTGATAACTTGACCAAGAAGCTGATATTGAAATAGGGTTTCTATTTCAGGAACAAATCTTGCTTTTCAATGTTAGTCAGAAAATGTCTTGTTCAAAGCACTTTTTTATCAGTGCTGGATTATGGTGATATTGTCTATATCCAGGCCTCAGCAAGTACCTTGAAAACTCTGGACACAGTGTATTATGGTGCTTTAAGATTTATTACAAATGCTAGATCACTTACCCAATACTGTGATTTGTATGCTATGGTGCAATGGACCTCTCTTTCCACCAGGAGGCTAAAGCACTGGTACACCTTTGTGTACAAGGCATTGATGGGACGGCTCCCTTTGTTTCTCTGCTCTTTACTGACCAAATCAGTCACTCAATATAGTCTTCGTTCACAGTCGCTGCTGTCCTTGTCTGTTCCTAAGGCTAGAACTGAGATGGGGAAAACATTTTTTTCCCATAATGCCCCTTCATCTTGAACATGCTTCAGAAGATTTTAAAGTTAGGGGAGTTAGTGTCCTGGTCTGTTTTTAAGACTCTGATTGACAACACTGTTTGTGACAACTGCAGTTGTTTCTAATCTTCAATTTTATCTTTAACTTGTGACACTTTGTCTTTTGTGTTTATTCTGTATTTTTCTGTAATGTTTTAAGGACATGCTGCTATTTCTCTGTTTTGCCTTCTTGCCAGGTCGCCCTCGCAAAATAGGTTTTTAACCTCAATGGGTTTTACCTGGTTAAATAAAGATTAAATAAAAATGTAATGAAATAAAAATGTCAGATACTAACAGTTTGTTACTGTTACCTGTTCTTGTGTTTTTCTAGTGACAGGTAGGCACACACACTGCATAATCACCTAGCAGGAGTTGTTTATCTAGGTAGCTATTTATGAATTTACTTAATTTGCACATAGAGATAAACACTGGATATGGTCTATGAAAGAAAATATTTTGTTACTTTTGCAATTAACTGGTGTTACATGCCACATACCAATAATCTGTTAACTCTTTAGGCATCATCAGCCGAGGTGTTGGTTTTGGAGAGTCTGGCGAGCCCAAAGTAAAATACCTGCCACTCAGGCCCAGAAACTAGGATATGCACATAATTAGTACTATTGGATAGGAAACACTCTGACGTTTCTAAAACCGTTAACGTAATGTCTGTGATTATAACAGAACTGATATAGCAGGCAAAAACCTGAGGTAAATCCATTCGGATTTGCAGTTTTTTTTTTGTAGATGACCTTTCTCCTGGCTGCCTATTGTATTCAACGTTATATAGGACCTAGACTGCAGTACCTATGGCTTCCACTGGATGTCAACAGTCTTTAGACAGGGTTTCATGACCTTAGGTTGAATTAGAAGCCAATAGAAGAATAATTTAGACGTGGACCCCGGAACTCAATAGAATGACATGCGCGTTCATGGTCTCGCATAGAATGACATGCGCGTTCACGGTCTCGTGCCGCTCTGTGTTTTTTTTCCTTTCCTATCGTTCAGGCTATAATCCGAGTGAAATATTATCGCTAATATTCATAAAAGGATACCTAAGGATGCATTATAAATGTTTGATTTGTTTGGGCAAAGTTGATAGGTATATTTGAACGCTTTCTCTTCACTGTACAACGAGTGACTCGACGGTGGATTTTCTGAACATAACGCACCAACCAAACAGAGATTTATGGATATAATAAATTACTTTTTCTAACAAAAGAACCATTGGATTCATTGGACACTTAGGATGCCCTCAGCAGAAGTTCTTTGAAAGGTAAGTGATTTATTTTAGCTCTTATATGGGTTTTGTGTGACCCGCGCTGGATATGAATTTATGCTAATGCATAAATATTAGAGGTGCTATCCTCAAACAATCAAATGTTGTGCTTTCGCCATAAAGCCTTTTTGAAATCTGACAACGCTGTGATATTGCCAAGAATCAGAGCTTTTGATGACTGCAACACTTGTATATTGATGAATGTTTTATAATTCAACTTTTGGATTTTGAATTTGGCGCCTTACATTTCACTGGGTAGTGTCAGGAGGGGCCCGCTGGCGCGCCGTTTATCCCTAAGTTTACACCACTGCTGATGTGGCTGACTTGCTTAATAACCTCTTAAGGAGCAGCAAGGTGCGCTGGGGCGCTAGACTACAGCCTCCACTCGTCCATTGAAACGTTCAACTTATACCTATAAACTTGTCCAAGAACAATCAAACATCCTTTTTAATGTATCCTTAGGAACACTTTTATGTAGAAATAGCATAATATTTCAACCGGACGATAACTGGGCGATAATCACAGAGCGCACCTGGCGAGAGCCCGCGTCCTCTTCTATTGACATCTGTGGGGGAACTTCCTGATTTGTCTTCTTCTCTGCTCAAATAGCATCTAAAAAAAATCTGAACAGTGTCTCGAGACTGTTGACATCCAGAGGAAGCGATAGGTACTGCATTCATATGCCCTTATAAGGGCATTTTCATAAGGGAGCGGTTCCAAATGAGCAATGTGTCAAAACCACTTTTTCCAGGACAGAAATTCCTCGGGGTTGTGAATTGTGATACAGTGAATTAATCTGTCTGTTAACAAATGTTGGAAAAATTACTTGTGTCATGCACAAAGTAGATGTCCTAACCGACTTGCCAAAACTATAGTTTGTTAACAAGAAATTTGTGGTGGTTGAAAAACGAGTTTTAATGACTCCAACCTAAGTGTATGTAAACTTCCGACTTCAACTGTACTTATTCAAGGGTGTGCAAATCTGTCATCAAGGCAAAGGGTGGCTATTTGAAGAATCTCAAATATAAAATGTATTTTGATTTGTTTAAAACCTTTCTTTTACTACCGTACCTGATTACATATGTGTTATTTCATAGTTTTGATGTCTTCACTATTATTCTACAATGTAGAAAATAGGAAGAATAAAGAAAAACCCTTGAATGAGTAGGTGTTCTAAAACTTTTGACTTGTAGTGTAGTCAATATAACTTATAACTTAGCACTTTTGAAATGTACAGCGACAGAATTCAGAACATGGGCCGTTCTTACAATGTTCTTCCTGTACACCAAGTCAGAACCTTTGGATAAATAAATGGGACATTTAAGCAGACAATGAAAGCTCTTACAAAATGTGATGATTACATTTCTCTAAAACAGATTATAGGATACATGTGCACCACCAAGTCAGAACAGTAGCTGACATTAAATAGACCAAATTATTAGGGTGAGGCAAATGGGCTACTAACAGCTTTCTACACAACATACACTTAGTATTTAATTCTTAGCTACAGTATACATATCTCCCTGGCATATTACATCATTAATGCAGCAGAATACAATACATTTTTGGACTCACCCTGTTGTGCTATGCTCCCTTGAACAGGAAGGTGACACTGTGGTCCTTCGTGGGCAAATTTTGTCATCAAAGTCTGGCATTCTCTGGAATTATGGTGCTTTCAAGACAACTCTAGAAAGAGGCCCGAGTTCCCGACTTACAATTCCGAGTTGGATGATCGTTCAAAACCAATTTCCCAGTGGGAGCTCGTTTTATCCGGAATTCACAGTTGTCTTGCACTCACTGAAGTCAAGTTTCTAAGCACAAATCATGCTTCATTGACAGCATGGCCAATGATGAATGTTAATCATTTTTAAAAAGAAAATAGCCCTTTAATCCCAAATTTGGGACCACACGCTCACTGTCACTGATTCCTTCCAAACCATTTTATTCATTAGCATAAATCCATAACCAACGCGGGTCTCATAAACGCATAAAATCGCTAATATAAAATCCCTTACCTTTTGAAGAACTTCTGCTGAGGGCATCCCAAGTGTCCAACGAAGACATCCAATGGTTCTTTTGTTAGAAAAAGTAATTTATTATATCCATAAATCTCCGTTTGGTTGGCGCGTTATGTTCATAAAATACAGCGTCCACTCGCCCATTGAACCGTGAAGAAAACACGTTCAACCTATACCTATACACTTGTCCAAGAACAATCAAACATCATTGATAATGTATCCTTAGGAAAACCTTTATGTATATTTACTATAATATTTCAACCGGATTATAAACTGGACGATAGGAAAGGAAAATACACAGCGCGCGCGAGCCCGTGAACGCGCCTCCTCTTCTGTTTACATCCTGTGACTAGTTCGAAATTCTTCTATTACCATCCAGAGCAACCTAACATCACCAAACACTGTCTAGAGACTGTTGACATCCAGTGGAAGCAATAGGTACTGAAATCTTACTCCCAGATATGGCTGTTTTCAATAGGGAGGGGTTCAAAATGAGGCAATGTGTCAAAAACACTTTTTCCAGGACAGAAATTCCTCGGGTTTTCGCCTGCTATATCAGTTCTGTTATACTCACAAACAATATTTTAACACTTTTAGAAACTTCAGAGTGTTTCCTAGTTTCTGGGCCTGAGTGGCAGGCCTTTTACTTTGGGCATGCCAGACTCTCCAAAACCGACAACTCAGCTGCCACTCCCTAAGAAGTTAAAAAGGATTTGCCAGTAGATTGTTGACTTGAGTCACTTGATTCATGATGATAACTGCTAGCTAAGATTTTGAAAGTATGATGTAGACATGATCAGTCCAATCTAAACTACTGTACATAATGTGGTTTGACGTCATTTTATCTGTGGCCTTGAGCCTTCGTGGATGGGCACTTCTAATGTAACTCTATGGCAGCACCCAAGGGGCTAGAATTTTTTATGTCTAACCTTATACTTGGCGGTGACGTAGTGTCCCCATGAGTGACAGAACACTGAGCCAATCACGACACAACGCTCCATATTTCTGCTGGCTTTCCCCACCACCACAGAAAGCACTGAGCTAGGCGGCTGAAACACCTGCATCTTGAAGCTGCCTTACTCAAGAAAACAAAAAAGGGACCATGTCTGTATGCGGCTTTATTAACTCAATGATATATATTTTTTACATTGTTTGCAAACTGATATGTGAAACGTCTTAATGCAAATATAACATGCAAAACAGGTGGGGCTTAAAACAATGTTGGTCTCAAAACATGAAAGACGCATCGCCACTGATTATCAGCCGTCCTCCCCTCAGCAGCCTCCTGTGGTATAGTCCCAACCTTAGACCAACCTCTGACTTTCTAAAGACAAGTCATACTCAATCAATCCCTAATGATCAGCTTCACTCAGTAAACCTGTGATGGAGACTGGATCAGACACTCTAAATCAATCTTCATTGAACACTTGATTAGGCATAGACTAGTGGTTCTAATTGCACAGTGGCACAAGTAAATCAGTCCTTTTCTACCCTATGCCCGATTAGTGCACTACTTTTGACCCGAGCTCTGTAGGGGCTCCGGTTAAAAGTAATTAACTATAGTGAATAGGATTACATTTGAGACTCAGCCTCAGTCCCACTCCTACTGTATGTTGGGCCTTGACAATGTGTCTGATTCCCTTCCCCTCCACCTCTAGGGCACAGTGAGACAGCGGGGCTGCTGCTGGGAAGCGGTAGTATAGTGGGCAGTCGGCATAATCAGCACATACTGGATCACAATGTCTGCAGAGTCTGAGACGCACTGAGAGAAGCGAGAGAGGAGAGAAAATAAGAAAGACCACAGTGGGGAGTGGAGGAACCAATTTTGCTGTTGTATAATGCAATAAGGCAATGCTCACATAATACCCAACACACATGGGTAGGAGAAGAAGGCATCACCTTCAGATACTCACAGTGTGGTTAGAGCAGTCAGAAGCAGTGTGTGTGTGTGGGTGGAATGCATGGGCGAGAAGGGGAGAGGGAGAGATAGGGAGAGAGGGGGAGAGAGAGAGAGTGAACAAGACAGAATGAGAAATCGAGAGTGAAAGTCAGAAATGGAATGGGAGAGAGTTTTTCATGTGTTGAATGTGATTTACCTGAAATTCCCCCACAGGGACCTGATAGTTGTAAGCCTTAGGAAGATTGTCTGGGTTTCATCTGTCTGGTTGTTGCAGTTTTCTATAGCAGGCTATAGTACCTCCACTATTCTCTCAAATAACCTTTTTTACTGCATCTCCATATTAACTGTGCATAACCTGTCTCAATTAGGATCCACACAAATCCCTGGCATTGTGACAGCAGAAACGTTCTCCCTTTCGCTCTCTCTCTCTTTCCTTTTGTCTGGGACACCTCTCGTTTGCCAGGTTATGGGGAGGAGATGGAGAGAATGAAAAAGGAGAAGACAATGAAAAGGTTTACAGAGAGGGATGAAGGGATGAAGAAAGATTATTTGTGCTGGTAAGCAATCAGTCTTCTGGGCAAAGTTCAGGCAGGAACTGATGAGTGTGAGAATGAACTGATAGAGACCCTGGACTGAGAAATGTAGGTGGAGTTAGGTATAGATGTTTATATAATCAACACAATTTGTCATTACATCTAGAGGGAGGATTCCCAGGGCTTTAGCTGGTCTCATTGTTTTTGTGATTGGTGAAGAAAATCTACAGCAACCTAGCCTAGGTATTTAGCCCACTGGGCCAAAACTGGTTGTTTCCACATCATTTCAACAAAATAATCCAATAAGTTTACGTTGAATCAACGTGGAAAACTGATTGGATTTGAAAAAAGTCATCAACATATGGAAATTGTAAAAAAATTTGCACCCAATTTTTTTACTGAAATCCAATGAGATTATGACATTTTTGTTGATCAAATTGAATTCACATTAGTTGACAACGCAACCAAATATAAAGCTAGACGTTGAACTGACGTCTGTGCCCAGTGGGAGGTTATAGCCTAAGCGCTAACAACTTGTTATTGTCTTGCTGAGGGCAACGATTTGGCGGTGTGGAATGTAAAATCAGTGAGCTACCAGCCTGCTTTGGGTTTGTAGTTTCTTTGGGTTTGTAGAGGAAACCCACCTGTCTAGGAGGGAATACAATGTATCAATTCTTATCTAACCACCAAGAATTGAATAGATATATTTAACTATGGCAGTTTCATTTGTGTGTGTGCATTCTTTATCTGACCCTCTTTCTATCTCCTTGCATACTCTCACACACATTCTCTGCAACCTCTTTCCTCTCCTCCTCTTCAACTTTCCTGCTTCCTCAGTGAAGCCGCGTCGGTAAGACTTGATAATCTCCCAATCTCCACGGACATTACAGACCCTGGCCGGAAGGCAGGTGCCTTAATTTCCAGTAACCAGCGGTTATTACTGAATAGATCTTCTTAAAATGGAGTAGGTAATGGCCTGTGGTGCTTTGGGTGCTCATCTAAGCTGCCTATTAGAGCCTAATGTGATTTTCCCCACTGTGAAAGGAGAGAGATGGAAAAAGAGGGTGTGAGAGAGGAGAAGCGGGATGAGGAGAGGATATGTGTCTGTGTGTGTGGGAGGGGGGTCAACTGTGTGTGTGTGTGTGTGTGAGAGTGAGAGAGTGAGTGAGAGATAGTAAGAGAGAGATAGAGAGAGAGAGCACTATCATGATATAGTATAATGGAGGAATGGGGAAAGGTGCAGGGACTAGAGTGGAATCCTTGGTTAAACGTCATGGCTCTGCAGCCAGATTTCTCAGAGCAGCCAAGGAAGCTTACTACACAAAGCTCATGTTCTGAGAGCCTATGTACTTAATGGTGTTCAAGCTCTAAAATCAGGGAGATACTACAACAAGAGTTCCAAGCTAACCAATTTCGGTCACTGGGTAGATTAGGGATAAAGTTCCTTTTAAATCTGTAACTCAACTGAAAGGAGAAGATCTGTAAACACTGAAATAAGACAAGGAGAGAGAACCTCCAGTAATACATAATATCTGCCGAAAACGTTTCTACCTGTTGTAATGTAATATACTGCATCTGTGTCTTGTTGAGCCAGGGCCACACAGACATTTTGAAATGGACAGTGACAAATGCATTATGCGTTTTTCTCTGTTTTTCTCTGTTTCTCTGTGTGGTTGCGGTGTTTGCTGTTTGTATGTTTTTGTCAGAGGTCACCTTGAACTGGTCTTCTGTGGCTCCCCCTCTTTCCGTCCCTTCTTCTCTCCCTCCCTCCATCCCTCCCACATACTGGCTAATCCGGTCTTTTAATTAACAGGAATCAGCTCGTTATCCAGTAATTAAAGGTCTTCCACCTGTAGGGTATAGTAATCCATTAACATGCCAGAAATGTTTACGAGATCGCACAGAGGGAGAGATTTTTCCTGCTTAGCTCAAATTAACCTTTGAGGCAGTGAGATATCTGCGAACTGGGCTTTTGCTCTGAATAGTACAATCTGTAGTATGTCTGGGTATGCCAGAGTATTTGGATCTACTGTTGGACAGTGGTAACATCAAATTGAAAAATTTTACGCAAACTTATTATTACAGATTTTCTTAATTTATTTGTGTTATTCAAACACTGTTGAATTGAGAAATAATCATTAGAAATGATTGTCAGATTGTAACCATGTTTCAACACAACTGGAACAAATACCTCTATTATGTCAGTTCTAGCTATTTTACTTAATTCGTCCAACTTGATGGAAAAAGCACTACATCACGTTCAAAATGTTTATTTCCAATTAACAATGACATAACAGAGATTTCAGTAGGGAACATTAATGCTCCCATCTGCCTCTTGCACTTCTGTAAGCCTTTTTAGTAGCTCCAGAACTGACAGCTATCATGAAGAAAGTAGTAGATTAGTCTTCGTGGGGGGCATCTCAGAGTGTCTGCTCTTTTCTATCCATGGCTTCTGGCTTGGATTGGCCACCGCCAATGGTGGAGGAATGGAGTGAAGTGGGCAGGGCATTCGAAGCAGTAAGGAAAGGGTAAGATCATTGGTAGATAAATAGTAAAAAGTTAAAAGGTAATAAAAGAGATATATACAGTGGCTTGCGAAAGTATTCACCCCCTTTGGCATTTTCCCTATTTTGTTGCCTTACAACCTGGAATTAATATGGATTTTTGGCGGGTTTGTATCATTTGATTTACACAACATACCTACCACTCTGAAGATGCAAAATATGTTTTATTGTGAAACAAACAAGAAATAAGACAAAAAAAACAGAAAACTTGAGCGTGCATAACTATTCACCACCCCAAAGTCAATACTTTGTAGAGCAACCTTTTGGAGCTATTACAGCTGCAAGTATCTTGGGGTATGTCTCTATAAGCTTGGCACATCTAGCCACTTGGATTTTTGTCCATTCTTCAAGGCAAAACTGCTCCAGCTCCTTCAAGTTGGATGGGTTCTGCTGGTGTAGAGCAATCTTTAAGTCATACCACAGATTCTCAATTGGATTGGCCATTCCAATACATTTAAATGTTTCCCCTTAAACCACTCAAGTTGTGCTTTAGCAGTATTCTTAGGGTCATTGTCCTGCTGGAAGGTGAACCTCCGTCCCAATCTCAAATCTCTGGAAGACTGAAACAGGTTTCCCTCAAGAATTTCCCTGTATTTAGAACCATCCATCATTCCTTCAATTCTGACCAGTTTCCCAGTCCCTGTTGATGAAAATCATGGTTTTCTCAGGGTGATGAGAGGTGTTGGGTTTGCGCCAGACATAGCATTTCCAAAAAGCAACATTTTAGTCTCATCTGACCAGAGTACCTTCTTCCATATGTTTGGGGAGTCTCACATTTGCCTTTTGGCGAACACCAAATGTGTTTGCTTATTTTTTTCTTTAAGCAATGGCTTTTTTTTTAAAGCCCAGCTCTGTGGAGTGTACGGCTTAAAGTGGTCCTATGGACAGATACTCCGATCTCCGCTGTGGAGAGATTTGGACTATTTTGATTTGGACCAATTTGGACTATTTTGTGTATGAAATCCAAATAAAAATCTATTTAAATTACAGGTTGTAACGCAACAAAATAGGAAAAACGGCAAGGGGGATGAATACTTTTGCAAGGCACTGTAAAAGGGTTAGAGTAACATACAGTGAGCATCAAAAGTATTAGGACAGTGACACATTTTTGTTGTTGTTTTGGCTCTGTACTCTAGCACTTTGGATTTGAAAGGATACAATGACTGAGGTTAAAGTCCAGACTGTCAGCTTTAATTTGAAGGTATTTTCATCCATATCAGGTGAACCAATGGCAGCACTTTTCGTACATAGTCCCCCCAAAAGTTTTTTTAATGTTTTTTTTATTGAATGTTTGAAACATACAATATACTTGCAGTGAAGCCGCTCAAAAACTACATCACATTAGCCATCTAACAGACTCTCAACCACAGCAACACAAGGAAGCAACCAGGGTCAACACCCTGTTCAAGGGCACGTCAACAGATCTCCCACAAGGTAAATAAAAAATGGGGTCCTGAACCAGCGATCCATCAGCTCCCAACCACCAGCCCTCCAAGATCCCCCCTACAGTTCCCCAAGAGCTGCCCCTCAACCATCTGAGACCCCCCCACAGTACCCCCCCTCAGAAAAAAATGTAATTAATAATATTAATATTAATAAAGAAATATAAAAAATGTAAATATATATTCCATTCCCCACTCCCAAAACCCCCTCCCCAATGCACCAACAACCAACAAAATGAACAAAAGAGAAAGACAAAGGAAAACATAAAACAACAACGCAAAAAACAACAAAGACGTCAAGGACAACAAAAATCATAACAGCAAGGCCAACTGAATATGTTTAGTGCATGTATGGCGCTATTTACCTGTGTGCGTGTCTGTGTATGTGCACATGTGTGCATTTGAATGAGAGTGTTTGTATATGCATGTTTACAAACACCTGCACGGCGTCAGCCTCAGGCAAGCCGGCATTAGCAGTAAAAACACTGCCCCGAGTGTCATTCAAATGTACTTTTTGTTATGTTTTATTTTGACGTAATTTTTGTATACTTTTATCTTTGACCATCATTCTATCCCGCTCAGCAACTCCACTCCCACTTGTCTCCAATTACACATCCAACCCTTAGCTTACCTCAGCCCCTCCCACCTACTGTATCTCTGCTGGCCACCCACTTCGGATTTCTACGCACCATATATCTTTCAACTATGCTGTGATGTTTAACTTGATTATTTGGTCCCAAAAGGTGAATTTAATAATAAATGTGACCAATGAAAACTGCACTTGTTTTGATTGATTGTATATATTAGTTTCGATCAAAATGTTTGTTAATTAATATCATCACACCTTTGAGTTCCTTTGTCCATGACAGAAAATTATTTCACCACCCCATTCCAATTTCTACGCAACTTCATCTAAGGATGTAGAATGAGTTTCCTGTAAACATTACATGTTATATTTATTTTCTTTTAGCCACCTAAAGACTGATCCTCTTTTTTTAATAATCTACTAAACCGTTACAATTATAACTGGCTATACTTATTTCACCTCTTACCATAACTAGATACTATTCTCAGTCATAATTAGTGTATGTAAAGTTACTGCCATGAGAGGTATTAAGACGGTCAAAATGTGATATTTCAAACATCTGACGTTTAGAATTCAAGAAACAGGTTCTAGCAATATTTGCTTGATTCCCTTGCCTGTTTGCTTGTGAGCCAAAGCCACATGTTAGAAAATTGGGTCAAGATATTATGTGTGTAGTAAATCTGAGTAGGTTGATGTGTATGATATTGGATGTGATTTAGTGAGAGTGTATATGATGTCTGGATTAAAGTAAGACTATAATGTGTGATGTCCAAATAATAACCCAGCCAATTTTCATGGTTCAGTGTCTATGTGTCACGACTTCCGCCGAAGTCGGTGCCTCTCCTTGTTCGGATGGCGTTTGGCGGTCGACGTCACCGGTCTTCTAGCCATCACCGAACCACTTTTCATTTTCCATTTGTTTTGTCTTGTTTCCCCACACACCTTGTCATTCCCTCATTGTCATTCCCTCATTACTTGTCATGTATTTAACCCTCTTGTTTCCCCCATGTCTGTGATTGTTTTATGTCAGATGCACGTTTCCGGCTGGTTTGCGCCTGACTCGGTATTTGTACTTTGTGCTGCCGCACTTCATTCTGTAGGCATTCGTTTTTGTGACGCGATGGCATTCTATGTTGTTACTGTGCCACAGTAAAGTGTTTTCGTCCACTAATCTCTGCTCTCCTGTGCCTGACTCTCACGCACCAGCTACACACACGATCTTGACACTATATGTATAACATGAAGTGTGTATAGCCTTTGTATTCAGGAGGATAATTTTAATCCATATTGTATCACCATCATAGCTGCATCATAATTACCTTTAACTTCATTTTCATATAAAAACACATCCCAGCATTTCCATAGTAATTGACGTTTCACATGATCATGAGAGACCTTGCATTACTATAGAGATGGCTTCACTACAGTAGAATTGTATCCCGTACAATATGTTATTATTCCACTACGTCCCTGTTCTGATATCTTCCACTTGCTTGTTGTAAACATAGATAAACATGTAGACAAAGTAATGGAAAAGATAAACAAACAAAAAACATATTAAATTATAGAACATTTCTCAACGATAGAGAGAGAGGGGAGAGAGGAGAAGAGAGAGAAAGAGAGAGTGAGAGAAGAGAGAGAGATCAAGTGTGTATGTATAAGTCCGTATGTGCAAGCGAGCATGTCATTGAGTGTGTGTGTTCATATCAACTTCATAGTGTTCACATATTTTTACAGTTTCCATTCTTTTATGTTTTCATAACCAGACATCTCCGTAGAATTTAGTACAGCCATGGTTTTATGGAGCTGTCTCAGAAGAGCTGTCCATCTATAAAGAGTTTGTCCACAATGAGAAAGGCACGCTTACCCCTCTCCCTCTGTTGTTTACGTACAGGATACAGTCTCTTGCGACGTTCATTTATCTCCTGTAGAAATTGGTCATTGAGACCGTATTTGGTCCCTTTTAGCTCCCTTCCTCTGCTTTTGATTAGCTCCTTTTGTTGGTAGTGTTCCAATTTTGAGATGATAGGTCTGGGACCCTTGGTCTTGTCTCTCCGAGCTCCAAGTCTGTGTACTCTGTGAAAAGTCACCTGGTTTGCAGTCTCTAGAGGAAGTTTCAAGGCGGATTACATGAACTCTCTAATTGCCCCCTCTGGATTATTGGATGGTTCTTCAGGAATCCCAGAAAATATTAGATTTTCACGCATGCTACGGCTTTATCTAGTAGCGACTTCCTCATCACCCTGTTTTCCCTGAGTAGAGAATACATGTTGGAATCGAGGGTTTTTACCTTGGCTGTGAGTGCCTTGTTTCTCCTTGGAGCGAGAGAATTTCACTCTGGCTAGACTCCAAACTCCCCCTCAGCCCTGCTACCTCCTCACACAACTTTTCAAGTGTTGAATGGATTCCAGCAAGAGCACTAGCCTCTACTTCAATGGTAAGTAAATTGTCTGTGTCTGTAGATGAATATGTCTTTCTTTCTTTTTGCCGGGTTGGAGTTATTTTGTGAGGTATCTTTCCACAATGAAGTATGTTGTTCCTCCATGGCATAAAGCTGTTGATACTCGTTGATTTCCCTCAGGATTTCCTTAGTATCCAGGTTGGCTCTGAACTGCAACCAGTTGTTTACAAATGTTTTGAACAATGCGTCTTTCCACGACGACCGAAAATGTAATCCCGAGTTACAGAATGCAAAAAAGTTGCTTTTGCTGTTTTGTTTGTAATCAACTGGCTGATCCGTGAACTCTCGTGTCAGGGTGTTGTAGAGTTTGAATGTGCCAAGAATTCCGGATGGACTACGCCTAAGTGGAAGTAAATCATACAGGTACTCAAGTAAACAGACAATTCTTAATTGCAATGACGGCCTACCCCGACCAAACCTACCCTTAACCCGGACAATGCTGGGCAATTGTGCGCTGTCCTATGGAACTCCCAATCACGGCCGGTTGTGATACAGCCTGGGATCGAACCAGGGTCTGTAGTCAAACCTTTAGCACAGCGAAGTTACAGACACACATATATCATACCCCCAAGACATGCTAACCTCTCACCATTACAATAACAAGTGAGGTTAGCATTGATATTTGTGCATCTGTATCTTTCTCACTCATAATCTTCTTAAAATTGGCCATTCATTTTTATAGGGGCACAAAATAATCTGAAACACAACCAAATCAGCCACCAAATGCATCCACCAAATGTGTGGAGTCACAAGCTTTATGTAGTCATTGTGTGCAATGAATATGGGACCAAATAGTTAACTTTTGACAACTTTGGGACAAAGTAGTGAATTAGTCCCAATACATTTAGTCCCCTAAAATGGGGGGACTATGTACAAAAGGTTCTGTAATTTCTAAATGGTTCACTTTAAACTTTAACCTTTGTTTCACAGCCATTGTTTAGTTTCAAATCCAAAATTGATAGAGTACAGAGCCAAAACTACAAGTGTCCAACGAAGACATCCAATGGTTCTTTTGTTAGAAAAAGTAATTTATTATATCCATAAATCTCTGTTTGGTTGGCGCGTTATGTTCATAAAATACAGCGTCCACTCGCCCATTGAACCGTGAAGAGAACTCGTTCAAGCTATACCTATACACTTGTCCAAGAACAATCAAACATCATTGATAATGTATCATTGGGAACACTTTTATGTATATTTACTATAATATTTCAACCGGATTATAAACTGGACGATAGGAATGGAAAAAACCACAGCGCGCGCGAGCCCGTGAACGCGCCTCCTCTTCTGTTTACATCCGGTGACTAGTTAGAAATTCTTCTTCTATTACCATCCAGAGCAACCTAACATCACCAAACACTGTCTAGAGACTGTTGACATCAAGTGGAAGCAATAGGTACTGCAATCTTTCTCCCATATATGGCTGTTTTCAATAGGGAGTGGTTCAAAATGAGGCAATGTGTCAAAAACACTTTTTCCAGGACAGAAATTCCTCTGGTTTTTGCCTGCTATATCAGTTCTGTTATACTCAAAGACAATATTTTAACACTCTTAGAAACTTCAGAGTGTTTCCTATCCAATAGTACTAATTATGTGCATATCCTCGTTTCTGGGCCTGAGTGGCAGGCCTTTTACTTTGGGCACGCCAGACTCTCCAAAACCAACACCTCAGCTGCCGCTCCCTAAGAAGATAAACAACCACATGTAAAAGGTAAAACGTTTCTGTAACTGTTGCTGAGATTGTCACTGTACCTAAAGTGATCTGTTGGTTGGGGCCTTTCTTCAGTCAACGGGCACCTGGACCTGTTGGAACAGAAATACATTTACAAAGCAAAAGACAACAAATCACTGAAGAAAACAATACAAAGACATTTCGCTCTACACCACACTGAGCACCATACTTTTTCTCTTTATCTGTCTATGCACAGTCTTTCTTTCCCACTCTCTATCTCTCTTTCTCGACCCTCCAGGGCTCCTGCATGTGGTCCAGACTCCCAATCGTCAGTCGATTCGTACAGTGTACATTTCCAGTCCCATCCTCCCAGACAGGGAATCAGGAAGCGATTAGTCTCCCCTGAGCCAGACTTGAAGGACGACTCGCCGATCTTGTCCTCGTTAACTCTCCATTAGCTGCGATATAATGGGGTTTTAATGAAAGGGGCGACAGACTGACATGCTCAACATAACCTCTGGCTCAGAGGAGACAGATGTCTGTCAGTTGCCATTCTACCCTATATGCCCTCCAGAGGGGTGTACTATAGATACGTATAGATACTGCTCGGTCCCTTAGATCAGCTGAACTTGGTTTGTTGACCGTCCCTCGTTTCCGGTTGTCCACTGTAGGTGGGAGGTCATTTGGTGTTAATGCTCCTAAATTATGGAATTCACTACCTCTTACACTACGCAATACCTCATCCGTGAGTGCATTCAAGATCCAGTTGAAAACATATCTGTTTGACATGCATTTTGGGTAGTGTGTATCCTGTGACTGCGATGTATGTGTGTGTGTTCTGAATGTATTGTAATGTGCAATGTAAAGCGACCTTGAGCTATGGAAAGGCGCTATATAAATAAAACTTCTTCTTCTTCTTCTTCTTCTACTACAAAGCAGCCAGCTAACTTGGCCAAATATTCTGAATAACTTTCACATTGTTTAGAAAGAGAAGCTTGAAATGGGCATGGTGTAATTGACTTAACAATCAAAAACCCATACAGTGGGGCAAAAAAGTATTTAGTCAGCCACCAATTGCGCAAGTTCTGTCACTTAAAAAGATGAGAGAGGCCTGTAATTTTCATCATAGGTACACTTCAACTATGACAGACAAAATGAGGAAAAAAAAATCCCGAAAATCACATTGTAGGATTTTTAATGAATTTATTTGCAAATTATGGTGGAAAATAAGTATTTGGTCACATACAAACAAGCAAGATTTCTGGCTCTCACAGACCTGTAACTTCTTCTTTAAGAGGCTCCTCTGTCCTCCACTCGTTACCTGTATTAATGGCACCTGTTTGAACTTGTTATCAGTATAAAAGACACCTGTCCACAACCTCAAACAGTCACACTCCAAACTCCACTATGGCCAAGAACAAAGAGCTGTCAAAGGACACCAGAAACAAAATTGTAGACCTGCACCAGGTTGGGAAGACTGAATCTGCAATAGGTAAGCAGCTTGGTTTGAAGAAATCAACTGTGGGAGCAATTATTAGGAAATGGAAGACATACAAGACCACTGATAATCTTCCTCGATCTGGGGCTCCACGCAAGATCTCACCCGTGGGGTCAAAATGATCACAAGAACGGTGAGCAAAAATCCCAGAACCACACGGGGACCTAGTGAATGACCTGCAGAGAGCTGGGACCAAAGTAACAAAGCCTACCATCAGTAACACACTACGCCGCCAGGGACTCAAATCCTGCAGTGCCAGACGTGTCCCCCTGCTTAAGCCAGTACATGTTCAGGCCCGTCTGAAGTTTGCTAGAGAGCATTTGGATGATCCAGATGAGGATTGGGAGAATGTCATATGGTCAGATGAAACCAAAATAGAACTTTTTGGTAAAAACTCAACTCGTCGTCTTTGGAGGACAAAGAATGCTGAGTTGCATCCAAAGAACACCATACCTACCGTGGGGGTGGAAACATCATGCTTTGGGGCTGTTTTTCTGCAAAGGGACCAGGACGACTGATCCGTGTAAAGGAAAGAATGAATGGGGCCATGTATCGTGAGATTTTGAGTGAAAACCTCCTTCCATCAGCAAGGGCATTGAAGATGAAACGTGGCTGGGTCTTTCAGCATGACAATGATCCCAAACACACCGCCTCGGGCAACGAAGGAGTGGCTTCAGAAGAAGCATTTCAAGGTCCTGGAGTGGCCTAGCCAGTCTCCAGATCTCAACCCCATAGAAAATCTTTGGAGGGAGTTGAAAGTCCGTGTTGCCCAGCGACAGCCCCAAAACATCACTGCTCTAGAGGAGATCTGCATGGAGGAATGGGCCAAAATACCAACAACAGTGTGTGAAAACCTTGTGAAGACTTACAGAAAACGTTTGACCTCTGTCATTGCCAACAAAGGGTATATAACAAAGTATTGAGATAAACTTTTGTTATTGACCAAATACTTATTTTCCACCATAATTTGCAAATAAATACATTTAAAATCCTACAATGTGATTTTCTGGATTTCTTTTTCTCATTTCGTCTGTCATAGTTGAAGTGTACCTATGATGAAAATTACAGGCCTCTCTCATCTTTTTAAGTTGGAGAACTTGCACAATTGGTGGCTGACTAAATACTTTTTTGCACCACTGTTTCTATATTTAGCTTTCATAATGAACCACAACATCTGTAGTTATTTCTGGTTGTTTATCAAAGTTAGCTGGCCAACTCATTGATCCTGCTTTGTAGTATACCCCCCGGCCCTTCTTGGGGAGACAGATTTACAGCATCCTACTCACACACCCTTACTCAGATAGAGGCAACATACCATCAAAGCTTCACCATATACTACCAGATTAAAGGTTCCTCTCACTTTTTGTAATTGTCAACGTTTGGTGAGGAAGAAAGCAAGTCTGATTACACAGAATTTCTGAAATACCAATATAAAAATCCAGCCAACAACCTTAGTCACACTGACCAGAGGAAAGAGCATTTCAATAAGTCTAGTAAAAAAATATGAATGCAAATCATACATTTTCCACATAATGTACACTCGGCCCTCTCATCCTTTTAGATTTTCAAATGTTTTCCTCCATGACTGATTTACCTAATTAAATTTGGAGGGTTGAATATGGAAATGTGACAGGGACCAAGACCTAGGAGGGCAGAAGCAATCAACTGATCTTTCGGTGAAAACTACGGCGCAGTGTGTCAAATCTCATTACCAGAGTCAAACCGACCATAGTGAAGTCAAACTGTGGATTGTCTGTTAGCTTAACGATGACAGATCACAGAAAATCCCTGAAGAAAAGAGAGATCACTGGGCACAGATGTCAGTCAGTTCAACGTCTATTTTGAAGTACATTTGGTTGAGTTGTCAACTAACGTGAATTCAACATTAAATCAACCAAAAATGTAACCATGACATTGGTTACATTTTGGGTGATTGGGTGATTTTATTTTGTGCAAATCCAAACAGTTTTCCACGTTGATTAACTTCTTAGGGAGCGGCAGGTGAGGTGACGGTTTTGGAGAGTCTGGCGTGCCCAAAGCAAAATGCCTGCCACTCAGGCTCAGAAAATAGGATATGCACATAATTGGATAGGAAACACTCTGAGGTTTCTAAAAGTGTTAACATAATGTCTGCGAGTATAACAGACCTCATTTAGCAGGCGAAACATCTATCCGAAATCAGTTTCTGGTGACCTATTGCTCTGTTTGACACACTCCCCATTGAATCCATTTGTAACCAGGACTGAGACTGCAGTACCTATGGCTTCCACTAGACGTCAACAGAGTCTATATACAAAGACTCAGAGAGATTGGAGTAAACAGAACGAATAGGTACAGGAAATGGTCAAGGTAGCTCAGATGTCAACAAGTTTTCTCGGGCGCGAGTCTGGCTGCGCGCCCCAATTTATTTTACTTATATAAGGTATAGGTGACCATCCGAGTGAAATATTATCGCTAATATTCATGGAAGGATAGCTAAGGATGCATTTTAACTGGTATTTGATTTGTTTAGGAAAAGTTTATAGGTATATTTGAATGCGTTCTCTTCACGTTTCAATAGGCGATTCGACGTTGGATTTTCTGAACATAACGCGCCAACCAAAGTGAGATTTATGGATATAATAAATGACTTTTTCTAACAAAAGATCCATTGGATGTCTTTGTTGGACACTTGGGAAGCCCTCAGCAGAAGTTCTTCAAAAGGTAAGGGTTTTGTTTTCGCTGTGAAATGTGTTTTGTGTGAACCGCGATGGTTTATGAATTCATGCTAATGCAGAAATATTGGAGGTGCTACCCTCAAACAATCAAATGTTGTGCTTTCGCCATAAAGCCTTTTTTGAAATCTGACAACGCTGTGATATTGCCAAGAAGCAGACCTTTTGATGACTATGCAACACTTGTATATTGATGAATGTTTAATAATTCAACTTTTGGATTTTGAATTTGGCGCCTTGCATTTCACCGGGTAGTGTCGGGAGCGCCCCACCACTCCGTAAGTAGTTAATTGTCATCACGTAGATTTGTTGTTGAAATGACGTGGAAAAAAACAATTGATTCAACCAGCTTTTGCCGAGTGGGGAAGATGTAAGACTGAAGTGCAGAAGTCAAGGCTAGCATAGACTTTTAGAGAAGGGTTGGATAATGAAAATGTTTGGGAGAAAGTGGGACAAGGTTTAACCTCTTAGCGCGCCGATCCCTTTAGCGGGATCGTTTTCAGAGCAAACATAACGCGCCAAATTCAAAATACATATTCGTAATACATATTCGTAATATTTAACTTCGATATACAAGTGTTGCATAGTGTTGCATAGCCATCAAAAGCTCTGCTTCTTGGCAATATCACTGCGTTGTCAGATTTTAAAAAGGCTTTACGGCGAAAGCACTACATTTGATTGTTTGAGGCTAGTACCTCACATATTTTCCACATTAGCATAAATTCATATCCAGCTCGGTTCTCAAAATATCCATATCACAGCTAATATAAATCGCTTACCTTTCAAATAACTTCTTCTGAGGTCTTCCCAAGTGTCCAAACAAGATAATCCATGGTTCTTTTGTTAGAAAAAGTAAATAATTATATCCATAAATATCCGTTGTTTTTGGCACGTTACGTTCAGCTACTCCACCAAGCATTGTCAGTCTACTCGCCCGTTTTACAGTGAAGGGATCGCGTTCAAATTATACCTCTCATCTTTTCACAAACAAATCAAATATCATTAATAATGCATCCTTATGTATTCTTTTTATGAATAATAGCGATCATATTTTACAAGAACGGTAAGTGAAAGCGTTAAAAGGCGAAAAGAAAGTTGGTCGCTGGGCGTTCACGTTCTCGTGAACGTGCACGTCTGTTTACCTATTTTCCCTACCCGTAGTAATTCTCTCTCTCTAAGGATCTGGTCAGAGCTTTTTCCTCCATACCCTTTCCAGAGACTGTTGACATCTAGTGGAAGCCATAAGTACTGCAACCTCGGTCCTATTCCCCATAGAAAAATATTACATGGGCTTCAAAATGAGAGGAGAGCCAAAGAAAAATAAATTCCGGACAGAAATTTCTCTGGTTTTTGCCTGCTAAATCTGTTCTGGAATAGCCACAGACTATATCTTAATGGTTTTATAAACTTAGAGTGTTTCCTATCCAATAGTACTAAATATGTAAATATCCTAGTTTCTGGCCATGAGTGGTAGGCATTTAACTTTGGGCACGTCAGACAGGCGAAAATTCGGAAAATGGGACCCTAGCTGGAAGAGGTTAAGGTTTGTAAGATGGTTCAGTCAAATGTTGAGCTACTGTAGAGTTAGAAAGTAAAGCACGACTATCCATGATCTGCTTGCAGAAAACTTTCAACACTTCCAAGAGCTTTAGCTGAAAGCATCTTTTGCGGTAAATAATTATTGTCCGTAAGCGTAAGAGGTTATTGTTTACCAGATTAAGCTGTGCACACCGTATGTCTCTTCCTCAGCATTCTGTACCATCGTATAATGCTATTGTGATCCTGACTGATTAAATCTCCCCTGCATCTGAACCGATTTCCCCAGACCCCAGCCTGATAATAGACACGGCTATTGATTTCTGTTCACTGTTGTTAATTCTATACTTTTGTTTTGGAGGGAGTGGAGCTGGCTAATTGCCACCTCCAAAAGGTCATTTTTAATTAATGTTGTGACTCCACAATGTGAGTGTGATTATTGCAGAGCCCATCTTGGCATACTAAACACAAGAAAATGTTATGGGGGATTGTGTAGCAGTCCTGGATAAGGATTTTTTTAATGCTTTCGAGGGTTTAATAGCTCGATAGAAACATGCAGGCATTTCAAACATTGGGGAAGGCAAATCGATCGAACTAGACGTACAATAATAGTACAACGTTTGTGCTGAAACTTTTTCCCTTTTCATATGTATGTTTTTTTACCCTTATTTTACCAGGTAAGTTGACTGAGAACAAATTCTCATTTACAGCAACAACATGGGAAATAGTTACTATGGAGAGGAGGGGATGATTAGGTGGCCATGATGGTATGAGGGCCAGCTGGGAATTTTTGCCAGGACAACCCAACTCTTACGATAAGTGCCATGGGATCTTTAGTGACCAAAGAGAGTCAAGACACTGTTTTAAAAAAATATATATTTTACAGTTTTTGCCGATTTCTTACACACTGAAAGTGAGTGCTTAGACAAAACCATCAAAACCTTAACTTTTGTAACCATACCAATTCTGCAAAACACTTTGCACTTTGTTTGCAGTTCCGCAACAAACTTGCAAAGCACTACACACTGTTTCTTACATTAGACACTTAATTCAAGAATGAAATCTCTTGCAATCATTAGGAAAACACTTCTATTCAAAATATACCTGAAATTGGCAACATCCACACAAAAACAGTTATACAGTATATTGAGCACCAATTAGTATTTTTTTTCCTTTATTGAACTAGGCAAGTCAGTTAAGAACTAATTCTTATTTTAAATGACAGCCTAGGAACAGTAGGTTAACTTCCTTGTTCAGGGGCAGAACAACAGATTTTTACCTTGTCAGCTTGGGGATTTGATCTTGCAACCTTTCAGTTACTAGTCCAACACTGCTACCCCAGGTAGCCTAGTCTGAGCCTTAGCATTACAAATAAACATCAGGTAAGCTCACCTCTTTTGTGAGAACTTTGCAAACATGGAGGCAGTGAGAGCGAGAGGAAGAGGTAGAGGAAGAGAAAGAGAGAGAGGAGTAGGAGGAGGACAAGAACAAAGAAGGGGACCAGGTAATAGACGGACACATATTTCCGATGACATTAGGGCCACTTTGGTGGACCATGTCATAAATCATGGCCTGACGATGAGGGAGGCTGGGAAGAGAGTCCAGCCCAACCTGAGTCGCTACACGGTAGCATCCATAATGCGAACATTTAGACTGGGGAACAGGTATGTCTTCAACTTTCTACACTGGACAGCACCTATGTAAATGTTGCACATCATTCTGCATCACAGTACAATACAATGTAGTCCGACAATATTAGGTCTAATATTGTATAGTGCTGTGAAGTACATGTAATACAGATGATGTTACTGTGTACAGTGTACAGTATGACAGTACAGTTTGTAAAAAATAACCTAACCAATGACAGCATTTTCTACAGCACTGCCAGACGACCTCCTGAGGGTGGAAGGCAACGTCTGTTCACCGATCAACAGGAACTGGCCATTGTCAATCTAGTGTTGCCATGCTGTCATTGTCAAAATGCTGTCATTGGTTAGGTTCTTTTTTACAAACTGTACTGTCATACTATACACTGTACACAGTAACATCAACTGTATTACATGTACTTCACAGCACTACATCAACTACGAGAGCAGATCATCGCAGATCACACAACATTCCATAACATCAACCGTGTCAGTATGACGACACTCTGCCGCATCTTGTGTCAACACCAACTTACGATGAAGCAGCTGTACAGGGTTCCAATGGAGAGGAAGCGTTAGAGTCAAAGACCTTCGCTATGAGTATGTGCAAGTGTCACTGTACTATACAGTAATACAGTAATGGCAGTAGATTGTGTCTGTGGGGGCAACTGCCTTGCCTGTGGCTTGTAGTTTTGACTGAATGTGTCTGAAATATCACCTTGTGTGCTGCCATTAGTCTGCAAGGAGTTCTCCATCACCATGCCACCCTAGGTCCCTACAATACTGCACACATAATCATATTTCTACATAATGCAGTTGTACAGGACGGACCAGAGCAGTCCAGGTTGGTTGTCATCTGGGATAATGTTAGTTTCCACTGGGCTGCTCTGGTCAGGGACTGGTTCATCAACCACAAAAAAAACCTTACTCCCCATTTCTCAATCCGATTGAGGAATTATTTTCGGCCTGGTGTTGGAAGTGTATGACCACCAACCACATGCCTGCCAGCCTCTTCTGCAAGCAATGGAAGAGGCATGCAGAGACATTGAGTTGGGGTCAGTCCAGGGTTGGATACAGCACGCAAGGTGATATTTTCCCCATTGCCTAGCCAGGCATGACATTGCTTGTGATGTGGATGAGGTGATGTGGCCAGACCTTAACAGAAGGCAGGGTCCATAAACCATCCACCCCATCCCTTACGATACAATTTTTTCTTTACCATTGCACTATAATTTTACTGTAATTATTTTTGTGTCTATGAGTTTACAGTAACATATTGAATTAATTACTGTACTGTAATTCTACTTTTCTTTGTGTTTTTTTGTTGTTGTAAAAACCTGCAATGGCAAAAAAATTAGTTGTATATATTTTTTTCTTAAGCCTTTCTATTTTTGTGTTCATTGAAATGTGAGTAGATGTACTGTACTGGAACAATCTTCCACAGAAGCCTGTATGAGATAATTAAAAAGGTATACAAAGTACACTTTTTTTTTTAAGACAGCAGTGTTTTGTATAAAGTACATCAGTGTGTTGTTGCTGCTTTGAAAGAGTAATTCAAATGGTGCATGTGTGTATCATTTTGTTGCAAAAATGCTATTTTGAAAAAGGATTGTTAGGTTTTGATTGCAGTTTCATTTTGACATAGAAGTGTTGTGTCTTATTTGGCTTGTGTGTAGAGTTTTGACACAATGAGCCAAATTCCGCAACAAGTGTGTGAGCAATTGCAAAAAACATTCCATCTGAAAGACAGCACCTTACACAGGGCAATGTCCCCAATCACTGAAAGAGTGCCTACTACTGGCCCTCTAACACCACTTCCAGCAGCATCTGGTCTCCCATCCAGGGACCAACCATGCTTAGCTTCAGAGGCAAGCCAGCAGAGAGGGTGTGTGTGTGTGTGTGTGTGTGTGTGCGTGCGTGCGTGCGTGCGTGCGTGCGGCTTCTCGGTGAGTTCTTTTTTTTCAGGGTATAATAGCCTATTAACCGTGCAAAATAAAGAAGGCGGCAGCTCATACAGAGATTGGTGGTAAGAAAAAGAATGCCAGACAATATACAAAGCATAGGCTTTTTGTTAATGTTGTGCAAAACGTTCAACAATTGCATTATGTAAATGAATCAAAACCCAATGTATTCTTCCGAGTTCAGTCACAAACTGCCCAACCAATGTATTCAACTCATTCTGGGTTTGCAGGACTGAGGCGGTCAACACGCGAACTGTAGACGTGGACAAAGACGTGGACGGGCCCAGACGTGGCCAAACCTTCCCCCTCACTCCTGGCACCTGCTGATTTGGGAGCCTCATGCACTTTATCCCTGGGTGGAGGGCGCACGGGCTGCAACACAGCTTCCCCCGTTTCTATGTGAATAAAATAAATCAGTACATGTCTTGTATATTAAGTTACTGACGACCATGTCTCACATGCTCTTAATTACTTATCGTGATCCAGTGATGCAGTCGCGGGGATTTCGCGCACCGACTTCACCATTTCCGATGTTACTGTTGAACGATGTAAAAGTTGGGATTAAATCATATGAAAAATAAAGCAAAAAGCCAAATAGAAGAAACTTACCTTTTTTTATACATTCACTGTCGCGGTCTGAGCATGTGCCAGTGTATGCGCTTTCCCCAATGATTGCTCCGATGCGTTGGTCCATTTGGGAGTGCCAGGTCCCCCTCCCATTGACTTAATGCTGCGGTTACGTATGGCTATTCTTTTTATCCCTTGCAGTTTAAGGTCAGACCATTTCTTTCTCACATCAGCCACAGTTCTATCTTGCTGCCCCCCTCGTTCACTGAAGCGGCGACACACTCCCAAGCTTCCTGTTTGGCTATGTTTGTCAACCCACTATTTAGTCCACCGAATAATACGTGTTGCCTGTCTTCAATCTCCTCTACCATCGCAGTGATCTCGTCTTCGAAAAAGTTTGCTTTTCTCTTTTGGTCCATGGCTATTCCTGACTAAACCCTCATTTGTGCTAACATTCTATAAGGGGAAATCGCTGATTGTAAGGCACGTTCAGGTGCCGTCAATTTTAAGTTAATTTGAGATTTATAGATCACAGGTGCGTAAGTTACAAATGGGCTTATTAGAACCTGCATAAGAAGGTATTTTATGCTCAGTATCTTTTATGAATCGAATGTAAGCACACCGTCTGAAATGATCTTACGACTAAGTTCAAGTATAAATCCTAGAACATTTTTATAAATGAGGCCCCTGCACTCTTCACTCGTCTTCTGTCTGTCATCGCGATAACAGAAAAGTGCACCCCACATTTACCTTTCATCAGTTTTTATGGATCCAAAGGACCTGACAGAGAGACACTGAGGAGAAACAGACTTAACAAGGGAGGGTTTGTGTATGTGTGCACTTGTGTGCATGCAAGTGCGTGTGTGAGTGTGTTACAGTGGCCCATTGTAAGTTTCTAGTTGGTTAGGCCAAAGTCATTGGTGGAGAACAGCCTGCCCTGCAGAACCATTGAAGTGAAAGGTTAGGAGGAGGTGAGTTATTTTACAGATGAAAGGTTTAAGATAATTGTAGCAGAAAGAGGAGGAGAAGAGAGGGAGAGAGAGAGAGTGAAAGACAGACAGGATGATGAGGGAGAACATTTCATATTGGGAGAGTTAGAAATAAAGGGTTAGAGTGGAAGAGATATCGAGAGAAATAGTATTGTAGCCGATGTGAAATGGCTAGCTAGTTAGCGGTGTGCACTAGTACTGTTCAATCGGTGATGTCAACCGCTCTGGTTGTTTCCCTTGTTTTGCAAGGGCTGCAGCTTTTGTGTAATGAAAGGTAATACTTTGTGGATACAACACTGTTATAGTGATGCAAACAAATAGACTTGAGGGTGTGGAGGAGAGATGAAAAGACAGATGATAAAAATAGAGGGAAATGAAAGATGAAGAAAAATGTAAAGAAAAGGCAGAAGTATTGAGGGAGAATGCAGTACAATAAATAGACAATCATGTTATTATGTTTGATCAAACATGTAATGATCTGGGTCAAATTCACCTTACTGTATGTAATGATATCTAAATCAGGAATACGGAATTATGTTTTGAACGTTTTTGGAACTCAGAGCATAGTGTAATTGGTGACACAGGCATACAAATGCTTGCAAGCGCACAGACACACACGTGCGCGCACACACACAGGAAAAGAGGAGAGGATAGATGAGAAGAGATTATAGAGGATAAGAGAGAAAAAAAGTGGAAGAAAGGAGAGAAAAGAGGGGACAGAAGAGGAGTACACAATAGACAAATTATATTAAAAAAAAGAGGTTGAGTAGAGACTTGACAAGATGGTAGACAAGTCATGGAGGAGGGGAGCGGCGACAAAAGAGAGGCCTGTTAAGGACTAAGAGAAGTGAGTACCTGTGAAAAAGAAATGAAGAGAGTAAAGGGACAGAGTGAGAAGACTGTAGATCAGAAATAACTGTGGTGATAATGAATTAGAATGACAAAGTGGCAGAGACTAATATAAACATGCTCTTGGAGACTGCCACTGTCTAATCTGTGGATTCAGACCAACTGTCTATCTAGAGCATTTTTTATAGTGGATTTAACACGTTTATGTGCTACAGCTGCCTCCGTGCCTTGAGTCCTCTGTCATATAATTTGTTTTAATGGTTACAAATCAAATCAAATCAAATCAAATCAAATCAAATTTTATTTGTCACATACACATGGTTAGCAGATGTTAATGCGAGTGTAGCGAAATGCTTGTGCTTCTAGTTCCGACCATGCAGTAGTATCTAACAAGTAATCTAACAAATTCTGACAACAACTACCTTATACACACAAGAGTAAAGGAATGAATACTTAGTATGTACATATAAATATATGGATGAGCGATGGCTGACTGGCATAGGCAAGATGCAGTAGATGGTATGGAGTACAGTATATACACATATATATGAGATGAGTAATGTAGGATATGTAAACATTATATAAATGGCATTGTTTAAAGTGGCTAGTGATACATTATTTCATCCAATTATAATTATTAAAGTGGCTAGAGATTTGGGTCGAATGACCGACGGCATAGGCAAGATACAGTAGATGGTTTAGAGTACAGTGTATACATTTGATATGAGTATGTCGGATACGTAAACATTATATACAAAATTGTTTAAAGTGGCTAGTGATACATTTGTTACATCCAATTCCTCTATGTATAAAGTGGCTAGAGATTTAAGTCAGTATGTTGGCAGCAGCCACTCAATGTTAGTGATGGCTGTTTAACAGTCTGATGGCCTTGAGGTAGAAGCTGTTTTCAGTCTCTCGGTCCCAGCTTTGATGCACCTGTACTGACCTCGCCTTCTGGATGATAGCGGGGTGAACGAGGCAGTGGCTCGGGTGGTTGTTGTCCTTGATGATCTTTTTGGCCTTTCTGTGACATCGGGTGGTGTAGGTGTCCTGGAGGGCAGGTAGTTTAACTTCCCGGTGATGCATTGTGCAGTCCTCACTACCCTCTGGAGAGCCTTACGGTTGTGGGCGGAGCAGTTGCGTACCAGGCGGTGATACAGCCCGACAGGATGCTCTCGATTGTGCATCTGTAAAAGTTTGTAGTGATTTTGGTGACAAGCCAAATTTCTTCAGCCTCCTGAGGTTGAAGAGGCGCTAAGGTTCGCCTTCTTTACCACGCTGTCTGTGTGGGTGGACCAATTCAGTTTGTCCGTGATGTGTGTCGCGAGGAACTTAAAACTTTCCACCTTCTCCACTACTGTCCTCGATGTGGATAGAGGTGCTCCTCTCCTGTTCCTGAAGTCCACGATCATCTCCTTTGTTTTGTTGACATTGAGTGAGAGGTTATTTTCCTGACACCACACTCCGAGGGCCCTCACCTCCTCTCTGTAGGCCGTCTAAAGTGGTTGTTGGTAATCAAGCCTACCACTGTAGTGTCGTCAGCAAACTTGATGATTGAGTTGGATGCGTGCTTGGCCACGCAGTCGCAGGTAAACAGGAGTACAGGAGAGGGCTGAAGCAGCACCCTTGTGGGGCCCCAGTGTTGAGGATCAGCGGGGTGGAGATGTTGTTTCCTACCCTACCTGGGACCGGACCCGTCAGGAAGTCCAGGACCCAGTTGCACAGGGCTGGGTCGAGACCCAGGGTCTCGAGCTTAATGACGAGCTTGGAGGGAACTATGGTGTTAAATGCTGAGCTGTAGTCGATGAACAGCATTCTTACATAAGTATTCCTCTTGTCCAGATGGGTTAGGGCAGTATGCAGTGTGATTGCGATTAAATGCGTCGTCTGTGGACCTATTGGGACGGTAAGCAATTGGAGTGGGTCCAGGGTGTCTGGCAGGATGGAGGTGATATGATCCTTGACTAATCTCTCAAAGCACTTCATGATGACGGAAGTGAGTGCTGGGCGATAGTCATTTAGCTCAGTCACCTTAGCTTTCTTGGGAACAGGAACAATGGTGGCCCTCTTGAAGCATGTGGGAACAGCAGACTGGGATAGGGACTGATTGAATATGTCCGTAGAACACACCAGCCAGCTGGTCTGCACATGCTCTGAGGACACGGCCAGGGATGCCATCTGGGCCGGCATTGGCTGCTGAAGGTGCTAACACATTTAAATGTTTTCTCACATTGGCTGCGGTGAAGTGACACCGCAGGTTTTGTAGCGGGCGTGTCGGTGGCACTGTATTGTCCTCAAAGCGAGCAAAGAAGTTGTTTAGTTTGTCTGGGGAGCAGGGCGTCATGGTCCGCAGACGGGGGCTGGTTTTCTTTGTAGTCCGTGATTGACTGTAGACCCTGCCACATTCCTCTTGTGTCTGAGCCATTGAATTGTGACTCTACTTTGTCTCTATATTGACGCTTAGCTTGTTTGATTGCCTTTGGAGAGGTAGCTGCACTGTTTGTATTCAGTCATGTTTTGGTAGCCTTTACCTGGTTAAGAAAGCAGTGGTTCGCGCTTTCAGTTTTGCTTAATGCTGCCATCAATCCATGGTTTCTGGTTGGGGAAGGTTTTGATATTTGCTATGGTACAACATCACCAATGCATTTGCTAATAAACTCGCTCACGAATCAGATACATCAATGTTGTTGTCAGATGCTATCCGGAACATATCCCAGTCCACGTGCTCGAAGCAATCTTGCAGCATGGAATCAGATTGGTCGGACCAGCGTTGAACAGACCTGAGAACGGCGCGTTCCTGTTTTAGTTTCTGTTTGTAGGCTGGGAGCAACAAAATGGAGTCATGGTCAGACTTGCGAAAGGAGGGCGGAGAATAGCCTTGTATGCATCACGGAAGTTGGAATAACAGTGGTCCAGGATTTTACCAGCCCGGGTGGCACATTCGATATGCTGGTAAAATTTCGGGAGCCTTGTTCTTAAATTAGCCTTATTAAAATCCCCAGCCACAATAAATGCAGCCTCAGGATATGTGGTTTCCAGTTTACATAGAGTCCGATGAATTTCTTTCAGTGCCGTCGATGTATCAGCTTGAGGGATGTACACGGCTGTGATTATAATCGAAGAGAATTCTCTTGGTAGATAATACGGTCTGCATTTGATTGTAAGGAATTCTATGTCAGGTGAACAAAAGGACTTGAGTTCCTGTATGTTGTTATGATCACACCACGTCTCGTTAATCATAAGACACACACCCGCCCTTCTTCTTACCAGAGAGATGTTTGTTTCTGTCGGTAGCGATGCGTGGAGAAACCAGGTGGCTGTGCCGACTCTGATAAGCGTGTCCTGGGTGAGCCATGTTTCCGTGAAGCAAAGAACGTTGCAGTCTCGAATGTCTCTCTGAAAGGCAACCCTCTCATTCGGATTTCGTCTACTTTGTTGTCAAGAAGACTGTACATTGGCGATTAAAATACCGGGAGAGGTGCACGATGCGCCTGCCGTCGTAAGCTTGACCAAAAAAGGCGGCGTTCCCTCTTCTCAGCGCGCCGTTGTTTTGAGTAACCGTGCTATCCAGTCTGTTGTTGTGTTTGGGTTAACGAAAGGAGAATCCTCTTTGGGAAAGTCGTATTCCTGGTACAGCGTAATGTTGGTAAGTTGGCGTTGCTCTTATATCCAATAGTTCCTCCCGGTTGTATGTAATAAAACTTAATATTTTCCGGGTAACAATGTAAGAAGTAATACATAAAAACAAAATACTGCATGGTTTCCTGAGAACGTGAAGCGAGGCTGCCATCTCTGTCGGCGCCGGAAGTAGAATAACATACTGGTTACACACATACTGGCATGTTAACTTTCAAAATTATATGTGAATTAGATGGAAGTGAAAACCTAACTTCACTTCCATCTAATTCACATATAATTTTGGCCTTGTTCCCTCTATACACAGAAGTGTGCCACAGAGAAATAAAGATGCCACCATCTGTGTTCACTATACACTGCGTGGTAGTGTGTTTGTGCGTCCCATACAGTAATATCTCTCTTCCCATCTCTGTGGGTGAGTGACATTTGTTATAGGGGTATTAGAGGGGGTTAGCATATCCAGCATCTGTTGCCAGCCATGAGGGGACTGCGCTCTGGTCTCAGATCGTTTCCCAGAGGATCACGCACACACAAACACACCAAACCTTTGGAATGATGAGAGGCCTGTTATAGCCCATCACTTCTTTATTGCTTCGTCTCACATCTGTTCCTGCCAGAAGTGTATTACGGATGTTAGCAAAGGAGAAAAATATATAGAGAGAGAAATAGAAATATCAGGTATTATGCTTTTTTCATAGCACCTGTTTTCCGCGAACCAGAGAGTAGTGAAAGGAAGGAGTAGCTTCAATTAGAATTGACTCTTCCTTGTTTTGCTTCAGATGATTTCCTTGATTTATTACGGATGCATTCATTCAAAACTTCTTATACAGTGTCTTGCAAAAGTATTCATCCCCCTTGCCATTTTTCTATTTTGTTGCATTACAACCTGTAATTGATTTCATGTAATGGACATACACAAAATAGTCCAAATTGGTGAAGTGAAATAAAACATTTAAAAATATGTGTGCATATGTATTCATATGTATCATATGCATGTGCATATGTATTCACCCCCTTTGCTATGAAGCCCCTAAATATGATCTGGTGGCAACCAATTACCTTCAGAAGTTACATAATTAGTTGAATAAAGTCCACCTGTGTGCAGTCTAAGTGTCACATGATCTGTCACATGATCTCAGTATACATACACCTGCTCTGAAAGGCCCCAGAGTCTGCAACACCACTAAGCAAGGGGCACCACCAATCAAGCGGCACCATGAAGAACAAGGAGCTCTCCAAACAGGTCAGGGAGAAAGTTGTGGAGAAGTGCAGATCAGGGTTGGGTTATAAAAAAATATCAGAAACTTTGAACATTCCACAGAGCACCATTAAATGCATTATAAAAAAATTTAAAGAATATGTCACCACAACAAACCCGCCAAGAGAGAGCTGCCCACCAAAACTCACAGACCAGGCAAGGAGGGCATTAATCAGAGAGGCAAGAGACCAAAGATAACCCTGATGGAGCTGCAAAGCTCCACAGTGGAGATTGGAGTATCTGTCCAAAGGACCACTTTAAGCTGTACACTCCACAGAGCTGGGCTTTACGGAAGAGTGGCTAGAAAAAAGCAATTTCTTTAAGAAAGAAATAAGCAAACACGTTTGGTGTTCGCCAAAAGGCATGTGGGAGACTCCTCAAACATATGGAAGAAGGTACTCTGGTCAGATGAGACAAAAGTTTTGCTTTTTGGCCATCAAGGAAAACGTTATGTCTGGCGCCATCCCAACACCTCTCATCACCCTGAGAACATCATCCCCACAGTGAAGCATGGTGGTGACAGCATCAAGCTGTGGGCATGTTTTTCATCGGCAGGGACTGGGAAACTGTTCAGAATTCAAGGAATGATGGATGGTGCTAAATACAGGGACATTATTATTGAGGGAAACCTGTTTCAATCTTCCAGAGATTTGAGACTGGGACGGAGGTTCACCTTCCAGCAGGACAATGGCCTAAGCATACTGCTAACCCAACACTAGAGTGGTATAAGGGGAAACATTTAAATGTCTTGGAATGGCCTAGTCAAGCCCAGACCTCAATCCAATTGAGAATCTGTGGTATGACTTAAAGATGGCAGTACGGAACTCATCCAACTTGAAGGAGCTGGAGTAGTTTTGCCTTGAAGAATGGTCAGAAATCCCAGTGGCTAGATGTGCCAAGGTTATAGAGACATATTCCAAGAGACTTGCAGCTGTAATTGCTGCAAAAGGTGGCTCTACAAAGTATTTAATTTGGGGGGGTGAATAGTTATACACGTTCAAGTTTTCCGTTTTTTGTCTTATTTCTTGTTTGTTTCACAACAAAAACTATTTTGCATTGTCAAATTGGTTGGCATATTGTGTAAATCAAATGATACAAACCCCCCCAAAAAATCTATTTTAATTCCAGGTTGTAAGGCAACAAAATAGGAAAAATGCCAACGGGGTGAATACTTTCGCAAGTCACTGCATTGCTTTACATTGCTCAACAGCTTCAATTCCAATTTATTTCCGTTAGTGTTGAGTTTGTACTGTGTGTTAGTGTCTGAGAGTAGAGAGGAGAATAAAGTTGTCAAGTTCAATCGATTTTAGAGTTAATAATCTTCAGCAATGCTCGTCGCCATGCCGCAAGATTCATTAGCTCTCTGATTGGTAAGAAATGTCTTCCCCTGATGAATTTGTTTTATTATAGTGCTGTTAACCACTGTGATTGGTCACATCTGACCCTCAAACACCAACATACACAGACACATAAACAGACACTGCGACCACACACATGCTTTGAATAATGAAACTTTCAGAGCTTTCCCATCTAATGACCCCCTGGGTTCTCCCGTACGTTCTAAGCTCATCAGCAGTCACGCGTCACCCTGATGATGGTCTCCTAGATAACACAGCCCTCTAATTCACACACCTTTGTTGTTTCATTCTCTTTCCAAACATTATCTCTTGTTTTTGTGCCTACTGAACATGTACCTACTGAACATGACCCCACAAAACAGAGGTAATGCAGACCTGAGATGAAAATGTAAGAATAGGTCTGAGAAGGACAGACACTCACACTCACACACACACACACACACAGGAGGGAGAGAGGAGTCATTTCAGTCACAACACGTTTGCCTGCCAATTTGCGGCTGTCTCCATGGAATGGGAGGATCTAATTGGTTGAGAAAGCCGAGAAGCGGAGGGATGAGTCAAAAAAATGTGGGGGATGGAGGAGATGGAGGAGTGGAAGAGGAGATGGAGGGAATATAGTAGAATATTGGGTTGTTGATATTTAAAGCTCAGTTCTTTGTCATATTACTGTATGTGCTTGAACTCTAGGAAATTTAGTCTATGTACAGCATTTACAGTCGTGGCCAAAAGTTTTGAGAATGACACAAATATACATTTTCACAAAGTTTGCTGCTTCAGTGTCTTTAGATATACATCCTGACTGATGGCAGCCCATTCTTGCATAATCAATGCTTGGAGTTAGTCAGAATTTGTGGGTTTTTGTTTGTCCACCCGCCTCTTGAGGATTGACCACAAATTCTCAATGGGATTAAGGTCTGGGGAGTTTCCTGGCCATGGACCCAAAATATTGATGTTTTGTTCCCCGAGCCACTTAGTTATCACTTTTGCCTTATGGCAAGGTGCTCCATCATGCTGGAAAAGGCATTGTTCGTCACCAAACTGTTCTAGGATGGTTGGGAGAAGTTGCTCTTGAGGATTTGTTGGTACCATTCTTTATTCATGGCTGTGTTCTTAGGCAGAATTGTGAGTGAGCCCACTCCCTTGGCTGAGAAGCAACCCCACATATGAATGGTCTCAGGATGCTTTACTGTTGGTATGACACAGGACTGATGGTAGCGCTCACCTTGTCTTCTCCGGACAAGCTTTTTTCCGGATGCCCCAAACAATCGGAAAGGGGATTCATATGAGAAAATGACTTTACCCCAGTCCTCAGCAGTCCAAACCCTGTACCTTTTGCAGAATATCAGTCTGTCTCTGATGTTTTTCCTGGAGAGAAGTGGCTTCTTTGCTGCCCTTCTTGACACCAGGCCATCCTCCAAAAGTCTTCACCTCACTGTGCGTGCAGATGCACTCACACCTGCCTGCTGCCATTCCTGAGCAAGCTCTGTACTGGTGGTGCCCTGATCCCGCAGCTGAATCGACTTTAGGAGACGGTCCTGGCGCTTGCTGGACTTCCTTGGATGCCCTGAAGCCTTCTTCACAACAATTTAACTGCTCTCCTTGAAGTTCTTGATGATCCGATAAATGGTTGATTTAGGTGCAATCTTACTGGCAGCAATATCCTTGCATGTGAAGCCCTTTTTGTGCAAAGCAATGATGACGGCACGTGTTTCCTTGCAGGTAACCATGGTTGACAGAGAAAGAGCAATGATTCCAAGCACCACCCTCCTTTTGAAGCTTCCAGTCTGTTATTCGAACTCAATCAGCATGACAGAGTGATCTCCAGCCTTGTCCTCATCAACACTCACACCTGTGTTAACGAGATAATCACTGACATGATATCAGCTGGTACTTTTGTGGCAGTGCTGAAATGCAGTGGAAATGTTTTTTGGGGATTCAGTTTATTTGCATTGCAAAGAGGGACTTTGCAATTAATTGCAATTCATCTGATCACTCTTCATGACATTCTGGAGTATATGCAAATTGCCATCATTCAAACTGAGGCAGCAGACTTTGTGAAAATGTATAGTTGTGTCATTCTCAAAACTTTTGGCCACGACTGTACTATGCATGCAGACAAATTCCAGCCTCCTCTATGGCCTTACATTCGAATGCTAAAGTCTGATTTAACTCAGAAAGTAAAAGCTCTCAGCTAGTGCAGCTCACTCTTTCAGTGGCTTGCAGTATATCTATTTGCAGAGAACATACAATAGACAGGGAGAGTTGTCCTTACGGACAGGTTCACTGACTACCACAGACGAGCTCACTCTCCCTGCCTGTTTCATTACACTACGATCAGAGCTGGCTGAAGACAATGATCAGCTATATGCAACACATTTTCCACCAACATGTTTCTGTGCCAATGCACCACACAACCAATAAACTAAGCGTATCAACTTTGGGCACTTAATATCATGGTTTCTGTTTTCAACACCACAATAAATAGACTATGTCAAACAGAAAATACATCCCTCCCTAACTTGTACAGTAGGCTTACCCAGTATCGAGGGCTTGGCTTGACACTCTCCAAATTAAACTTTTTGTTTTTTTGTTACAGATGTCTCATTCTATTCATCAATTGGCTGCTGCACAGTTTGGATTGATACATATTTACAGTACTCAAATATTTTTTTAAGTGACTGTGATTGTAAAATAAAGTCAGGGACTTATTTCCATTTTTGTCCCTATTTTTTACATAAATACATTTACAATTACATAGACACATTCCAGAAACATGCTCAACCTCCAGATGAGAATGAGGGGGAAGTTTAAGTATATTTCTTACAAGATTGTTTGGCTGGTACTTTAGATGTTTGGGGCTGCAGGTGAACCACGATGTGCAGGCATAATCAAAGTGACACTGGACTAGCACACTTACCAGAGTCTTTAGGGTGTCTATAGCTAGATTTCCATCCAGTTGGCGACAGATTTTCATGTGAATATTCCAAGATTGTCATTAAAATAATATGCAATTTGGCACAGGACAACATGACAGGGAAGATTTTAATTTACCTGACATTTTAGAAAATGTATGGACATTCATTTGCATTCAGATCCACCCTGGCAGAGCCAGTGCCATCAATAAACAAAGGATGTTGTCCAAATGAGCCACATTTACGTGTCATTAAAAACAGCCAATGACAAATTACAAAAACACTATTCCCTGTATTTCGAGGTGTAGCATATGCAAAACTTTATAGACCATTTTTGTGATTTTTTTTGTTGCTATTTTTCTAAAACAATAATTATCCACCTCATGGTGTAGCTGTCAGAGATTTGAGCACTAAATGTACCAGGGCATTGCATGCAAAGGCCTATAGTCTTGTAAATCAGTCTGGCTTTAGACCTAAATATAGCTCTAATACCGCCACAATGCTTGTTGTGAATGATATTGCAAACAACTTGAATAACATAAAAGGTTGTTCTGCCATGTTTAGTGACCTATCCAAAGCTTTTGACACTGTTGATCATGGAACTCTGTTAACCTCTTAGGGCAGTGTTTGGAGGTACGGAGTGTCTGACATGCCCAAAGTAAACTGCCTGTTACTCAGGCCCAGAAGCTAGGATATGCATATAATTGGTAGTATTGGATGGAAAACACTCTGATGGATGCATGGAAAACACTGTTAAAATCATGTCTGTGAGTATAACAGAACTGATATGACAGGCAAAAACCAGAGGAAAATCCATCCCGAAAATGTGTTTTTTTGAGGTCACAGTCTTTCCATTGACTTGTTATTGACTATAGAGGGAATTGGCTCCCAGATTGCAGTTCCTGATGCACCTTCAGTTATGCTGCACAAAACATACCGAACAATTCACAAAAAACTCTTAGAATGGATGTTCTTGGGCAATTCTAAATATTGATTTCTGATCTTTTAAATGTTAATTGTGATTGTTCATAGTGATGTCTTTTGTCTGGGTATTTGTGCATATATGTTTTTTCTTCTTCTTTGTATTGAAAACAGGGCTCTATTGCAAATGAAACCTTGGTCGCAGTTGATCCCCTGTAGAAATAAAAGCTTTTCCCACACTTCGCTACTGGGGCCATTTAAAGACCTCTCACTGCAAGTAGTAGTAGTAGACCACAGACCACAGACCACAGAGCCTTTCTTTAATGATCACACATCTGCAGAGAGAGCGAGAGTGAGAGCAAGAGAGAGAGAGAGAGGAAATGAAAGAGTTTTTTTTCACTCTGACAGCATCCAGATAAAAAAGGGATGAATTGAAAAAATATAGTGGCCAGAGGGAACCAGGGGAAGACAGGTCTGAATAAATGACTAGAGGAGATAACAGTAATTGGGAATGATAAACCATGGGTGGATGTAGATTTTTTTTAATTATTAATATTGTGTGTGTGTGTGGGGGTTGTGTGCAGTGTGCTCTACTATATGTGACAGGCATGTAGTCATGTCATTGCTTTTTCAAGGTGTGTTTGTGTGTGTGTGTGGTATTTGACAGCCGTATAGACAAAGAAGCAATTGGTCTTTCTTGATGTGGAAACCACGTGTGAGTATGTCCATTGGTGCACTTGTGTGTGTATGTGTCACATTGTTGCCTATGCCTATACTTTCTGTGCATCTGTGAATGTATGTGAGTGTTCAAATAAAGCTTCTGACTATCCAGTCAACAAGGTAAAAAAATACCTGGATAGGACTATTGAGGTCTATTTAAAATGTTGATCGAAATGATTAATAAAGCCGTTCACAAAGGTTAATTTGGGAGAGATGTGAATACAGCACAAATTTAGCTTTTGTTAAACACAATTAAGGATGCTACCCAGTGTTCTCACTATCGGCAATAAAAAAAGTATATCTTTGATAAACACAGATGTTTAACTGTTTTCAAAAATGTTGTTCTCTCGAGGATCAAAGCAGGTTTGTTAAAAAGTGTTTATCCTTAGATGCTTCATCAGAAACAACAGCTCCTTGGGCTGTATTATCTCTTGATGCACAAAAGCTTTTGATAGACTAGAATGGTCATACCGCTGGTGTAAAAGGAACAACTAATTAAAGAGCAGCAGTAAAATGACAATAGCGAGACTATATACAGGGGGTCCTGGTACAGAGTCAATGTGCGGGGGCACCGGTTAGTCAAGGTAATTGAGGTAATATGTACATGTAGGTAGAGTTATTAAAGTGACTATGCATAGATAATAACAGAGACTAGCAGTAGTGTAAAAGAGGGGGGCAATGCAAATAGTCTGAGTTGCCATTTAATTAGATGTTCAGGAGTCTTATGGCTTGGGGGTAGAAGCTGTTTAGAAGCCTCTTGGACCTAGACTTGGTGCTCCGGGACCGCTTGCCATGTGGTAGCAGAGAGAACAGTCTATGACTGGGTGGCTGGAGTCTTTGCCAATTTTTAGGGCCTTCCTCTGACACCACCTGGTATAGAGGTCCTGGATGGCAGGAAGCTTGGCCCCAGTGATGTACTGGGCCGTACGCACTGCCCTCTGTAGTGCTTACATTTACTGACACCGGCCATATTCAACGGGTGTTGAGCGTTTGTAAATGTATCAGTTATTCTGCGCACTGGCACACTAAGACAAGAGTCTTTTGTTAAGTCATGTAACTGGCTAGCTAGCTAGGTAAACAATGAATCATAAACCCAGCTAATGAAGTTACTACCCTGCATTAATCTGCAGGTAGCTAACCAACCAGGTTCCATGTTAGCTAGCTAACATAAGGATATAACTAGTGGCTCTGAGATACGAATTATAAGATCATACATGTAACGTTAGTTAGCAAGCCAGTCAGCTAACTTTAGCTAGCAAGCTAACAGTACACTTTAACTTGAAAAGACTTTGTCAAAATTAGGAATGTGTAATATCTGGAAATGTAGCTAGCTAGACTATCTTACTTGTGTTCTGAAATCAGAGTAGATAGCCAGAGCGAATTTACCAGCTAGTACAACTATCATCAGTTGTTGCAGTGATATTCCATTGAAATGGATACTTGCAACGTGGAGTCTTTTGTTAACACATGTAGCTAGCTAGCTATAGGGCTAGCTAAACAATGAACCATAATCCCAATCCCAGCAGAACCCAGAAGATGAGGCAGACACAGCCGTAGTCGAGATGGTGTATTTAATAATGACAAAAACTGAAAGAACTTCAGGCAAAAATAATCCACCAAGACAAAAGGTAAATCCACATAGAAAGGAGGAACAGCCAGAAAAAGTCTCAAAAGAGTAATTCAAAAAATAACAATACCCAAAACAAAGTTCACAAAAGGTAGTCTCAAAAAAATTATCCAAGAAAAAACGATACCCAAAACAAAGGTCCACAAAAGAGTCTAACTGGAGCTGACAACGTACACAGCTTCACTGAGGCAGGGTGCTAACATATAAACACAGAGCAAAGAACTAAGGGAAACTAAGGGTTTAAATACATACAGGGGAAACGAGGCACAGGTGCAATTAATAACTGGAAACAAGGGGAAAAGAAAAGAAAGGATTAGACAAAAAGAACACAATGGGAGCCTCTAGTGGTTAAATACATGCAGGGGAAACGAGGCACAGGTGCAATTAATAACTGGAAACAAGGGGAAAATAAAATAAAGGATTAGACAAAAAGAACACAATGGGAGCCAAGTGGTCAAAACCGCATAACCACCCGGCCAAAAGTTGACAATTACTACCCTGCATGAATCATCTGCAGGTAGCTAACCAACCAGGTTCAATGTTAGCTAGCTAACATTAGGCTATAACTAGTCAAGCAAATGTGTCTGAGATACAAAGAATAAGATCATGCACATAATGTTAGCTAGCTAGCCAGCCAGCTAATGTTAGCTAGCTAATAGTACACTTTAACTTGAAATGAAACAATTTTCTATCAAAATTTGAAAAGTGATATATGTAGCTAGCTAGACTATCTTACCCGTATAAATCATGGTTGGACACGTCTAGTGTCGGATGCCATTATTGCCCTTAGTTTGAAGATAGAGACAGGTGTTTCTCCATTTCCTTAGCTATCATACTCAAATTCCACTGATTTCAAAACTCGGTCCTCCAGAAAGTGGATAGCATACACATCACGTTAGCTAGCGAGCCAGCCAGCTAACGTTAGATAGCTAACAGTACACTTTAACTTGACATTAGGTTGATGCAGTTTTGCTATGCAATGCATGTTTTTAAAAGCCACTTTAAACAGGATTACCTAGGCATACTGACCAGCTCAAATAGACAGAATCGTGCTATATTGCAGACCAATCCAAACTCGTCTCTCGGCATGTCAAGACCACTCATTATCTTAGCCAATCATGGCTAGCGAGAAGATTGCTGACGTTTTTCTTTGGCTAAACCAACTAGGCTCGTATTTTAACAATGTTATTTGTATTTACAGATGGCATACAAGTTTGTTATTAAGGCACATGAAAGTTCACATGTTCGAGAAGACATTTCTGGCAAAAAATGCATTTTCATTTAAAAAAAAAGCTTATGTTCAAACGGCTCTCCTGTGAAGTAGTGACCCGCGACATAAGCCTAGTTCCTGAAATGGGTCACATATGCCAAACCCATCAGCCATAGTTTTAACAGGCAAAATCTGCTCTGCTCTGTTCAGAATCACTAGAAGCAGCAGGCAAGGCGATACAATTTCAGCTTTGCTATTCTTATTATCCATTAAACCCCTGTTCCAGACAATTCGTCAATCGAAAGAAAATAACACCAATTTCCCTAAAATCTACTGATCACTTCAACTCATTATACGCAGACAATATTTTATTATATCTAGACAATGTATCTCAATCGCAATGAAGATCATAGATAAACTCATCTTCATCTCAAGCTATAAAATGTATCTAACCTAACCAAATCAGCCCTACTGCCTCTCAAGATCCAAATGGAGGACTCCATCTCCATTTATTCGTTTCCCATTTTAAATATTTGGGAGTAGATGTATTTCCTTCTTTTGATAAAACTATTGCGAGAAACTTTAATCAACGGAACGCTCAAATCAATTCCATCCAACCTCAGTAGATGGAATAATATTCCAATTGCTTTAACCAGCAGACAATATAATGTCAAAATGAATGTATTGCTACGGCTGAATTTCTGTAGTTCAATGCTTCCCACGGCTCCCCCTTCTGGCTATTGGGATAAAATTCATAGTGCGGTTTCAAAAAGTATATGGCAAGGTGAATGATCCAGGATAAAATTAACAGATTTACAATAAGGGAAAGACTTTGGAGGACTATCCATACCAAACATTAACTTGTTAGGGAGTGGCAGCTGAGGGGTCGGATTTGGAGAGCCTGGCGTGCCCAAAGTAAAATGCCTCCCATTCAGGCCAAGAAAATAGGATAAGCAGATATTTGGTACCATTGGATAGGAAACACTCTGAATTTTTTGTTAACCATTTGTCTGTGAGTAAAACAGAACGCATATAGCAGGCGAAACCCCGAGGAATTTCTGTCCTGGAAAAAGTGATTTTGACACATTGCTCATTTGGGCACCCCTCCCTCATGAAAATGACCATATAAGGGCATATGAATGCAGTACCCATCGCTTCCTTTAGATGTCAACAGTCTCGAGACAGTGTATTTTTTTCATTTTGGATGAATAAGACCAGAGAAGAAGAGCAAACAAGGAAGTCACTCTTTCATGCAAACAGAATGGAACGCGAGCTCCCGAGAAGTCACGCAGTGTCTTTTTTACTGTCGTTATCGATCAGTTTATATTCCGGTTGATTTATAATAGTAAATAATAGTAAATATATTTTATTTATGGATAAAATACATTACTTTTTCTAACAAAAGAACCATGGATTGTCTTCGTTGGACACTTAGGATGACCTCAGCAGAAGTTCTTCAATAGGTAATTGATTTGTTTTCGCTGTGAAATGTGTTATGTGTGTGCCATGATGGCTAATCGATTCATGGCTATGGGAAAAATATGTGAGGTGCTACTCTCAAACAATCAAATGTGCTGCTTTCGCCGTAAAGCCTTTTTGAAATTTGACAACACTGTGATATTGCCAAGAAACAGAGCTTTTGATGAGTATGGAACACTTGTATATTGGTGGATGTTTAATAATTCAACTTTTGGATTTTGAATTTGGCGCCTTACATTTTACCTGGTAGTGTCGGGAGCAGCCCGCTAGCGCCCCAGTGATCCCTGAGAAGTTAAATTGTATTTCCTGGCACTAGCATTTCCCTAGTGCCTTGAAAGCCTAAATAAGTTCAGGAGAAAAAATGTGCTTAACATGTCACATAATAAAGACTCACCCTGTGTTCAATATAATGTTTAACATTTTGAATGACTACCTCATCTATGTACCCCACACATTCAATTATCTGTAAGGTCCCTCAGTCGAGCAGAGGTTTACCAATGCCTTGTAAAGAAGGGCACCTATTGGTAGATGGGTACAAATAAAAAAAGCAGCCATTGAATATCCCTTTGAGCATGTTGAAGTTATTAATTACACTTTGGATGGTATATCATTACATCCAGTCACTTCAAAGTTACACTGTTCCTTTCTAACTAAGTTTCCAAAGAGGAAGGAAATCGCTCAGGGATTTCACCATGAGACCAATGGTGACTTTAAAACATTTACCAAGTTCAATACAAGTGTTATGTTTTGGGAAAATCCAATAGAACACATTATTGAGTACCACTCCATATTTGCAAGCATAGTGGTTGCTGCATCATGTTATGGGTTGCTTGTAATTGTTAAGGGCTGGGGAAAACAGAAAAGAGCTAAGCACAGGCAAAATCCTAGAGGAAAACTTGGTTCAGTCTGGTTCAGTCTACTTTCGACCATACACTGGGAGATTAATTCACCTTTCAGCATTGCAATTACCTAAAACACAATATGAAATCTACATTGGAGTTGCTTACCAAGAAGACAGTGAATGTTCCTGAGTAGCCGAGTTACAGTTTTTACTTAAATCTACTTGAAAATCTATAGCAAGACCTGTAAATGGTTGTCTAAGATTATCAACAACCAATTTGACAATGCTTGAAGAATTTTCAGGTGTGGAAAGCTCTTAGAGACTTACCCAGAAGAACTCACAGCTGAAATCACTGCCAAAGGTGCTTCTACAAAGTATTGGCTCAGGGGTGTGAATACTTATGTACATTTTCAATACATTTGCAAATATTTCTAAAAACATGTTTCACTTTTTCATTATGGGGTATTGTGTGTAGATGAGGGGGGGAAAAAGTATATTTAATACATTTTGAATTCAGGCTATAACAAAATGTGGAATATGTCAAGGGGTATGCATACTTTCTGAAGGCACGGTATCCCTTAAACAATGTAAATTATGCTTTGGTCCCTTTGGTCAAAACATGTAAAAACAATGTAACTGAGAATCAAAGTGACATGCCCATACTCCAATGTTTCACAAAAATGCCTTGTGATGTGGAGGGAAGCCTTTTGCATCCCCCCCAGTGGTCCAGATGTGGAATCTGTACCCTTACCCTTACCCTCATGGATATTAATGGTTTGAGAACAGTTTTGAAAGATACATACACATTACCAAGCAACTCCTTTTTTATATCTACAACTTAGGTCAGCTATGCCCTTGGGAAAACCAACTACTGAACCATCCAATGATGGGATTTATAAATAAATTATCTGGGATCCTGAAAGGACTGATCTCTATAATAGATTTGGAATGCTCATATTTGGAGCTAGCCATTAAAAAGTATGGTCCAAAGACCTAATTGAATCTGATCAACACTTTAACTGGAACAGAATATGGAAAAATATGACCTTGACATCCCATAATCCTAACGATCAATTTACACATTTTAAGTTTGTTTACAGACTGTATTTAACACCAATGAAACGTTTTACGATGAAATTGGCCCCAACATCCAACTGTTCTCTGTGTCCGCTAAATCAGGAAGGCACATTATTTCATATGATGTGGGAGTGCCCTGCAGTTAAATACTTCTGGGGCAAAGTTATAAAATAAATGTTGATGTGCATGAATTTAAATATGCAATGCTTTGCATCTATTATGTTACATAACAATGATAGCCCCCTGAATATCTCAATCAATCAGAGAAGATTACTGGGGGGGGAGAGAATCCGGGGATGGATGGGTGGGAGGGGACTGATGAGCAAACTCGGTTGCTGGGTGGGATGGGGTGAGAGGCTTGTCCCCCCGCCCCCAAAAAAAAGGTCAAAACGAAATTGAAAGTTGGTCAACCCACCCAAAAAAAAACAAGTGTCTAGCACTGGGATTGAACACAACCCTGTGAGCCGGAGCTCACGGCTTATGCCCATCCGCTTTCCCCGCCAGCCTACTCGATGGTAACAGCTCCATAACCGTTGCCCCTAGTGGCTGGTTTTGAAAACGATTCCTAATGTCCTGGAGACCTGGATAGACGTGAAACTGGGGCGACCCTTTCTGATCCAGTGTGTGGCGATAATCGACACAGACCATTGGCCCAAGCATCCTCTAGAGCGGTGGCACAGTGTGTGTTTCGTTGTGTTGCATTGGGGTGTGGTGTGGTTTGTGTGTTGCGGTGTGTGTGTCGGACACAGGCTGTCAGTCAAAGTGGACTATGGAACAGTGAGTGTTAGCCTACCACAGCCTTAACTAGCTTCTCTCCTAACTGTCTGTCTACCTGCATTAAGGCCTATTTGCTTCTCTACCTCCTTTAAAATCACTCACCCATAGTCTCACTGCTTCCTTGAAGCATTCAGCCACTACTGTCGGGTCTGAAGAGTATTTTTACCCCCAGACAGCTGTCTCACCTGCGGTCACCTGCTCTAACCTAAGCTCCCTCCCACACCACTGCCCTTATCATGGTCTTACTCTCCCTCTCTTTCTCTCGCTCTCTTACTCACATACTCTGCCCACTGTTTCCTCTGTGTTTTCTTAATTGCCCTTGCACACTCTCTACCACTCTCTCTGCTTCTCACTCTCTGTTTCCTCTTCCTGGCTCTCTCCACTGGCCTCAACTACTCACCTACCACCCTTTCTTTGCACCTGTCTGCCTCCTTACTCCCTCAGACATTTCTCTCCTCCTTATGTCTGCCTTCTCTCCACTCTCACTCTGTCTTAGTTTATATTACCTTCGACACTCACCGACACTCACCATTGCTCTCTGAATCTCTGTTAGTGTATTTGTGTGTCCCGTTCTCCACTAACCCTCTCTTTCTATCTCTCCCCATGACCCCCATTCCTATCTACAGCTGCAGCGTATCGTGATGGAGTGACACATTTGTCTCCAGTGACAAGATGGATTCCCTCATCAGCCATTCACCGCCTCTATAATTCATCGACCAATCAAATATGAATCAGGACACACTCACATCCATCGCGACACGACAAACATGGCCACTGAAACGCACAGAGGAATCAGAGAGAGAGAGAGATGAACACAGCCACTGAAACGCACAGAGCGACAGAGAGAGAGAGAGAGAGAGAGAGAGAGAGAGGAAATTAATCAATTATTTAACACAGAGCAAATTTACAGAAACCAAGGCCAAAGAGGTGTTGCCTTTTTTCTCATTCTCATCATACTCGATTTTACATGCTGTTGAACATTTGTATCAACATTTCTCATATCAATTTCTTTCAGTGGGACTTTATTTAGTTCCATTATGTAACTTGTTGGATAAAATCAATGGTAAAACTTTGCATGATAAAAGAACATCATAATCTACCATAAACCAACCAACAGAATACCTCCTGAAAAGTATCTCAGCATTTTCACCATAACAAATATGTCTGCAATTATTATCTCACTTCTCGTCATGAAGCTGCCTATGTTTCTAAACTGAAACCTATTATCATCTATATTTTCTAACGGATGGTTATGTGATTAGAAGGCTAAATAATGATGTCCTTACTGTACCTTGCTTCTCCAACCAAGGTCTGTGATTAAAGGAGAACAATTTAAAATTCAGAAGACAATGAAAGTTTATGAAAAAAGTATATTTCCTGTACTATCACAACTTAAAACCACATCAACTTCCATTATCCTCTACAAGAGTTATTGAATATTTTTCACATATAATTACGTACAGTACTACTGACTAACACCTTGAATAATCCTAGTTTCCCATTGTGTTATGGTGTTATGCGAGTGTGTATGTGTGTTGAGTCATTCTCAATGCCCAGTGAACTCGTGATGTGGGGATGTTTGTCTTTGTAACTCTCCAAAGCACTGTAACCTGGCTTCTTTGGCTCTAAGAGGCCTGATAGAGGACCCAACATCTGTGTGGACACATGCAGGCACACGCACGTGCTCACACAGGTTAGAGGAGGAGAGAGCTACTGTATAATTCTGTTTACTCATAAAGAACTTGTACCCAGCATGCACTCTGCTACAGTCTGCAGTCTTTCCACAAGGAGTGGGGCGAAAGTCACCCACATCCACTGGGACATAGTTAGGAGAGTTGAACTGGGTGGGACAGAGGAAGGCAATGATCTGTAGAATATTTGTGTTTGTAGAAAGAGAGAGAAAAAGAGTGTGTGTGTGCATGCACGTAAGTAAAATTCTTTTCCTACACAGATGGAGGTTAGCAGGGACCTTGGTTCCACACAGCAGTGCAGGCAGAATAGATGAAGATGGATTCGAGGGGCTCTTTTTGACACTCTGTAGGGAAGCAGAACCAGGACAGAGGTATAGAAACACACTCACACACTGAGAGTATATTACTCTACCCTGCCGCCAAGGTCCTCAGCAGAAAGGTTCAGTGCTTTCCTTGGCTGGTTATCAAAACCAAGGCACAGCAGTTTCCTCTCTTCTCTCTCTCTTCCTCTTTTTCCTTCCCTCTATTTTTAATGTTTCTTCTGGGGGACTACTGTGCTGAGGCAGCTGATGAGTTGCTTTGCTTTCTGTTTTTGGTGATCTCTCCCTCTTGTCTGGGGTATGTGCGTGTGCGTGCAAGCGTGCCTGACAGCTCTGTATGTCTGTCTGCCCGTCCATCCGTGCATCCAGTAGGAGGGATCAATCAATCTGACGCAACATTAGCCACACTGACTGAAGGGGCACAGCTAATAGCCCTAAAGGCAGAGGAAAGGTCAAATCCATACACCTTCTAACCTTCACCCCCATTCCCCTATCTCCTCACCCCACTCTCCTCCTCGATCCTACCCCACAACCTCAGGCACTCACCTCCTTCTTCATCCCCCTCCTTCCATCCTGTCCCAATGTCTATGTAACAGTAAAAACAGTTGGATTTAAGTGTCAGAAATGAAAACTCTTATTCTCATTAATGAATGTTCTCTCTGAATCTCGACAGCAGCCACCCCCCTTTCAACTCTCCCAGATCTGATCTGTGATCAGCGTTAACAACTCAAAATCAAACACGCACACACATACCCAGAGGTCTAACAACAGCACCCAGCGCCGCAGCAACTTGTTATCATTCTGTCAGAGCACATAACATTGTATGAAAAACACATCTATGCCCAATGTAATGCCTTTCCTCTATTAAACAAATAGGAAAAGTTGTATTTATCTGTCTACTCACTGGCTTAATCATTTCGCTCCGAATGCTGTTCCCTACTGTGTTCCCGTGGCTAAGAGAGGCAATCTGGATTGGTTTGTTTCAGTTGTTGTTCTGACGTTCCTGTGTCTTGTCGTTAATAATGCAACACTTGCGGTTTTGAAGAGTTGTTTCCAGTCAGTAAACTGAAGTAAATCTGCCAAACCTCTCCAAAGTTATTTTTTAACAACCCTCAAACATAAATTGAATAATTTCTTTAAAATCCTTCCTTCCTTTGTAGATATACTGCTTTTCCACACGACAAATAAATAATTTCCCTGAAGTCGAGGATTGATAAGGAGTAAAACAGTATTCCTGAAAAAGTAACGATGCTCGGTCACTGAAAGGCCTTGAATTTTTCTTTCTGAGTCCTTAAATGAAGGTTGACAACCAACAGAACAAAACACTTTGCCTAGAAAAAAGGGCCCTTTTTTTGTTGCTTGGTTACTAATCTCTTGCCGACCTTCCTCACGCATGTCAATTGGATAAGAGCACAGCTAAAGTCACTGAAGTCATCACTAGCCTGTACAGTTATAATGTTGTTATTAATAAACTTTCCCTACTCTTGCTCTATCTCCTGGCCTTGTATTCAGCCCTAACTGTCTGCTAGAAGGGTGTCAGACAGAGGATACTACAGGCTGAAATAAATACTGCACACCTAAATGTATCGTCCCGACTCATCCTTTTACCCTGCTGAGGTCCATGGCCTTAATAACATACAGTATGGTTTATTCAATTATTAACTGAATGAAGGGCTAATAGAGGGCCAGAACGATCTCACTAGGAGGACTGCAATATGTTTTCAATGTAGAAGAATGGATAGGCCTATTCCTTCTTCTTAATTTACTACCATTCATGTATTAGGCTACATACCTGAGGTTTTCACTCCCTAGCCCCTTTAAAAAACAAACCAAAGACCAACGCCCTAGATCCATATTGGTCAGACAGCCCACTCCACAGATATACAGCTTTGGACCCAGTGACAGTGAGATTGCAGCCAGAGAGACGAGGGCAGAGCGGAAAGATTGATGTTGTCCATTTTCCCTCCAAACTTCTCTCCAATCCCGCTGTTGCGCAATGAAGTGTGACAGAACATTTTACAAGCATCACCAACACAACTGTGGTTATGAAACTGGGCCAATAACGCCGCTTGTGGGGAGCATTCTGGCACAAAATGGCTGCCATGCATCACCTAAGGAGGTAGGTTGGTAGATTTGGGGTGAAGGGGGGTGTGTCCCAACACAATATGTGAACACATAAAGCAAACCCATACGCGCACACAATCACAGAACACTCCTGGTGCAGCCGTTTTATGGGCCCCTAACCAATTGTGCTATTATGTGGGTTTTTTTCGCATTATTTGTAACTTATTTTGTACATAATGTTTCTGCCACCGTATCTTATGGCAAAAGAGCTTCTGGATAGCAGGACAGAGATCACTCACCTCGGATTTGACAGAGATTTTTTCTTCAACAAGCAGGACGCATAGGATGTACTTCAAAAACCCGACAAGGCCAACATCCCCGTCATTGGCAAGAGAAAGAGAAGCAGGTACAGAGGACACAGAGCGGGGTGCCTTGCCGGCAGCTTTCCCACTCGCCGCAGACGGCGAGTGGGAAAGCTGCCGTTACCATCAATATTATTTGCCAACGTGCAATCACTGGACAATAAATTAGACGAGGTATGATCATGAATATCCTACCAACGGGACATCAAAAACTGTAACATCTTAGGGTTCATGGAATTGTGGCTGAATGATTACATGGATATTCAGCTAGTGGGATATACGCTGCACCTGCAAGATAGAACAGCACACTCCGGTAAGACGAGGGTCTGTGCATATTTGTAAACAACAGCTGGTGCACGAAATCTAAGGAAGTCTCTAGATTTTGCTCTCCTGAAGTACAGTCTCTGTAGACCACACTATTTGCCAAGAGAGTTTTCATCCATACTTTTCGTAGCTGTTTATTTACCACCACATACGGATGCTGGCACTAAGACTGCACTCAGTCAGCTGAATAAGGAAATAAGCAAACAGGAAACCGCTCACCCAGAGGCGGCGCTCCTAGTGGCCGGGGATTTTAATGCAGGGAAACTTAAATCAGTTTTACCTAATATCTATCAATATGTTAAATGCGCAACCAGAGGGAAATACATTCTAGATCACCTGTACTCCACACACAGAGACGCATACAAGCTCTCCCTCGCACTCCTTTTGGTAAATCTGACCATAATTCTATCCTCCTGATTCCTGCTTACAAGCAAAAAAATAAAGCAGGAAGCACCAGTGACTCGGTCTATAAAAAAGTGGTCAGATGAAGCAGATGCTAAACTACAGGACTGTTTTGCTAGCACAGACTGGAACCTATTCTGGGGTTCTTACCATGGCATTGAGGAGTACACCACATCAGTCACTGGCTTTATCAATAAGTGCATTGAGGACGACGTCCCCACAGTGACTGTACGTGACTGTGACTGTACGTACATACCCCAACCAGAAGCTGCTGCTTTCAAGGTGCGATACTCTAACCCAGAAGCTTATAAGAAATCCCGCTATGCCCTCCGACGAACCATCAAACAGGAAAATCACCAATACAGGGCTAAGATTTAATCGTACTACACCGGCTCCGACACTCGTCATATGTGGCAGGGCTTGCAAACTATTACAGACTACAAGGGGAAGCACAACCATGAGCTGCCCAGTGAAACGAGCCTACCAGATTATCTAAATCACTTCGATGCTCGCTTCGAGGCAAGCAACACTGAGGCATGCATGAGAGCATCAGCTGTTCCGGACAACTGTGGGATCACGCCGACGTCAGTAAGACATATAAACAGGTCAACGATCACAAAGTTGCGGGGTCAGATGGATTACCAGGACATATTCTCAAGGCATGTGCTGACCAACTGGCAGGTGTCTTCACTGACATTTTCAACATGTCTCTGATTGAGACTATAATACCAACATGTTTCAAGCAGACCACCATAGTCCCTGTGCCCAAGAACACAGAGGTAACCTGCCTAAATTACTACAGACCCGTAGCACTCACGTCCGTAGCTATGAAGTGCTTTGAAAGGCTGGTAATGGATCACATTAACAACATTATCCCCAAAAAACTATACCCACTCCAATTTGCATACCGCCCAAACAGATCCACAGATGATGCAATCTCTATTGCACTCCACACTGCCCTTTCCCACCAGGACAAAAGGAACACCTACGTGAGAATGCTATTTATTGACTACAGCTCAGCGTAGTACACTCAAAGCTCATCACTAAGCTAAGGATCCTGGGACTAAACACCTCCCTCTGCAACTGGATCCTGGACTTCCTGACAGGCCACCCCCAGGTGTTGAGGGTAGGTAGCAACACATCCGCCACACTGATCCTCAACACTGGAGCCTCTCAGGGGTGTGTGCTCAGTCCCCTCCTGTACTCCCTGTTCACCCACGACTGCGGGGCCAGGCACGACTCCAACACCATCATTAATTTTGCAGACGACACAACAGTGGTAGGCCTGATCACCAACAAAGACAAGACAGCCTATAGGGAGGAGGTCAGAGACCTGGCCGGGCTGTGCCAGAATAACAACCTATCCCTCAACATAATGATTGTGGACTACAGGAAAAGGAGGACCGAGCACACCCCAAATCTCATCGACAGGGCTGTAGTGGAGCAGGTTGAGAGCTTCAAGTCATTGGTGTCCACATCACCAACAAACTAGAATGGTCCAAAAACACCAAGACAGTCGTGAAGAGGGCACAACAAAGTCTATTCCCCCTCAAGAAACTAAACATAATTGGCATGGGTCCTGAGATCCCATGCCAAAAGGTTCTTCTTCTGCAACATCGAGAGCATCCTGACTGGTTGCATCACTGCCTGGTACGGCAACTGCTCAGCCTCCGACCGCAAGGCACTACAGACGGTAGTGCGCACGGCACAGTACATCACTGGGGCTAAGCTTCCTGACATCCAGGACCTCTACACCAGGCGGTGTCAGAGGAAGGCCCTAAAAATTGTCAAAGACCCCAGCCACATCAGTCATAGAATGTTCTCTCTACTACCGCATGGCAAGCGATACCAGAGCGCCAAGTCTAGGACCAAAAGGCTTCTAAACAGTTTTTACCTTCAAGCCATGAGACTCTTGAACAAGTAATCAAATGACTACCCAGACTATTTGCATTGTCCCCCCCGCCCCCGCCCCTCCAACTCCTCTTTTACGCTGCTACTGCTCTCTGTTTATCATACATGCATAGTCACATTCATGTACATACTACCTCAATTAGCCTGACTAACCGGTGCCCCCGCACATTGGCTACCCGGACTATCTGCATTGTGTCCCGCCACCCACCACCCGCCAACCTCTCTTTTACGCTACTGCTAATCTCGGTTTATCAAATATTCATAGTCACTTTAACCATACCTACATGTACATACTACCTCAATTACTTAATTAGCCCAACTAACCGGTGCCTGTATTTAGCCTCGCTACTGAATATAACCTCGCTACTGTTATTTTTCATTGTCTTTTTACTGTTGTTTTTATTTCTTTACTTATCTATTGTTCACCTGATACCTATTTTTTACTTAAAAATTGCACTGTTGGTTAGGCCTTGTAAGTAAGCATTTGACTGTAAGGTTTGTAGGCCTCCTTGCTCGCACACGCTTTTTCAGTGCTGCCCACAAATTTTCTATAGGACTGAGGTCAGGGCTTTGTGATGGCCACTACAATACCTTGACTTTGTTGTCCTTAAGCCATTTTGCCACAACTTTGGAAGTATGCTTTTGGTCATTGTCCATTTAGAAGACCTATTTGCGACCAGGCTGTAACTTCTTGACTGATGTCTTGAGATGTTGCTTCAATATATCCACATAATTTTCCTGCCTCATGATGCCATCTATTTTGTGTAGTGCACCAGTCCCTCCTGCAGCAAAGCACCCCCATAACATGATGCTGCCAACCCCGTGCTTCAAGGTTGGGATGGTATTCTTCGGCTTGCAAGCCTCCCCCTTTTCCTTCAAACATAACGATGGTCATTATGGTTAAACAGTTATATTTCAGAGGACATTTCTCCAAAAAGTACGATCTTTGTCCCCATCTGCAATTGAAAACCGTAGTCTGGCTTTTTCATGGCAGTTTTGGAGCAGTGGCTTCTTCCTTGCTGTGTCCTTTCAGGTTATGTCAATATAGGACTCGTTTTACTGTGGATATAGATACTTTTGCACCTGTTTCCTCCAGCATCTTCACAAGGTCTTTGCTGTTGTTCTGGGATTGATTTGCACTTTTCGCACCAAAGTACATTCATCTCTAGGAGACAGAACACATCTCTTTCCTGAGCGGTATGACGGCTGTGTGGCCCCATGGTGTTTATACTTGCGTACTATTGTTTGTACAGATGAACGTGGTACTCCCAAGGATGAACCAGACTTGTTTTTCTGAGGTCTTGGCTGATTTCTTTTGATTTTCCTATGATGTCAAGCGAAGAGGCACTGAGTTTGAAGGTATGCCTTGAAATACATATCCTTGCAGGGACTTTGGGGATAGAAGAACACCCCCTCCCCACTCACACACATACTTAAAATAAATGGGGATCCTCTGAAGAAAAGGCACTGACATACTGTAAATGCTGTCTATGTAACCATTGTGCTTATCATCCCATCCATCCCAGCATAGCGACTCAGTACTGTAACTATAGGATACAAAGATGGCAAAAGCTGAACAGCCATGCTGAATTAATTAGTAAACGAGACCGTCTCTGTGGATTAGACCATATGGATCTCTTAATGATCGTAATCAGCCAGCTTCTTGTATAATTGGCATTTCAACCTCTCTCTGGATCTGAAATGGTGCTGAGTGTTCTATACCCCCTGCTCTCAGCTCTTTGCTCACAGCGTTCTTTTTGCCTTAAAAGTGCTACTTTGCCTTACTTCATGCATTTCATACCAAAAATAATTAAAAACTTTGCAAGAATAATTTAAAACTTTGCAAGGTTTCCTATGGGCCCCAAACAGCCCTGGACTGCAAAGGACTGCAAACAAGAGACAACAACATATCCTGATCCTGAAGCAAACTTTCTTCATTCGTCCTTTAAAGTTGAAGCATCTGTTTCCATAAACAGCAAAGACCAGATTCACACTCTCATACGTCCTCCTCCACAGATATTACTGTTGCCTAGGGAGACAGAACAGCCTTCATCACCGAACAACCAGGTTTTGAATGACAGTTCTAATAGTGGATCAGAGCTTCTGTGTCATAATTAGCTAGTCATGAGTTGGCCCCTGCAGCGATCTGTGTCTCTGCCCACCAAGGACTGACAGTGACTGGAGGGGAGATGTCTGACAACTACCCCACGGGCAGACCAGGGAGAGGAGAGGAGAGGGGGAGGAAAATGAGTCAGATATAGAGAGATTGTGGAAGGAGGAGAGAGCAGGAGAGACAAGAAGAGAAAGAAGCAGAAAGAGGAGAGAGATAACAGAAACAGAGAGGGTTTGAATGGGGAAGAGTATGAGGGATAAGAACGAGAGAGATAAGAACGAGAGAGAGAGAGAGAGAGAGAGAGAGAGAGAGAGAGAGAGAGAGAGAGAGAGAGAGAGAGAGAGAGAGAGAGAGAGAGAGAAAAGTTTCACAGAGAAAGATAGAGAGAGCAATAAGAGAAAGACTTGGGGGCACACTAAAAGCAGATGAAGACATACAGCACCACAAGGCACAATAAAAGAAAGGTTGGAAACTGCAAGCAGCTGTCAGAGTCACTCAGCTCCCTTCAAGGAAGACGGACAGACCCTGGCCATCTGGAAAGTGAGCAAAAGGATTCTGGGGGATAAGATCAAAGACATGATCTGTCAATCATGCGATAATGGAACATGAGGCATCCGACACACACCCACATACACACACACACAAGTGCACGCATGCAAGCGCGCTGCAAAGATGGCATATTTATTTTTATTGTTCAGTCAAGAGGAAATCAGTACAGTATATACACTCAGAAAAATTACTTAGCCTTGAGAAAGGTCCTGGAAGACATCTTCAGTGAGTCAATTTTGATCCGTCCAGAGCCTTTGACATTATGTAGAAATTACACTTAGAAATATATCTCAGTTAGAAATGTCTCTTTCTGCTTGGAGATGAATCTGTTCCCAGTCACACACACACACACACACACACACACACACACACACACACACACACACACATTTACACAAGCACAAATGTCAAACCGTCCTTGGTGATCCCTGTTAGGAAACATTTCTAGGGCATTTCTCAGAACAAAATCCACAATACATGGCGAGGAAACATTACCTAACCCTATGAATAACCCAGAAAAACAGTTAAAATCATCTCTAGGACTTCTTAAAATGTAACTAAATGTAATAAAAAATGTAATCCACATAATCCCCAAAAGTAATTATTTATCATTAGAGGGCCATAAACAATAACTAGTAACGGTGCATAGGCATACTCCAAGAGAGGTTAAAACCTCACCTTTCTGGTAAAAATAGTTATATATTGCTGAGGTGTAGTCACTTTTGAGGACACAAGCTCAAGTGCAAAGTACAAAGATGATAAAAATGTGAAAATATGTAATATTTTACAAGATGTATTTCCTATATATTTATAAAACGACTAACTAAGATTTCACCTAATAGCTTGGCTTCCTGAATTCGTTAGGAAATCACCTTTCATCTCATTTTAATCGTGTCTGTTTGACAAACAAAAAGTGGTTGTTTAAAATGTATGAATTATTTTAGATTACTGGCTATACATCGATCTCTGAATGTGCTACAGCGCCAAAACATATGCGTTGTTAGTGGCTGTGACGTAGGGTTCAGCGAGGAGTTGACAGATAGTCGGAAGAGAGAATGAAATGGTAGGAGAGACATCCCAGCTTAAAGTGGTGTCAGATTTCAGATCCTGCTTCACACAGGGAGAAGAGACATACTCCTGTGTCTGTGAGAATCAGGGCTTTGGCTCAATGCAACCCATTTCGATCTATGGTGTCCACATATCGATTTATAAGAGAAAATGTTGGTCAGGACCGGTACCAGAACCATGCAGGTCCCCAACACAGGGAACTTCACATCTTAAATGAGGGAAAAAACAGACACAACCAGAATCAATCTGCTGTGAGCTGCCCTCAGCATACGATCTAAGGTAACAACGACAAAACTGCTGTAGAAGTCCACACAGGGCATTTTCCGTCACACCACAGGCAAATCAAAACAAACAGTGATAGTTGACCTCTAGCTGACCCTGTAAACTGTGGCTTTGTCATTTATCTGACATTCACCATGGTAGCAACCGTTCCTTCTCATTGTGTACCTCATATGTACAGAGGGTAGTGCGTAAGGCCCAGTACATCACTGGGGCTAAGCTTCCTGCCATCCAGGACCTCTACACCAGGCGGTGTCAGAGGAAGGCCCTGAACATTGTAATTTAGCTCTACCTACGTATTACCTCAATTACCTCGACTAACCTGTGCCCCCGCACATCGACTCTGTACCGGTACCCCCTGTATATACCGTAGTCTCGCTACTGTTATATTACTGCTGCTCTTATTTGTTATTTCAAATAAAATGGTTTACTTATATATTTTTTACTTAACACTTATTTTTCTTAAAACTACATTGTTGGTTAAGAGCTTGTAAGTAAGCATTTCACTGTAAGGTCTACACCTGTTGTATTCGGCGCATGTAACAAATATGATTTGATTTGATTTGATTTAAGAGCTGACTGATACTCTATCGAAAGGATAATAGCTGAGGACAGATTCTCACCCATGTGCTGTGATTACGGGAACAGCTCTACGTAGTCCACCAATGAGAGTGCCATATGGAGGTCATACTGTGTTGATTTACTTCCACACACTAGGTAAGATGAAGAGCCACTTCAGTTAAGAAGGGCATGTTGGTGTATGTGTGTGTGTGTGTGTGTGTGTGTGTGTGTGTGTGTGTGTGTGTGTGTGTGTGTGTGTGTGTGTGTGTGTGTGTGTGTGTGTGTGTGTGTGTGTGTGTGTGTGTGTGTGTCGGTGTCGGTGTGTGTGTGTGTGTTAGATTGAACATACTGTATGCATTCGATTGAATTACCAGTCGAGTGTGCTGGGAAGCTCACACAACACGCTTAAGTGGGTGCTTAGATAATCTCTAACATAGCGGTGAGTTTGAGGACACAGGTAGTACAGCACTTGGCTTCTACCTCCAGGGTCACCGGTGAAACTCTGCTGAGACTAATGCCCGCTACAAAACACACATACATGTACAGTGTGCCAGTGGAGATACTGTAAAGGATAGTCATCTTACAGACTATGAGCAGTCAATGAGAGGATGACAATGGTCATGATCTGATACTATTAAACAGCTTCATAATCTTCTTTCCCTAATAAGATTGAACAGCTTCTTCTCCTCTCTTCCTTCCTTTAGGACCCCGTTCTCATACTAATAAACCACTTCGTATCCTCTGTTTCCTCTGTACAGCTCTCACTTTTATGATCAATGTTCATGATGGAGACAAGGCTGGAAAAGAAACCAAATAAGTGACCAGCTATCTATATTGACAGGAATACACATAAAGAAAGTTAATGACAGAAACATATTTGAATACCAAAGCCCAATGTCCTTGTGCCTCATGTTTAGGAGGAGATAAGTGTTTTTAGTATTCTACGAGAGCGGCCATCTTTGGGATTGACAGTGGTGGTGAAGTCTGGACGAATCAAATATTGACCCGATAAGTCATCAGATGGCATATATAAGGGGAGAGAGGCAAAGAAATGGGCTTTCAAATCTCTTCAAACCAATAAAAAAGGAGAAAGGAAATATGTGTGGGAAATAACATGCAGAGTTAAATTTCGATCTTTAAACATTTATATTTAATATACTGCTGGACAGACCTTCGGAGGGAAAGCAGTATATTTGGGGTATTAGAATGAAGTCCGTGAAGGACGGTGGATGTCATATAAAATCTCAGTTTTAATTTATTTCTCTCTAAAGTGCCCTATTACTGTCTTAAACTTTACTATAAACCTTAACAGTCTTCATAAATTCAGAACAAAGACAACCATTTCAAAAAATGACCATGTGTGTTTCCAAAGGTCCAGGGGTGTGGATAAATAAAACAGTCAGTATCTGATGTGACCACCATTTGCCTCATGCAGCATCTTATTTTGTATAGAGTGGATCAGGCTGTTGATTGTGGCCTGTGGAATGTTGTCCCACTCCTCTTCAATAGCTGTGCGAAGTTGCTGGATATTGGCGGTAACTGGAACAAGCTGTTGTACATGTCGATCCAGAGCATCCCAAACATGCACAAAGGGTGACATGTCTGGTGATTATGCAGTCCATGGAAGAACTCGGACATTTTCAGCTTTGTTTCAGAACATAAAATTCTCTGGAAACAGCTCTGGTGGACCTTCCTGCAGTCAGCATGCCAATTGCTAAAGCTTAAAAATAGCCTCACCACACCAAGTCGTCACAAAGATTTTTACAAAATTAAGTCAAGCCATTGGTTATAGGGAATATAGGAGCAGGCTATTATACTGAACAAAAATATAAACACAACATGCAACAATTTACAATTCAGTTGCAGTTCATATGAGGAAATCAGTAATTTGAAAAAAATGAATTAGGCCCTAATCTACAGATTTCACATGACTGGGAATACAGATGCAGCTGTTGGCCACAGATACCTTAAAAAATGGGCCTCACAATGGGCCTCAGGATCTCGTCATGGTATTTTAGTGCATTTAAATTGCCATCGATAAAATGCTATTTTTTTTTATTTTTTTTCAGATTCTGGACACAAACCCAGAATCTCTAGTGGCACAGCTAGCACTGTGATGCAGTGCCTTAGACCACTGCACCACTTAGGAAGCCAATAAAATGCAATTGTGCTCGCTGTCTGTAGCGTATGCCTACCCATACCATAACTCCACCTCCACCATTGGGTACTCTGTTCACAATGTTTACATCGGCAAACCGCTCGCTCACACGACGCCATATACATGGTCTGCGTTTGTGAGATCGGTATGGACGTACTGCCATATTCTACCAATTTCTTTTTTACTAAAATTGTATTTGTCACGTGCCGAATACAACAGGTGAAGACCTTACAGGGAAATGCTTACAAGCCCTTAACCAACAATGCAATTTTAAGAAAAATGTGTGTTAAGAAAGTGTTGAGAGCATAAAAAGAAGTAAAAAAAGAAGAAAATAGAAAAATAACAAATAATTAAAAAACATTAATAAATAATAGTAACAGGGCTATATACAGGGGGTATGGATGGATTATCTAGGCAATGGAGACATGTTCACTAACAAGGATGTAAACACATATTGTGTACTCTAAATTTGAGAGAAATAAGCATTTTGTGCATATGGAACATTTCTGGGATCTTTTATTATGTGAGACCAACACTTGACATGTTGTGTTTATATTTTTGTATATGTCCTATCTCAATAAAAAACGCCAAACCCTTACATTTTATATATATATATACAGTACCAGTCAAAAGTTTGGAAAATCCTACTCATTCGAGGGTTTTTCTTTATTTGTACTCTTTTATACATTGTAGAATAATAGAGAAGACATCAAAACGATGAAATAACACATATGGAATTATTGTGTAACCAAAAGAGGGTTAAACAAATGAAATATATTTTATATTTGAGATTCTTCAAAGTAGCCACCCTTTGTCTTGATGACAGCTTTGCACACTCTTGGCATTCTCTCAACCAGCTTCACCTGGAATGTTTTTCCAACAGTCTTGAAGGAGTTCCCATCATATGCTGAGAACTTGTTGGCTGCTTTTCCTTCACTCTGCAGTCCATCTCATCCCAAACCATCTCATTTGGGTTGAGGTTGGGTGATTGTGGAGGCCAGGTCATCTGATGCAGCACTCCATCACTCTCCTTCTTGGTCAAATAGCCCTTACACAGCCTGGGGTTGAATAACAAATAATATTGGGACTTAGCGCAAACCAGATGGAATGGCGTATTGCTGCATAATGCTGTGTTAGCCATGCTGGTTAAGTGTGCCTTGAATTCTAAATAAATCACTGACAGTGTCATCAGCAAAGCACCCCCACACCCTCACACCTCCTCCTCCATGCTTCACGGTGGGAACCACACATGCAGAGATTATCTGTTCACCTACTCTGCATCTCACAAAGACACAGCGTTTGGAACCAAAAAACAAAACTTTGGACAAATCAGACCAAAGGACAGATTTCACCCAGGTCTAATGTCCATTGCTCGTGTTTCTTGGCCCAAGCAAGTTTCTTCTTATTGGTGTCCTTTGTGAAGGCCTGACTCTGTGAAACATTTATTTGGGCTGCAATTTGATGTGCAGTTAACTCTAATGAATGTATCTTCCTTTCCTGTGGCGGTCCTCATGAGAGCCAGTTTCATCATAGCGCTTGATGGTTTATGTGACTGCACTTGAAAAAACTTTCAAAGTTCTTGAAATTTTCCGTATTGACTGACCGTGAACTGGGGACCTCGATCAGACACTATGTCCTCAGGCACCCCGTAGTGCCGGAAGACGTGTGTAAACAAGGCCTCTGCAGTCTGTAGGGCCGTAGGGAGACCCGGACAAAGGGAGGAGACGGCAGGACTTAGAAAACCGATCCACAACGACCAGGATCGTGGTGTTACTCTGTGAGGGAGGAAGATTGGTTAGGAAATCCACCGACAGGTGCGACCACAGCCGTTGTGGAATGGGTAAGGGTTGCAACTTCCCTCTGGGCAGGTGCCTAGGAGCCTTGCACTGGGCGCACACTGAGCAGGAGGAAACATAAACCCTCATGTCCAGTACTTCCCACTAAGAAGGCGCACCGTCCGGCCGATGCCCGGATGACCAGAGGAAGGTGACGTGTGGGCCCAATAGATCAACCGGTCGCGGACAGCAGGCGGAACATACAAACGCCCAGCTGGACAATGGAGGGGAGTGGGCTCTGCATGTAACGTCCCCTCGATGTCCACGTCCAGCTCCCACACTACCGGTGCCACCAGGCAGGAAGCCGGGAGTATGGGGGTGTGATCCATGGACCGCTCCTCTGTGTCATACATCCGGGACAGTGCGTCTGCCTTAGTGTTCTGGGAACATGGTCTGTAGGATAGGGTGAAAACAAAACGGGTGAAAAACATGGCCCACCTTGCCTGGCGAGGGTTCAGTTTCCTCACCGCCTGGATGTACTCCAGATTGCGGTGGTCCATCCAGATGAGAAAAGGGTGTTTAGCCCCCTCAAGCCAATGTCTCCACGCCTTCAAAGCCTTGATGACAGCCAACAGCTCCCTGTCCCCCACGTCATAGTTTCGCTCCCCGGGCTGAGCTTCTTCGAGAAGAAAGCACAGGGGCGGAGCTTTGGTGGCGTACCCGAGCGCTGACACGTTCAACTCCACTATAAATGCCAAAGAGGGATCCGGATGAGCCAGCATGGGAGCCGAGGTAAACAGAGCCCTCAGGTGTCCAAAAGCCCTGTTCGCCTCAGCCGACCACTGCAAACACATCGGTCCCACCTTCAGCAGTGAGGTTATGGGTGCCACTACCTGACCAAAACCCCGGATAAACCTCCGGTAGTAGTTGGAAAACCCTCAAAACCACTGCACTTCCTTTACCGTGGTGGGAGTCGGCCAATTACGCATGGCTGAAATGCGGTCACTCTCCATCTCCACCCCTGAAGTGGAAATGCGGTACCCTAGGAAGGAGACGGACTGTTGAAAGAACAGACATTTCTCAGCCTTGACGTACAGGTCATGCTCCAACAGTCGACCGAGCACCCTGCGCACCAGGGACACATTCTCGGCGCGTGTAGCAGAGTATATCAGAATGTCAGCAATATACACCACTACACCCTACCCGTGCAGGTCCCTGAAAATATCATCTACAAAGGCCTGGAAGACTGATGGAGAATTCATCAACCCATACGGCATGACAAGGTACTCATAGCGCCCTGAGGTGGCACTGAATGCTGTCTTCCACTTGTCTCCCTCCCGGATACGCAACAGGTTGTAAGCGCTCCTGAGATCCAATTTGATGAAGAAGCGCGCCCCGTGCATTGACTCAGTCGCACTGGCTATGAGAGGTAGCGGGTAACTGTACCTCACAGTGATCTGGTTGATAGTCAATACACGTGTGCAGACCTCCATCCTTCTTCTTCACAAAAAATCTACTTGAGGAGACAGGTGAAGTGGAGGACCGAATGTACCCCTGCCCCAGGGATTTGGAGACATATGTTTCCATAGCCGCCGTCTCCTCGTGTGACAGGGGATACACGTGACTCCTGGGAAATGCGGCGTCTACCAGGAGGTTTATCGCACAATCCCCCCGTCGATGGGGTGGTAATTTAGTTGCCTTCTTCTTACAGAAGGCGAGAGCCAAATCGGCATATTCGGGTGGGATGCGCACGGTGGAGACCTGGTCTGGAATTTCCACCATAGTAGCACTGACGGAAACCCCTAAACACCTCCCCGAGCACTTTCGTGACCACCCCGTGAGAGCCCTCCGTTGCCACGAAATAGTGGGGTCATGACAGGCTAACCAGGGTAGGCCCAGCACCACGGGAAATGCTGGCGAATCAATAAGGAAGAGACTGATTCTGTCCTTGTGATCCCCCTGCGTCACCATGCCCAGGGGCACTGTGACCTCCCTAATCAATCCTGACCCTATTGGTCGACTGTCTAGGGCGTGAACTGGGAAGGGCATATCCACTGGAACTATGGTGATCCCTAAACTATGAGCAAATTATCTGTCAATGTTATTCCCAGCTGCGCCTGAATCTACGAGCACCTTATGCTGGGAATGCGGGGAAAACATGTGTGCAACAGAGGGCTCTGGGTGAGCATGGTGCCCACTCACCTGGGGTGACGCGAGAGTGCCCTGCCTGCTGCCTCGACTCCCAGAGGAACCTCCCCAGCACCGACCGGCATTGTGCCCTCTGCAGCCACAGATGGTGCATGGAACGGAACCTCCTCCGGACTCCCCTAAGCGCAGCACCTCCAAGCTCCATGGGCGTCGGAGCGGTGGTGCTGTGGGATGGAACCGACAGATCCTCATCTGAACGTCCGCGGGTAGGCAGCAGGTTATCCAACCGAATGGACAGATCCACCAGCTGGTCGAAGGTGAGGGTGGTGTCCCTGCAGGCCAACTCCCGACGGACGTCCTCGTGCAAACTGCAACGGTAGTGGTCGATCAGGGCCCTGTCGTTCCATCCCGCGCCGGCGGCCAGGGTCCGGAAGTCCAGAGCGAACTCCTGTGCGCTCTTCGTCCCCTGCCTCAGATGGACGAGAGGGTGACATCCTCAAAGTGGTCCAGCACCGCATCTCCTTCCCTCCACACGGCGTTGGCCCACTCCAGGGCTTTCCCTGAGAGGCATGAGACGAGGGGCGGACACCCTCTCATGGCCCAAAGGAGCCGGGTGGACAGTTGCCAGGTAGAGCTCTAGCTGTAGTAGGAAACCCCGACATCCAGCAGCCGTCCCATCATACTCCCTAGGAAGGGCGAGACGAATACCACTGGGACCGGGTGAAAGAGGGGCGAGCAGTGGTGACCTTGGTGGTGCTGGCGGATGCGCTGGTGGAACTCCCTTTCTCCCCCGGCGATCCATGGTCTGAAGGACGTGGTCCATGGCGGGGCCGAGATGGTGAAGCATTGCCACATGCTCCTGGACGCACTCCTCTACCCCCATAACATGGGCACCTGCTCCTGCTGACTCCATAATGTTGGGTGTGTGATTCTGTCAGATAGGTGGGTGTAGCTGGTGTATGATGTCAAGCACAGGAGAGCAGAGATGAGTGAACCAAACGCACTTTACTTTAGACAGCACAAAGTAAAACCATCATACAAAGTGCAAAAGAACGGTTGCCACAGAGCACGGGTGAAATAAATGGCACCCAGCACAAACCAGCCGGAACAATACCGACCTGAACAAAAATGAACAGTCACACACAACGACATGGGGGAAACAGAGGGTAAAATACATGACACTTAATTTGGGAATTGAAACCAGGTGTGTCGGAACACGAGCCAAACAAATGGAAAATGAAAAGTGGATCGACGATGGCTAGAAGACCTGTGACGTCGACCGCCGAACGAACAAGGAGAGGGACCAACTTTGGCAGAAGTCGTGTCACACGTCTTAAAGTAGTGATAGACTGTCGTTTCTCTTTGCTTATTTGAGCTGTTCTTGCCATAATACGGAATTGGTCTTTTACCAAATAGGGCTATCTTATGTACACCCCCCTACCTTGTCACAACACAACTGATTGGCTCAAACGCACTTAGAAGGACAGAAGGACTCTTAACAAGGCACACCTGTTAACTTAAATGTGAAGAGGAGACAGGAAAGCTATAGTCCATAAGACAGAGGGGTCGTTAGGGCTCAATTGGGCCAACAATGTCTCATAGTGATTTTCTTGGAGGTCTCTGTCCTTAGAGTTGGAAAATGTGTGATTGCAGAGCAGAAAAGGTAGCCTTCTCTCTGTTATGACTCATTCTTTCACACTTCCATCCCAATCATTTTTCCTATATGGATTTTACTCAGTATACTAGTGGGGAAGTGTCAGGGCTTTCAGAGAAGAACTTCGGATTTAGAAAAATGTATATAGTTTTATAAAATTTTGTTTTAATTACTATTGCATCTTTACAATAATTGTAATCATCTCTTCAGTTTGTGTTGGAAAGAGAAGAGCTAATTCCAATCAGGATTTTCTTTAGTGGTCTCTGGGTAAAAATATCGAGCCAGCTCAGCCAGCCATAGTGGACTCGTGATAATACCCATAAAATCCATCGGTCAAACACGGAAATGGTTCTATATTTTTCACCATTCATTTTTTACATTGTGAATTTTACAAACACTTCAAACTCAGCATGTGTTTGGTGTAGGCTTACCTTGGTGTGAAATTTTGATAACTGAGTTGAATCAATATATTCGCCTCAATTTACTCTCAAAACTTCAAAATGCTGATTAGCAACATAGAAGACCTCAAGACTACAATTGTCTGCAGAAAGCTCCTGAAGGTCATCTCTAGGCAACACTGTCAGCTACCGTTCATCAGTGCGATCAGAGATGAATCCATGTGCTGAATTGGAATGAATTGAATCAAGTGTTGAACTTCTTCCATTCCTCTTCTCTTAGCTAGCCACTGACTACACTTTAGCTAGTTAGTTAGCAGAGCAGTAGATAAAAAAACTATTGTTTGTACAGTATGTCGACTTTGGTGTCTATTTCAGAACATATGGCATTTTTCAAGGATGAGCAAAAGAGCGTTAAAAGGGGAGAAGACAACTATAAGTCTGGCCATGTGAAAAAGTACAGCTTTAGTGAGGGGCAACTTACTAGTTTGGTCAGGGCCAACATGAGGGATACAGTTTATCCTGTGTCGGTGAGTGTAGACATTAAGTTAAGTTTGAGCATCTTAGCAATACAATGTGTTCTATTTGGCTGTCAACATTCTACAAGGAAAGAGCCACGTAATCAATTATATAATCACTAACTATATTACCCCAGATACCAGACTCCGTTCTAGAATGTTGTCATTGATGAGAATTAATATATTTTTTCATTGAAATTCAGAATTTACTATGTTTGGAGATCCAGCCTGTATTGTAATTTCATGACCAGAGACAAATCTTTAAAGGCACTGTATTGATTTATAGGATCCTTCCTAGCTTTTTTATGTCAAGTGATAAAATACCAAGTTATCAATTCAAACTTTTTGGAAAATATGTACTTGTCCTCATGTGAAAATTACAGTTTATTACATATTCTACAGCTGTATTGTCATCAATTAAATCACACTTTCTATACTGTATATAGCACATTTCTTACAACAAATGCATTTCAAGGTGTTCAAAGTCATGCATTGAAAGGCATATGGCACTTAACATCCTTCCTCTTGGCAGGTTTCTATAGGTGACCAGGGGATTATCTCTGCCACATGTGAATGCCTCCACTGAGCTCATAAGTGTAGCCATGGAGCCTGTTTTGGTGGTAAAAAATATTGGATGTGGAATGCAAGTGGAGGACATGTACCAGGCCGAAGACTACAGCTCTCTGTCCCGAGAGCCCATAGAGGAGTATCTTTGGTGGCTAAGGAACAGTTTTTTGTTGCAGCTCGCTTGCTGTTAGCTATATCTTTGAAAATAATGACTGTGAAACATTGTTGCATTTAAACTTTAGATCACAGGTTAGTGTGATGAACGTGATAAAATATATTTGCAATGGGAAGTAATAGCTGGTTTGTAAATATTTTGGACATTAAATGGTTGTGCTTTTGTATTGGTATGATTTCATGGGGCCTACTGGAGTGAATGGGCTGCTTATTCTTTAACATTATTTTATGCTGTGTGTGACTGCTGTAACCTGTCTATCAGCCGCGTGTCTATGTGTTTGACCAAAATTGGCTCTCCTTCGACACCATGGAGTGCACAAGTGTTACGGTCGCTTTCCTTTAGTGTGATAGTGGCTACATGCAGGTATTTGCATTTTTTGCAGTTGCCATTGTGTATACTCACTTCTTAATCCCCACTGATGCGTATCAAAGTAGTGTAGTAGAGGTATAATACTTAAATTATGTAGTACATTAGAGAAATCATGCACAAAGTAGCATACACAATTACAAAGCACCTGGAATATATTCACATGCACACAGCACACATAGCTGTAATATCGGAATATCATCTGCAGGCAGCAAGAGTGAGCAGGTCTCAACTGGTCGTCTCACTGGAGCAGTTTTTCATGAGCAGCCCTCAACTGGTTGCCACATGGAGCAGCTCACAGAAGAATGACATCGGTGGCAGGTAGGGTATGTAGGAAAGACGTTTCAATTTATGATATCGACCAGTAAATGCTAACTAAGGCAACAATGGGTATGTAAACCAAAGTTTGGTCTGAAGTCTTGGTTAGTAGGCTTTGCGATGCGCAATCCAGTCATGATGTGCTGTTTGCATAAACATTTCTAAAGGCTTTCCAAAAAAATCCCCAATTAAATGTTCACAGCAAAATAGGCCTACCTGACAGAATGACATCATGCTGATTTGTATTAATGTGCAGGGCATTTGTTTTAATCAATTTAATTAAAGAGCAACTACACCGTCCAAAAACATATTTTTCCCAGACCTCAAAAATGGTCTCCTGATGTGGTTTAACTATTGTTGTGAATTTAGAACATTACATTTTAGTTTTTCAATTAAAAAGGTATGATTTTGAGGGTGAAAATCAGAAAAATCTTTAGGAAACTCATAAAAAAAAAGATTTTTCCTTCACAGAGCCTTTTGAGAAAGTTTTTGCCAAATTAGAGTATACCCACTTTTCCAGGCACAACTACACTGCATAGGGCCGATGGATAGACAGCAGTCGCAAACAGAATGATGTTAAAGGATAAGCAGTCCACTCATAATAAGACAGTAGATCACAATTATAAGAATACAAAAACACAACCATTAGGCTAAAGATTTCCCAATGAAAAAAAAAAGTTGAACGTTTAGCTCACAAAGTAACAGAGGTTGCATCAATGTTTCACACACATAAGTTATTTTCAAAGAGATGGCTAACAACAGCAAGCGAGCTGCAATAAAAAACACAGTTCCACTCACCAGATAATGATAATTTGAAACTTAACATCTTGTTGAAAGTTATTCTTGAAAACACCTGCTGCAGCCGCTGCAAACTAGCCTACAACAAGACCGACCCCTCTCGGTCTCGGTCTTGACTCAGTCTTGTCCCCCTCTGCAACCCCTTTATGCTGTGTGTCGTGTCAATTCCGGTTCTGTCTCTGTGCGTGCGGCAGCCTGAAGCGTGGCAAGGCATGTTTGATTAATTCATAATGTCACCAAAAAGTATTGCTCTTCCTTCACTAGAATGGTCTAACTAATGTTGGGTGCATTAAGTGATGTCATATTTTCTTGATTTTCTTGTTTGATACAATGTATTGGAAGATTTTTTATCCCTCTGAAGGCCTACAGTAGGTCCTATAGTCATGGTTCGCCACTGCAGTACACAACAAGTTATTGCTCATTATTATTAATATCATTGGAAAGCTTATATTCACAGCTATCAATCAGATACATAATAATAATTGAAACCTTTATATCTGGCACACCTGGCTCATTTGGTTGTGTATTCTACATCACTATGAAAAGATTAAGATACAATTGGGGATACTACAATTATATATCCTAAATGTATTGTCATGCGAAATTGATCCAATAAGTCCCCATTGAGTTGTTTTGTGGCCATATTGGAAAAAGGCTTCTATGGGGTTAATACGTGAATCCTGTGATGGCCCTGTATCTACAAATCTTTTTAAAATGCAAACTTCATACAGCTTTGCCGCCCTGGATCTAGAGGTTCCGGCACCTTCATCCCTGGGGGCTTCCGCTTCGAGATCGGAACCGGAGGTACAGTGGCTTGGGAAAGTATTCACCCCCCTTGGCATTTTTCCTATTTTGTTGCCTTACAACCTGGAATTAAAATAGATTTTGGGTGTATTTGTATCATTTGATTTACACTGCATGCCTACCACTTTGAAGATGCAAAATATGTTTTGGGGTGAAACAAACAAGAAATAAGACAAAAAAACTGAAAACTTGAGCGTGCATAACTATTCACCCCCCCAAAGTCGGTACTTTGTAGAGCCACCTTTTGGAGCAATTACAGCTGCAAGTCTCTTGGTGTGCGTCTCTAGAAGCTTGGCACATCTAGCCACTGGGATTTTTGCCAATTCTTAAAGGCAAAACTGCTCCAGCACCTTCAAGTTGGATGTGTTCAGCTGGTGTAGAGCAATCTTTAAGTCATACCACAGATTCTCAATTGGATTGAGGTCTGGCCATTTCAAGACATTTAAATGTTTCCTCTTAAACCACTTGAGTGTTGCTTTAGCAGTATGCTTAGGGTCATTGTCCTGCTGGAAAGTGAACCCATCCCAGTCTCACATCTCTGGAAGACTGAAACCGGTTTCCCACAATAATTTCCCTTTATATAGCGCCATCCATCATTCCTTCAATTCTGACCAGATTCCCAGTCCCTGCTGATGAAAAACATCCCCAAGATATGATGCTGCCACCACCATGCTTCACTGTGGGGATGGTCTTCTCGGGGAGATGAGAGATGTTGGGTTTGCATCAGACATAGCGTTTTCCTTAATGGCCAAAAAGCTAAATTTTAGTCTCATCTGACCAGAGTACCTTCTTCCATATGTTTGAGGAGTCTCCCACATGCCTTTTGGCAAACAACAAACGTGTTTGCTTATTTTTTTCTTCAAGGAATGGATTTTTTTCTGGCCACTCTTCCGTAAAGCCCAGCTCTGTGGAGTGTATGACTTAAAGTGGTCCTATGGACAGATACTCCAATCTCCGCTGTGGAGCTTTGCAGCTTTGGTCTCTTTGTTGCGTCTCTGATTAATGCCCTCTTTGCCTGGTCTGGGAGTTTTGGTGGGCGGCCCTCTCTTGGTAGGCTTGTTGTGGTGGCATTTTCTTTCCATTTTTTAATAATGGATTGAATGGTGCTTCGTGGGATGTTCAAAGTTTTGGATATTTTTTATAACTCAACCCTGATCTGTACTTCTCCACAACTTTATCCCTGACCTGTTTGGAGAGCTCCTTGGTCTTCATGGTGCCACTTGCTTGGTGGTGCCCCTTGCTTAGTGGTGTTGCTGACTCTGGGGCCTTTCAGTACAGGTGAATATACACTGAGATCATGTGACACCTAGATTGCACACAGGTGGACATTATTTAACTAATTATGTGACTTCTGAAGGTAATTGGTTGCACCAGATCTTATTTAGGGGCTTCATAGCAAAGGGGGTGAATACCAATGCACACACCACTTTTCAGTTTTTGTTTATTTCATATCACTTTACAAATTTGGACTATTTTGTGTATGTCCATTACCTGAAATCCAAATAAAAATCTATTTAAATTACAGGTTGTAATGCAACAAAATAGGAAAAACACCAAGGGGAATGAATACTTTTGCAAGGCACTGTCAAGAATTGTGGGTACTGGTTCAGTGAGTCAGGCGCAGGAGAGCAGAGATGTGTGGACAAGGTATTTAATATGACAACAGCACCAGTACACAAACGATACAAGGTGCGGGCAAAAAATACCGGTCTCACAAAATAACGGGCGTAAAACACAGAACCCGGCAAACAATCAACCAGCCGTATAATAACAAATCTGAACAATGAATATAAACAAGCACACAAACATGGGGGAAACAGAGGTTTAAATAATGAACATGTAATTGGAGAATTGAAACTAGGTGTGTAGAAACAAAGACAAAACAAATGGAAAAATGAAAAGTCGATCGGCGATGGCTAGAAGGCCGGTGAAGTCAACCGCTGAACGCCGCCCAAACAAGGAGAGGCACTGTATTTGCGCGACAGGCACTGTACCTGCGCCTTCATTACCTGTTCTGACTCCCTCTCCAGTGGCTTCTACTGTGAAATTAGGCTTCGTTGGTTATGGGAGGCTATAACCTGGTGACAAGAGATGCTGCCGTGCGAGATTGCACCTCTTGCAAGTCCTCAATGGGTCTCCTGAATCATGTGAGGTGTAGGAATGGGTGCATATCTTCTTCCATCTCGCCGGCTGTTGTCTTAGGCAGCTGTATGGTAAGAAACATCTCGGTTTCTGGAGCAAAAACCCTGTGCTACCCCAGGGCTATATTACAGGATATTACTAGGTTGCTCCCCACCGTTCTACATCAGTACACAGAGATTGATGCTCTTGTAGTCCATGTGGGATTTAATGACATTAGGAATTGTAGCTCAGAACAGCTGAAAAAGGATTTTGAAGAATTGATTGGGTCTCTGCTGGATACCAAAAAACGTCATATAATTTCTGGCCCTTTGCCCTAACTGGTTCGAGGTAATGAACGTTTTAGCAGGCTACTAGCACTTCACAACTATTTACGAGACTACTGCAGCTCCTTGGGTGTAACTTTTGTAAACAACTTTAGCTCTGCTCGGATGGGATATGTTTTATTGGGGGAGCACAGGTAATGTAATTATGTGCACGAGCACAAATCAGCACATCCATAATTTTAGTCTGTCCGAATCTGCCATGTCAGTAATTGTTACATGGCAGGAAGGTTATTATACTAGCCATAAAAACCTACTGTTTTTCGGTAAACTCCCAGGTCCTCATATAATACTTATTCTGTGCGAATCATCATCTCTGTGTTTTGAGGGATATTACAGAGTACTTAAGAACATGGAAACAAATTGATACTTAAAACAAAGTGCTAGGGACATAGCCTACAGATGAATGATCTGTTTTGTCACGTCAACTTTCGTAGTGCCATACTTCTCTTTTAAAAGATGAAGTGGACAATATTGTGCCAATTAATTGATAAATTGCCAAATGTGTCAGTTAATTAGATGTCTGCTCAGGTTAGAGTTCATAGTTCTTACTGATATACATTATTATCCATTATTACTTTCTCCGAACTGAAGGGCAATAGGCCATTATTAGGCTATCCCTAGACATTTGAAATATCTTGACACCTAAAAGGACATCCAGACTTCCGTAATGACTGTCAATTTTGATTGAGGATTTTTTATTTATTATTGATGCAGTTTGGTAAATCTAATCCCATCCGAATATTCCACTGGACAAATTTACATTCTGGGACAATACATACATAACCAACGTTCTATTGTAATACTAATGCCGTACGAATATGGCTATAGACACTTTTTGGAAGCAAAAGATGCACTATAAGGCGGATGGGATCCATCCTAATCATTTGGGTGCCTGGATCCTGTCCAAACAACACAAAGCAGCAATGAGGCAATGACTGATCAAATCAAGCTCCTCAAAGGTTTTTAAATCGCAGCTATATTATTTCGCCACAGCTTCCCATGTTGATAGGGTTATTGTAAATAGTAATTCTGTGCCTGTTAATTACATTTCCATTAATATTAATAGTTTTATATCAAGCTATCATTTTGCTACCTGTGCTCAAAGGCATATAGTATCGTCAATACTAATCTTGTGCACACTTACCTGAATTCTACTATTAGCTCTGCAACTCTGAATCCAAACAGGAAGCCTATTGTGGCTAGCTCATCCAGTTCTATTGACTCTTGTGTCTCCATGGATACTCCTGCTGTTTTCAAATCTCGCATAGGGCTTGGACTGTTACATACAAATGTGTGATGCCTAAAACTGGACTTTCTAAATGTCTGGGTGCATGACACTATCTCAGAAAACTGTCTGAATAATTTCATTATGGATAAGGACATTGACATTGAAGACTAAAACATTTTCAGATGTGATTAACAAAAAAAAGGGGAGTGGTAGCTATTTATGTAAGATCTTTTATCATGGCATCATGCTCTCTTAGCATCTCTGCCCACAAAATATGTGGGCTGTTGGTTATAAAAGTGTCCAAAAGCCAAAATATATGCATATACAGTTGAAGTCGGAGGTTTACATACACCTCAGCCAAAAACATTTAAACTCAGTTTTTCACAATTCCTGACATTTAATCCTAGTAACAATTCCCTGTCTTAGGTCAGTTAGGATCAGCACTTTATTTAGAATGTGAAATGTCAGAATAATACTAGAGAGAATGAATTATTTCAGTTTTTCTTTCTTTCATTGCATTCCCAGTGGGTCAGAAGTTTACACACACTCAATTAGTATTTGGTAGCATTGCCTTTAAATTGTTTAACTTGGGTCAAACGTTTCAGGTAGCCTTCCACAATAAGTTGTGGAAGGCTACCCGAATGGGCCAAAATGTGGCCCATTCGGGTAGCCTTCCTTCAATCCTCTGGTCTGATGAAACAAAAATAGAACTGTTTGGCCATAATGACCATCGTTATGTTTGGAGGAAAAGGGGGAGGCTTGCAAGCCGAAGAACACCATCCCAACAGTGAAGAACGGGGGTGGCAGCATCATGTTGTCGGGGTGCTTTTCTGCAGGAGGGACTGGTGCACTTCACAAAATAGATGGCATCATGAAGATGGACAATTATGTGGATACATTGAAGCAAACTTAACGTATATCTCAAAACATCAGTCAGGAAGTTAAAGCTTGGTTGCAAATGGGTCTTCCAAATGAACAATGACCCCAAGCATGCTTCCAAAGTTGTGGCAAAATGGCTTAAGGACAACTAAGTCAAGGTATTGGAGTGGCCATCACAAAGTCCTGACCTCAATCCTATAGAAAATGTGTGGGCAGAACTGAAAAAGTGTGTGCGAGCAAAGAGGCCTACAAACCTGACTCAGTTACACCAGCTCTATCAGGAGGAATGGGACAAAATTCACCCAAATTATTGTGAGAGGCTTGTGGAAGACTACCCAAAACGTTTGACGCAAGTTAACTTCTTAGGGAGCGGCAGCAGAGGTGATGGTTTTGGAGAGCCTGGCGTGCCCAAAGTAAAATGCCTCCCATTCAGGCCCAGAAAATAGGATATGCACATATTTAGTACCATTGGATAGGAAACACTCTGGATTTTCCAAAAGCGTTAACCATTTGTCTGTGAGTAAAACAGAACGCATATGGCAGGCGAAACCCCGAGGAATTTCTGTCCTGGAAAAAGTGATTTTGACACATTGCTCATTTGGAACCCCTCCCTCATGAAAATGACCATATAAGGGCATATGCATGCAGTACCCATCGCTTCCTTTAGATGTCAACAGTCTCGAGACAGTGTACATTTTCATTTTGGATGCTTTAGACCAGAGAAGAAGAGCAAACCAGGAGGTGTACTTTTTATGTCAACAGTACCCAGCGCACGCTCCCGACAAGGCGCTCTGTCTTTTTTACCGTCTTTATCGATCAGTTTATATTCCGGTTGATTTATAATAGTAAATATACGTAAAAGTGTTCCTAATGATACATTTAAAACTATGTTTGATTGTTCTTGGACAAGTTTATAGGTATAAGTTGAACGAGTTCTCGTCACATTTCAATGGAGGAGTGGAGGCTGTCGTTTCTGATTATAACGCGCGAACCAAATGGAGATTTATGGATAAAATACATTACTTTTTCTAACAAAAGAACCATGGATTGTCTTCGTTGGACACTTAGGATGACCTCAGCAGAAGTTCTTCAACAGGTAATTGATTTGTTTTCGCTGTGAAATGTGTTATGTGTGTGCCATGATGGATAATGGATTCATGGCTATGGGAAAAATATGTGAGGTGCTACCCTCAAACAATCAAATGTGCTGCTTTCGCTGTAAAGCCTTTTTGAAATCTGACAACGCTGTGATATTGCCAAGAAACAGAGCTTTTGATGAGTATGGAACACTTGTATATTGGTGGATGTTTAATAATTCAACTTTTGGATTTTGAATTTGGCGCCTTGCATTTCACCTGGTAGTGTCGGGATTGGGGCGCTAGCGCCCCAGCAATCCCTGAGAGGTTAAACAATTTAAAGGCAGTGCTACCAAATATCAAATCAAATTTTATTTGTCACATACACATGGTTAGCAGATGTTAATGCGAGTGTACGAATTGAGTGTATGTAAACTTCTGACCCACTGGGAATGTGATGAAAAAAAAAAAGATGAAATAAATAATTATCTCTACTATTAGTCTCACATTTCACATTCTTAAAATAAAGTTGTGATCCTAACTGACCTAAGACAAAGCATTTTTACTAGGATTAAATGTCAGGAATTGTGAAAAACTGAGTTTAAATGCATTTGGCTGAGGTGTAATGTAAACTTCCGACTTCAACTGTAACTCTGGGTCTTCCTTTCCTGTGGCGGTCCTCATGAGAGCTAGTTTCATCATAGCACTTGATGGTTTTTGCGACTGAATTTGAAAAAACACAAAAAGTTCTTGACATGTTATGGATTGACTGACAATTAACAGACACTGCAATACATAAACTGAATAAAAACATCTGCCTCGTATAGGACTGGAGTCTTTGCAGACCGGTGCACCATAGTCAATCAGAGCTACAGTAGGCCTTCATGCAAACAAGCCATTTGCCACAAAGGCCTGCCACCATTCACTTTGAAATCCCCACTTGCTAGCTAGCTACTTAGACACAAATATGAGAATACATTGCAAGAAGAGCATTACAAGTTTGAATTTTGTAAAGTTAGTATGGAAAATGTGTGTTTGACCAAATACAATGCTATTTCTCTGTAAACAAATTAACTTCACCGGCTCCAGCAGCAAAACTGACTGTTTTGGAGAGCCTGGCGTGCCCAAAGTAAAATGCCTCCCATTTAGGCCCAGAAAATGGGATATGCATATATTTAGTACCATTGGATAGGAAACACTCTGAATTTTCCAAAACTGTTAACCATTTGTCTGTGGGTCAATCAGAACGCATTTGGCAGGCAAAACCCTGAGGAATCTCTGTCCTGAAAAAAGTAATTTTGACACATTGCTCATTTTGAGCCCCTCCTATCCAAAATGACCATATATAGGCATGTGAACTCAGTGCACGTCGCTTCCTTATGATGTCATCAACCACGAGACGGTGTTTTACTCCATCTTGGGGAATTTCGCCATTGATAAACAGCATGGAACGAGAGACCACGCTATGAAAACTCTTCAGAGTCTTGGCGTGCATGAGAAGGCGCGCTGTGCCTTATTTATCGTTTTAGCGTTCAGTTTATATTCCGGCTGATTTATAATAGTACATATACGTAAAAGGGTTCCTAAGGATACATTTAAAACTATGTTTGATTGTTTTTGGACAAGTTTATAGGTATAATTTTAACGAGTCGGCGCCGAGTTTCAAAGGAGTAATGGAGGCTGTCGTTTCTGATTATAACGCATGAACCAAATGGAGGATTTATGGATAAAAGACGTTACTTTTTCTAACAAAAGAACCATGGATTGTCTTCGTTGGACACTTAGGAAGACCTCAGCAGAAGTTCTTCAACAGGTAATTACTTTGTTTTCGCTGTGAAATGTGTTATGTGTGTGCCATGATTGCTAATCGATACATGGCTATTGGAAAATATGTGAGGTGCTACCCTCAAACAAATGAATGTGCTGCTTTCGCCGTAAAGCCTTTTTGAAATCTGACAACGCTGTGATATTGCCTAGAAACAGAGCTTTTGATGAGTATGGAACACTTGTATATAGCTGGATGTTTAATAATTCAATTTTCGGATTTTAAATCTGGCGCTACAGGTTTTTGCTAGTAGTGTCGGGATGATCCCGCTAGCGACCCACTGGTATTTGAGTCGTTAACAACAGACTTTCAGCATGATTTTAGAGAAGGGCACTCAACATGTACTGCACTGACACAAATGACTGATGATTTGTTGGATTAAATTAATGAAAAGAAGATTGTGGGAGCTGTACTATTAGATTTCAGTGCAGCCTTTGTTATTATTGACCACAACCTGTTGTTAAAAAAAACTTGTGTTATGGCTTTTCAACCTCTGCCATATCGTGGATTCAGAGCTATCTATCTAATATAACTCAAAGGATTTTCTTTAATGGAAGCTTCTCTAAAGTAAAACATGTAAAGTGTGGTGTACTACAGGGCAGCTCTCTAGGCCCTTTACTCTTTTCAAATTTTTACCAATGAACTGCCACTGGCATTAAACAAAGCATTTGTGTCCATGTATGCTGATGATTCAACCATATACTCTGTGCATCAGAACCCACAGCTAATAAAGTCACTAAAACCCGTAAAAAATAGTTGCAGTGTGTTTTGGAATGGGTGGCCAGTAAAAAAACTGATCCTGAACATCTCTTAACTTCTTTGGGAGCAGCGCACGAGGTGACCGTTTTGGAGAGCCTGGCCTTCCTCAAAGTAAAATGCCTCCCACTCAGGCCCAGAAAATGCACATATTAGTAGGATAGGATATGCACATAATTAGTACTATTGGATAGAAAACAATCTGAAGTTTCTAAGAGTGTTAAAATATTGTCTGTGAGTATAACAGAACGGATATAGCAGGCAAAAACCAGAGGAATTTCTGTCCTGGAAAAAATGTATTTGACACATTGCCTCATTTTGAACCCTCCCTATTGAAAATGACCATATAAGGGAATAAGATTTCAGTACCTATTGCTTCCACTGGATGTCAACAGTCTCTAGACAGTGTTTTGATTATGTTTAGTTGCTCTGGATGGTAATAGAAGAAGAATTGGGAAGTGGACACCAGATGTAAACAGAAGAGGATGCGCGTTCACGGGCTTTCGCGCGCTGTGGTTTTTCCCTTTCTTATCGCCCAGTTTATAATCCGGTTGAAATATTATACTAAATATAAATAAAAGTGTTCCTAAGGATACATTATCAATGATGTTTGATTGTTCTTGGACAAGTGTATAGGTATAGGTTGAACGAGTTCTCTTCACGGTTCAATGGGCGAGTGGACGCTGTATTTTCTGATCATAACGCACCAACCAAACAAAGATTTATGGATATAATAAATTACTTTTTCTAACAAAAGAACCATGGATTGTCTTCGTTGGAGACTTGGGAAGCCCTCAGCAGAAGTTCTTCAAAAGGTAAGGGATTTGTTTTTGCTGTGAAATGTGTTTTGTGTGAACCGCGATGGTTTATGAATTTATGCTAATGGAAATATTGGAGGTGCTACCCTCAAACAATCAAATGTAGTGCTTTCGCCGTAAAGCCTTTTTGAAATCTGACAATAGTGTGATATTGCCAAGAAGCAGAGCTTTTGATGACTATGCAGCACTTGTATATTGATGAATGTTTAATAATTCAACTTTTGGATTTTGAATTTGGCGCCTTGCATTTCACCGGGTAGTGTCGGGAGTCGTGCGCTAGCGCCCCACCACTCCCTAAGTAGTTTTAAAGGGCCCCTCAAACTGTGGGCCCAGCTTCTGGAAGGGCAGGCGGAGGGGCAGGTTTCGGGTCGAGAGCCAGACCCTGTCCCCCGGTGCGAACACAGGGGCCTCACTGCGGTGGCGGTCGGCGCTCGCCTTCTGCCACCTCACGACTCATTGTATTTGCACATGGGCTGCCTCCCAGATCTCCTCCGAGTGCCTAAACCAATCATCCACCTCAGGAGCCTCGATCTGGCTCTGATGCCACGGTGCCAGAACCGGCTGGTACCCTAGTACACACTGGAAGGGGGGAGAGGTTAGTGGAGGAGTGGCGGAGTGAGTTTTGGGCCATCTCTGCCCAGGGGATGAAACTCGCCCACTCCCACGGCCGGTCCTGGCAATATGACCGCAGAAACCTAACCACATCCTGGTTGACTCTTTCCACCTGCCCGTTACTCTCTGGGTGAAAACCTGCGGTAAGGCTGACCGAGACCCCCAGATGTTCCATAAACGCCCTCCAAACCCTGGATGTGAACTGGGGACCCCGATCAGAAACTATGTCCTCAGGCACCCCGTAGTGCCGGAAGACGTGGGTGAACAGGGCCTCCGCAGTCTGTAGGGCCGTAGGGAGACCGGGCAAAGGAAGGAGGCGGCAGGACTTAGAAAACTGATCCACAACGACCAGGATCGTGGTGTTTCCCTGTGACGGTGGAAGATCCTTCAGGAAATCCACAGACAGGTGTGACCATGGCCGTTGCGGAACGGGTAGGGGTTGAAATTTCCCTCTGGGCAGGTGCCTAGGCGCCTTGCACTGGGCGCACACCGAGCAGGAGGAAACATAAACCCTCACGTCCTTAGCTAAGGTGGGCCACCAGTACTTCCCACTTATGCAGCGCACTGTCCGACCGATGCCAGGATGACCCGAGGAGGGTGACGTGTGGGCCCAATAGATCAGATGGTCGCGGTCAGCAGACACTGAATGGGAGTGGGCTCTGTACGTAATGCCCGCGTCCAGCTCCCACACCACCGGTGCCACCAGGCAAGAGGCCGGAAGTATGGGAGTGGGATCTATGACCCGCTCCTCTGTGTCATACATCTGGGACAGTGTGTCTGCCTTAGCGTTCTGGGAACCTGGTCTGTAGGAAAGGGTGAAAACAAAACGGGTGAAAAACAAGGCCTACCTTACCTGGCGAGGGTTCAGTCTCCTCACCGCCCGGATGTACTCCAGATTACGGTGGTCAGTCCAGATGAGAAAAGGTGTTTAGCTTCCTCAAGCCAGTGTCTCCACGCCTATAGAACCTTTACGACAGCCAACAACTCCCGGTCCCCCACATCATAGTTTCGCTCCGCCGAGCTGAGCTTATTCGAAAAGGCGGCACAGGGGCAGAGTTTTGGTGGCATAACCGAGCGCTGAGACAGCACAGCTCCTATCCCAGCCTTGGACGCTTCCACCTCAACTATGAATGCCAAAGAGGGATCCGGATGAGCCAGCACGGGAGCCGAGGTAAACAGAGCCTTCAGATGAATAAAAGACCTGTCCGCCTCAGCTGACCACTGCAGTCGCACCGGCCCCCCCTTCAGCAGTGAAGTAATAGGAGCCGCTACCTGACCAAAGCCCCGGAGAAACTCCGGTAGTAGTTGGCAAACCCTAAGAACCGCTACACTTCGTTTACCGTGGTTGTAGTCGGCCAATTACGCACGGCTGAAATGCGGTCATTCTCCATCTCCACCCCTGACGTGGAAATGCGATACCCTAGGAAAGAGACGGACTGCTGGAAGAACAGACATTTCTCAGCCTTGACATACAGGTCATGCTCCAACAGTCTACCCAGCACCTTGCACACCAGTGACACATGCTTGGCGCGTGTAGCGGAGTATATCAGAATGTCGTCGATATACACCACTACACCCTGCCTGTGCAGGTCCCGGAAAATCTCGTCTACAAATGCCTAGAAGACTGATGGAACATTCATCAACCCGTACGGCATGACAAGGTACTCGTAGTGCCCTGAGGTGGTACTAAATGCTGTCTTCTACTCGTCCCCATCCCGGATACGCATCAGATTGTACGCACTCCTGAGATCCAATTTGGTGAAGAAGCGCGCCATGTGCATTGACTCGATCGCACTGGCTATAAGTGGCAGCGGGTAGCTGTACCTCACAGTGATCTGATTGATACCTCTATAGTCAAAACACGGGTGCAGACCTCCATCCTTCTTCTTCACAAAAAATAAACTTGAGGAGGCAGGTGAAGTGGAGGGCCGAATGTATCCCTGTCCCAGAGATTCTGAAACATATGTCTCCATAGCTGTCGTCTCCTCCTGTGACACAGGATACACGTAACTCCTGGGAAGTGCTGCGTCTTCCAGATTTATCGCACAATCCCCTGTCAATGGGGTGGTAATTGAGTCGCCTTCTTGAGTCGCCTACAGAAGGCGAGAGCCAAATCGGCATATTCTGAGGGGATGTGCACGGTGGAGACCTGGTCTGGACTCTCCACCGTAGTTGCACCGATGGAAATACCTACACACCTCCCTGAGCACTCTCGTGAATCTGTTGCCACGAAATAGTGGGGTCATGATAGGCCAACCAGGGTAGACCCAGCACCACGGGAAACGCAGGAGAATCAATGAGGTAGAGACTAATCTTCTGCTCATGACCCCCCTATGTCACCATACTTAGTGGAGCGGTAACCTCCCTAATCAGCCCTGACCCTAATGGTCGACTATCTAAGGCGTGCACAGGGAAGGGCATATCAACAGACACAATGGGGATCCCTAAACTACAGGCAAATGAACGGTCAATAAAGTTCCCAGCTGCGACTGAATCGACGAGCGCCTTATGCTGGGAATGCGGGGAAAACTCAGGAAAATCTATAAACAAAAACATGTGAGCAGCAGGGGGCTCTGCGCGAGTCTGGTGCCTACTCACCTGGGATGACACGATAGTGCCCTGCCTGCTGCCTCGACTCCCTGAGGTACCCCCAGCACCGACCAGCAGTGTGCCCTCTGCGGCCACATAAGGTGCAGGGAGTGGCCCCTCCTCTGGCCCCCCTAAGCGCAGTCCCTCCTAGCCCTATATGTGTTGGATCAGAGGTGTTGGGGGATGGAACTAACAGGCCCTGATCCGGACGTCCACGGGTGGCCAGCAGGGTATCCAGCCTGATGGACATATCCACCAGCTGGACGAAGGATAGGGTGGTGTCCCTGCAGGTCAGCTCCCATCGGACATCCTTGCACAGACTGCATCTGTAATGGTCGATCAGGGCTCTGTCATTCCATCCCGCTCCGGCGGCCAGGGTGCGGAACTCCAGAGAAAAGTCCTGTGCGCTCTAGTTGGAGTAGGAACCCGTGGCACCCGGCAGCCATTCCATCATATGCCCTCGGGAGCGCGAGCCGAATCCCACTGGGTCCAGGTGAAGGAGGTGTGGACAGCTGTGTGGGTTGTGGAGTGGGAGGTTGAGATGCTGGTGGAGGCCCTGGAAAACCTCTCTCCCATCGCTTCAGATTATGCAGCACGCGATCCATGTCTGTGCCGAGATGTTGCAACATGGTCGCGTGCTGCTGGATGCGCTCCTCAATAAGCAGAGGAAGGCTGTGTTCTCCTGCTGACTCCATTATAGGTGCATGTTTCTGTCAGAAGTCTCTGTGAGGCAGGTATAGGTAGTAAAATTCAAGTTCACATAAAATAACAAATAACAAACATGCACAAAACCATGAGGGAAAAAGAAAAACACATAAAAACCAAGTGTGTATAATGAAGACAAAAGTCTGACGCAAACCCAACACCTCACACCTCCCCGAGAACACCATCCCCACAGTGAAGCATGGTGGAGGCAGCATCTTGCTGTGGGGATGTTTTTCATCAGCAGGGACTGGGAAACTGGTAAGAACTGAAGGAATGATGGATGGCGTTAAATACAGGGAAATGATTGAGGGAAACCTGTTTCAGTCTTACAGAGATTTGAGACTGGGATGGAGGTTCACCTTCCAGCAGGACAATGACCATACGCATACTGCTAAAGCAGAGGAAACATTTAAATGTCTTGGAATGGCCTAGTCAAAGCCCAGACCTCAATCCAACTGAGAATCTGTGGTATGACTTAAAGATTGCTGTACACCCGCAGAACCTATCCAACTTGAAGGAGCTGGAGCAGTTTTGTCTTGAAGAATGGGCATAAATCCCAGTGGCTAGATGTGCAAATCTTATAGAGACATACCCCAAGAGACTTGCAGCTGTAATTTCTGCAAAAGGTGGCTCTACAAAGTATTGACTTTGGGGGGATGAATAGTTATGCACGCTCAAGTTTTCTGTTTTTTTTGTCTAATTTCTTGTACGTTTCACAAGAAAAAAATATTTTGCATCTTCTAAGTCAAATCAAATCAAAGCTTATTTGTCACGTGCGCCGAATACAACAGGTGTAGATCTTACAGTGACCTTACAGTGAAATGCTTACAGCGAAATGCTTACTTACAGGCTCTAACCAATAGTGCAAAAAAAGGTGTGTGTGTGTGTGTGTGTGTGTGTGTGTGTGTGTGTGTGTGTGTGTGTGTGTGTGTGTGTGTGTGTGTGTGTGTGTGTGTGTAGGTAGGCATGCTGTGTAAATCAAATGATACAAACAAAAAAATATATTTTAATTCCGTGTTCTAAGGCAACAAAATAGGAAAAATGCCAAGGGGGTGAACACTTTCGCAAGACACTGTATAGAGCCATTATTGTATCGAACTCTGGTCCAGCTCATATTGCTAAAATGAACAGCAAACCTGGTTTTAAAAAACAAATAAAGCAACCCCTCACGGCACAACGCCTCTCCCCTATTTGACCTAGATTATGTGTGTATTAATATGTAGGCTATGGGTGCCTTTTTAAAATGTATGTAGTTCTGTCCTTGAGCTGTTCTTGTCTATTAATGTTCTGTATTATGTCATGTTTCTTGTTTTGTGTGGACCCCAGGAAGAATAGCTTTTGCTATAGCTAATGGGGATCCTAATAAAATATGAAATACCTCACTGTGACCATTTTACTCATCCTAGTAGAGCTGGTTAGCTAGGCTGTTCAAATCAAATCAAATTTTGTTAGTCACATACTCGTGTTAGAAGATGTTATTGCGGGTGAACAGTGCAGTAATATCTGACAAGTAATATTTAACTATTTCTCCACAATACACACATCTAAAGTAAAGGAATAGAATTAAGAATATACAAATATTTGAATGAGCAATGTCAGAGCGACATAGATTAAGATACAGTAGAATAGAATAATATACAATATATACATATGAGATGAGTAATGCAAAATATGTAAACATTATTAAAGCGATTAATGTTCCATTACTAAAGTGGCCCTTGATTTGAGTCTTTATGTAGGCAGCAGACTCTCTGAGTTAGTGATTGTTGTTTTTCAGTCTCTTGGTCTCAGCACTTGTTGCACTGGTACTGACCTCGCCTTCTGGATGATAGCAGGGTGAACAGGCAGTGGCTCGGGTGGTTGTTGTCCTTGATGATCTTTTCGGCCTTCCTGAGACATCGGGTGCTGTAGGTGTCCTGGAGGGCAGGTAGTTTGCCCCCGGTGATGCGTTGTGCAAACTGCACCACCCTCTGGAGAACCTTGCAGTTGAGGGCGGTGCAGTTGCCGTACCAGGTGATGATACAGCCCGACAGGATGCTCTCAATTGTGCATCTGTAAAAGTTTGTCAGGGTTTTAGGTGACAAGCCACATTTCTTCAGCCTCTTGAGATTGAAGAGGCGCTGTTGCGCCTTCTTCACCACACTGTCTGTGTGGATGGACCATTTCAGTTTGTCTGTGATGTGTGCGCCGAGGAACTTTCCCCCCCAAAAATTAAAAAACGTTTCACCTTTACAACTACTGTCCCGTCGATGTGAATAGGGGGGTGGACCCTCTGCCGTTTCCTGAAGTCCACCATCATCTTTTGTTGACGTTGAGTGAGAGGTTGTTTTCCTGACACCACATGCCGAGTGCCCTCATCTCCTCCCTGTAGGCTGTCTCGTCGTTGTTGGTAATCAAGCCCACTACTGTTGTGTCGTCTGGAAACTTGATGATTGAGTTGGAGGCGTGCATGGCCATGCAGTCATGGGTGAACAGGGATTACAGGAGGGGGCTGAGCACGCACCCTTGTGTTCAGGATCAGCGAAGTGGAGATGTTGTTTCCTACCTCCACCACCTGGGGGCGGCACGTCAAGGTCCAGGACCGACTAACAGCAATGGCAAAGCTCTAACAAGATGCGTCTGCGTAGCGTCCTCAAACGTTCTAAAAATCTTAAGGCATTTTGACTTGGTTTACCTGTTCGTTAATAACTACTTAGGGAGCTCTGTGGGGCTCTGCTTCTTGGCAATATCACAGCGTTGTCAGATTTCAAAAAGGCTTTACGGCGAAAGCACAACATTTGATTGTTTGAGGGTAGCGGGTCTCACAAAACGCATAAAATCGCAATTATAAAATTGCTTACCTTTGATGAACTTCTGCTGAGGGCTTCCCAAGTGTCCAACGAAGACAATCCATGCTTCTTTGGTTAGAAAAAGTCATTTATTATATCCATAAATCTCAGTTTGGTTGGCGCGTTATGATCATAAAATACACCGTTGAGTCGCCCATTGAACCGTGAAGAGAACACGTTCAAATTATACCTATACACTGTCTACAAACAAATCAAACATCATTTTTTATGTATCCTTAGGTATCCTTTTGGGTATATTTGCTGTAATATTTCAACCGGACGATAACGTGAACGATAGGAAAGAAAAATAAAGTGGTGCGCGTTCACAATCTCGCGCGCGTCAAACCTTGTTTACAAAAGTGGTCGCCTGACAATTTCCTGTCCCTATCCATTCTGGTCACTGCTAGAATTCCCAGTCTTTGACTGTTGACTGTTGACATCTAGTGGAAGCCATAGGTACTGCAGTCTCAGTCCTACATAAAGTTGTATGCAATAGGCACAATGGAGAAGATGCTCATTTACAAAAAAAACTGCAAATCCGGATGGATTTTCCTTGGGTTTTCGCCTGCTATATCACTTCTGTTATAGTCACATACATTATTTTAACACTCTTAGAAACTTCAGAGTGTTTCCTATCCAATAATACTAATTATGTGCATATCCTATTTTCTGGGCCTGAGTGGCATGCATTTTACTTAGTGAGTTAGAAGTTAAAACATCTATTGTATAGCCAAAACAAAAGATTCCCAATATGGACATTTTTTAGACGAGGAATGGAAAATGCCCCCCTCTGACAGCCCTTCTTCGGATTCTAGCTTGGAAGAAGCACCAGCATGGTTCAGAATGGAGTTGGACAAGGGTATAACAAAAATCCAAGAGACACTTTCTGACAGCCTCAGCAAAATGGATGTACTGGTCGATAATCTCCACGAAGACCAGAAAGTCACAAAGGGACGAGTGACAAAGTTAGAAAAAGACCATGCTGACAACCAGGCTCCCATCCTCATATGCTCTGTTGGTGACTATGAACACACCCTCTGTTTTTGTTGTTGTTGGGACATGCTCAAGTGGGACTAAATATTCCGGTCATTATTGTTGCCGATGTTTGTCGCTTTAATTCAAATTGTATTTTGTTACTCAACAAACTATATTTTCATGTTACAAGGAACAGTCAATGTACTTCTAATGCCATACACAGTACATATAATGTAGAATTAACCTAATTCGAGCGATGCTATGCATAGCAGGTACATCTAGCTTAAAGACTAGCGTGTCTAAGGGTATGGGTTCTCTAACTCCCTTAATTGGGGGGGTTGTGGTAGGGTCAGGGTATTAGCTCACGAGATGTTTACTATTTTATACTTTCATAATTTCATTTTGTACAAGTTGTGTACACTCAACGCAATTTTGTTTCTTTTTCCAATTTCTTATTTTCTTTAAATATGTCGGCACCTAATAACTATACATTTATGACACTTAACATTAGGGGTACTAAATGCCCAGTCAAGCGTAAACGCATTCTGAATGATCTAAAGCAGCATAAGGTTGATATAGTTCTTCTTCAGGAGACACATCTGACTGACTCTGAGCATGATATACTGAAAAGAGAGTGGGTGGGTCAAGTGTACTATTCATCTTTCACCTCTCGGGCAAGAGGGGTGGCCATACTCATTAATAAGCATTTCTCCTGTCAGATCCAATCTCAGATTAAAGACAAAAGGGAGTAGGTTTGTGATCATTCAAGGTTTCATTAACACTGAGCCCATTACTATTGTGGATGTGTTTTGGCCTAACCATGATGATCCTACATTTTACCAAGACATCTTTTTGAAGTTAACGTGCCCATCATCAGAAATAATAATAACTTGGTACTAGACCCTTCCAGTGATAGATATTGCTCTAATAGTATCAACCTCACACAGGCTGCTAAAATGTTAACATCAGAAATGAAACATTTTGGACTTGTAGAATAAATGGAGATTTCACAACTAAAAGGTTAAAGAATACTCATTTTAATCCCCTGTCCATAACAGTTACTCTAGAATTGACGTATTTCTTATTCCTGCCGCCAAGGGAAGTTTAACTACTGGGTGTAAGTACCTACCAAGATGTATATCAGATCATTCTGCCCTGCTGGCTTCAGTACCAGTCAGTAAAACACAACCACCCTTAAGGTGGAGGTTTGGCACATACTTACCAAATAATCCCACATTTGTAACATTTCTGAACACTCATGTAGACATATTTTTTAGCACCAATAACAACTCTGCCCCCCACACACACATTTTATGGGAAACTCTCCTTGCATATCTGAAGGGGCAAATAATATCCTTTAGTTCAGGTGCTCGTAAGATGTATAAGGCTCAAGTAGATTCGTTGGAGAAAGAAATTAGAGATTTGGAAAATGAACATAGTATAACATTTGACGACTCAACTCTACAAAAATTTGACTCAAAACGATTGGAATAGAACACCCTGACAACCCATAAAGTGGAAAACTCTCTTAGGAGAACAAAACAAAACTACTATAAACATGGAGATAAAGCAGAAAAGTTGCTTGTTTGGCAGATAAGGCGAGAGGATGCTAGTAGAGTTATTAGCTCTATTAAGCTACCCAATAACACAGTTGTTCACAGTCCTGAGGAAATTAATCTAGTCTTTAGGGAGTTTTATGAAACATTGTTCAAGTCTGAAGGGAATGCCCTTGCCACAATGCATGAGTTTTGAAACGAACTCAATCTACAAACTTTAACTGATGAGGATAGAGAGCACTTGGAGAAAGAGATTACATCTGAGGAAATTAGGAAATCCATTTCCCTAATTTCCTCAGGGTTAGACGGATTCCCTATTGAGTTCTATCGATCCTTTTTACCCAAACTAATTGAGCCTCTTTGCAATGTTTAATTATGCCATAGAGACAGAAAAGCTCCCTGACACACTTGAACAGGCACTGATCACAGTTTTGTTAAAACCTGGGAAAGTTCCTCTGCTTTGTGGGTCGTATAGACCAATATCTTACTGAACATTTCATATAAGATTCTTGCAAAACTCATAGTTCTTAGACTAGATAAGGTTCTTCCTGATTTGGTTGATATGGACAAAACAGGCTTTGTAAGAAATCGCTCATCTCCTGATAATATCAGAAGATTATTTAATATTATGCATTATGTAGAGAATGACCAAGGACCTGTAGTGGCGGCTTCATTAGATGCGGAAAAAGCTTTTGACCACATAGAATGGAACTACCTGTTTGAAGTTTTACAGAGGATGAATATTGGACCTAAGTATGTTGGTCTGATTAGATTACTGTACAAATGTCCGGTAGCTCAGATCCTGACTAATGGAAACGTTTCCTCACAGTTCTCCCTATCACGTGGCACAAGACAGGATTGTCCCACTAGTCCTCTCCTTTTTTCTTTGGCTATAGAGCCACTGACAGAAGCTTTTAGATCTCATCCATCCATCCATGGTGTTCGTATAGGTGGGCGTGAACTTCTGGTCTCGCTATATGCTGATGACATTTTGCTTTACCTCACAAAACCAGAAATTTCACTCTGAACATTAGTTGACATCCTGAAAGAATATGGGACCTTTTCAGGATATAAAATAAACTTAAAATGCCTTTTAACAGGGCAGGTATGCAGAACCCAATCTTAGACCAGCCGTTTTCTTGGAAACCTCAGAAAATGACATGTCTTGGATTGCAAATTCCTTCTGAAATCAACTGAACTATACTCCACTTCTCAAAAAGGTTGGGGAAGAATTGGATAGATGGCGGGATTTACCAATTTCTCTTATTGGGTGAGTCAATTGTGTAAAGATAAATTACCACAATTCTTGTACCTTTTTCAAACCTTGCCCAAAGTTTTTTTCAAACAACTTAATAGGAAGGTTTCTTCATTTCTGTGGAAAGGGAAACTTACAACTTTATGAAAACCATACTCAAGAAGTACTCTACCTGACTTCCAGTTGTATTACTGGGCATCTCAGTTAAAGGCTGTGTAGACATGGCAAAATACAACAACAGGTTCACCCTCTTGGAGACAGATAGAGGAAGAGTGTCTGACCCCTGCTACATTGGCATATATACCTTATATTAGCCCACCTAACCAAGTACCTACAGGTTAGGCATTATATTGCCACTCAGCAGGGAGGTAGGATTCAGCCCATGAGTAAACCTATAACTGATAAACTGTGGCTGGAAAGAAAAGGGGTAAAAGGTTTAATTTCTTACATGTCCTCTAGCTCTGTTGGGGAACGATGAAGCCCTGAAAGCTTGCATGAAGTGGCATGATGACCTTGGTCTCATTTTTGAGGATGAGAAATGGGGAAAGCTCTTTTTAGATGCTCAGAGTCTTTCATTTAACACAAGGCACAAATTGAGGCAATTCAATATTTTACATAGGGTCTACTTTACAACAGAGAGACTGTATAAGATTAGATCTCATGGAAAAGTCCACAGACCCACTCCAAAAGGCTTTCAGAGCCATCATCAACTCAGTGTGTTTTGTCCAACATGTCTCCGGACCTACTCACTGCCACAGTCATACTCTGGACCTAGTTTTGTCCCGTGGAATAAATGTTGTGGATCTTCAAGTTTTTCCTCATAATCCTGGACTATCGGACCACCATTTTATTACGTTTGCAATTGCAACAAATAATCTGCTCAGACCCCAACCAGATCATCAAAGGTTGTGCTATAAATTCTCGGACAACCCAAAGATTCCTAGATGCCCTTCCAGACTCCCTCCGCCTACCCAAGGACGTCAGAGTACAAAAATCAGTTAACCACCTAACTGAGGAACTCAATTTAACCTTGCACAATACCCTAGATGCTGTCGCACCCCTAAAAACAAAAAATATTTGCCATAAGAAACTAGCTCCCTGGTGTACAGAAAATACCCGCGCTCTGAAGCAAGCTTCCAGAAAATTGGAACGGGAATGATGCTACACCAAACTGGAAGTCTTCCGACTAGCTTGGAAAGACAGTACCGTGCAGTATCGAAGAGCCCTCACTGCTGCTTGATCATCCTATTTTTCCAACTTAATTGAGGAAAATTCAGAATTTATTTTTGATACTGTCGCAAAGCAAACTAAAAAGCAGCATTCCCCAAGAGAGGATGGCTTTCACTTCAGCAGTGATAAATTCATGAACTTCTTTGAGGAAAAGATCATGATCATTAGAAAGAAAATTACGGACTCCTCTTTAAATCTGCGTATTCCTCCAAAGCTCAGTTGTCCTGAGTCTGCACAACTCTGCCAGGACATAGGAACAAGGGAGACAGTCAAGTTGTTAAGTACTATATCTCTTGACACATTGATGAAAATAATCATGGCCTCTAAACCTTCAAGCTGCCTACTGGACCCTACTCCAACTAAACTACTGAAAGAGCTGCTTCTTGTGCTTGGCCCTCCTATGTTGAACATAATAAAGAGCTCTCTATACACCGGATGTGTACCAAACTCACTAAAAGTGGCAGTAATAAAACCTCTCTTGAAAAAGAAAACCTTGACCCAGAAAATATAAAAAACTATAGGCCTATATCGAATCTCCCATTCTTCTCAAAGAAAATGAAAAAGCTGTTGGGCAGCAACTCACTGCCTTCCTGAAGACAAACAATGTATACGAAACGCTTCAGTCTGGTTTTAGACCCTATCATAGCACTGCACTTGTGAAGGTGGTAAATTACCTTTTAATGGCGTCAGACCGAGGCTCTGCATCTGTCCTCATGCTCCTAGACCTTAGTGCTGCTTTTGATACCATCGATCACCACATTCTTTTGGAGAGATTGGAAACCCAAATTGGTCTACACGGACAAGTTCTGGCCTGGTTTAGATCTTATCTGTTGAAAAGATATCAGTTCGTCTCTGTGGATGGTTTGTCTTCTGACAAATCAACTGTACATTTCGGTATTCCTCAAGGCTCCGTTTTAGGACCACTATTGTTTTCACTATATATTTTACCTCTTGGTGATGTCATTCGGAAACATAATGTTAACTTTCACTGCTATGCGGATGACACACAGCTGTACATTTTGATGAAACATGGTGAAGCCCCAAAATTGCCCTCCCAGAAAGCCTGTGTTTGAGACATAAGGAAGTGGATGGCGGCAAATGTTCTACTTTTAAACTCGGACAAAACAGAGATGCTTGTTCTAGGTCCCAAGAAACAAAAAGATCTTCTGTTGAATCTGACAATTAATCTTGATGATTGTACAGTCATCTCAAATAAAACTGTGAAGGACCTCGGCGTTACTCTGGACCCTGATTTCTCATTTGACGAACATATCAAGACTGTTTCAAGGACAGCTTTTTTTCCATTTACGTAACATTGAAAAAATGATGCAGAAAAATGTATCCATGCTTTTGTCACTTCTAGGTTAGACTACTGCATTGCTCTACTTTCCGGCTACCCGGATAAAGCACTAAATAAACTTCAGTTAGTGCTAAACACGGCTGCTAGAATCTTGACTAGAACAAACAAAAAAATTATCATAATACTCCAGTGCTAGCCTCTACACTGGCTTCCTGTTAAGGCAAGGGCTGATTTCAAGGTTTTGCTGCTAACCTACAAAGCATTACATGGGCTTGCTCCTACCTATCTTTCTGATTTGGTCCTGCCGTACATACCTACACGTACGTTACGGCCTCCTTAATGCCCCTAGAATTTCTAAGCAAACAGCTGGAGGCAGGGCTTTCTCCTATAGAGCTCCACTTTTATGGAATGATCTGCCTATCCATGTGAGAGACGCAGACTCGGTCTCAACCTTTAAGTCTTTATTGAAGACTCATCTCTTCAGTAGGTCCTATGATTGAGTGTAGTCTGGCCCAGGAGTGTGAAGGTGAACGGAAAGGCACTGGAGCAACGAACCACCCTTGCTGTCTCTGCCTGGCCGGTTCCCCTCTCTCCACTAGGATTCTCTGCCTCTAACCCTATTACAGGGGCTGAGTCACTGGCTTACTGGTGCTCTTCCATGCCGTCCCTAGGAGGGGTGCATCGCTTGAGTGGGTTGAGTCACTGACGTGATCTTCCTGTCCAGGTTGGCGCCCCCCCTTGGGTTGTGCCGTGGCTGAGATCTTTGTGGGCTATACTCGGCCTTGTCTCAGGATGGTAAGTTGGTGGTTGAAAATATCCCTCTAGTGGTGTGGGGGCTGTGCTTTGGCAGAGTGGGTGGGGTTATATCCTGCCTGTTTGGCCCTGTCCGGGGATATCGTCGGACAGGGCCACAGTGTCTCCCGACCCCTCCTGTCTCAGCCTCCAGTATTTATGATGCAGTAATTTATGTGTCGGGGGGCTAGGGTCAGTCTGTTATATCTGGAGTTTCTCTCCTCTCTTATCCGGTGTCCAGTGTGAATTTAAGTATGCACTCTCTAATTCTCTCTCTCTTTTCTCTTTTTCTCTCTTTCTTTCTCTCTTTCTCTCTTTCTTTCTTTCTGTCTTTCTTTCTTTCTCTCTCTCTCTCGGAGGACCTGAGCCCTAGGACCATTCCTCAGGACTACCTGGCCGGATGAATCCTTGCTGTCCCCAGTCCACCTGGTCGTGCTGCTGCTCCAGTTTCAACTGTTTTGCCTGCGGTTATGGAACCCTGACCTGTTCACCAGACGTGCTTCCTGTCCCAGAACTGCTGTTTTCAACTCCCAAGAGACAGCAGGAGCGGTAGAGATACTCTGAATAATCGACTAAAAAAAGCCAACTGACATTTACTCCTGTTGCTGACCTGTTGCTCCCTCGACAACCACTGTAATTATTATTATTTGATCCTGTTCGTTATCTATGAACATTTTAACATCTTGGCCATGTTCTGTTATAGTCTCCACCCGGCACAGCCAGAAGAGGACTGGCCACCCCTCAGCCTGGTTCCTCTAGGTTTCTTCCTAGGTTCTGGCCTTCCTAGCCAATGTGCTTCTACACCTGCATTGCTTGCTGTTTGGGGTTTTAGGCTGGGTTTCTGTACAGCACTCTGTAACATCAGCTGATGTAAGAAGGGCTTTATAAATACATTTGATTGATAGCAAAACCAGATTCATTAAATTGGTTGCAGCCAATACATGCACAGCTATTATATGGAAGAGTGTCACTCCGCCAAGCAAGCAGATGTGGCTAAAAGAACTAACTTCCTATATTCCATCTGAAAAAATAACATACAATTTACGTAATAAACCCTTTGAATTTACTGATGTCTGGGGGGACTTTCAGCAGTTTCTAGAGACGTCACCTTAGCTGCCTCATTATTACTTTCTTCATTAATGTATTATTATTATTTGTTTTTGTGTTGAATAATACATTTTCTGGCATGTAATGTGAACGTCATTCTGTTAATTTTTGTTGTTGTTAATCATTGAAGCTAATACCGGTAGAGGGAGGGTGTTCATGTGTTCGGGAGGGAAGGGTTTTGCACAATGTTCCCCCATGTAGCATGGTGTTTTGTGTAGGTGGAAGGAATAACGGGGCATTATCTGTCAACTTTTGCTGATTGTTAAATTGTAAAAAAAAAATGCAATAAATATATTGTAATTTTTATTTTATAAAAAAAATAAAAAGAAAGTCCAGGACCCAATTGCACAGAGGCGGTGTTGAGACCCAGGGCCTCAAGCTTAATGATGAGCTTGGAGGGTACTATGGTGTTGAATGCTGAGCTGTAGTCAAAGAATAGCATTCTTACATAGGTATTCCTCTTGTCCAGATGGGACAGAGCAGTGTGCAGTGTGATGGCGATTGCATCGTCCGTGGAACTGTTGGGGCGGTATGCAAACTAAAGTGAGCCTAGGGTGGCATGTAAGGTGGAGGTGATATGATCCTTGACTAGTCTCTCAAAGCACTTCATGATGACAGAAGTGAGTGCTACGGGGCGATAGTCATTTAGTTCAGTTATCTTTGCCATCTTGGGTACAGGAACAATGGTGGCCTGGTGGTCACGCCAACACACACACACATCCCGTTAATCACACACACGATTGCACACACACGGTTAATACCCTGACACACACGTCAGTGACCACTTAACCACCGTGCTAAAAGCTTATTGACTGGCTCAACCTTCTTTGCATGACCGCACCCTTCTCTGGTTCTGGCCGCCTGTCTCTGTTATGCTGTGCAGGAAACATTGCCATGACAACCCCTAAATCAGCCCGTCGTCCTCATTCCTCATGGTCAATAAGCCATATTAGATCCTCAGTGGCAGGTAGAGAGGTCATTATTCACACACTGTCAATAACCACAACTCCCTGGTGGTGTGAGAGAATAGTTGTTATACCTGGAGTGGATATAGTGTAGTACCTTCCCATCTCTTCACTCTACATTTAAAGTCAGGGTATACAGAAAATGATCAATTGGTATTTACAATGAAACTGATTTTGTATCAATGGCTAACAGCCTGGTGCCAAATTATACTGCCCCATCCATGTCTCAACATCAAAGCAAGTTTTCAGGTCAGTGCTCAACATCTACTATTGGCACCAGAGATTGATAACATCATGTCCAGTGCATTGAGAACTATATTTACAATTTCATCTTGTCATTTGTATGTAAATATCTTGTCATTTCGGCACCTTTAAAGTAACATAGTATCTCTAATATGACCATGAACAGCACATAGCAATGGCATTATGATAAAGGATATCAATAAAGGACACTGCATGCACAGTACACTACGTTCTTCACATATAAATCCTGTCTTCCACACCATGAAGATCCCATGAATAGAAGTAATATTATTAGTTAAGGTAATATTAATCAGAATGCTGTGCAGCAGAAGGCCAGCACCGCTCTTATGGTTAGGAATGTAGGGGAGACGGTGAAGCATGTGTGTCCTCTACTGTCTGACAGGCTATCTGATTTCAGCAGGGATCACGCCTGGAATTATTCAGTTAATCTAACAGCCCCTTTAGTCATGCTGTGTTGCTGCTTGTTTGTGTGTAATGTGTTTGTACACAGACGTTTTGTTTGTTTAAGTGTGTGTGTGTGTTGTGTGTTTGTACATATGTGTTTTGTTTGTTTAAATTTGTCTGTGTGTGTGCATATTGTATGTGTGACAATCCGTATCGCGGAAGTTCAGCGTTACAGCGTGATTGAAAGTGAAAAGCAATGTTCCCGTGTTAGCAGAGACTGCATTCACAGTAAATGCTGTATATGTCGGCTCAGTCTGAAATGACCTTTACGTTTCTATTGTGCAATCAGCTATATAGATTGAGCCCTAAATGCATGCGTGTGTTTGTACATGTCTATGTTTACGTACGTAGTGTGTGTTGGCTGCCATGTTGACAGGGATTAGATGATGCCTACCCCACAGGGATTACCTGGCCGGGCCGGATTAAGGTGTTTGTCTTTGATAAGGTCTGTAGTAGCAACCATAGAGAGAGAGGGAGAGGAACAGAGAGAAAAAAAGTGAAAGAAAGAGAGAGAGAAAGGTAGATAGAGAGACCGCAGTCACTGGATTATTAGGCAACACAGAGATTGTCTAGAGAGGGAGAGAGATAAACAGAGAAAAGGAGAACGAGAGTGAGAAAGGGAGAGAGAGAAAGAGATGAAAAATGCAAAACAGTGTCAACAAGTTGAGGTAGATTAGGAGGAGAAACACCTGTCCCAGGTCAGGTTAATCCTCCTACGTGCATCTCTACACACAATACACACCTCTCCTCTCTGCTATGTACCTCTCTGCTACAAGTCTCCTTTTAGATACCCAGTGCTACTCCACTTCAAAGTCAACAAGGCAGCGCAGCTAACTGATCAGCATATTAGCAGGTAATGTGCGTAAGAAAAGTAGAATGGCATTAGCTTAGTGCTTATCTGTCTCTACAAAGCAACAGAGTGCCAGACAGAGCCAGGTACCTTCAACTGACAGGTATTGGGAGCCGTAAGCGCCTTGGGTTAGATCCAAAATGGGATCGCAGGAGAGGTGAGCATAATAAAGCAGTGGCAAAGCCTGTGATGGAGGACCAGAAGCACTCTGAATATCACATGGAGAGCACATTAAAAGCTACATAAATAATGGACTCAGCGTTTTAGTAGGAACACATGCCATTTAATGCAGCGGGAAGCATGTTTGTGTGTGTATGTCTGTGTGAGCGTGCGTATGTGTCTGTGTGAGCGGGAAGCAAGGTATCTTCGGAATACTAATCCCCTCATCCTGCTTCCTGGAAGACAACCAAGTTCTTTGAAGTTTTCACATGAACATTAGTGTGTGTGCACGTGTATGTGGTTAGCGTCGCTAACAAGGTTCAACTTCTCGAGTGCTCGTCTCCGAATATTTCCATGGCAACCGTGGGAAAGGGCCAGGCTTTCTGGGAGACAGCGATGGATGATACCCAGTTTCTGGGGGCTGAGTAGAAGTACACTACATGACCAAAAGTATGTGGACATTCCAAAATGTTTGGCATTAATATGTTGGTCCCCCTTTGCTGCTATAACAGCCTCCACTCTTCTGGGAAGGCTTTCCACTAGATGTTGGAACATTGCTGAAGGGACTTGCTTTAATTTAGGATTAGGCCTGGCTCTCAGTTGGTCAGGGTTCTTTGCAGGCTAGTCAAGTTCTTCCACACTGATCTTGACAAACCATTTATGTATGGACCTCACTTTGTGCAGGGGGGCATTGTCATGCTGAAACAGGAAAGGGCCTTCCCCAAACTGTTGCCACAAAGTTTGAAACTCAGAATCGTTGTAGCGTGAAGATTTCCCTTCACTGGAACAAAGGGACCTATTACAGTTGGCACTATGCATTGGGGCAGGTAGCGTTCTCCTGGCATCCGCCTGAACCCTGATTCGTCCGTCGGACTGCCAGATGGTGAAGCGTGATTCATTAATCCAGATTAATCCACTGCTCCAGAGTCCAATGACGGCGAGCTTTACACCACTCCGTTCTGTGAACTTGTGGGGCCTACCACTTCACGGGTGAGACGTTGTTGCTCTTAGACGTTTCCACTTCACAATAAAAGCACTTACAGTTGACCGGGGAAGCTCTAGCAGGGCAGAAATGTGATGAACTGACTTGTTGGTCTACAGTAAGGCTATTCTACTGCCAATGTTTGTCTATGGAGATTGCATGGCTGTGTGCTCGATTGTATACACCGGTTAGCAACGGGTGTGGATGAAATGGCCGAATCCATTATTTTGAAGGGTGTCCACATACTTTTTGAAGGGTGTCCACATACTGACACACAGAGAGAGAGAGAGAGAGAGAGAGAGAGAGAGAGAGAGAGAGGACCTTAGCTATTTCCTATACCAGCCTCAGGATATCAGGGATACATTTAATTTAGGAGATTAATAGCTTGGGTCAATCTCATTATCACAGCTCTCTGAGATCATTCCACTACACCTATACCCAGATGAAGGGAAGGCTCCCTTTCTCCTAATCTCTATCCTTCTTTTCTTCACTCCATCTTTTTTTTTTCTTCGACTCTCTGTCATTGGACAGGCAAAGCAGATGTATTCAATTACAAAGGCAACATTTGGAGTGTTGAACGGTGTGGGGCCAATAAGGGAATCTTTAATTCTATACCTCTATCATACAACAGCTGATTCAGACTGTGTTGATTTGCCAATTCTTACCTGCTGTCAGTCACACGACTAACCAATCTGATGGCGGTAGCTGATTGGCAGCGTTTCAGTCGATTGAAAAATAGATGTACTTCCTTTATTAAGAACGCTAAATCAAGCTACTTTCTAAGTTATATCTTAGACTGCTGGTGATCATAAACATTTTGGAAAAGAATTGCATCGAAGCATGGAAATTCCTCTCCTTCCCTGCCTAAGCAAGGTGTCAGACTCATCATTAGTAAGAAAAATGGAATAACTGATTATTTTAATCAGCATTTTATCGCTGCATGCTTTTTATTTGAAAGAAATGGTGGTATAATTGACCCTGGTCAATCAGTCAACTGCTTTTCCCTCTCCCAGCCTCCAGCTGCCTCGTTGGAAAATCAGTCAAATTCTAGTGTATCTTTGTTTTCATTTCAACAACTTTATACTTGGGAGCAGGGCAGAGAGAGAAAGAAAGAAAGACATTAAGAGAGAGAAAGATGGGGAGAGAGACCCTAAAAAAATCCACTGGGGCTGATTTGCTTGATCCTTTCTTGCTGCAGCTGTCTTCTTCCCAGATTGTGGAGTCAGTGACATATTTGTAATCTGACGATCATCTCGGGTGCTATCGCCAGGGTTTGGAAGGCGTCCCATGTGTTCCCTCTACAGAAAGGTGGTGACCCCTCCGACCTGTATCTTGATATTTAAAAATTGTCTTGCCAGCAAAAATGTTAAAATCATGAATCAACTGTCAGTTTACATACTTTTTAGCTACAATATGTATTCTAAGGGTGGGTTGCACCAACATGGTTTAAATTAATCTAGGATTAGAGCTAATCTAGGTTTTGTATATCTAGGTTTATATTAATCAGAGATGTGTTGCACCACTTAATTTTAAATCTGGATCAGTAAATCTATAATTAACGGTTTTAAACTATGATTAGTGACATGTTACACCAATATATGAGGTATTTCCTGAGTTGAAACAAAGTAGCTAGCCTACTTTACAAATGAAGCCACAAAGTTGCTGTTCCTTGATAAAATAATAACAATAATAACAATGTAACGTTAGAACTACTGCAACTCCATCATGAAATGTTCTCATGGGGGGGTTGGCTGATTTTAAATACATTACATTGTTTGCCAGTACTAGACAGAAAACTAATTTGTTAGCTAACGTTAGCTACTGTAGCTAGCTAGTTTATGAACCAAGCTAGCTAGCATACAATATTATTTATTATTGTCATTACTTAATGTTATTTAGACATGTATTATTTGTCTGCTAGCCACCTGATCATGGCACGTCAAAGAAGTTCACATTTCTCCGCTTATGAAAAAAAACTCGTCGGAGCTGATGTTGGAATTTAGTAACATACTGGAGGATAAAAAAGGCCGACAACACGACTGTCAAAATGATGGAAGACACCTGGGTAATTTTATGAAAAAAATGGATCGACACGGATTAAAGAAAAGTGAGACCAAAATCAGATGAAAGTGTGCTGGAATTCTTTTTAAAGCAAAAGCCAAAAAGGCTGCAGCAGAAGAGAGGCGGGGGCTATTTCAGACCGGAGACGGAGGGGAGCCTCCGTCAGAAGGAATTGATCCTATCACCCAGCAGATATGCGAGATGATTCCCCAGCAGTTTGTCCCTCTCCATAAGCCCTATGATGACGACGGACAACTTGACCCACCAATATTTAGTAAGCATAAATAACTGGTAAATATCAATGCCTATATAGCACGTTAAAACTAACGTTAATGATACTTCACTACAATGTTACCATTATCAGGCCCGTTACAGCATGTTACATAACTAGGCATATCATAAGCCCCAATTCAATTGTTGTACAAAATGGGAACGTCAATAGCCTACTAATAATAAGTCAATTATCATAAAACTCAACAGGATTCAACCTGTCTCTTAACTATTCTCTGATGAACTGGTTTTTGTCTCTCCACAGTAGATATGCTGCCATTTTATCAGTTAAACCTCCTCAAGTGGCAGTTTAGAATTAATATCCAATCTAAATGTATATTTAAAAAAAATAATAACTGCGCAAAAGGCTTAAAATGAATCTAGGTTTAAAGTAAAAACTAAACTTAGATTAGTGGAAAGATTTAATAAAAAAATTGGTGCAACAAGATTAATAGATAAACCTTGATTTAACTCAGTTTAAGAGTTAATCTATGTTGGTGCAATCCACCCTAAGTGTTCACCAGTCAGGATTCAGGCGGAGTCATACACCATCTCTGCTGCAACCTTGGTGTTAAATTATGTGGTTAAGTGTATGGATCGGATGAAGCACTGTGCTGACCCACTCTTTATTGATTCAAATATTGTCTGCAATTTGTATGGATCAAGCGTCATGTAATTGGTTAAAACATTACTTGACTGACAGGACACAATGTGTTTTTTTCTGATGGTGTTAACTTCTTTGGGAGCAGCGCACGAGGTGACAGTTTTGGAGAGCCTGGCGTGCCCAAAGTAAAATGCCTCCCATTCAGGCCCAGAAAATAGGATATGCACATATTTAGTACCATTGGATAGGAAACACTCTGAAGTTTCTAAAGTAAAATCAGATGAAAGTGTGCTGGAATTCTTTTTAAAGCAAAAGCCAAAAAGGCTGCAGCAGAAGAGAGGCGGGGGCTATTTCAGACCGGAGATCGCTTCAATCTCCATTGAGTTACGTAAATTTGCTTTTAGTTTTTTTTGCAGCCTTACTTGTGGAATAATCTCCAAGGCTCTCTAAAACTGATTGAGAACCTTTTTACTGAAGAATATGTTTGTTTTCTATGATTGTGTTTTGCTTTTAGTGTATTGATGTGAATATTGATGTGTATATTGATGTGTATTGATATGTATGCAGGGCTCATCTGAGAATGAGACCTTGGTCTCAGCATGACTCCCTGTCAAAATAAAGGTTAAAGAAGGTCAAATAAATGTAAGGCTAGCTACAGGTCACAGTAGAATCTAGAGGTCTACCTGTCAGAAGTTTCAATGGATCAATCTATGGATACTCATAAGAGAGAATAAAGTAGACGGCATCGGTCAAACAAGTGATTTATGGCTTTTTTATGGCCCCCGGGGGGTGTACATCCGGTCCGGAAGTTCCCACAGTAGGGGGAGGGGGTTTATGATCCTATATGTACATCTTGTCCCTTTGAAGTGATGTGTTTGTAGTTTTATGGTCCTGTACATCTGTCCCTTTGAAGTGATGCATTTGTAGTTTTATGGTCCTGTAGAAATGTCCATTTGAAGTGATGCGTGTGTATTTTAGGGTCCTGTAGATATGTCATTTTGAAGATATGCCTGTGTTAACATTAAAGATGTCAAGGTGATTGAAGTGACTTCTTTGAACTGGGGAAGGTGTTTGAACATTTCAAAGAGGATGCCCTCCCCACCACCACCCCCATGCTCGAGTGAGTGCTTATGCCCATTCGTCCTGTCCGGAAGGGTAAAGCCTGTGTTTACATTAAAGCTGTCAAGGTGATTGAAGTGACCTCTTTGAACTGGGGAATGTGTTTCTGAAACAGTAATTGTCCGGGGTATTAGGCAGCCTATAAGTTGTGCTGTCGACACTACCCGCTAACTCAGAGATAAACCCCAGAACACTATAGAAATTAAAATAATCCCAGAACACTAACAAAGAAATTAAACATGGATTTTGTGATCACCGACACACACGTGATGACCATAACAACTGAAGCAGGACCTTGGTTAAAACATAGAGAAAGGACTGTGTATAAAGAAACAATATACGGTGCACCAAAAAAGCGTTTTCTAAATATGGATAGAACCCAAATACTTCCCGCAACTGAGCTGAAAGATCAAGTTTTGATGTCTAATGGACAACTATGGGGTTATCTGTTTGATTACCCGGCCTGTAGTGTGAAGCCCTATACCGTAACCGAAGGAGAAGAATATACAGACCAGACTTTAGGAATGGACTACAGGCTTGAAGACTGGCAAGTGTTTCGCAAGGTGGTGTGTCCCGAACTGAGTTATCACAAAGGGTTATAGCTTGTTCACGGGCTACGAGACCAGATGGGAAGGTGGCCCTGACTCATCAGGAAGAATATTTAATTGGGTGAAAATACAAAGAAAGAATGAATGTCCGTGTGGCTGTGTGGAGTTCTATATCAGCAACGAGACAATCCGCAAAGGTAACATCAGTGATGGTGGACTGACTGGGGACTTTAGGTTGCGTATGCTTATTCCTTTTAAAAGTTGGGATATAATGGAATTGAGAATGTTAGAGTTAGTGGATGCTCTTTTTGTACAGAGCCAACGCCGGCAGAGTATTGTTCAGCTAAGGAAGTGCATAATATATACGAATCCTAAGGATTATGATTCAAAGGAACCCCAAGAAGGTTTATCCACAGAAGGGTCATCCTCTGAAGAAAACTAAGTACACGGCTGTTCCGATAACCACACCCCGATGCCATAGGAGTGGTTCAACAATAAAAGGGGTGCCCCTAAGGCCTCTGGTTCTTCATTTCATTATATACCATGGATATTCATATCCCATATCAGGACTCAGATACGTTATGGGTGCCAGACCCTAAGGACTCTATGCCTCACAGTCCTCCTCTCTATGCCCCCCAGGCAACCCCCCGACACCTCTAACATATCCCCAGCCTGAGGATGTGTTTGATGGAGCGGTCGGTACTATTTTTGTGGACACCATCAAGGCCTCTGTATCCTCACTTTTAGATGTGGTGATTGGAGAGTATATACGAGAAAAATGCCAAGGTTGTGAGATCAATCACCCCAGCCAACGAAGACATCCGTGTCTATATGACCCACCCCGGTACTACTTCTTCAACCACTTTGAGGAGCTGGTGAAAAGACTGTGGTCCTGCTGCTTTATACCAGCGATGGTCAGAGCCCTGGAGTCTATGGGTCTTGAGCCGTCTATTCCCAGGGTTCACGGTGTAACCGAGGCGTTCCTACACAAACTGAAGGAGGTTACCTTCATCCATGAGAAACTCAAAGAAATCAGGACCGCAACAAATGTATCCTTAGGAACACTTTTACGTATATTTACTATAATAAATCAACTGGAATATAAACTGGGCTATAAGAACGGAAAAAAACACAGAGCGTGCCTTCTCGGGAGCGCGAGTTCTCTTCTGTTGACTTCCAAAGGGACACTTCCTGATTTCTCTTCTTCTCTGCTCTAATAGAATCCAAAACAAATCTGAACACTGTCTCGAGACTGTTGACTTCCAGAGGAAGCGATCGGTACTGCATTCATATGCCCTTATATGGGAATTTTCATAGTTCCAAATGAGGCACTCTGTCAAAACCCCTTTTTCCCGGACAGAAATTCCTCGGGGTTTCGCCTGCCATATCCGTTCTGTTGTACTCACAGACAAATGGTTAACACTTTTAGAACATTCAGAGTGTTTCCTATCCAATGGTACCACATATGTGCATATCCTATTTTCTTGGCCTGAATGGGAGGCATTTTACTTTGGGCACGCCAGGCTCTCCAAAACGGTCACCTCATGCGCTGCTCCCTAAGAAGTTAAAGGATTATTATGGGGAGCTTATAGAGGGCTCCTTTTATGAGAAGGAACTCCAGAAGGTAAAGCTGAGTAAAGACAAAGTCTTTCACGTGGAGGAGATTCTGGATCAAAAGAGAGAAAAGGGTAAAAAAATGGGTGTTGGTCCGTTGGAAAAACTGGCCACAAAAGTTCAACAGTTGGGTATTAGAGGGTGATGTGGTGGAGGCCGCGGGGGTTAACTTAAACCCTCAGGCAGGATAAAAACAACATCATTCGAGTGTACACAGGAGTGCATCATGGAACACGCTGGATTTTACCTGACTCTCCCCAGTAATGTGTCTGCACATATATATAGGAATAACCAAAGTTCAAATTATACAACCAATTTTCCAAAGCCTATAGAGTAATCAGAGGCCTGGGAAGTAGGTCTCAGCGAGATTACATACCCCCGCAGTTGATATAATATCAAGGATAAGGACCGCGATTTTCATTGCAAAACGAATTCGGAACCCCCAAAGTTGATAAAGATTAAAAAAGGGTTCTATAGAACTGTAGAGAGGCTTGTCTCTGAGTTGAACAGCCTCCTAACCCTGAACAATATTGAAATACTATTGAACTACAACCCTATTCACAAACGCGTACAAATCTCAGGAGCTGCTGAGGGGGGTATAAAGACCGTTGATAATTTAGCCTACATTTTGGGGATGAGCACCAATAAATGGACGTATGTGAAAGATAAATTATTCCCTGCGGATATAGACGTGGGGTTTTACAACATATTTCTGTATACCGACATCATATCCTATCAAAGGGTAAGAGACAGTTATGTGCCTCTCCTGAGAACCGTTCATATAGATGGAAAGGATGGAGATGTAGTCACTGTTAACTATGACAAGCCACACTATGTACCTGTGAGCAATAAATATATCGGAAACATTCTGGTTGAGCTTAAAACAGATCAGAACGAAAATATAGACTTTACTTATGGTAAAACGATTGTAAAACTCCACTTTGGACCCGTCAAAACTTCTCTACATATCTAATATATCATTAGTATTATATATATATTGTTTTTTTTATAAACATAATACAAATAAATAAAAATGGCTATGGCACACAACCACCATCTCGACCCTAACAGATATGTCTCATACTATGTCGATCAAGTGGGTAACGGATTACCCGGTTATCATGGAGCCCCTACCATGTATGGTTCGGGGATAGGAGGTATATTTCGTAACCTCTTTAGGATGGTTTTACCATTTATGAAGAGAGGCCTCAGCATAGCCAAGCCACACTTAAAATCAGCGGCCAAAAATATAGTAAGTGAGGTGGTGGCCAATGCTATGACTAGACGGGCGTCATCAGATCCCGAGCATCAAGAAGGCTCAGGGCTTATGCTGTTGTCCCGAAGACTGAAAAAGAGACCTCCGGGTATGAGCCGGATGCCTGCCCTTAAAAAGCGGAGGTTAACCGTTAAAAGAAGCACAGTAAGTCAAAGACGACGTAAAGTGAAGAGGTCCGGACCAAAAACTGCAAAAAGAATACTCGGAAGTATATTCTAAAAAAGAACAAACAACATGGCTCTGATGTCCTCTGAAGCTATAAAGACAGAGCTTGATCATTTCACGGCCCCCTTAACACAATTTTCAATGTTATGTGAAGAGGAAACTCTCTGCCATTACAGACAATGGACCTATAGAATTTTTCATCCCAGGCCATGTTGACAACTACCTGGACCTCAACATCACCTTATTACATTTACGTCTCAAAGTGACCAAAAGAGATGGTACAAATATTGCAAATGATGCCAAAGTGAGTCTCATTAATTACCCCTTGGCGACCATCTTCTCCCAAGTGGATGTGACTTTGAACGCCTCATCACTCAAATCAGCGCCACCTATCCTTATAGGGCTATCCTGGAATGTTTACTAAACAACTCCAAAGACACTCTGAAGACACAATTCAGCGCCGGGCTGTTTTAGAATCTATTCCTGGCTACAGGGAGGCATCTAAAAGATCTCTTTACCTATTGACAGAAATTATTTTGCAGAGGGTTGCACGTTGTATGCGTTCAATTTATCCCCGGATGATGACACCTCAGGAAATCTGTCCATCGTGTCACAAGGTAACCTTTGGCTGGAAATGTGTTTCTGTACACCTTTAGCTTGTACAGTTACTATGGTTGTTTATGCATTCTCTGATTCAATCTTGGAAGTGAATGCCCGAAGACAAGTGTTAGTGGATTATTATTGAGATATCATTGAGCAAAAAAAAAAAAAAAAAAACATGAATACCCAAGAGCTAGGGTGGTTTGATCGGAAAACAATTTTGTGGAGTATGGGCCTGTGATGAACTACCTATTGTGAAAAGGAATGAGCGACCGTCCATGTTTATCGTCAATACCCATCCTAAACACATGCCCGGTGAACATTGGCTAGCTGTAATGTTAGAAGATGTAGGAGGAAGAAAAATCTCAAAGTTTTTTGATTCATATGGCTTTCCCCCCAGATTTTCACATTTCCCCCCGTCTACTTAGGGAGCAGTGGGGCGCTAGCTCCCGACACTACCCGGTGAAATGTAAGGCGCCAAATTCAAAATCCAAAAGTTGAATTGCATAGTCATCAAAAGCTCTGCTTCTTGGCAATATCACAGCGTTTCAAAAAGGCTTTACGGCGAAAGCACTACATTTAATTGTTAAAGGGTAGCACCTCCAATATTTTTTCCCATTAGCATGAATTCATAAACCATCGCGGTTCACACAAAACACATTTCACAGCGAAAACAAATCCCTTACTTTTTGAAGAACTTCTGCTGAGGGCTTCCCAAGTGTCCAACGAAGACATCCAATGGTTATTTTGTTAGAAAAAGTTATTTATTATATCCATAAATCTCAGTTTGGTTGGCGCGTTATGTTCATAAAATACAGCGTCCACTCGCCCATTGAACCATGAAGAGAACTCGTTCAACATATACCTATACACTTGTCCAAGAACAATCAAACATCATTGATAATGTATTCTTAGGAACACTTATGTATATTTACTAGAATATTTCAACCGGATTATAAACTGGACGATAGGAAAGGAAAAAACCACAGCGCGCGCGCCAGCCCGTGAACGCGCTTCCTCTTCTGTTTACATCCGATGACCACTTCGAAATTCTTCTTCTTTTACCATCCAGAGCAACTAAACATCATCAAACACTGTCTAGAGACTGTTGACATCCAGTGGAAGCAATAGGTACTGCAATCTTACTCCTATATATGTCTGTTTTCAATAGGGAGGGGTTCAAAATGAGGCAATGTGTCAAAAACACTTTTTCCAGGACAGAAATTCCTCAGGTTTTCGCCTGTTATATCAGTTCTGTTATACTCACAGACAATATTTGAACACTCTTTTTTAACACTCCTATCCAATAGTACTAATTATGTGCATATCCTATTTTCTGGGCCTGAGTGGGAGGCATTTTACTTTGGGCACATCAGACTCTCCAAAACCGTCACCTCAGGAGCCGCTCCCTAAGTTAATGTAAACACAGGCTTTACCTTTCCGGACAGGACGTATGGGCAAAAGCACTCACTCGAGCGAGGGGGTGGTGGTGGGGTGGCATCCTTTTTGAAATGTTCAAACACCTTCCCCAGTTCAAAGAGGTCATTTCAATCACCTTGACATCTTTAATGTAAACACAGGCATATCTTCAAAATGACATATCTACAGGACCATAAAATACACACGCATCACTTCAAAGGGACATATCTACAGGACCATAAAACTACAAATGCATCACTTCAAAGGGACAGATGTACAGGACCATAAAACTACAAACGCATCACTTCAAAGGGACAGATGTACATATAGGATCATAAACTCCCTCCCCCTACCGTGGGAACTTCATAATTATCCGCCATAATAGATACATGAAAACCAAGGACATCACAATATATGGTTAGACTACATCAGGGATGTGCAACTGGCGGCCCACAGATCAATTTCCCCCAGAAAAATGAGGAACTCAGTCGGGCTCTCAACTTAATGTTGAGCGTTAGAATAGTAGAATACACAAGATGCAATTTCTAAATTTGGTTGTGCATCAGCAGTTTTTCTCTTCTTATGACAGTCAATAACAGTCACTCAATTAGCCTATGTTAGATTGGTAAATTAGTCTAGACAGCTATCTAAACTTGTAGTAGTCATGGTCAAAGTACTGACCGGGAGGGGTCCCCATTGATTTTGTTAGTCACTCTCACTCAGATATCATATTTAAAACTGCGTGGCAGTTGTAGAATTGCATGAAATGAGTTATAACATTTCAAAATCTTCTCTCTAGCCCCATGACAAAATGTGTCGAATTGCACCAAGATAGTTTTAAAACTTAAACATTTTCTCTGCGCCCCATGGCAAAATCTGTAGAATTGCAAGTTTTTAAAAATGTTTATCTCTGCTGTCAAGAGGAGGACAGCAACAAAATTTTACTTAGGGTCCCCAAAAGGCTAAGACCGGCTCTGACTGCATGTGTGGGTACAGTATGGATGTGGGTATGCAGACCCGCGAGTCACAGTGGCCCCTCATGATGAGTTCATATTTTCTGTGGCCCCCACCCCCACCAAAGTTGCCCATTCCTGGTCGACATGAATAGAAAAACAAACAGGTCTATTTGATCTTCATGGTATGTCTGAAATGGAACCCTATTCCCTATATTTTAGTGCACTACTTTTGGGTCTGGTCATAAGGAATAGGGCACTATTTCTGACTCATCCTATGACCTACTGATGGAAAACAAAATAACAGTATTGATGTTCCAAGTGGTCAGTAGCTGGTCAGTGAGACAGTGTTTGTATTGCCTGGGATCTCTGTGTATGAAAAGGTTAATGGGGTTTGTTCCAGGAGACAGTGGGAGAGAATTGAGTTTGGGATGAGTCCCATTTGCAGTGCATCAATACCTTCTCACTCAGATAGTGATCTACAGTATAAATCTGTAAAGTGTTCTTTAATGTCACGTAGATCACATCATTATACTCCTTTTGTTTACAAAGCCCTGCTCCACAAGCTTCCAGCGTAGAGAACTTCACTGTTAAATTTTTTAATTAGAAGTTATCAATTCCACTCACACGGTTGGTTTACTCTGGAGACTCCTTTGGTGTCTACAGATTTAGGTAAATCAGCCTTTAATCTGTCTTGCAACCTATCTTTAGAATAATCTCTAAAATACGTTTAGATTGGATGCTTTGGTGTCCCTTGGGCAATTCAGACAGCTGACAAAGGATTTTTATAACAAAGAATGTGTTTGTTTTAATTGACTGTGTTTTTTATCTTAATGTGGGTTTATCTATACTTGCCTATTGATGTGTTCATTTTTGTATTGTGCAGGGCTCATTTGCAAAATATACTTTAGTCTCAGTATGACTTCCTTGTTCAAATAATAAAGGTAAATAAAATAAATAATTATAATAAATACAACTGGCTCAGAGAGAGAACAGACCTATAACTCTGGCACCTAGAACAACAAACCTAGGACATGAACACTACAAGACCATGAACGGTCCTAGAATATGAATAGATCTAGAACCTAAACATGTGATTCCTGTTTGAGAGGAATTGGGGCAGAACTATGGCACTAGAAGATAAACCTAGAACATAAAACACTCCTAGAACATGGACAAGCATCCATTATGCATCCCGCTTAAGGTATTATTTGGGAAAAGCTTTTTACATGCAACTTTGATATCCCGCTCATGACTATCCCTGTATCCATGAATTTCCTCATTGAAGTATACTGTATGGGTTAAATGGAATAGTAACTGAAAAATGGACACATAATAGTATCTCCTGCAGAATTATGCATTTCTTGCAGTGAAATTATACAACAAATGTTAATTTTGTCTTGTGAATAGGAGTGGATAAATATGATTTCTTTCAGCATCTCTTGAGAAAATGCAAATGTGCGTGTAATGTGTTATCTTTGACACTGTTATGCAAGCAGACAGTATTTCAACCACATAAAATATGCACCCAGGAAGAACTGAAGTCTTATCAGAAATGTGTTTCGTCGTTTTCTCAGCTTTTTTTTGCACAGGACCAATCTTTCCACTGTTGTTGTCACGATCTTCATGAGGGACGGACCAAGGCGCAGCGAGGTATCCAGTATACATACTTTATTTGTTACGTAACTGGGGAAAACAATAAACCAAACGAACGAAGATCGTAACATAGAACATAACATAAATAAACACTTACGCTATGAATAAACAATAACCCACAAAACCCTTCTGAAAACTACAAACATATATATGGTTCCCAATGAGAGGTAACGACAAACAGCTGCCTCTAATTGGGAACCATTTCCCCAACATAGAAATACACACCCTAGAACAGAAAAAAACCCTACACCAAAACGAAACTAAACACGCCAGCCTGTCAACTCAGGCCTGGATGTGACAGTACCCCCCCCCCCAAAGGCGCGGACACCGACCGCGCCAAAGGTCCATGGGGGGGTCTTCGGGTGGGTCTCTTTTGTCCAAGGTGGCGGCTCCGGTGCCGGCCGTGCTGGGCCGAGGTCACGCAACGGAGGCCCTGGGCTAGAAGCCGGAACAGTTCGTGCTAGACTCACGAAGCGCACAGGGGACCTGGTGCATGAAGCAGAAGCAGGCTGCGCTGGACACACGATGCGCACAGGAGACCTGGTGCGGGGAGTAGGAGCAGGCTGTGCTGGACTCGCAATGCGCACAGGGGACCTGGTGCGGGGAGCAGGAACAGGCTGTGCTGGGTCCACGACTCGCACAGGGATCCTGGAGCGTGGAACTAGGGACAGGACGTGCTGGGTCCACGACTCGCACAGGGATCCTGGAGCGTGGAACAGGGACTGGACGTACTGGGCTCTTTAAGCGTACAGGGGGCTTGGTGCGCAGAGCTGGCACCTCTCTTCCAGGCAGCACACTCACCCTAGCCTGACAGATGAGTGGAGCTGGAATGTCGCGCACCGGGCTGTGGACACGCACCGGAGACACTGCACGCAGAAACGGTGCAGGATATCCTGGTCCAAGAAGGTGCACGGGAGACTTAGCGCGCAGAACCGGCACCACTCTTCTAGGCTGCACACTCACCCTAGCCTGACAGATGAGTGGAGCTGGACTGTCGCGCACCGGCCTATGAATGCGCACTGGAGACACCGTGCGCAATACTGCATAGCACGGCGTCTTACCAGTGCGACGCTCCCTCCAACGCTCCCTCCAAAGAGCACGAGGAGTTGGCTCAGGAGTCCACCCTGAACCGGCCAACCTCCCCGTGTGCCCCTCCCCCCAAAAAATTGGGGGGCTGCCTCTCGGGCTTTCTAGCCAGGCATGTACCAGAATACTTCTCCCGATCGGGTTTCCATACTCCATACTTCTCCTCATAATGGCGCCGCTCCGCTGCTTCCAGCTCCTCTTTGGGACGGCAATACTCCCCAGGCTGAGTCCAGGGTCCCTTACCAGCCAGGATTTCCTCCCACGTCCAGAAATCCTGGCTCTCTCGCTGCTTGGTCCTGTATTGGTGGGTTATTCTGTCCACGATCTTCATAAGGGACGGACCAAAGCGCAGCGAGGTATCCAGTATACATACTTTATTTGTTACGTAACTGGGGAAAACAATAAACCAAACGAACGTGGATCGTAACATAGAACATAACATAAATAAACACTTACGCTATGAATAAACAATAACCCACAAAACCCTTCTGAGAACTACAAACATATATATGGTTCCCAATTAGAGGTAACGACCAACAGCTGCCTCTAATTGGGAACCATTTCCCCAACATAGAAATACACACCCTAGAACAGAAAAAACCCTACACCAAAACGAAACTAAACTATTTGGACGTGACAGTTTTGGAGTTATTGCATTTTCTCCCCAGTCCCTAAACTAAACAGAAAACTTTACCGGTGTGAACTAGATTACTAATGCATTCGTTCTATCGATGTAAGACATTCTGGTGAGCAGTACTTTATTTATTCTTCTGGGGCAACAAGTTATGACAGAAGAAAAGCTGCATGTATCAAACAATAGTTGACAAACAAATGGCCTACCAAATGTTGGACATTTTTATATGGCCTACCAAGTTTCAGAAATTACAAGTGTAATACCCTTGTTAGAACCAAGTATTGAGCTTATTCTTGTTAGAACCAAGTATTGAGTTTATTTCTTATAATTAATTGATAATATACAAGTGAATAGGTTGGTTTACTTTTAAGTTTAAGTTTTGACAAATAAGGTAACTTGTTAAGCTGTAGCCAATGGGGGAGTTGACCTGATTAACCGGAGGCCTGGGAAAAAAAATAGAGAGACGGTGGAAAAAGGATGGACATTACATTATGACTGTTGGTGAAGAAAAATTATAAAATATGACGATAAAAATAGAACAAAAAACCCATACCTACCGAGTTTTGAAGGGAAATACCGATTTTATTTTGTTATTATCATTTTGTTAAGAAAGACTTAGTAAAGACCCAAGCTACCGTCTCATCGTGGAGATATTTGATACCTAACATCCCATGCGGGTTGAGATTTTCTATGTATGGTAATATCGTGAGATTCAAATTCGAGCCTAGTGAGAGGATTACACAAGCAGAAACTTGTCTAAATTAGAGGTGAAAGAAGCCAGTAGTAAATTATAGTAGGCAAAATTATGATGGAATTATTATGGTGGCTCGAACTGTACAGGTAGCCTACTTTTTGAAGTGATTTGTTTGACAATCAGATGAAAACATCATCACACAACACCCATGATAGGTGAAACTGAGCCTGCGCAGACCTCAAAAACAACAGTAAACGGGATAAGATGGTAACATGCCACAGTATCCCGTTTTAGATCAGCATATCCTAGGCATCTTATCTGGGTTTCTCATACCCGGATACAAGCTTGTATGGGTTATTGTAAACAGGATATGATGTTTATATGCGTCAACTCAAAAACAGAATACTTGAGTTTTCTGAATAGTAATGGGATATTGGTGTGCATGTAAACGTGGTCAGTGAGATTATTAGCATCACAAATATCCTCTCCCCAAACTTTCACTCCGAATCTCATTCAACATCAACTCTTAACTCAAACTCCACTCAAACAAAAACATTTTAGATCACTCTACAAACGAAACATGTACAGCGACACAACTGAAAGCCGTGTTTCTTCTTTCTCCTGTATCTTCCATCTTGCTGTGAATAAACATAATTTCTCTTCATGTTTCTCTCTGATGCGTTCCCTCCTCCAATTTGTCACATCCTCAGTCTATTTAGTGTTCGACCGAGCATATGACTTGAATAACTAGAAAACAAATGATCGCTCAGGGGAGGACGAAGAGAGAGAGAGAGAGAGAGAGAGAGAGGCAGAGAGAGAGAGATAGAATGGAAGTAGTATTCTGAGTCATGCTCAGGCTAATTGGGAACCCTTCATGGCTGAGGCCTCTGTCTTTGATCAGGTCCTCTGGTAAATGCACCAGCATCCTCAGAGAGAGGAAAGGAGGGAGAGAGAAATAGGGGAGATAGAGAGAAAGAGTGGAGCAGTATTTAAAAATAAGAAAAAGTTAAAGAAGGGGTGGGAAAGCATATGCACATTTAGAAAGTGCAGCAGGTAGCCTAGCGGTTAAGAGCATTGGGCCAGTAACCGAAAGGTCGCAAGTTTGAAAGGTCCGTTCAGTTAACCCCCAACAACAACTGCTCCCCAGGCGCGATGACGGCGATTAAGGCAGCCACCTGGACCTCTCTGATTCAGAGGGGTTGGGTTAAACGCATATCGGTTGAATGCATTAGGGTATGCAACTGACTAGGTACCCCCTTTCCCTTGTGTTAGAGTGAGCCCTTTTGTCTCAACCAGTCAAATTTGGTGCAGTGGGACATCTGCCTTTGTTATCCTCCAAACAAACACTTCCATCATTATGGTGCCTCTGAGCTGCTTGTTAACCTTGTAATCATTACTGTGCTATGGAAAGAGCCAGATCAATAGATGTGTACCAGCAGAAAAAAGTCCTAAAAGGAGATCAATGTTTCATCTGTGATACTACTACTATAATGGGACAAGGATGGTTGGATTTTATTGCTCACTAATGAGGGTTCAGAGAGGGAGCAGGGAGATGTGGCAATGTTACTTATATACTGAACACAGCCTAGCCTACTCTCGATTGTTTAAAAAGACACAAAAAACAGAGGAGATTAAGAATTGAAGTAGGTAGTGTCTCTAATTCAATAAGAGATATGCAAAAAAAATTAAAAATAAACATGCTACTTACATACTGAACATAGCCTACTCTCTAATGTAGTGGCGTCTCTTGAATGAAAGATATGTTCAAAAACCAAATCAGCACCTGCTAAGGTAGTGGTGTATGTGTTGGTTGGATCTGAACATAGCAGAGGTTGGTGATATTCTAAATATGGAACTCTCTCCACCTCCCAAAGACCTACGTAGTATTCACAATGAAAAACTGTCTCCCTTTGTGTATTCAGGGACGGATAGCATCCAGGAAACCACAACAAGACATCAGTATCACCGTGCACACACACACACATCCTTTCCCTGCAAACCTGCCCATGTCAGCAGAGAGTTGTCAGTGTGAGATTGCTGGGGATGGACCGAATGAGAGGGGGAGAAGAGGATGATAGGAAATGAGAGGTGGAGGGGTAGGGGTAGGGAGGTCACTAAGGGCTCATCAGCTCTGTCTTTTACAGCAGGTAAGCAGTTTTACACACACGCACCTTCCTCTGCTTTCTCTATCTCCTACATTCCAGCATACATTTAGAAAGCTCTTTGATCAATCCTGATGATGATCATGTGATTCTTCCTATGTTTTACAAATGGTATGAAAGATGCTTGCTCATGTCACCTGTTTCTTTATGCAGATGATTTTGCACTCCTGGTGTCTCACAAAAACCAAATCACACTGGAGAGTATACTGAGTGCAAATCTCACTAACATCATTGCATGGCTCATAGACAACAAGCTATCTCTACACCTCTGCAAAACAGAAGCAATTATGTTCGGGTCCTAAATAAAACTAGGCAAGATGTCAGACATCAGGGTACAGCTAGCAGGAGAGGTACTCACAGCCAAAACAGCGGTGAATTACTTGTACATTAGAAGTACAGTAGATGTCAACTTGACAAACCTGGGGGAATATGGCCACTAAGGTACTAGGTAAGGTCACTGCCAGGACCAAGCTCTTGGCTAGGAAGTCTAAGCTGTTGGACAAAGATTCAAAGAAACTGCTAACTAATGTGCTAATCCAATGTCATTTTGACTATGCTAGCACTTCCTGGTTTGAAGGCCTAACTAATCTCCTAAAAAGCATACTAAATCAAATCAAATTTTATTGGTCACAAACACATATTTGCAGATGTTATTGCGGGTATAGTGAAATGCCTGTGTTCCTAGCTCCAACGGTGCAGTAGTATCTAACAATTCACAACAACACACACAAATCTAAAATTAAAAGAATGGAATTAAGAAATATATAAATATTAGATTGAGCAATGTCAGAGTGGCATTGACTAAAATACACTAGAATAGAATACAGTATATACATATGAGATGAGTAAAGCAGTATTAAAAGTGGCCAGTGATTACAAGTCTATGTATATAGGGCAGCAGCCTCTAAGGTGCAGAGTTGCGTAACCGGGTGGAAGCTGGCTAGTGATGGCTATTTAACTGTCTGATGGCCTTGAGATAGAAGCTGTTTTTCAGTCTCTCGGTCCCAGCTTTGATGCACACGTACTGACCTCAGTTGCTGGATGATAGCGACGTGAACAGGACGTGGCTCGGGTGGTTGATGTCCTTGATGATCTTTTTGTCCTTTCTGTGACATAGGGTGCTGTAAGTTTCCTGGAGGGAAGGTAGTTTGCCCCCGGTGATGCGTTGGGCTGACCGCACAACCCTTTGGAGAGCCCTGCAGTTGGGGGCGGTGCAGTTGCCGTACCAGGCAGTGATACAGCACTACAGGAAGCTCTCATTAGTGCATCTGTAAAGGTTTGTGAGGGTTTCAGGGGCCAAGACAAATTTCTTCAGCCTCCTGAGTTTAAAGAGGCGCTGTTGCGCCTACTTCACCACACTGTCTGTGTAGTTGGACCATTTCAGATCGTCAGTGATGTGACGCCGAGGAACTTTAAGTTTTCCACCTTTTCCTGTCGATGTGGATAGGGGAATGCTCCCTCTGCTGTTTCCTGAAGCCCACGATCAGCTCCTTCGTTTTGTTGCCGTTGATTGAGAGGTTATTTTCCTGGCACCACTCTAGAAGGGCCCTCGCCTCCTCCCTGTGGGCTGTCCAGTCATTATTGGTAATCAGGCCTACTACTGTTGTGTCATCTGCAAACTTGATGATTGAGGGCTGTGTGGTCACGCAGTCATGGGCGAACAGGGAGTACAGGAGGGGGCTGAGCATGCACCCTTGTGAATGTGTTGAGGATCAGCAAAGGGGAGATGTTGTTTCCTACCTTCATCGTCTGGTGGCGGCCCGTCAGGAAGTCCAGGACCCAATTGCACTTGGTGGGGTTGAGACCCAGAGCCTCAAGCTTAATGATGAGCTTGGAGGGTACTATGGTGTTGAATGCTGAGCTATAGTCAATGAACAGCATTCTTTTTTTTTCCCTTTTTTTACCCCTTTTTCACCCCAATTTCGTGGAATCCAATTGGTAGTGTCTCATCACTGCAACACCGGTACAGACTCGGGAGAGGCGAATGTCGAGACCTGTGCGTCCTCCGAAACCCAACCAGGCCTCACCGCTTCTTGGCACAATGCCCACTTCACCCGGAAGCCAGCTGCACCAATGTGTTGGAGGAAACATCGTTTCCGTCCCCTAACACCGTTTCCGTCCCCTAACCATCCCCTAACCCGGGCGACACTGGGCCAATTGTGTGCCACCCTATGGGTATCCCGGTCGCGGCAGGCTGCGACAGAAATTAACAGCAGTCTTACATAGTTATTCCTCTTGTTCAAGTGGGATAGGGCAGTGTGCAGTGCGAAGGCGATTGCATCATCTGTGGATCTATTTGGGCGGTAAGCAAATTGAAGTGGGTCTAGGGTGTCAGGTAAGGTTGAGGTGATATGATCCTTAACTAGCCTCTCAAAGCACTGCATGATGACAGAAGTTTCTTGGGCACAGGAACAATGGTGGAAATCTTGAAGTAAGTGGGGACAGCAGACTGGGATAGGGAGAGATTGAATATGTCTGTAAACACTCCAGCCAGTTGGTCTGCGTATGCTCTGAGGATGCGGCTAGGAATGCCGTTTGGGCGGCAGCCTTGCGAGGGTTAACACGCTTAAATGTCTTTCTCGCGTCGGCCACAGAGAAGGAGAGCACACAGTCCTTGGTAGCAGGCCACGTCGGTGGCACTGTGTTATACTCAAAGCGGGCGAAGAAGGTGTTTAGCTTGTCCGGAAGCAAGACGTCGGTGTCCACGAAGTGGCTGGTTTTCCCTTTGTAGTCTGTGATTGTCTGTAGACCCTGCCACATACAACCAGAAATAACCACACATTTTCTGGTTCATTAAGAAAGCTAAACTTAGATATGTGTTTTTGGTTGTTGGCTCAACTAGATCATTCCCAGTTCAAGCTTATATTAAAAAATATTTAAAATGTTATATTAAAAAATAAAAAGTTATGTACGAATATTTAGGCAAGTTAGCTAGCTAACTCAATGAACCTGCTTCGTAGTATACCCCTCAGCTTGCTCAGAACAAGCTGATTAGGGTGGTGTTGAATCTGAGCTCATGTACTCATATTGGTAGGAGCCAATTTCTCAACTGGCTGCCCATTCAGTCAAGGGTCATACAAATTAGGCTTAGTCTGGTTCATAGGATAAACCACAGGGTAGCTCCTAGCTATTTGTCTGACTACTTTCCCCATGTTAGAGATTCACACCACCACACTAGAGCCAGGATAGCTAACGTGTGTGAGTATAGATTCAGAAGCCTGACAAAGAATGGTATGTGTTTATATTCAGGAGCCTCTGAGTGGAATAGTCTGCCTCTGTCAAAACATTTCACACTCTGAGAAGCTTTAAAAGGATGGTGAAATCCTGTTTAATGGAAAGTGTACATCTGTGAGCAATCCCTCCTAGCCCATTGATAATGACCAAATAGTGTTCCTTTGTGTATAGTATGTACAGTGGCAAGAAACATTATGTGAACCCTTTGGAAATACCTGGATTTCTGCATTAATTGGTCATAAAATTTGATCTGATCTTCATCAAGGTCACAACAATAGACAAACACAGTCTGCTTAAACTGATAACACACAAACGAGTATATGTTTTCATGTCTTTAACTACTTAGGGAGCAGTGGGGCGCTAAACCAGCGCGGTTCACACAAAACCCTTTACCTTTTGAAGAACTTCTGCTGTGGCTTCCCAAGTGTCCAACGAAGACATCCAATGGTTCTTTTGTTAGAAAAAGTCATTTATCATTTATTTATCATTCATCATTTATTATATCCTCTGTTTGGTTGGCGCGTTATGTTCAGAAAATCCAACGTCGAATCGCCCATTGAAACGTGAAGAGAACGCGTTCAAATATACCTATAAACTTTCCCTAAACAAATCAAATACCAGTTATACTGCATCCTTAGCTATCCTTTTATGAATATTTGCGATAATATTTCACTCGGATGGTCAACTAAACGTTATATATGTAAAATAAAGTGGGGCGCGCACCCAGACTCGCGCCGGAGAAAACTTGTTCACATTTCAGGGCCCCTTACCATTTCCTGTTCCTCTCCATTCCTCTTACTCCATTCACTCCCAGTCTTTGTATATAGACTGTTGACATCTAGTGGAAGCCATAGGTACTGCAATCCAGGAGCTGGATTGCCTTGAAGTCAATGGGGAGAGTGTCAAACAGAGCAAAGGTCACCAAAAACTGCATTTCCGGATGGATTTTCCTCAGGTTTTTGCCTGCTATATCAGTTCTGTTATACTCACAGAAATTATGTTAACACTTTTAGAAACTTCAGAGTGTTTCCTATCCAATAGTAATTATGTGCATATCCTATTTTCTGAGCCTGAGTGGCAGGCGTTTTACTTTAACACATTTTACAGCGAAAACAAATCAATTACCTGTTGAAGAACTTCTGCTGAGGTCATCCTAAGTGTCCAACGAAGACAATCCATGGTTCTTTTGTTAGAAAAAGTAATGTATTTTATCCATAAATCTCCATTTGGTTCGCGCGTTATAATCAGAAACGACAGCCTCCACTACTCCATTGAAACGTGACTCAAACTCGTTCATCTTATACCTATAAACTTGTCCAAGAACAATCAAACAGTTTTAAATGTATCCTTTTAAATGTATCCGGAATATAAACTGATCGATAACGACGGTAAAAAAGACACTGCGCGCTTTGTCGGGTGCGCGCACTGGGTACTGTTGACATAAAAAGGTAACTTCCTGGTTTGCTCTTATTCTCTGGTCTAATTCATCCAAATTGAAAATTTACATTGTTTCGAGACTGTTGACATCTAAAGGAAGCGATGGGTACTGCATTCATATGCCCTTATATGGTCATTTTCATGAGGTAGGGGTTCCCAAATGAGCAATGTGTCAAAATCACTTTTTCCAGGACAGAAATTCCTCAGGGTTTCGCCTGCCATATGCGTTCTGTTTCACTCACAGACAAATGGTTAACACTTTTGGAAAATTCAGAGTGTTTCCTATCCAATGGTACTAAATATGTGCATATCCTATTTTATGGGCCTGAATGGGAGGCATTTTACTTTGGGCATGCCAGGCTCTCCAAAACCGACCCCTCAGCTGCCACTCCCTAACAAGTTAATGAACACACAGTGTAAACATTCACAGTGCAGGGTGGGAAAAGTATGTGAACCCTTGGATTTAATAACTGGTTGACCCTCCTCTGGCAGCAATAACCTCAACCAAAAGTTTTCTGTAGTTGCGGATCAGACGTGCACAACGGTCAGGAATTCTGGACCATTCCTCTTTACAAAACTGTTTCAGTTCAGCAATATTCTTGGGATGTCTGGTGTGAACTGCTCTCTTGAGGTCATGCCACAGCATCTCAATTGGGTTGAGGTCAGGACTCTTACTGGGCCACTCCAGAAGGCGTATTTTCTTCTGTTGAAGCCATTCTGTTGTTGATTTACTTCTGTGTTTTGGGTCGTTGTCCTGTTGCATCACCCAACTTCTGTTGCGCTTCAATTGGCGGACAAAAAATGCAATTGTGTTCATTGTCCATAGCTTATGCCTGCCCAAACCATAACCCCACCGCCACCATGGGGCACTCTGTTCACAACGTTTGCATTAGCAAACTGCTCGCCCACACAACACCATACACAGTCTGCCATCCATTGATCCTGAGAGACAATGACAAAAAATATGGCATAGTTTTCTTTATTCACTTACCCCACAGCCAGCATTATCATCGCTGCTAGTGAAACAATGAGAGTGGTAGTGCCTATGGCATGATGGTTTAAAATGTATGCTCAAATCCTTAATGTCACTGTAAACCAAATGTTTGAGCAACCTAAATACCATAACAATTTGCACATATAGAACATTGAAGGATATTATAGGAATTGTGGTATTTCTGTAACATTTCCCATAGAATATGCATTTTTAGGAGAATACACATGAATAGAGCACTATGTCTAAATTCAGAGGGTAGCTGGTTTTTGTATTACAGTTATACCAAGTGTTCATAACACTGACAGACTTCTATGAGCTGTTTTGACTGCAAATTAGCATATACAGTATGATAGGTAATTAGGATTTTGAATACGTTCATACCTAGCTATAACCAATTATAATCATACGTCACTACACAAGGTGCTCAATTTCTGCAGGTAATCTGTCTATCTGGTCAAAATCACCCTCCGAGGATATGCATAATTTGACACCTGGATTCAAATAATTACTTTTTTAGATTTTCCATAGAATAACTACTTTTCGGAGAATAAACACCAATAAATCTCTGTGCAGATTCAGAGAGTATCAGAGTTCTGTATTGCAGTTCTATCAAGTATTTATACCATTGGCATAATTTTATGTGCAGAAAAAGGTGGGTTTCGTTTTGTACACAGTCATATGATGCATTGTATAGAAAAGTCCAATCTTAGGCGAGTACATGGGGAAAAACAGTACCAGTCAAAAGTTTGGACACACCTACTCATTCAAGGGTTTTTCTTTATTTTTTACAATGTTCTACATTGTGGAATAATAGTGAAGACATCACAACTATGAAATAACACATATGGAATCATGTAGTAAGCAAAAAAGTGTTAAGCAAATAAAAATATATTTTATATGTGAGATTCTTCAAAGTAGCCACCCTTTTCCTTGATGACAGCTTTGCACACTCTTGGCATTCTCGCAACCAGCTTCATGAGGTAGTCACCTGGAATGCATTTAAATTAACAGGTGTGCCTTGTTAAAAGTTAATTTGTAGAATTTCTTTCCTTCTTAATGCGTTTGAGCCAATCAGTTTTGTTGTGGCAAGGTAGGGGTGGTATACAGAAGATAGCCCTATTTGGTAAAAGACCAAGTCCATATTATGGCAAGAACAGCTCAAATAAGCAAAGAGAAACGACAGTCCATCATTACTTTAAGACATGAAGGTCAGTCAATGCGGAAAATTTCAAGAACTTTGAAAGTTTCTTCAAGTGCAGTCCCAAAAACAATCAATCGCTATGATGAACTGGCTCTCATGAGGACAGGAAAGGAAGACCCAGAGTTACCTCTGCTGCAGAGGATAAGTTCATTAGAGTTACCAGCCTCAGAAATTGCATCCCAAATAAATGCTTCACGGAGTTCAAGTAACAGACAGATCTCAACATCAACTGTTCAGAGGAGACTGTGTGAATCAGGCCTTCATGGTCGAATTGCTGCAAAGAAACCACTACTAAAGGACACCAATAATAAGAAGAGACTTGCTTGGGCCAAGAAACACGAGCAACGGACATTAGACTGGTGGGAATCTGTCCTTTGATCTGATGAGTCCAAATTTGAGATTTTTGGTTCTAACCGCCATGTCTTTGTGAGATCGCGGAGTAGGTAAATAAATGATCTCCGCATGTGTGATTCCCATCGTGAAGCATGGAGGAGGAGATGTGATGGTGTGGGGGTGCTTTGCTGGTGACACTGTCAGTGATTTATTTAGAATTCAAGGCACACTTAACCAGCATGGCTCCACAGCATTCTGCAGCGATACGCCATCCCATCTGGTTTGCGCTTAGTGCTTTGCGCATTTGTTTTTCAACAGGACAATGACCCAAAACACACCCCCAGGCTGTGTAAGGGCTATTTGACCAAGAAGGAGAGTGATGGAGTGCTGCAATCGTCTGACCTCAACCCAATTGAGATGGTTTGGGATGAGTTAGACTGCAGAGTGAGGGAAAAGCAGCCAACAAGTGCTCAGCATATATGGGAACTCCGTCAAGACTGTTGGAAAAGCATTCCAGGTGAAGCTGGTCGAGAGAATACCAAGAGTGTGCAAAGCTGTCATCAAGGCAAAGGTTGGCTACTTTGAAGATTCAAAAATATTTCTTTAACAATTTTTTGGTTACTACAGGATTCCATATGTGTTATTTCATAGTTTTGATGTCTTCACTATTATTCTACAATGTAGAAAATAGTAAAGAAAATAAAGACAAATCCTTGAATGAGTACGTATGACTTTTGACTGGTTTTGTATATCTCTCCAGATGATTTGTCTATCTGTTCAAAATCACTGATACAGGTCCCCCTCCACCCTCTGGTGGTAAGTATTGATAACTTATTTTTGTATATAGAAAGCTACATTCAAAAACAGGTCTATCAATAGACTACAGACAGAACTAGGTGATTAGGACTTTAATAAATAAAAAATACATCCATATTGATACAGAAACATGATTTCGATTTATTAAGGACAATTTGAAATGTTCTAACAATTGAATAAACGACCTTTGGGCTATTATCCCAGTTGATAGTATGAGGGTTAAACGTCTACTGCTCAATAGGAACCTATCATGACAATACAGTGTGTTAACATAGTCTTGATCAAGTACATTCATTAAAACATTATTTTTATAATTTCATACTGTAACCAACGGCAGGGCAGGGAAGCGAACCTGGGTCGCTGGCGTGAAAAGAAAACATACGATGCATCGCACCAACTGGGTTAACCCACTTGGTGGGAATTGTAACATGGCTTACAGTATAGAGAGAGGATTGATACACTGCTCCCCCCGAACGGTAAGGCACGTCCTCATGCTTCGACCTACCATGACCTCTCACACATCCGGCCTTACGTTCCGATGGCCTCATGCTGTCATCCCACTTCTGACACCCATTTGGTGGGAATTGTAACGTGGCTCATATAGCAAGATTTATTTTAGTATCGGGGCAATATTTCATTTAATTTTCACTTTAAGCTTTCATGGTAACACATGTTACAAGAGGAAAATATCCAAGTCTCCTACTCTTTACACTAAATAAACCAACTGAACCCATTGAATTAATTTGTTTGACTTTGCCAATGATCTGATCTGTAATTGGAGCTCCTCAGAGAGGCTCAGTGAGAGGTTCCTGTCTGAAATGAATCTACAGCCTCCCTCACTGACAGGGGATAAATTAACTCAGGAGATGAGTATTGAGGATAACATGACATTATGCTATCTTAAAGTCATAAAAGCTTGATTGAACAACTATTCTCCCATCGAGATGTGTCATTCAGCATTCAGAACCCACGCTCAAAATGATACACTTTAACCTTGTAAACGATGGCGCTCGAAAGATAGAGAGAAAAGGGTGGACGGGTGGGTGGGTGGGTGGATACAGGGAGGGAGGGACAGAGGGATGTAGAGATGAAGGGACATAGAGGTGGAGAAAGATTAATTATGCGAGTGCCTTCTGCGTTGCCCTATTCGCCAGCGAGAGCCTTCCTGCTTACTGTCATGGCTGCAATTAAATTCTCCATTGGAGCAAATGGAATCCTGGCTGCTACTTCTCGGAAAACCAACAATGATTGCTGCATCATTATCTGAACAGTGATATTTCAAAGGCTCATACTCAATAGAAAACAGTTGGGCCCAAGACTTTATCTTTTAAGGCAAACTCAAGGCATTCCTATTAAGGAAGAAAATCCTGCTTACGAAATGGTTGGAAACCACCTATGATACTTTAGACCGAATTTCTGTGATAAACTGTTGAGCTACATTGTTAATCTGTATTGTTATATACATATCATTCCTGGAGGAACAGCCTGAATAGTATTGGCTCACACTGCTCCCTTGTTGCTATGAAATGAGACAGAACCTGGTGAAATTGTAGATTGGCTACAGAATCGCTCTCCAACAACAGTTGTGATTCTGTTCCAAATGTCTGCCCACTGACAACCAGTCCCCAGCTTTCATATCCCTCTTTGTATCCCTCCGTATCCCTCTCTTCATCCCTCTCTTCATCCGCAGATAACAGGATTCCCAATGATTACAGGCCTTAATGATTTTCTAATCTCCCATGCTCGACACGGGGATGGAAAGTTTGCCAATTTTGCTCTTTGCCAAATCCTCCCAATCCATTAAGGGAATGCCCTTTTTAGCTTTTGTGTTTAATATGATTCCTGATTGGGTTGACATGGTGACCCAGAGCATCATCTAAAAGGTCAGCAATTGTAATGTAAGGGATGAGATATCTCGTGAAGTCTCGATCATGACGAGTTTAAATGTCACAGCTTGAGTGTGTGTGTGTGTGTGTGCATCTGTGTTTGTGTGTGTGAGATCGACTGCTGCCCACACAATCCTTAGCAGACATCTGCATGGCCTCAGCTGAGTCACGCATGGCAGGACAATCGAGTTCAGACATAATCTAAAAACTGTAAAACAGAACCAAATCCTTTTACTCTGCCTCTGGGGCATTCTGTTCAAACTATTTCTGACAAACGCCATTTGTTTGGCCCAGCTAGCCAACCCCTTACATGAAAGCAAGAAAGACATATAACAAGTCACAATGTATGTTTAAAATGTGCAATAGAGCCCTAGTGACATCAACAGCCTACTCATTATCCTACGTCTCCACCCAGGGCAGGACCATCTGTCTCCATGGTTACCCAGAGGGCGTGGACAGAAGCTGGACAGGACCCATTTAGAGTCCCTAGCTTTGGACCACATAGCCAAGAGTAGCACAGAGAGAGAGGGGGAGAGAAACAGAGAGAGAGAAGGAGAGAGAAAGGGGGGGGGTAGGATGGAATGAGGTCAACACATCATATACTGCATTACCATGGTGTTTGAAAGAGAAGGGGAAGAGGAAAAGAGAACAAGAGGGAGAGAATGAGTGAGCATTGTACCAGATACAGTGGAGCATCATTCACTGCACTACTTTCATAATTCATAGAACTGAAATTCACAACCTCACACCTCTATCAACAATGGCAAGCCACCGGGGTCTGATAACTTGGATGGAATATTATTGAGGATAATAGAGGACAATCTTGCCACTCCTATTTGCCATATCTGCAATTTAAGCCTACTAGAAAGTGTGTGCCCTCAGGCCTGGAGGGAAGCAAAAGTCATTCCCCTAAGGATAGAAAAGCCCCCTTTACTGGCTCAAATAGCCAACCAATCAGCCTGTTACCAACCCTTTGTAAACTTTTTGAAAAAATTGTGCTTGACCAGATACAGTGCTATTTTACAGTAAACAAATTGACAACAGACTTTCACCACACTTATAGGGAAGGACATTGAACAAGCACAGCACTTACACAAATGACTATTGATTAGCTGAGAGAAGTATGATAAAAAGATTGTGGGGGCTGTTTTGCAGGGGATGTTTTGTGGGGGCTGTTTTGTTGACATCGATCATAGTCCGTTGCTGGAAAAATGGATGTGTTGTGGCTTTACATCCCCTGCTATATTGTGGATAAAGAGTTACCTGTCTAACAGAACACAGAGGGGGTTCTTTAATGGAAGCCCCTCCAACGAAATCCAGGTAGAATCAGGAATTCCCCAGGGCAGCTGTCTAGGCCCCTTACTTTTTTCAATCTTAACTAACAATCTTAACTAATGACTAATGACACTGGCTTTGAGTAAAGCCAGTGTGTCGATGTATGCGGATGACTCAACATAATACACGTCAGCCACCACAGCGACTGAAATGACTGGATACTTAACTTGTTAGGGAGTGGCAGCTGAGGGGTTGGTTTTGGAGAGCCTGGCGTGCCCAAAGTAAAATGCCTCCCATTCAGGCCCAGAAAATAGGATATGCATATATTTGGTACCATTGGATAGGAAACACTCTGAATTAACCATTTGTCTGTGAGTAAAACAGAACGCATATAGCAGGCGAAACCCCGAGGAATTTCTGTCCTGGAAAAAGTGATTTTGACACATTGCTCTTTTGGGCACCCCTCCTTCATGAAAATGACCATATAAGGGCATATGAATGCAGTACCCATCGCTTCCTTTAGATGTCAACAGTCTCGAGACAGTGTATTATTTGCATTTTGGATGAATAAGACCAGAGAAGAAGAGCAAACAAGGAAGTCACTCTGTCATGTAAACAGTACCCAGTGCACGGCCCGACAAGGCACGCAGTGTCTTTTTTACCGTCGTTATCGATCAGTTTATATTCCGGTTGATTTATAATAGTAAATATACGTAAAAGTGTTCCTAAGGATACATTTAAAACTATGTTTGATTGTTCTTGGACAAGTTTATAGGTATAAGACGAAGAAGTTCGCGTCACGTTTTAATGGAGTAGTGGAAGCTGTCGTTTCTGATTATATCTCGCGAACCAAATGGAGGATTTATGGATAAAATACAGTACTTTTTCTAACAAAAGAACCATGGATTGTCTTCGTTGGACACTTAGGATGACCTCAGCAGAAGTTCTTCAACAAGTAATTGATTTGTTTTTGCTGTGAAATGTGTTATGTGTGTGCCATGATGGCTAATCGATACATGGCTATGGGAAAAATATGTGAGGTGCTACTCTCAAACAATCAAATGTGCTGCTTTCGCTGTAAAGCCTTTTTGAAATCTGACAACGCTGTGATATTGCCATGAATCAGAGCTTTTGATGACTATGCAACACTTGTATATTGATGAATGTTTAATAATTCAACTTTTGGATTTTGAATTTGGCGCCTTACATTTCACCGGGTAGTGTCGGGAGTGGGGCGCGCCCCACTGCTCCCTAAGTAGTTAACTTCTTAGGCAGCAGCGCATGAGGTGACCGTTTTGGAGACCCTGGCGTGCCCAAAGTAAAATGCCTCCCATTCAGGCCCAGAAAATAGGATATGCACATATTTAGTACCATTGGATAGGAAACACTCAGAATTTTCTAAAAGTGTTAACCATTTGTCTGTGAGTAAAACAGAACGGATATGGCAGGCGAAACCCAGAGGAATTTCTGTCCTGGAAAAAGTGGTTTTGACAGAGTGCCTCATTGGGAACCCCTCCTTATGAAAATGCCCATATAAGGGCATATGAATGCAGTACCTATCGCTTCCTCTGGATGTCAACAGTCTCGAGACAGTGTTCAGATTTTTTTTAGATGCATAAGAGCAGAGAAGAAGAGGAATCAGAAAGTGTCCCCTCAGATGTCCTATACAAGACAACTCACGCTCACGCCAGGCGCGTCCTTTGTTTTTTTTCCGTTCGTATCGCCCAGTTTATTTTCCGGTTGAAATATTATGCTATTTTTACAGAAAAGTGTTCCTAAGGATACATTAAAAAGTATGTTTGATTGTTCTTGGACAAGTTTATAGGTATAAGTTGAACGAGTTCTCTTCACGTTTCAATGGACGATTGGAGGCTGTATTTTCTCAATCTAACGCGCCAACCAAACTGAGATTTATGGATATAATACATTACTTTACCTAACAAAAGAACCATGGATTGTCTTCTTTGGACACTTGGGAAGACCTCAGCAGAAGTTCTTCAACAGGTAATTGATTTGTTTTCGCTGTGAAATGTGTTATGTGTGAACCGTGATGGCTTATGAATTCATGGTAATGGTAAAAATATGTTAGGTGCTATCCTCAAACAATCAAATGTTGTGCTTTCGCCGTAAAGCCTTTTTGAAATCTGACAACGCTGTGATATTGCCAAGAAACAGAGCTTTTGATGACTATGAAACACTTGTATATTGGTGCATGTTTAATAATTCAACTTTTGGATTTTGTATTACCGTTGACTGTGAGGCCACGCATGCCTCCAACTCAATCATCAAGTTTGCAGACGACACAACAGTAGTAGGCCTGATACCAACAATGAAGAGACAGCCTACAGGGAGGAGGTGAGGGCCCTGGGAGTGTGGTGCCAGGAAAATAACCTCTCACTCAACATCAACAAAATGAAGGAGCTGATCGTGGGCTTCAGGAAACAGCAGAGGGAGCACTTCCCTATCCACATCGACAGGACCGCAATGGAAAAGGTGGAAAACTTCCTCGGCATACACATCACTGACGATCTGAAATAGTCCAACTACACAGACAGTGTGGTGAAGAAGGCGCAACATATTTACATATTCTTAATTCCATTACTTTACTTTAGATTTGTGTGTGTTGTTGTGACATTTTTAGATATTACTGCGCTGTTAGAGATAGAAACACAAGCATTTCACTACACCCGCAATAACATCTGCTAAACACGTGTATGTGACAAATACAATTTGATTTGATTATTATGCATGTCAATCTCTCCTGGCCCAAAGTGGAGGAGAGATTGACTTCATCACGACTTGTATTTGTGAGAGGTATTGACGTGTTGAATGCACCAAGCTGTCTGTTTGAACTACTGGCACAGCTCGGACATCCATGCCTACCCCAAAAGACATTCCACCAGAGGTCTCTTCACAGTCCCCAAGTCCAGAACAGACTATGGGAGGTGCACAGTACTACATAGAGCCATGAGTACATGGAACTCTATTCCACATCAAGTAACTCATGCAAGCAGTAAAATTATATTTTAAAAAAAAAACTGATGAAAATACAACTTTTGGAACAACAGGGACCGTGAAGCAACACAAACATAGGCACAAACACATGTAGACAAACACACGATAACATACGCACGATACACACACATACACATGGATTTTGTGTTGTAGATATGTGTACTAGAGTAGGGGCCTGAGGGCACACACCTAATATGTTGTGAAATCTTTTGTGAGTGCACTGTAATGTTTAAGAAAATGTACAACTGCCTTAATTTTGCTGGACCCCAGGATCCATAAAAAAATACTAATACAAATACAAATAGTATACTCCCATTACCTGATTGTATCACTTTATTTACTTAGCCAGGATAGTCCACTCAGTAACACTTGCCATTGTTTTCCAGGGAGTATACCTCATCTTCCTATCCACATTATTGAAACCCATTCTGTCAAAAATGTGTACTGTATGTTAGTGTATTTCAGAGAACATGTCCTCATATTGTCAACAACCGGAAAGAATATTGCACATCATTACTGTCCCTCTGCCCACCTCATTGCCTCTCTCCCCCAGCCTAGCCCAGCCGAGACTATCCCAGCCCAGCTGCATGGGGAGCTTGGAGCCCCTGGGGAAATTGCCCTCCACTCTGCTTCTTCACAGACATCTGCTGACACCACCACCAAGATTAACTCAGAGAAACCCTGTTTCTCTGAGCGCGTCGGTAACAGAAAAACAAGGCAGGGCACGATTTCATGCAAAGAATTGTGTATTCACAAATAAATCAGCTGGAATTCAGACATCAAACCAAATACCTAAAAATAATAAAAATCTAATCAAAATGTTATCTTATTTATTAATTAACCCAAATGTATATGAAATCTCTGTCTCTGTTTTAGTAGTTGAGCAACAACAATGCCTTTGTCTTACAATAAAAGTAAATGTTCTATTTAGTTCAATCCCGGAATCCCCCCCCAAAAAATTATCTAGATAATTAAGGTGGAAGAAATGAAATAAGGATTGATCTTATCAGTTCAGCTGTTCCTCTGTGTAATAATCAAAAGAAAAGTAGTCTACAAAGGAAAATGGTGGCACCGTTGAGGACTTTCACAATTTTGAAGTATTGTCAACTGGGTGGGACTTCCTATGGGTTAAGGAAGGATGACATAATTCCATCTAGGTCATCAAGAAGGATCAGCCAATGAATTATACTTGTGAGCAAACATTCCATAACTGCTTGGCTTTATACCTGTTCAAACAACACACTCCAGGTGGCAGTATGCACCCTTTCAGTTTGTTTACCAACTCATAGAAGTAGTAGAAGAAGAAAATTGGCTACTTCAAATTGGAGATGGCCTCAACAGCAATGCCCAATCTTACAGAAGCATTAATAGGACATATACAAAGATGAGTTGTCTAAGTCTGTGGAATGTTCTGGCCTTTATGGTGTGAGGAAACATTGGGTCCATACTGGGTCCTACTTAAGGTATAGACCTTTGGTTTAAAATGGCTAGCTGCTAACTTTTCTCATAGGCAAGCCTGGCACAATTAGCTGCCTGGCTACCACAAGTCAAACATGTAGGAGGATTATATGTTTACATTCGTAGCTACATCATTAAAAAAGTAAAAGACGATGGTGGTCTTGTTAAATAGCTGTATTTTATTCGTTTTACTCTCTCTTACTTGAAGTTTTTGGGATGTGACAGCTGTGAGTTAAAATCCTATTTTGGCTAATGTTTTTTTTAAGGAAATAACTCTCTATTGCAGGGTGAAGATTCACAAAACACTTCTTACTCAAAACTTACAAAGCTTTTTAAGAAAAAAAATAAGAAATTCATAAGACAGTTTGTATGTGCAATTCCTCAAAAATATCTTAAGATTAAATGATTTTCTTACGAACTTCTCAAATATCTTCTTACAAATCTTCATAAGATGTGTGTTGCTAGGTAACCGTTTTAGCTAGCTATTTAGCTAGCAATGACAATCATGTTAGCATATTTCAAATAAAATCTAATTTTGTTAGTCACATGCGCCGAATGAACAGGTGTAGACCTTACAGTGAAATGCTTACTTACGAGCCCCTAACCAACAATGCAGTTTTAAAAAACCCCAGATAAGAATAAAATATAAAAGTAACTAGTAATTAAAGAGCAGCAGTGAAATTACAATAGCGAGACTATATACCGGGGGTACCGATACGGAGCCAATGTGTGGGGGCACCGGTTATTTGAGGTAGTATGTACATGTAGGTAGAGAATGTGCGAGGGCACCGATTATTTGAGGTAGTATGTACATGTAGGTAGAGTTATTAAAGTGACTATGCATAGATGACAACAGAGAGTAGCAGTGGTGTAAAGAGAGGGGGGGGCACTGCAAATAGTCTGGGTAGCCATTTGACTAGATGTTCAGGAGTCTTATGGCTTGGGGGTAGAAGCTGTTTAGAAGCCTCTTGGACCTAGACATGGCGCTCCGGTACCGTGCGGTAGCAGAGAGAACAGTCTATGACTAGGGTGGCTGGAGTCTTTGACAGTTTTTAGGACCTTCCTCTGACACCGCCTGGTATAGAGGTCCTGGATGGCAGGAAGCTTGGCCCCAGTGATATACTGGGCCGTTCGCACTACCCTCTATAGTGCCTTGCGGTCGGAGGCCGAGCAGTTGCCATATCAGGCAGTGATCCAACCAGTCAGGATGCTCTCGATGGTGCAGCTGTAGAACCTTTTGAGGATCTGAGGACCCATGCCAAATCTTTTCAGTCTCCTGAAGGGGAATAGGTTTTGTCGTGCCCTCTTCACGACTGTCTTGGTGTGCTTGGACCATGTTAGTTTGTTGGTGATGTGGACACCAAGGAACTTGAAGCTCTCAACCTGCTCCACTGTAGCCCCGTCGATGAGAATGGGGGCGTGCTCGGTACTCTTTCTCCTGTAGTCCACAATCATCTCCTTTGTCTTGATCACGTTGAGGGAGAGGTTGTTGTCCTGGAACCAGGTCTCTGACCTCCTCCCTATAGGCTGTCTCATCGTTGTCGTTGCTCAGGCCTACCACTGTTGTGTCTTTGGCAAATTTAATGATGGTGTTGGAGTCGTGCAGCCTGGCTGTGCAGTCATGAGTGAACAGGGAGTACAGGAAGGGACTGAGCATGCACCCCTGAGGGGCCCCTGTGTTGAGGATCAGCGTGGCAGATGTGTTGTTACCTACCCTTACCACCTGGGGTGGCCCACCAGGAAGTCCAGGATGCATTTGCAGAGGGAGGTGTTTAGTCCCAGGGTCCTTAGCATAGTGATGAGCTTTGAGTGCACTACGGTGTTGAAAGCTGAGCTATAGTCAATGAATAGCATTCTCACATAGCTGTTCCTTTTGTCCAGGTGGGACAGGGCAGTGTGGAGTGCAATGGTGATTGCATCATCTGTGGATCTGTTTGGGCGGTATGCAAATTGGAGTGGGTCTAGGGTTTCTGGGATGATGGTGTTGATGTGAGCCATGACCAGCCTTTCAAGGCACTTCATGGTTACAAACGTGAGTGCTACGGGTCGGTAGTCGTTTAGGCAGGTTACCTTAGTGTTCTTGGGCACAGGGTCTATGGTGGTCTGATTAAAACATGTTGGTATTACAGACTCCGACAGGGAGAGGTTGAAAATGTCCGTGAAGACACTTGCCAGTCGGTCAGCGCATGCTCGCAGCACACGTCCTGGTAATCCGTCTGGCCCTGCGGCCATGTGAATATTGACCTGTTTAACTACTTAGGGAGCATAGGGGACGGTTTTGGAGAGTCTGGCGTGCCCAAAGTAAAAGGCCTGCCACTCAGGCCCAGAAATGAGGATATGCACATAATTAGTACTATTGGATAGGACACACTCTGAAGTTTCTAAGAGTGTTAAAATATTGTCTGTGAGTATAACAGAACTGATATAGCAGGCGAAAACCCGAGGAATTTCTGTCCTGGAAAAAGTGTTTTTGACACATTGCCTCATTTTGAACCCCTCCCTATTGAAAACAGCTATATATGGGAGTAAGATTGCAGTACCTATTGCTTCCACTGGATGTCAACAGTCTGATGAAACCAAGATTGAACTCTTTGGGCTGAATGCCAAGCGTCACGTCTGGAGGAAATCTGGCACCATCCTTACGGTGAAGCATGGTGGTGGCAGTATGATGCTGTGGGGATGATTTTTAGCGGCAGGCACTGGGACACTAGTTAGGATCGAGGGAAAGATGAATGGAGCAAAGTACAGAGAGATCCTTGATGAAAACCTGCTCCAGAGTGCTCAGGACCACAGACTGGGGCGAAGGTTCACCTTCCAACAGAACAACAACCCTACAGTAAGCACACAACCAAGGAGTGGCTTTCAGTTTTTTTGTAGATTGATGAGGGAAAAAAACGATTTAATTATTTTTAGAATAAGGCTATAACGTAACAAAATATGGAAAGAGTTAAGGGGTCTGAATACTTTCCGAATACACTGTAGACCCATGGCTTTTAAATTATGAAGGGTTTTCTAGTTTTCTAAACATTTATATTTTACCAAGAAGCGACTGGGTGTGGCTAGCCAACAACTGGGGCGGGGCCCACAGCCTATACATAGCACCTTGTGGGTCACAAAGTATCTAAATGTGTGAAACAGTACATTTTATATCTTTAGTGTGTTACATCCTATCACTGAATAGAATGTGGGTAAATATTTTGGAACACCATAGCGTTTTTTGGAAATATCTTCACCAACTGTGAGAAAAAAACTGAAAAAATGCCAAGTAAACGCCTACAAAAACCTGCAGCTGAAAGGAGCCAGGTACAACAAATCACTACAAAGAGGATGTAGATAGAGCACCCACTGTATACTTTAATCAATGTGGAAGAGCTATAACCACCCACAGAGGGGTTTGGCTGGGAGACAGTTTGCCATTAGCGATGGACAGATATTTATCAGCCTGGTGATGGATGGAGGGGTCAGGATGAAGAGATGGATGGATGTGTTAGAGAGAGAGAGAGAGAGAGAGAGAGAGAGAGAGAGAGAGAGAGAGAGAGAGAGAGAGAGAGAGAGAGAGAGAAAGATGACGTTAAGAGAGTTTTAACAGGAAGCCTCAGCTACTGATGTGGTAGGTAAGACACACACAAGCACGTATACACACAAACACGGGCACACACAAACGCACACTCCAGCTGCCGTAGGTGTTAAGTTTGACACAGCGGAAGTGTTATTGATGTGTTGAAGGGCGGATGCGAGATGCTTTCTGTAGCGCTTCGCTAAACTGTTAGCCTGTTTGCTGATTTTCACAGCGTTTGGCTTGACAGTGTACTATTCAATTAGTCTAATGAAGGTTGGCTAACACACAAACACGCGCTTTGTTCGATGGCACACACACACCCATTACGCATCATCACGCCGTGTCAAATTAAAAGCCATTTGATAAGAGCATCTGAGGGTTTAATTATTGTAATGATCTCATTGCACAACAATCAGCTTTTCATCGTCCGACGTTGCCGTCGGAGACATATTATTATTAAAAGCCCCAGCTCTCTGATGAGTCTGTTTGCTTTCTTTATCTCTTTATTTTTCTCCTCTTTGCACACTCTGTTCTCTGCTTTATATCTCTGATTAATAAAACACAATGCAAAATCAAAGCGTAACATTTTGAAATGTATTTATAAAAAATTCTTTGAGTTCTAAGAAAAGCATTTTTGACATCATAAACTGTAGTGAGATGAAGAAGAAAGTCTCTAGATTTCATATCATGTGACAGAAATACTTACAGGCTTGTCAGAACAAAGTCAACCTCATTTTAAATAATCTTACCTGGCTCAACAAAAGCCTGATCACAGACAAGTTAGTCATATAACCTTTCAGACTTTTTAGGGGAGACTGTAAAACTTTAAAGGGATGGTGCAAGATTTTGTCAGTTAAGCCCTTTTTCTACTTACCCAAAGGCAGATGAATATTATGTGTATGTCTCTGCGTCTAGGTATTAGCTCTGGCCTCAGACATGAGTCTTGAGACACAAACATTTTCCCTAGAGATCTCAGCAGCTTTTGTGAACAGGTGTTTTGGCCTGTGTTCCAGATAAGGAGTTTGGCTTGTAATTGTAGGCCTGGAGCAGGGAGACCACCCACACACACACACACACACCCCCACACCCCCACACCCCCACACCCCACACACACACACACACACACACACACACACACACACACACACACACACACACACACACACACACACACACACACACACACACACACACACACACACACACACACACACACACACTGAGGGTCAGGACTGGGTAGCCTATCATTTTACAGCATGTTACAATCAGTAGTGGTGCGTGGGTAAAATCACTGAGGAAGCTAAGCCAGTAAAAATGCTACGGCGGCAACATGTTATACACTTTTGGTCCAGACAGCATCCGATATATGGGTACACATACTGAGATTGAGGGGCGATGTGTCCATTGACTGAAAATTATGAAGACAGAGAGAGACGAAAGATACATTATTTTGTAATTCAATTTTTTTTATTGTTCAAATATTTGCAACTATGAAAACACAACACTGGTTATAATAGGTAACCTGTTGATGATATAAGATGTTCTTCTATTAAGGGCCGGAGGGCTATCTGGTCCAATGCAGATATTTCTACATGTTCTAGTCAATTGTGTCCGCAGCCATAAAGGTCTCCTGAGATTCCAGTTATTCCCCAGTAATCTGATTGGTGCTAATAGATACATGAGATTATAAGACTATCTTGAATGGACTTAATATACCATCTGAGATATAGGGATGCCCATGACACAGTACTTAATGGCCCTATCTCAATTCATCCTCAATTCCTAACATCCTATGTACTCACCTCCTTCTCAACCGTATAGGAGAAGAAGATCCAAGGTCCTTCCCCTCAGACCTTCTCCACAAATATGTTTTGAGGAGGCGATGAGAGAGGATGTGGAGGAATTAAGGCTTTCCTGAATTGAGAAAGAGACAAAGTAACAGCATGGAACAGATAATCAATCTCACCCAGCTTTGTAGTGGTAAAAGAATAGGTGGGTAAACTCTGATAGCCGGTCGCAGTGAAAAAAAGGTTATGCTCCCTATACTTTCAATGCATTTTTCTGCAAAAAACTGTTGCAAGAACAAAAAAAGTGGGTAAACCACAGTACTGATCTCACCTTGAACTGCTGTTAATATGATTCACACTTCATTGCTTTTACATTGGTAAACACTTCAAGTGTTGTTCACGGTGCAAAACTTCGAAATGAAAGCGCATGATTCTGAAGTGTATTTAGACCATCTTTATTCATCACTTACTGACAGCAACATGCTCCACCTCGGGCATAACACTGTATGTGTGTGCACGTGTGTGTGTGTGTGTGTGTGTGTTCAACACACTCAAAACTCTCCTCAGCAACTAACTGCCAATTTTCGACATAATAACACCCAGAAAAGGCCAAACACACCTTTCAAAGATATCAATAACAGCCTTTCTACATTTCCAGTCCAGACCGATTGAAGCCGAATGGAAGAACTTGCCTGTAATGTTTGTCTATTCCCGCCCTCTTGCCTTCTCGCTTTCTCCAAAAAACTACTCATATTTAGAACTTTAAATCATAAACCCAAGTTATTCTTCTAATATGTATTCTTCTTCTGGCCTTCCAATACCTTTTTGAAGATCTGAACAGCACTTTAAACAAAGTGCAGGCTCTATCATCAGAAAGGTCTTTTGTAGCTTAAACTGCTATACAACCAAGTAAACCTGAGCATTCTATTGATCTCTTCTGTATTCGCATATCCACCTTGAAAAAGTTACTGAACTTCACAATGTCAATTGAGTCCATGAGCATCAGTGAACTGAACCTCAGTACAATAAACAAGTCATTGAATCCATAATCAGCTCTAGCTGCAAAAGTCCAATTGAAGAAAAACAATTACAAGGAGCTATAGATCTAGACACTCTCCTGACCCTTGTTGATGACTGTAAATACCACCACCACCCCTCACGATCTGCACCCTTTGACCCCGGCTCCATATTGAGCCATGTAGCCTGGAGGAGGGAAATTGCCTGGGATTACAGGTATCAAGTAACAAACAAAACCCTCCAGAAATACGCTAAACAAATAGTCCTCCAATAATCCTCCAGTAAACAAATAGTCTGCTCCATAAGAGTACCCCTATAGGGCGGGACAATAAAGACCTTAAAATATGAAAGATACATTTTCATTCCCACGACTGGGAGGCACAATCACAGTAGAGAGAGATGGATTGTTAAGGGACTCTTTACTGTCTGAACGGAGGGGAAAATAAAGAGAGGGAGGAGTTATTGCCATTGATTCAGTGGAGGCAGAGGTGGAAGAGTAGCGTGGAGGGGGTGGTCGTGGGAGTTCATTTTTATTTGGAGACTCGGAGGTAGGACATCGATCCCACTGCTGACACCCGTAATGAGACCGCTGCCACCCACTCTGTCCCCTGATGGGTCTATCTCCAGCACTCCTTGGCATCCCGCCCAGTTTACGGTCTGTCTGGGACTGTCTGCCAGCACTGTGGCACAAAATGACACCAAGAGAGAGTAATCATACTGTATCAGGGGTTGACAACAGGTGGCCCACTGGACAAAACCGTGCCGCAAGTGATTAAACCCCCCAAAAGTTTTTTGTAAAATAATAAACGTCCTCTCACTGTCAACTGCACATTTTTTCAGGAAACTTAACAAGTGTAAATATTTGTTGTATGAACATAACAAGATTCAACAACTGAGACATAAACTGAACAAGTTCCACAGACATGTGACTAACAGAAATTGAACAATGTGTCCCTGAACAAAGGGGGGGTCAAAATCAAAAGTAAGTCAGTATCTGGTGTGGCCACCAGCTACATTAAGTACTGCAGTGCATCTCCTCCTCATGGACTGCACCAGATTTGCCAGTTCTTGCTGTGAGATGTTACCCCACTCTTCCACCAAGGCACCTGCAAGTTCCCAGACATTTCTGGGGGGAATGGCCCTAGCCCTCACCCTCCGATCCAACAGGTCCCAGACGTGCTCAATGGGATTGAGATCAGGGCACTTCGCTGGCCATGGTAGAACACTGACATGCCTGTCTTGCAGGAAATCACACACAGAACGAGCAGTATGGCTGGTGGCATAGTCATGCTGGAGGGTCATGTCAGGATGAGCCTGTAGGAAGGGTACCACATGAGGGAGGAGGATGTCTTCCCTGTAACGCACAGCGTTGAGATTGCTTGCAATGACAACAATCTCAGTCCGATGATGCTGTGACACACCGCCCCAGACCATGATGGACCCTCCACCTCCAAATCAATCCCGCTCCAGAGTACAGGCCTCGGTGTAATGCTCATTTCTTCGACGATAAACGCAAATCCGACCATCACCCCTGGTGAGACAAAACTGCGACTCGTCAGTGAAGAGCACTTTTTGCCAGTCCTGTATGGTCCAGTGATGATGAGTTTGTGCCCATAGGCGACGTTGTTACAGGTGATGTCTGGTGAGGACCTTCTTTACAACAGGCCTACAGGCCCTCAGTACAGCCTCTCTCAGCCTATTGCAGACAGTCTGAGCACTGATGGAGATTGTGCATTCCTGGTGTAACTCAGGCAGTTGTTGTTGCCATTCTGTACCTGTCCCGCAGGTGTGATGTTCGGATGTAGCGATCCTGTGCAGGTGTTGTTCCACGTGGTCTGCCACACGTGGTCTGCCACTGCAAGGACGATCAGCTGTCCATCCTGTCTCCCTGTAGCGTTGTCTTATGTGTCTCACAGCACGGACATTGCCATTTTTTGCGCTGGCCACATCTGCAGTCCTCATGCCTCCTCGCAGCATGCCTAAGGCACGTTCACGCAGATAAGCAGGGACCCTGGGCATCTTTCCTTTGGTGTTTTTTAGTCAGTAGAAAGGCCTCTTTAGTGTCCTAAATATTCAGAACCGTGACCTTATTTGCCTACCGTCTGTAAGCTGTTAGTGTCTAAACGACCGTTCCATGTTCGTTCATTGTTGGGAAACAGCATGGGAAACAGTGTTTAAACCCTTTACAATGAAGATCTGTGAAGTTATTTGGATTTTTACTAATTATCTTTGAAAGACAGGGTCCTGAAAAAGGGACATTTCTTTTTTTGCTGAGTTTATATATACAGTACCAGTCAAAAGTTGACACACCTACTCATTCCAGGGTTTTTCTTTACTTTACTATTTTCTACATTGTAGAATAATAGTGAAGACATCAAAACTATGAAATAACACATATGAAATCATGTAATAAACAAAAATGTCTTAACCTCTACGCGATGGGTGTTGCTAAACCGGGATGGTTGTTGCTAACGTGCGCAAATGTGACTAGAATGACTTTATATACAACAGCCAACTTTTCGGGACATAGACCTCTCTTATATGGTCAGAATGCTTAAATTCTTGTTAATCTAACTGCAGTGTGCAATTAAAAGTAGCTTTCACAGTGAAAAAATAACATCCTATTTTTTGAAGAGAGTGCAAAAAAACAAAACACTTATCATGGCAACTGGTTGGATACATTCACATCTGAAGGTAAATAATGTACTTACATTCAGTAATCTTGCTCCGATTTGTCATCCTGAGGGTCCCAGAGATAAAATGTAGGATGGTTTTGTTTGATAAAATGAAGTTTTATGTTCAAAAGTATGAACTGGGGTCTACAGTTCTCGCCCGGCCTTCTAGATGTGTGAAAGTGTATAAGCTAATGATCCATCATGTATGACATTCCTGGGAGTGTGTAAACTTTTATTTTTTATTACCATAGCATTTTTGTATGTTCGTTATAGTTATGTACTTGAAATGTATCAATTGACCAATTTGGCACATTTGGGCAAACTCCTTGCAGACTTGATACAAAATATTGTGCAGTAATTCACTGGAACGGTCTGAAACTTTGAACTTCTTTTGTATTTCAAAGCTGAACATGTTTTCTACAAGTTTTTAGGTTTGTATTATCTTCTATCATATTTAATTCTCCTACATTAATTTCACATTTCCACAATCTCAAAGTGTTTCCTTTTAAATGGTATCAAGAATATGCATATCCTTGCTGAAGGTCCTGAGCTACTGGCAGTTCGATTTGATCCTTAAGAGGTTTTAAACAAATTAAAATATATTTTATGTTTTAGATTCTTCAAAGTAGCCACCGTTTTCCTTGATGTTAGCTTTGCACACTCTTGGCATTCTCAAAACCAGCTTCATGAGGTGGTCACCTGGAATGCATTTCAATTAACAGGTGTGCCTTGTTAAAAGTTAATTTGTGGAATTTCTTTCCTTCTTAATGCGTTTGAGCCAATCCGTTGTGTTGTGACAAGGTAGGGGTGGTATACAGAAGATAGCACTATTTGACTTGTGGCAATCTGTCCTTTGATCTAATGAGTACAAATGTGAGATTTTTGGTTCCAACCGCCATGTCTTTGTGAGACACAGTGGGTGATGATTTCCGCATGTGTGGTTCCCACCATGAAGCATGGAGGAGGAGGTGTGTTGGTGTGGGGGTGCTTTGCTGGTGACACTGTTTGTGACTGATTTAGAATTCAAGGCCCGCTTAACCAGCATGTCTACCACAGCATTCTGCAGCAATACGCCATCCAATCTGGTTTCGCTTAGAGGGCCTATCATTTGTTTTTCAACGGGACAATTACCTAAAGCACACCTCCAGGCTTGCAAGCCTCCTCATTTTTCCTCCAAACATAACGATGGTCATTATGGCCAAACAGTTCTATTTTTGTTTCATCAGACCAGAGGACATTTCTCTCCAAAAAGTACGATCTTTGTCCCAATGTGCAGTTGCAAACCCTAGTCTGGCTTTTTTATGGCGGTTTTAGAGCAGTGGCCTCTTCCTTGCTTCCTTCCTTGTCTTTCAGGTTATGTCGATATAGGACTTGTTTTACTGTGGATATAGATAATTTTGTACCTGTTTCCTCCAGCATCTTCACAAGGTCCTTTGCTGTTGTTCTGGGATTAATTTGAACTTTTCGCACCAAAGTACGTTCATCTCTAGGAGACAGAATGCGTCTCCTTCCTGAGCGGTATGATGGCTGCGTGGTCCCATGGTTTTTTCCCATGGTCCCGGGGGTGTTTATACTTGCGTACTATTGTTTGTACAGATGAACGTGGTACCTTCAGGCATTTGGAAATTGCTCCCAAGGATGATCCAGATTTGTGGAGGTCTACACATTTTCTTCTGAGGTCTTGGCTGATTTCTTTAGATTTTCCTATGATGTCAATCAATGAGGCACTGAGTTTGAAAGTAGGCCTTGAAATACATCCACAGGTACACCTCCAATTGACTCAAATAATGTCAATTAGCCTATCAGAAGCTTCTAAAGCCATGACATCATTTTCTGGAATTTTCCAAGCTTTTTAAAGGCACAGTCAACTTAGTGTATGTTATCTTCTGACCCACTGGAATTGTGATGAAGTGAATTATAAGTGAAATAATCTGTAAACAATTGTTGTAAAAATGACTTGTCATGCACAAAGTAGATGTCCTTACCGACTTGCCAAAACTATCGTTTGTTTACAAGAAATTTGTGGAGTGGTTGAAAAACTAGTTTTAATGATTTCAACCTAAGTGTATGTAAACTTCCGACTTCAACTGTATATATGGAGTTTTTAATAAAATTAATACTAATATCACCAGGAATACATCAAGAAAATAATGTCTATATATAAAATCTGTTCCCAAGTATTCCTATAAATAAAAATAGAGACATATATGATCATGTCTCAGTGTAAACAGGGTATGAAATTATTATTTTCAAATATTTTGGGGGATTATTTGAGATCAATTTGCAGTTTAAAAATTATTATAATCTATTATAATTTTTAAAAATGCCCTCGGCTGAATTTTGTTGCCTACACTCTAGATTTTCCAAGTTTACAGTTTGTTAATGTAATTGTTGACCAATACATTTTTGGGAAACTGTGGGAAAATAAAACAGAACATCATTGATCACATCACCCAACTCATTTGCAACACTTTGAATAATTTTCTTCTCTTTGTACATTGATAGGCGATCTTAGAAACGTTTAACTCAGATTGTGTCTGTTTGGAGCACAAAGGTTCAAGTCTTTTAAATATATATAGCTTTGCACACTGCACGGTATAAGCTTCTGCAAAGCAAATGGAACAAAAACAATTGGAGCCTAAACAAACATCGGGAAAAATCACTCTACAGCTCACCTCTGTTCTTCCACGTCGAGCATTTCATAACTAGAAACAAACCAATTTTTGCCAGCCATTCATAAATCACAACTTAGAAAAGGCTTGAACAACAAAATACAGAGTCAGCATTTTCATAAACACCTATCTGAAATTCAATGTAAAGCAAGAGTACATTCCTCTGCTGGATTTTTGAAGCTTCATGTTGCTGCCTCTCCTCTTGAGAAGCTTCCAGTAAGCCTCTACGTGGTTGGTCTAATGTGACTTCCTGTTACGTTAAGATTGCTTGTGTCAGACCCGTCTAATGTGTGCAGTGGACGAGATGATTCATAATGTCATAAAGGACCACATTCAGCAATTACTCCACTATAAGCCAGCAGATAAGAGAGGGGGAGGAAGGAAAGGAGGGACAGATGGATGGAGGGAAGGAGAAAGTGAGGGTGGTGTAAATTTATCCTACAAAGTGTCATGAGGGTTTACATAAAGCGTTTAATTCATTTTGAAAGAGGCATCGCATCTATTCGCGATGGACTAAACACATCCCTCCAACAGTCTCGGAAAAACTTCAGAACAACTTGACACTGTATATGTTGAGGTCAAACGAGTCTTTAGATGGTTATCACTACCAGGTTGTCATTGCCAGGGTCATTCAAAGGTCAAGAGATGTCATTGAAGATAATTCATTGTTTAATTCTGCTCATCTTTGAATACCTAATGTGTCAGTGTGTGTGTGTGTTTGCTTTCATGAAGTCAGTTCCATTTGATAGGACTTGTTTGATGTGGCTCGTCTTGCTTTTTCTTTCTCGTAAGGAGAATACAGATACCTTCTTGCATTATGTCTAGTCTTTTTGATACGTTTATTAAATGTTTGGTATAAGTACGTAATTTTTATTTTACTTTTTACCACTAATCTTTGAATGATCCTTATGCAACAATTTATGTCATACTTAAATGATGGTGATGTGTAGATTAGTTGTGCCTTCTGTGAGTGAATGCCCATTAATAGATAATCTCTGTGACCCGTTCTACCTTTCGTAATATGAAAACATCTTACTTTTTATTGCTTATGCAGTGGAGTTACACACGACTATTTTCATAGATTATCATCATGCCTCAGTTGTTTCTGAAGATATTGGAGATGGTGAAGTGGATATGAAGCAATGCTTGACTTAACAATTTTTATTATATATTTTGTGAAAGAAAAAAACTGCCTGCCTGGCGGCTGATTATGTCCTTTATACAAGCAATACATCTATGAGAGACAATTCCATTTTCAGGCTGGTAATAAATGTCACAGAAGATAACAAACAGCTGACAGAGAATTACAATTTGTTTTCCCTCCTTGGTGTGTGTGTGTGTGTGTTTATTTGCTTTCATGAAGTCAGTTCCATTGCAGACATTGTCTTCATATAAAAACATTAATGGAGGGGAGACTCCTTGATATTTGAAAACCAATTAACTCTGAAAATAAATGATGTGTATATAATTCCACACTTATAGTGGTGATACCATATCCTTCAATCTGTTCCACATGTGTTCAAATGGAGACAAACCTCAGACAAACTGGTAGAAAAAGGGCAGATTTATTTAAAGCACTTCGTCCCCTACATAGAAAAATATGATTGATTTGAGTCGACAATAATAAATAGAGTGCCTGACTATCCTCAGGCCCCATTGGTAACGTACAGCAGTACAATCAATATCCAGTTACACAATACAGCAAAGGCACTAGCATTTACTGCAATCAGAACAGTCGACAGGGGTTGTGCGAGGCATGGAAGGTGGCAGGGGAGGTGGTGTCTGGATCCATCCCTTGGTAGCCAATTCAATGGCAGCTCTGTATGTACCTAACCCAAAGTAGCAATGTAGGGTATGTGCCCAGCCCATAGTGGCATTATATGTAACCGTTCAGTCATTACAAAGTCATCACAGTAGAAAATAGCCTTGAACACTTGTGCCTTTTCTTGTGACTGTAGGCGTATTATCTTGTGACTGTAGGCCTATTATTTGGTATTTGGAGTGGTAGGTTCATTGGGGTTGAAAGGTTGATTTGTTACTGCCCGGTTGGATTATGTGTAGTGTTCAAAACAGTAGTAGTAGCATATAGAGATTTAGGAAGGAGTTGGGATTAAAGAAAGAAGGGATGGTTTGTGAGAACTGGATCGGGATTCGGGATGGTGTACGAAAAAACAAGGAATGGGTAAATAGAAAAAGGAATGAAGTTTTAAAAGAAAGGGGAAATGTTCATCTTAAAAGGAGAAAGGTTTGTTTGGTAGATGACAAGGTTTGTTACAGTAGATGGCACATAACAGTGTATCACTCATCTAGACATGGCACTATAAATGCTCCAATTGCTCATGAAATTTCAGTAGTGATTTTTAACAATTCAACAATTTTTGTTGCTATTTAACAAAAAAAATTGTCTGTTTGCGGTTGTCCCAATCAGTAGTGACTTGTATTTTTGGCTGAATTTGGGCTCATATTCGGCTTAAAGGGGATAAATATATGCACAAAGAAAAATATATATATATTAATATTAACACATATATAGTATCAGTCAAAGGTTTGGACACCTACTCATTCAAGGGTTTTTCTTTATTTTTACTATTTTCTACATTGTAGAATAATAGTGAAGACATCAAAACTATGAAATAAAACATATGGAATCATGTAGTAACCAAAAAAAGTGTTAAAGAAATCAGAATATATTGTATATTTGAGATTTTTCAAATAGCCACCCTTTGCCTTGATGACAGCTTTGTACACTCTTGGCATTCTCTCAACCAGCTTCATGAGGTAGTCACCTGGAATGCATTTTAATTAACAGGTGTGCCTTCTTATGTTCATTTGTGGAATTTCTTTCCTTCTTAATGTGTTTGAGCCAATCAGTTGTGTTGTGACAAGGTGGTGGGAGGGGTTGGGGGGGTCTTTGTGGGAGGCGGTGTGGGTGAACGAATGATCTCCACATGTGTATTTCCCACCTTAAAGCATGGAGGAAGAGGTGTTATGATGTGGGGGTGCTTTGCTGGTGACACGGTTTGTGATTTATTTAGAATTCAAGGCACACTCGGACCACAGAGTGAAGGAAAAGCAGCCATCAAGTGCTCAGTATATCTGGGAATTCCTTCAAGACTGTTGGAAAAGCATTCCAGGTGAAGCTGCTTGAGAGAATGCCAAGAGTGCAAAGCTGTCATCAAGGCAAATGGTGGCTATTTGAAGAATCCAAAATATAAATATTTTGATTTGTTTAACACTTTTTGGGTTACGACATGATTCCATATGTGTTATTTTATAGTTTATGTCTTCACTATTATTCTACAATGTAGAAAATAGTAAAAATTAAGAAAAACCCTTGAATGAGTAGGTGTTCTAAAACTTTGACTGGTAGTGTATATATGCCATATTTGTTTGTTATTAATTGATAAGCATTTACATTGAGAAAAATACTGATATCATTAAATATCTTATTAAATATAATGTAAAATTATAAGGCTTAAACGTTTCTCCAGTTCGATTGGTCACTCTGAACGTGATTCCAACTCGTCCCCTTGAAGAGACCAGGGAAGATGCAACTTCCTTTTCTTTCAGTTCTGTATTTCCCACAATTCCTGTCTTTGAGTTCCAGGTCCAGATATCCCATGTGGACGGATTAGTTTGAAATGTATTTTCCTCAGAAAAGGCCCTGATTGTCAAAACAAATCATGATAATGGTCACTTACTCCCAGACTTACAGCAATCAACCACTCATCCCTTTCAGAGGAACTTCTTCCCAGTGAGCCCAATATCTTGTGACAACTGTCATGTCTGTTCTGTTTGGTTCTTTGTTTTTATTCCAGGTTGGGTCATAACCCATTATAGCATAGTTGGGTGGATCATCCCAGCCCAAACCACCCCAGAAAGTTTAGCTAACACATCTCCAGACTGTTCTACAAGACTTTAAAGCTATTCAAGCTTAGTAGTGATATTTGCTGATCGTTGCCAATATTCCCAAACCCCTTTAGACTTGCCAGGGAGCAGCATGGGGGGCCAGTGTGGCCGTTGGGGCCCTAGGTATGGAACCCAGTGGCCCTTGGGAATCCTGGTTTAGATGTTCCTCTGAGCAGTAAGGTACTTGAGGGCGGCTGCGCCGTACTTCCGGGACAGGTCTTGGTGAAACTCTTCTTTTAGGGTCTGTAGGCAGTAGCGGTAGCCTGGGCTGGAGCGAAACTTGGAGATGTCGAAGCTGGGTGCGTGTGGCATGTGGATCATGAACGCGTTGGGCAGAACCATCAGGTCGTACTCCTGGGGAGTGGGAAATGGGGGAAAAAATGTATTGTTTTATTTGCTTATTGGACATGGTCCGTGTACAAGAGGCACCACATTTTAGCATTTTAGCTACGTAGCTAATTTTCTTCTGCAGTCCAAGCTGTGACTGAAATAATTTAGACTTGAGAAACAATTCACGAACGTTGCTATGAGGTGCTGAACACTGAAAGGTCACAGCTTGACTTTGATTTATGGGCCTTTACAATAGCCATTATTCCTGACTTAGCGAAAGCATTAAACCTAATATCAGAGGTCTACTGCGAATCACATCTATACTAATCATTAGCATAACCTTAACTGAATTCCAAAGATGAGTTGAGGTTTTGAATTAAACTAAATTAAAATGAGTTATTATGTGCAGATTATTTGGGAGTAGAGTCTGAGGATAAAATGTGAACAACAACTTTAACAACCATTTTTCTTCTCAACAAGCCATAAACAGATAAGTGTATCCAGACTTTAACTACATCTCTTTGTCTGCCCGTCTTGTCTGCTATGGTTGTTTGGTCTACCTAGTGTGCGCAAATGTATTGTGGTGTGATAATGTGTCCTGGAGGAAAATAAATATATTATATTCTAACACCCCACCACTATCCTCCATACTGTACCTGTGCATCTAGCTCCATGATATGGGAGACCTTGTTCCAGCCAAATCCCACGAAGCGCTGGTCGTACTCAGGACAGTCCCGCTTCACCACCACATAGGGCTCAAAGTCCGCCTCCCACTCCACCTTATAGGGCGTGGTGGCAGTCCGCCACTTGGCGTAGTTGGTAGGAGCATGGCCCTTGGTCCAGACGTGATACCTGGGAAGGAAAGGAGAAAGAGTCGTGTACAGGTGTGTTAATAATAGTTTTGAACTAGATTGACTTTTTACACATTTTGTTACGTTATAGCCTTACTGTAAAATAGATTAAATAAAAATAAAAATCTACACACAATACCCCATAACGACAAAGCAAAAACAGGTTTGGAGAATTTCTGGTATTCAGGCCAAATAGTTCAATCTTGGTTAGTCTGAGAGTCCTTTAGGTGCCTTTAGGCAAACTCCAAGCGGGCTGTCATGTGCCTTTTACTGAGGAGTGGCTTCGGTCTGGCCACTCTGCCATAAATGAAGGAAAAGCAGCCAACTAGTACTCAGAATAGGTGGGAACTCCTTCAACGCTGTTGGAAAATAACTCCAGAGGAAGCTGGTTGAGAGAATGCCAAGAGGGTTCAAATCTGACATCAAGGCAAAAGGGTGGCCACATTGAAGAATCTCAAATATTATATTTTGATTTGTTTAACACTTTTTTGGTTAATACATGATCCCATATGTGTTACTTCATAGTTTTGATGTCTTCATAATTATTCTACAATGTAGAAAATAGTAACAATAAAGAAAAACCCTTGAATGAGTAGGTGTCCAAACTTTTGACTGGTACTGCATATATTATCAAATGACTTCAACGTATCAATGTAATCAATGTACTAAATATAGCATCAAAATCAGGATGGATGCTAGAAGTTATGTCATCTATTTCAGAAGGGCCAATCAAACCTCATGATCAACAAGCCAGATTGAACAATGGGGTGAGCTGTTAATGCTGGTTTACCTGAAGGTGTAGAGGGTCCCCATGTCCAGCATGGTGAGCAGCTCAGCTTTGGATTTGGGAAAGGAGAGGCGGTAGCGCAGCGTCTCAAAGGCTGGTACAACCAGAGCTTTCTTAGTGTGGGCCATGTCTAACTGGACCACTGACTTTCTGCGGGGATAAGATAAAGAAACCATTAATTTACAACCAAAACTGTACATCAGCTAGAGCCACAGCTGCCACTAGTTGGTTGGAATGCATTGCTGGTAACACCTTAGCTGTGAGTTCGACTCCCACATGGGCCATATATGGGGTAAGGTAAGGTAGTTGTTGTGAATTTGTTAGATTACTTGTTAGATACTACTGCATGGTTGGAACTAGAAGCACAAGCATTTCGCTACACTCGCATTAACATCTGCTAACCATGTGTATGTGACAAATACAATTTGATTTGATTTGATTTGAACATCATACATACAGTTGAAGTCGGAAGTTTACATACACCTTAGCCAAATACATTTAAACTCAGTTTTACACAATTCCTGACATTTAATCCTAGTAAAAATTCCCAGTCTTAGGTCAGTTAGGATCACCACTTTATTTTAAGAATGTGAAATGTCAGAATAATAGTAGAGAGAATGATTTATTTCAGCTTTTATTTATTTCATCACATTCCCAGTGGGTCAGAAGTTTACATACACTCAATTAGTATTTGGTAGCATTGCCTTTAAATTGTTTAACTTGGGTCAAATTCCACAATCTTCCTACAATAAGTTGGGTGAATTTTGGCCCATTCCTCCTGACAGAGCTGGTGTAACTGAGTCAGGTTTGGAGGATTCCTTGCTCGCACACGCTTTTTCAGTTCTGCCCACAAAGTTTCTATAGGATTGAGGTCAGGGCTTTGTGATGGCCACTCCAATACCTTGACTTTGTTATCTTTAAGCCATTTTGCCACAACTTTGGAAGTATGCTTGGGGTCATTGTCCATTTGGAAGACCCATTTGCGACCAAGCTTTAACTTCCTGACTGATGTCTTGAGATGTTGCTTCAATATATCCACATCATTTTCCTGCCTCATGATGCCATCTATTTTGTGAAGTGCACCAGTCCCTCTTGCAGCAAAGCACCCCCACAACATGATGCTGCCACTCCCGTGCTTCACAGTTGGGATGGTGTTTTTCGGCTTGCAAGCCTCCCCCTTTTTCCTCCAAACATAACGATGGTTATTATAGCCAAACAGTTTCATCAGACCAGAGGCCATATCTCCAAAAAGAACGATCTTGCAAACCGTAGTCTGGCTTTTTTATGGCAGTTTTGGAGCAGTGGCTTCTTCCTTGCTGAGTGGCCTTTCAGGTTATGTCGATATAGGACTCGTTTTACTGTGGATATAGATACTTTTGTACCTGATTCCTCCAGCATCTTCACAAGGTCCTTTGCTGTTGATCTGAGATTGATTTGCACTTTTCGCACCAAAGTACGTTCATCTCTAGGAGACATCTCCTTCCTGAGCGGTATGACAGCTGCGTGGTCCCATGGTGTTTATACTTGCGTACTATTGTTTGTAGAGATGAACGTGGTACCTTCAGACATTTGGAAATTGCTCCCAAGGATGTCTTGGCTGATTTATTTTGATTTTCCCATGATGTCAAGCAAAGAGGCACTGAGTTTGAAGGTAGGTCTTAAAATACATCCATAGGTAGACATCAAATTGCCTATTTAGCCTATCAGAAGCTTATAAAGCCATTACGTCATTTTCTGAAATTTTCCAAGCTGTTTTTTATATTTCTTATTTATTTCACCTTTATTTAACCAGGTAGGCAAGTTGAGAACAAGTTCTCATTTACAACTGCGACCTGGCCAAAATAAAGCAAAGCAGTTCAACACATACAACAACACAGAGTTACACATGGAGTAAAGCAAACATACAGTCAATAATACAGTAGAAAAACAAATCTATATACAATGTGTGCAAATGAGATAAGGTAAGGAAGGTAAGGCAATAAAATAGGCCATGGTGGCAAAGTAATTACAATATAGCATTTAAACACTGGAATGGTAGATGTGCAGTAGATGAATGTGCAATGTAGAAAAACTGGGGTGCAAAGGAGCAAGAAAAATAAATAAATACGGTAGGGGAAGAGGTAGTTGGTTGGGCTATTTAAAGATGGGCTATATACAGGTGCAGGAGTCTGTGAGCTGCTCTGACAGCTGGTGCTTAAAGTTGGTGAGGAAGATAAGTGTTTCCAGTTTCAGAGATTTTTGTAGTTCGTTTAAAGGCACAGTCAACTTTGTGTATCTACACTTCTGACCCACTGGAATTGTGATACAGTGATTATAAGTGAAATAATCTGTCTGTAAACAATTGTTGGAAAAAGTACTTATGTCATGCACAAAGTACATGTCCTAACCGACTTGCCAAAACTATAGTTTGTTAACAAGAAATTTGTGGAGTGGTTGAAAAATGAGTTTTAATGACTCCAACCTAAGTGTATGTAACCTTTCGACTTTGACTGTATGTTGTCTGTAAATTGCTTTGGATTAAAATGGCTGCTAAATGACTATATAAAAAAAATGTCAGCCAGTGTTCTGTCAATGTTTATGATGGAACATCTTCAATGAAAAACTACAACTCACCTGAGGTAATCATAGAGGCCGTACATGGGCAGGAAGTCCACGTCTGCCAGGAACACATAGGGTGTGTTGGCGTTCCTCAGGGCCACATTTCTCACCAGGTTGACGGGGTAGAACTGGCCCTCCTTGTAAACGATATGGTAGCCCACGTTCTTACGGTTCTTCAGCACCTCGGAGGCCTGGGCGTAACGCAGAAACTGTTGGGCCTCAGCATCTGACATGTACAGGGCCAGGCTGATAGGTCCTTCCCAGTGCTTACATATGGCCTCCAGCATCTGTAACCTGAGATAAATAGAGATGTCATAAAATAGAGTATTAGAGATACAGAGATGTAAAGTACATAATGATAATAAAAGCAGTGGTGGAAGTGGGGAAGAGGTAGAGAAAAAAGCAAAATACAAATCATATTTGTAGTGTTGCACTCCTCATTAGCCATATCGTAATGATGAATTCAAGCTCACATCCCCAACAACTAGTAAACCAAAGGCCAGTAGGGTCAGAGCTATAAGGTGAGTTTTTACCTGTCCATGGAGAGTTGTGCGACCAGCGTGACGTCCGTGTCGTCCCCGGCGGGCGTGTACTCGTACTGCAGAAAGTAGAGGTGTACGCGGTGCACTGTGATTCGCTCCCGCCGAAAGTCATAACACTGGTCGTCTTCATCCAGCTCCTCCAGAGCTCCTTGTAACTGGAGAGGGAGGTCAAAACCAATGTTTAGATTGTCAATATTCCCTCTAATAGACTAACATGGTTTCATGACGCCATGCAGTCAGAGGTGACGAGACCATGCGGCACACATGTACACTGTTGTATTCTGGCTGGATGTCCATGGGTATTATAGTATAGTGAATAAAGGTATGGTAAAAACCACCTTGAGGTGTTAGAGAGTGGTTTGTTAAATGTTATACAACGGCTGGTTCTAATCTTGAATGCTGTTTGGTTAAAGCCGAATTCCAGCCGGTGTCTATTCCACAAGTTACCACCGGCTAAATCTATGATGTTAAAATGCCTATTTACTCTGTTCCATCTGGCTGCACAATCCACTGTCTCATCAGCCCAGCCAGGCAATTTATGAACTTGATCTCCACTATAAAAAGGTCCCAAGCTAAAGGCAGTTAGATTTGGGTATGTCATTTTAGCCGAAAATTGAAAAAGAGGGGCGGATCCTTAAGAGGTCACCAATGGGAAGAAGATTTAAGTGAACAACTTTCAGACGAAAACTTGGCAGAGTATGCTTCAGAGAATACATTCTTCATCTATATGTCTAAGACATGCTGTAATACAATTTTAAATAGGTCATCGGCTGCATTGGTCAAAGGCAAAATTATCCAAGATAAGACCAGAAATAGATCCCATTTGTGACTGATATAAGCAGGCTCCTGCTACTTTATTACACATTTTGGACATGCCCCGAAATGGACAGATTTCTGGACATCAATCTTTGAGACATTTTCTAACATACTAGAGAGACCTATAGAACCTTCTACCTTTATTGCATTATTTGGAGTGGCACCACAGGAGGCCTCTCTAAAAAGTTATTTGGGCAACATTTACTACTCTTCTAGCTACACGTCTTATACTATTTAAGTGGAAATTTCGATTTCCTCTTACTTTTAACCATTGGACAAAGGAAGTTATGCAACATCTCAAGCTAGAGAAAATATGCTACTCCGTTAGGGGATCTGCAATTACATTTTATAATATCTGGCAACTTTTCCTATCCTTTGTAGAAGACATGGACCCAGCTAATTTTACAAAACCATAAACCAATCCAGAATTTGTATAATTATTTGTACTATTTTTTTTTTTTAACTTTGTCTTATAATATCTTAGCATTTGTTTTTACTAATTGATTATATTACTCATTGTATATCATGCCTGCTTTAAGTCTCATTGTTATAGATGTATCCAAATAAATGTCACTAGAAAACATCTTAAACACATGCAAATTAAGCTACTTTGTTGTTATTCTGGCTGCACTGGTTGACATGACAGCAAGTTTGCTTGTTAGCTAGCCAACTAAGGGTAAGGATAAGAACGTTGCCAGCCAATACAGCATAGAACATTTAAAATGAATGACTGTGTCGCATCCATAGATACAAAACAAAAAGACTGAACGACTTGGTTGCGTCTGACAACTGAACCGATAGAACGAACGACCAGGCGGCTTAGGTCGCAACCCTAGATTTGTGTCGTGACTGTATCTTGTGGAAGGATGAAATTGTATGAATAAAGTCATCAAAATAATGTTTTTAATAAAAATTCATGACTTGTTTCAGGAAACTAGGCATTTGTCGCGGGTCACTACTTCACAGGAGAGCCATTTGAAAGTAAACTTTTTTAATCCAAATATTTTTGGGGGGGCAGAAATGCCTTCTGGAACATGTGAACTTTCATGTGCCTTAATAACAGACTTGTATGCCGTCTGTAAATACGAATACAATTATTAAATTACAGTTTAGCCACAGAAAAAGTCAGCAACCTTCCCGCTAGCCATGATAGGCTGAGATAATGAGTGGGCTGGACATGCCGAGAGATGAGTTCAGATTGGTCTGCCATATATAGCACTTGTGAGGTTACATTTTTATCAACTTTCAAAGCAGATTTACTTTCCCATTGTTCCTCAAATGCAGTGTATGATATACCCTGTTGTAGCTCTGTCTCTGCTTTTATACAAACACAATTTCAAATTTTGCTACATAAGACAGAATCAAGGCAGTCGGTCACATATATGTCAATCATTATTTGAATATGTTGGTAACCCATTGTATGAAAGTGCTAACTCCCTCGAAGCAATTGTTTGGAGGATATATTGGCACGGTTTGCCGCAACACCCATGCCAATATACCCTCCAAACACCAGCTTTAAGGGCATTATCACTTAATTATGGTTAAAGTTATGGTAATGTTCTACTCACCCGAACGCTCTCTGAGGTGGCCTGGCTGGGGCAGCCAAACAGCTCTCGTCTCAGTAGGTTCCCATCGTACTCAAGGAAGGTAAGGTAGAGGTTCCTGAAGAACTCCACATGCTTGTTCTTCACACGAAGTTTCTTAGGAGAGTTCCAATGTATCACCTGACACGGGACATTAACATGTTACAGTACCATGGTGTCCGGTAGCCAGATGACTAGATGCAGAACACTCATAAGGAAAGAATTGAGGGATTTTGCTATATTGTGTGTGTGTGCTTGCGTGTGTATGCGAGTGTGTGTATGTCACTGCATAGCCCTACCTTAAGGTCAGACACCTCTGTGTAGCACTGTTCGGAGCGTGTGTGGTCAGACAGCTGAACGTTCCAGAAGCAGGGAAGCTGATGCACTAGGACTGGGTTCTGCTTAATGAAAGCATTAAAGATGTCCTGCACACAAGATTACCCACTCACATTAAACACGTGTGTAATACACACCTAGAAAAAAGGGTTCCAAAAGGGTTCCAGGTTGAACTATTTTGGGTTCCATGTAGAACCCTCTGTGTAACCCTTTTAGGTTCTAGATAGAAAAAAAAATTCTAAGAGTGTATTATAAACACTCATTTCAACATTAACATTTAACATTATAGAACTCTGGCACACAATAGAAAACATTCACATTGACACATCCGCCAAATGTTCATTAGAGATGTTCTACACACTGACATTACCATCTGCCTCATACACAGTATGCTTTGAGGCATAAGATTATACTACTGTATATCATGGTTCCCCAACTTTCTTTGCCAGCGGGTGGTTTTATTTGAACCCCAAAATGTTGTGATATATATTTTTTGATTGTGAGACATAAATGACTGTAAAAACACCAGTAAATCAGCTCCAAGTGATTTTTATTCAAGACATCTGTTCCCAAACATTCCCACGCATAATAGAGAGACACGTGATTGAATACAAATGTGAGCAAGGTTTGAAATGATTATGTTTTAGTCATATCTGTTTGGGCTTCTTGCGGTCAATTTGTGGTCTACAAATTATTTGTAATTATGTGCCGGCCCTCTGACCATTTGTTCCAGAAAAAAAACTGGCCCTCGATTGAATCTACTTGATGATTCCTGCCCTAAATTAACATATGTTATGTACAGTTGAAGTCGGAAGTTTACATACACTTAGGCTGGAGTCATTAAAACTCGTTTTTCAACCACTCCACAAATGTCTTGTTATCAAACTATAGTTTCGGTTAGGAAATCTACTTTGTGCATGACACAGGTTTTTACAACAATTGATTTCAGACAGATTATTTCACTTATAATTCACTGTATCACAATTCCAGTGGGTCAGAAGATTATATACACTAAGTTGACTGTGCCTTTAAACAGCTTGGAAAATTCCAGAAAAGTATGTCATGGCTTTAAAAGCTTCTGATAGGCTAATTGACATCATGTGAGTCAATTGTAGGTGTACCTGTGGATGTATTTCAAGGCCTACCTTTATTAAGCTCAGTGCCTCTTTGCTAGACATCATTGGGAAATCAAAAGAAATCAGCCAAGACCTCAAAATTGTAGACCTTCACAAGTCTGGATCATCCTTTTACAAACGCCTGAAGGTACCACGTTCATCTGTACAAACAATAGTACGCAAGTATAAACACCATGGGACCAGGCAGCCATCATACCGCTCAGGAGAGAGACACGTTCTGTCTCCTAGAGATGTATGTACTTTGGTGCGAAAAGTGCAAATCAATCCCAGAACAACAGCAATCCACAGTAAAACGAGTCCAATATTGACATAACCTGAAAGGCCGCTCAGCAAGGAAGATGCCACTGCTACAAAACCGCCATAAAAATCCAGACTACGGTTTGCAACTGCACATGGAGACAAAGATCGTACTTTTTGGAGAAATGTCCTCTGGTCTGATGAAACAAAAATAGAACTGTTTGGCCATAATGGCCATCGTTATGTTTGGAGGAAAAAGGGAGAGGCTTGCAAGCTGAAGAACACCATCCCAACCTTCAAGCACGGGGTGGCAGCATCATGTTGTGAGGGTGCTTTGCTGCAGGAGGGACTGGTGCACTTCACAAAATAGATGGCCTCATGAGGAAGGAAAACGATGTGGATATATTGAAGCAACATCTCAAGACATCAGTCAGGAAGTTAAAGCTTGGTCGCAAATGGGTCTTCCAAATGGACAATGACTCCAAGCATAATTCCAAAGTTGTGTCAAAATGGCTTACGGACAACAAAGTCAAGGTATTGGAGTGGCCATCACAAAGCCCTGACCTCAATCCCATAGAAAATGTGTGGGCAGAACTGAAAAAGCGTGCGCGAGCATGGAGGCCTACAAACCTGACACAGTTACACCAACTCTGTCAGGAGGAATGGGCCAAAATTCACCCAAATTATTATGGGAAGCTTGTGGAAGGCTACCCGAAACGTTTGACCCAAGTTAAACAATTTAAAGGCAATGTTACCAAATACTAATTGAGTGTATGTAAACTTCTGACCCATTGGGATTGTGATGAAAGAAATAAAAGCTGAAATATATCATTCTCTCCACTATTATTCTGACAATTCACATTCTTAAAATGAAGTGGTGATCCAAACTAACCTAAGACAGGGAATCTTTACTAAGATTAAATGTCAGGAATTGTGAAAAACTGAGTTTAAATGTATTTGGCTAAAGTGTATGTAAACTTTCGACTTCAACTGTATGTAATGATCTAAAGAGTATTTAATAATCTTCTGAATGAAGATAATAGTCTAGAATAGAATTGAATAAAATTGAATAAACAGACCTGGTCCGCCAGCGAGGTACTGAGCATGCTCATTAGCTCTCTCTCGGCTGTCAGCCTCCACATCTGCTCCCAGCCAATTCGTCGCAGCCTCTCCAGGTAGAGCAGGATGACCCCAGTGTTGAAGCCTCGTCCCAGGGCAGGCCAGGGTTTGTGGTTCTTCCACAGGTTCCCCAGGTACCAGTCACTCTGGTTCTCCACCAGACCTATCACCTGCTTGTCTGCAATCACAGCATCACCAATCATAATTTTCCCGTATTTTAAAACGCTGATTATCATTGGTAATGAGGTGGAGTCTTCAGCATATAGACCGTTTTTGAACTACTAGATTATCAAATGGTATTTATGTCCTCTATGGATTTGTATCACTCAACCAATCAATTAATTATTCAATCAATCAACCAGAAATGTTTATCAAGGTCAAAGGTCGTACCAGTGAACTTCCTGAAGATGGCCCAGAGCTCAGCGATGTCGGTGGCGAAGGTGATGTCCGTATCCAGGACGATGACCTTTGTGAGGTCAGAGGGCAGCGCTTTGGTTAGGGTCAGCTTCATCAGGCCGTAGATACCTGAGTAGTGCTTGTTAGGTATCCATGACACTTCCGACTGGAAGAGAGGAGAAGATGGAGAGAGAAAGCAAGAGTGAGGTTGAAGAACTTTAGACCTCACAGAAAATGTTGATTTCAAAAGAAAAGGGAATATAAAGTTGCAAGGTATGAACAATTATGAAATTAGAAGCAACACCACTGTGGCTTGTTGTCAGGTGTGTGAGGGTATTCTCCTTCCTTTAACTAGCTAACTTGCGCAGACACCCATCCATTTCCTAAGATCCCTTTAGTATAAAAGACCCTTTAAACCAGAGGTGAACCAATTGGAACATTACTCTATAGCATAAATCTTGAACAATATCATCTGTTTTTATACCCAGGATACCCAATGAATACTGAAACCTGCACAACGTTTGGCATGCATCTGGGCAACCATGTCTGATCATTAATTCCTCTTGATTCCGCAGAACGGGATATGCATAAGTGAATAATTTGCAAATATAATCAGCTCAGAAGATGCAGTGTTTCCTTCTTTGTTTGAACTGAGTGAATGAAAACTGAGTAGGTTGAGAAATTTGAGAGCACAAAGAGCTTTTGTTCCAGCTAAGCTTGTGGAGGCTGAGAGAGAATGCGATGATGGGAACAGAGACGGAGCCAAGTCATATTACAGGTTGAGGCAGGTTGGTACGTGAGTTGAGCAACAATATGTTACTTTATGAACCCCTTATCAATAGCAAAGAGCCAAAGCTAGACTCTCCCCACACACACACACAATTTTCGATTTACACGGACACATAGTGACTGAGAGGAGAGGCGAGAGGAAAAGAAGGACTGAGGGGACACATCACTGTTGCAAGAGTAGGGAAAGGGAAGAGAAGGAGGGAGAAAAGAGCATGTAGAACAAGGACAATTTAATGAGAGCAAGGATGGTCTCTGTGTCTACTGGATTTCTCTTTCTCCTGCCAACTGATTGATTGGAAAGTGGTGGAATTCCCCTTTAATGTCAATGGTTGCTCACAGAGTGCAGACAAATTATTTCCTGTACACTGATTTAAAAGAGGCCCCTGAGGACCATAGGTGCCTGTCACTGAGCTAGGGCTCATCAAAAGAAAATACTGTAAAAGTATTAACCTTGAGTTCGTCTGCGTCGTAGAAGCTAACTTGTACAGACGGAACCATCCAGGACTGGAACAGAGAACTCAGGATCTGATTGGCTACTGCGTCTGTGATGAAGTGGAAATGGAGAGGGTTTCTCCTGAGAGAGAGAAAGAGAGAGAAATACATATGCCAAGAGCTACTCAGGTGCTTAATCTCTCTGATTAAGAAGGGCCTGACATTTCCTAAAGTCACAACTTCCCATGAGTCCAATAATTAATTAATAAATAATTCTAATTTTTATAAGTGGCCTTTGAATTGACAGCCTTATTTGTTTACGATTCATCAAGTAGAATAAACAACTACTGTTGCTATATTAGGTGTAGCTGTAGCTATAGCAGTAGGTGTAGTTGTAGTTGTATGTGAAGCTCTGTTGTGTTACCTGTGGAACAGGATGGACTTGACCAGGGTGACCACATCTCTGCTGGCGTTGTGACCGGCACACACGCACGCTACATGGATCAGCTGCACAGAAGAGAGAGGGCAGAATTAGCCACAAGCTATGCCATCAACACTGTTGGGAATATCGATTCCCTATGTTTACATTTTAGCACTATAGCCATATTATTTAACTATATCTCTGTTATTTTATCCAAAACACAAACACCACTGACAGTAGATTTGACATACCAACTTAACACCAATGACTAAACAGTGAAGCTAAACAAACGCAGCTAAAAAACAGAGCTGCGCTAAAATAAGTTTCTGATCCTGGCTCACTTCACACTTCAGTACGGTGGGCGAACGGGGACACTCTGTGTGATTGGCTCTCTCCTCCGCCGTGTTCTCCACATCCTCGGGCCCAGTGTCAGCTGATGCCCCCCACGCCACATTGCCGTAGTTACCACCGTCGGCGGGCTGGCCGGCCGTGCCCTGCAATTGGTTGAGCTGCAAGCGGATCTGCCTGTTCTCCTCCTCCATCTCGCGCACCCGCGACTCTAGAACCGCCCGCTCTAGAACCCGTGCCTCGGGGGTCTCTGACAGACAGGGGGACAGGAGGAGAGAACGCCCATCTGGAGAGGGGGTGAGGAGGAGGGGAAAGAGGGGGAAAGGAGAATTAGGATTAGGGTTGAATTAAGTTTTTCATTTCTAGAGTTGTATAACACATGAGGGAAGAAAGGGTTCACTTCACTTGCATTGTTGAAAAGATAGTCTTTCTGCTTCTTTATCTCTCTCTCTTTCGCATCAACCCCTCGCTGTCTGTTTGAAACCCTGTCTGAGGAGCAGTTGGCCGACAGAGCTGAAATATGGCACTCTAGGAATGTTCACACCCTGTTCCTGGTCGCTTAGAGGAAGGTTGGTGAGAGATAGAAATACTGACATGTAGACAGTCAGACCCAATACTGACACAGATACTGTACAAGGACAGCCTTGTCATCTAGTGTGGACACAGTAATTCACTGCTTCCTACGGCTATTCCGTAGAGCTGAAGTGAACAGACTGCACTATAACACCCCATCAGTCATCTTAGGTACAATATGTGTGTGAGAGGATTTGCATGCACATTGTGTGTGTGTGTGTGTGCGGTTTATTCATTTGGGAGCGCATCATCAATTGGATTTAGGAGTGTATGACAGTATGTCTAGGGTCTATTGTTTTTGTTTACAACAGGATACTGACAATCATAAACAGATTGCCTAAGAACACTTAACCACAGACATTCTCCGAAGAGCCTTGCTTGATTCTCAGAAGTCATGAAAGTAACCGAAGCAATTCTTGGACAAAGAAATCTCAGAATCGCAAACAGCCTACAAGGTTGTTAGTACAAATGCCGTATCTTAATTTGAGCCAGTTTCACACAGCAGGATTATAATCCTGCAGCAAGAGGAAATGTGAATTGTTAGGGACAGAATGAAATTGGGAAGGGTTGTTTGGTTTTTTATTGGGCACAGGGAAGGGTAGTGTGTTTTTTCCCTGGTTTACATTCGCTCTTTTGCAGGAATTCTAATATAATGTATTCTATCCTAGCCACATTTCCTAATCTGCTTGCATGCGCCTCCCTACAGCGCCTTCGGGAAAATATTCAGACCGCTTGATTTTTTCCACATTTTGTTACATTACAGCCTTATGCTAAAATGTATTAAATATTTTTTTTCCCTCATCAATCTACACACAATACCACATAATGACAAAGCTCATAAAAAATTACATTTACAAAAGTATTCAGACACTTTACTCAGTACTTTGTTGAAACACCTTTGGCAGCGATTACAGCCTTGAGTCTTCTTGGGTATGACGCTACAAGCTTGACACACCTGTATGTAAAATGCGATGGAAACCCATGTACCTTTTTTTTTTTTGAAAGGGGGTTACGGAATTTAACCACAAAAGTAATTTTATTTATGACTACGTCCAGTGGTTCACCAGCAGCCCCAAACATCTAAAGAATAAGCTACAGACCAAGCCAAAATAAGCTTGTTAGAATTGTACTTAAACTCCCCCCTCATACTCATCTAGAGGTCGAGCATTTTTTTGTCTGTGTCTCTGTAATGTGTCTCTATCTATGTCGTTCTATATGTATCTATGCAAGAAAATTGGGACCACAATGGAAATAAGTCAGACTTTATTGTGCAATCCCGGTCACTTTGAAAAATCGTTGTACTGTGTGTATATGTATATTTTTAAAATCAATCAATCCAAACTGTGCAGCGAAGGATTTGATTAATGGAAAGAGACATCTGTTACAAAACACCAAAACGTTTAATGACATTCGGTGATTGTCAAGCAAAGCCTTTGACACTGTGTAGGCCTATGGAGGGATGTATTATCTATTTATTGTGGTGTTGAAAATGCAAACCATGATATTGAAGTGCCCGAAGTCGGTATGCTTTGTTTATTGGTTGTGGAGTGCATTGGCACAGAAACTTGTTCGTTAAAAATGTATTGCAAATATTTTATATAATTATATGAAAATCTGATTTCCTCCTAGCTGATCATTGTCTGCAGCCGGCTCTGATTGTAATGTTACTCTTCAGCTCCACTGTATGCATTGCGTTGTTTTGCCATCAGTGTCACGTCAATGTGAAGTTTTACCTGCTACACAGAGTTCATTGTTTTGAGAGAGGAGCAGAGTCTTTATTCTATTTTGCCTACTGTACCATATTCATCGATTATGCGTAGGTACAATAGCTTTGATCCAGTTTTTCACAAGTACTCACTAAATTGTTGCTAGTGGTTGTACTAAATGATCCTCTAATTTCGCAAGCTGCTTTATAACCTAGCTAGTCAATGTAACTAGCTAGCTAGTAGTAGTAGTAGTAGCTTCTTGACTAAAATAACCAGTGGTGTATAGTCGAGGCCATATGCAACCAAAATCTACTGTATTTGTCATCATTTCAATTCACAAGATAGAATGAACGTTTGAAGTCAGCCATCGAGAATTGAACCTCTGTGATTTCTTGAGCTTGGACGCTGACATTGGACGTGACGCATCGTGGGCACAACACGGGCAGTGAAGCAGCTTTCATTGATTTCAAAGGAAGCATTTTCTCAATGGCAGATGGCAATGCCGAACACCCAATGGCTATAGCGTAGCAGGGAGGTAATGAAACAGGCAGAGAGAGTGAGTTTGTCTGTGGTGGTCAGCGAACCCTCAACCTTCTGGCCCGTAGCCCTGCATGACATCGACTGTGCCACATAAGCATGCTGAAGTGGCAAAGTCGATATCCAAGTTTATAAACAAAGGGTCGTTACAGTTATTATTATTTGAGGTCGTAAACATTATTTTGAGTTAATTTCCGTTAGGGCAAATCAAGTCAGACATTTTAAAATGGAAATTACAAACTTTAGAAGCCATTTTAAACCTTGAAAGCACTACAAGTTTGCATTTCCAAATTCCTGCAACAACAGGATTATCAAATTAAGATACGGCATCTGTATACCATTGTTTAATCTGTTTTTAAAGTCGTTACAGTACATGCATACATGTGTTTCCCATTCCTTCCTACTGCAGTTCAATGGAAAAGTAGTTCCGGTCAGTCGTGTAACCATGGCGACAGGCAGGTACTACTTACTCTCCAGGTTCCCAGCCAGCAGGTAGAGCCAGGTGAGCAGGATGACGGCGGTCAGAGATGCCAAAAGCAGCTTCAGACGACCTCGAAACGGCAGGTGCATGATGGGACGGCCGGGTGGGGGCGGGGGTGGGAAGTGACTGGTCAGGGGTCAGGGCTCAGGTGGGGCTCAGTCTCTCATCTGCTTCCTGCTGCATCTTCTCATCTGGTGGGAGAGATGAGGCGAAAGAGAGGAGGAGATAGAAGGTTAGTATGATGCTATCACAAAATGCTTTAGTGGCATAACAGTGCACTTTATATTCAAGCAGAAGTTATATTCAAAGCAGAAGTTAGGACACGGAAATGTCAGGGGCACAATTAAAATATGTAATCTCTCAACACAAATTCAAGCACACACACGAATGCAGAAACCCGCACGCACGCATGCGCACACACACACACACACACACACACACACACACAAACACACAAACACACACACACGTGAACACAGGCACGCACATACACACACAGTTTATTCACAGCCAGGTTCACAGCAGGGCATTGGGCACAATTGGCAATAAGTGCAGGCAGACTCTCTCTCTCTCTCCATTTCCTTCCCTCTCTCTCTACCTCCCTCTATCTATAAGGGCTATAAGAGTTCCAGGTCCTCTCTTTGTTTTATGATGAGCTTAATTAATCACGTTTCACTTTAATTACATGCAGGCCTGAAGGAAACAAGATTGGATGCAGCTGCCAATTAAAAAAGAGAAGTAAAAAAATATTTGCGAGTTTATGAAAAGAAGAGTATCTGGCCTTTGCTTTGTTGTTGTGAAAACTCTGGTGAGCGAGAGAGGAGAGGGAGGAGAAAGTGGGATGGGTGGACAGAATAGGGGTGAGATTAAACTGAATTCGCTACTTGACCCAGGTTTTTATGCAGGTTGATGTTTATTGGGATGAGTCTTGTCCTGGAGGCGGAACTGTGCAATTTCTGCTAAATGGGCCAGCTGCAAAGTCAAAATTGGCAATATTGTAAAAGTTCATGAAAACAAAAATTTGCTTTTTGGTCTGAATTTAAGGTTAGGGTTAGGCATTAATGTTAGCAGTGTGGTTAAGGTTTCAAATCTGATTTTATGACTATCAGCTAGTGACCACTCTGCAAAGCTGACTCCAGCATAAGATTCATGATCAAAAACGCTAACCTGTGGTTTTTATCTACTTGACACGCGCACACACCTCAAGACTGTCAAATGAACATCCTGCCTTTCAGTGTGTGACGTTACTTAACAAAAACACAGATGTTTAGCTTGGTTGCTCAAGGTGTGTGTGTGTGTTTGCTCAAGGGCTCTCATTTTAATGGATTCTCGTCACCCCGTTCAACTATCATCTCGACACGGCGCCTACAGCTAGCAGACTCTAAAACAATAAGGACAAAGAGCACTGCTGATAATGCCAGAGAGAGACAAGCAACAATACCACAACACACTGGATAGCAACTTCCACATATGCAGTCTATTAACCAAACATATAATTCTACAGACAATTATATTAGTAACATTTAATAACACAACAACCAAAGCCATTGCTGGGTCACAGTCAGAGTAAGTGACGGCTGTTGTGAGACTTTGTACATTGGATAGGGAAAGAGAACCAAGGCCTGCAGATACAGAAGAGAAAGGCGAGAGGTGTTCAACCGATTCACCCACCTCAACGAGCCCCTCTTCAGGACGAGGGTTGGCCACCCCTGCCTTAAAAGGATAGTTCAACAATCACCTCAAATCTACAGTTGATTCAACTATAACATCAAAATACATTCACGTCCAATACCTCATACATTTCCTTGCTGTGCTTTTTTAAGCACAGTTACTGCTCTTTGCCTGCCAAAGTACAGTAATTGTAAGTGTAATCCACCCAATTCTGAGGTTATGCCCTGGAGCTACAACACCTGGTCAAGGTGAGATCAGGAAGGGGATTTTTCCTAGAAAACCTTGGCTGCATCAAGTGATAAATACTGTAAGACATCTGCTTTTTAATATTCATCAAATGTTTTCTCCTTTCTCTCTGTGTGTGTGTGTGTGTGTGTGTGTGTGTGTGTGTGTGTGTGTGTGTGTGTGTGTGTGTGTGTGTGTGTGTGTGTGTGTGTGAGTGCTGAAAATAAACCCGTTCTGAAATTATTAAACCACATTTGTAAGCCTCAACATTGAGGTCATATTTCGTATCTCTTTCTCTCCCCCTCCCTCCCTCTTGCCCAGAACGTAAAATAACGTTATTAACCAGTTCCCATGCTTTTAAAACAAGGATTCTGTTCCCGGAACAGCATAGATCACTCCCATTACTGGTTTTCATTCTGTTCCTTGAAAAAGTTCGTTATTTTACAGTTTTCGGCTTCCCTGAACTGGTTCCAACCCCTGGTTTAAACCCTACCCTAAACCTTAACCCTTACCTTAACCATTTAGAATGAATGCCTAAACAGTCAAAATGTCTATGCTTATGGACAAAAGGTGAATACTGCAGTCAGACCATCAGATTTTGTTGGAAATAGAATGGAAACTAAACAGAACACAACACTTCCTTCATTGTCCTCCAAAGTGGAAATTCTTCATGTGTTAGGTACAAAACAGCCAAAGTTTTCCATTCCACATTATTGTAGAACATAGTTAATGGTGCCAAGGGAAACCTGCCTGTTCCTGTATTTCTAAGCACGGCTGTCAATCAAACATATAATGCAAGTAATAATGCATTTAAGAGCTGAAGCCATTGTGCCTCTGTGTAAAGGCCTTTAGCGGTAGCTTCTCCATTCAAAGTGAAGGGCCTTTTAGCGCTGTGCTAACCAGGAAGGGAGATATCTCTGATTAGGGAATAATCAGTTTGGCGCTTCTGTATTAGAGAAATGTGATAACAGAGGAGACGGTTAATCAACTACTCTCTTTCTCTATTTTGACCTCAGCCAAGGGTTCACACAAACGCACACACTCGAGATTAGATTCTTGATTGAAAACCAAACCATCCACTCAGAGTGGATACATTTACCTCTGTCTGTATGTCTGTGAGTGTATCTGCAAAGATGGATTGGGTGTGTGTGTGTATGTTTGTGTGTGTGATGCGTGGGTTGACTCATAGCCTGCAGTCCCCGCGGTTATATCTGTGGGGCGGACGGATGGCGGTCGAGTTGAAAAAAAAGAGAAAATCAAATCTACAGTGCCTTGCAAAAGTATTCATCCCCCTTGGCGTTTTTCCTATTTTGTTGCATTACAACCTGAAGTTTGAAAGGACTTTTATTTGGATTTCATGTAATGGACACAGTCAAAATTGGTGAAGTGAAATGGAAAAAATAACTTAAAAAAAACAGAAAAGTGGTGCGTGCACATGTATTCACCCCCCCCCCTTCATCCCCTATGAAGCCCCTAAATAAGATATATCTAAATGACCTTCAGAAGTCACATAACTAGTTAATAAAGTCCACCTGTGTGCATTCTAAGTGTCACATGATCTGTCACATGAAGGTCCCTGAGTCTGCAACACCACTAAGCATGGGGCACCACCAAGCAAGCGGCACCATGAAGACCAAGGAACTCTCCAAACAGGTCAGGGACAAAGTTGTGGAGAAGTACAGATCAGTGTTGGGTTTTTAAAGTTTTTGATATATTTTAATCATCCCACAGAGCACCATTAAATCCATTATTAAAAAATGGAAAGAATATGGCACCACAACAAACCTGCCAAGAGAGGGCCACCCACCAAAACTCACGGACCAGGCAAGGAGGTCATTAATCAGAGAGGCAACAAAGAGACCAAAGATAACCCTGAAGGAGCTGCAAAGCTCCACAGCAGAGATTGGAGTATCTGTCCATAGGACCACTTCAAGCCGTACACTCCACAGAGCTGGGCTTTACAGAAGAGTGGCCAGAAAAAAAAACAATTAAGCAAACACGTGGTGTTTGCCAAAAGGCATGTGGGAGACTCCCCAAACATATGGAAGAAGGTACTCTGGTCAGATAAATATTGAGCTTTTTGGCCCTCAAGGAAAAATGTCTGGCGCCATCCCAACACCTCTCAACACCATCCCCACAGTGAAGCAAGGTGGTGGCAGCATAATGCTGTGGGGATGTTTTTCATCGGCAGGGACTGGGAAACTGGTCAGAATTGAAGGAATGATGGATGGCGCTAAATACAGGGAAATTCTTGAGGGAAACCTGTTTCAGTCTTCCAGAGATTTGAGACTGGGACAGAGATTCACCATCCAGCAGAACAATAACCCTAAGCATACTGCTAAAGCAACACTTGAGTGGTTTAAGGGGAAACATTTAAATGTCTTGGAATGGCCCAGTCAAAGCCCAGACCTCAATCCAATTGGGAATCTGTGGTATGACTTAAAGATTGCTGTACACCAACAGAACCCATCCAACTTGAAGGAGCTGGAGCAGTTTTGCCTTGAAGAATGGGCAAAAATCCCAGTGGCTAGATGTGCTGAGCTTAAATCCCAGTGGCTAGATGTGCTGAGCTTAAAGAGACATACCCTAAGAGACTTGCAGCTGTAATTGCTGCAAAAGGTGGCTCTACAAAGTATTGACTTTGGAGGGGTGAATAGTTATGCATGCTCAAGTTCTGTTTTTTTTTGTCTTATTTCTTGTAAGTTTCACAATAAAAAATATTTTGAGATTGCCTGCAATGACAACAAGCTCAGTCCGATGATGCTGTGACACACCGCCCCAGACCATGACGGACCCTCCACCTCCAAATCGTGCCAACAAAACGGAGATTTATGGATATAATGAATTACTTTTTCTAACAAAAGAACCATGGATTCTCTTGTTTGGACACTTGGGAAGACCTCAGAATAAGTTATTTGAAAGGTAAGCGATTTATATTAGGTGTGATATGGACATTTTGAGAACCGAGCTGGATATGAATTTATGCTAATGAGGAAAATGTGAGGTACTAGCCTCAAACAATCAAATGTAGTGCTTTCGCCGTAAAGCCTTTTTAAAATCTGACAACGCAGTGATATTGCCAAGACGCAGAGCTTTTGATGGCTATGCAACACTTGTATATCGAAGGATGTTAAATATTACGAATTTGTATTTTGAATTTGCCGCGTTATGTTTGCTCTGAAAACGATCCCGCTAGCGGGATCCGTGCGCAGAGAGGCTAACGACCGTTCCACAGGTGCATGTTCATTAATTGTTTATGGTTCATTGAACAAGCATGTTTAAACCCTTTACAATGAAGATCTGTGAAGTTCTTTGTATTTTTAAGAATTATCAGGGTCCTGAAAAAGGGACATTTTGCTGAGTTTACTTCATTAAAATGAATGCAAGTTATGTAGAGCCTGTGGTCTAGCAATAACACACAGGGCTAAGAAACACACCCCTCTATCCACCGAAGACTGGGGTTAAATTCCCCGCTCCAACCCTTTGATCCCGGGCTGTATCACAACCGGCCGTGATCGGGAGTCCCATCGGGTGGCGCACAATTGGCTCAGCGTCGTCATTGTAAATAAGAATTTGTTCTTAACTGACTTGCCTAGTTAAATAAAAGTTAAATAAAAAAAGTAAAACATTTACATTTTGTCTTCTAAGGCAACATATAATGACAGAAGCAAAGCTGCACAGGTCTAAATATAGACAAGTTGACTAACAAATAGCCTACCAAAATGTCAGAAATTATAAGCAGAAACATATTTAAAATTAGGCAAAAAACAATCCTGCACCCCTTGTCAAAAAAGGGCAGTGATTGGGGACATTGCCCTGTGTAGGGTGCCGTCTTTTGGATGGGACGTTAAACGGGTGTCCTGACTCTCTGAGGTCATTAAAGATCCCATGGCACTTATCGTAAGAGTAGGGGTGTTAACCCCGGTGTCCTGGCTAAATTTTTAAGCTGTCCCTCATACCATCAGGTCACCTAATCATCCCCAGGTTACAATTGGCTCATTCATGCCCCTCCTCTCCCCTGTAACTATTCCCCAGGTCGTTGCTGTAAATGAGAACGTGTTCTCAGTCAACTTACCTGGTAAAATAAAGGGAAAATAATATATTTAAAAAAAATCACATATCACATCTGCTGCAGCTCTGACTGCTATCATAAGAGAAGCAAATCAAATCTAAGTTCATTGGTCACGTACACAGATTTGCAGATGATGTTATCGCAGGTGCAGTGGAATGCTTGTGTTTTTAACTCCAGCAGTGCAGTAATACCTAGCAATAATAATACAACATTTAAAAAAAAATACATGCATAATTGAGAAAAAGAGAGAGAGAGAGAGAGAGAGAGAGAGAGAGAGAGAGAGAGAGAGAGAGAGAGAGAGAGAGAGAGAGAGAGAGAGAGAGAGAGAGAGAGAGAGAGAGAGAGAGAGAGAGAGAGAGATTTTCCCCTTAATGATCGTGGAATAGTTCTAGGAGGACTGAAGTTGTTAACTCCACTCCAAACTGATCCTAGAATACAAGGTGACGCTAATCTTAAAACCTATCTGCGCCGGCTCTGTTCTCAACAGCCACACACACAAGCACGCAAACACACACTCAACGGTACATGGTCCGTTGGTCCTTTGATGACTAAACCCGAGCTAATATGTATCCTCTCGTCTGGCCACCCTCTAAAATCAGCCTTTATCAGTCTGCGTCTCAAAGTCCCTTCTTTTCCTAATCTTCCCCTCTATTCCAATCTCTCCCTCGGTCCTGTATCAGAACACTTCTACAGTGCTGGTAATGGAAAGATTAACACTTCTCCAGTGCCAATCCAAGTTGACAGTTCACAGCCTCAGCAACACACAAACACTGGGCTTGATTATCAGTGAGGAATATTAAAGGGAAACTGCAAAACGCAGCATCATACGATGCAAAATGCATCATACAGGCCATATTTCTGTATTTTGAAAGTTACAAATCTTAAAAACTTAGAGAGAACGCACATGTAGTACTAGGAACACATGGCATGAGGGAATGACATGCTTGAGGGCAGACTAGGACATCATTCCTGGGAGAAAGAGATACATCTACGGAGGACTTTAGTCTAGGAATTCTAAGTGGGAATGGGTTTCAGGTTACTGAGGGCCTAAAGGAGAGAGAGAAAGTGTGTTGTTTAAATGTAACTATAGCTCTGCAGCTGCCTGCAGAAATATGAGCGAGAGCAAGAAGCGAAATAATGGTTTCTGGACAAATATCTATGACTTATTACCTATCTGTTAGCTATCCCTTATCTGTCATAGATCATCGGCATCCATCTGGCCCAGAAAAGCAGACTTTCAGAATATGGTTTGAAGAGTTTCTTGAAAGTTCTCTCCTAATGGAAATAAAGGTGATTCAGCAGTGTGTAAGGTGTATTTGGCTTTTGCTGAACTGTGTGAAAATCTGTTAATCTTTAGGCACGCATGAACGGACTCTCTCTCTCACACACACACACACACACACACACACACAGACACACAGACACACAGACACACAGAGTGTGCAATCAGAGCCATAGTAAAGAGTAAGGCAAATCCTGGTTAAGATCATTAAATTCTAGTTTGAATAATAGGTCAATGTCATAACCGTATAATGTTTGTTTACAATATGGAGGATTGTTTTCTGAGCAGCTGTCACAGAGACACAGGGGGAGGAGAAACAATAAAGGTAGAGTTTACGCCAGGTCACAAACTAACTCATCTCACCTCAGTTTACACTCAATAATTCTCCTGGTTACGCATAAACACACACGGACGCAGGCACACTCTTCTACTCACGCACACGCTCAGGCGTACACATAGGGCACAAACGCGTCCTCCTCAGCCCCCTGTACAGAGTGACGCTGCAACAGATTAAGTGGAGTATCCTTCAACGGCCTGCAGAAATAACAATAACAGCAGAGATAGTTACCTTGTCCCATGTGCCCTACTTTGTTGTTCTAACATACGGTTACCTCTGACGGCTCACTAACTAAAACAACAACACACTGGGTGACTCAATAACAACATACAACAAAGAAAGAAAACATACCAGAGTACACACACACAAACACATATATAGTCTAGAGAAGGACATCCGAGATAGTAAACACACCACACAAAGGTCAAATTCCCGGGGAAAACCCTTTAGGAGATAGTACCTTGAGGAAAACAATTATGAGAAAAGATATCAGAAGATATAGAGCTGCAGGACACAAACATAGAAACAGTGCATTCTGTAGGTAAACTACAACAGATAAAGACACTGTAGGAAGAGAGGGACAGAAGAAAATAATGGGACAGAAGTACTACAATGACAGCACAAATGCTCTATTCACTCAAGGGGGAATGGAGGGAGAGAACAAGGGAGAGCTGCTCACCTCCCACTCCTGTTCACACAGGAACACACCACTCTTTCTGTCCCTCTCTCCCTCACACACAGACACAATCTCTTGTTCTGTCTCTCTCTCACCTTTCCATCTGTCAGATGTGCTTGTAGGTCTGACAAGAACATTTGACAGCTGACAGTGAAAACAAAGACGACCTACACACACACACAAGCGGACATACACAGACCCACACAGTTGATAATAACAAGCTATGACCTTTGCACTTTCTTCCTACCTGCGTGTGTGCAAGCTCCAATCGTTTCCTCTCCTCTCCGTGTGTTAAGTGTCTGCCGAGCGCGTAGCAGCAAGTCCACGTTGTTGTGCACAACCCCGCTTTCAATAAGCCCCTCCCTTCTCTTCCTCTCCCTAATCCTCCTTTTCTTCTGCGGATCTCTCTGTGTCTCTGTGTCGCTCTGTCTCTCTGTCTGTCTATGAAAGTAGTCCAACTCGATAACAGAAAATGTGCAGAAAAGGGGGCGAGAGGCTGAAAGGAGAACTAGAGAAAGGGGGAGTGGTGTCACCTTGCACACGGTTAACCCTCTGTGACAAAAGACAGGAGTTGGTCGGAGCTCAGGAATGCAAGACTCACCCTCTGTCATGGTCTTTCGCCCTCTTTTTTTTCTGTTTTAACACAGAGACTGGGTTACCTATGCATTACTGAGTAACCTGATTCCTAAGAGTGGATGATTAACAGTGTGTGTGTGTGTGTGTGCAAACCTTCAATTCAAATGTAATTCTGCTTCCTGCTTCCAAATGTATTGTTTGAATTAAATTACATTCAGAAATTCCGAATTAACCCCAACCCTGATGTGCGCGCATGAATGTGTGCACATAAATGCAGACATGGTTGGCTCCAAGTGGTTCTATGTATATTTATACAACGGGGTGGGTCTAATTCTGAATGCTGATTGGTTCCAGCCGGTTCCAGCCACAAGTTACCACCAGATAAAGCTATGACGTTGAAATGCTTATTTACTCTGTTCTATCTCACTGCGCAATCCACTGTCTCAACAACCCAGCCACGCATTTCTTTTAGACTAGCATTTGGTTTTCAACAGCGGAAAAATAAACCTTGCTGTCTGTCTCCGACATTTGCAACATTGTTTCAATGTTCAAATTCGATCTCCAGCTGTCCCATTCAACATGTCGGGACGAGACAGACAGGCAGACAGCTTTTCTCAGCCAGTTGAAATCATGAATCAGCTGGCATAATGTTTGTGGAAATACATAATGTAATGTCTACAGAAAACAGTTCAAACTAAATGAAATTAAGCTAGTTTGCAGTCTTCCCAGCTTCCGTTTGAAGTGATTGTGTTAGCTGTGTTGTTGGCTAGCTCCTCTGAACAACAGTGTCCTGACGAGAGAGCACATTTTATATGCCAGGCGAAATCTCGCATTATTAGCCCAACTTCGTCGCAAGCCTAACAACACCTGTGCCAATATATCATCCAAACACCAGCTTCTCTGGCATTATCACTTAAGTAGGGAATGTGTGTGCGTCTACGCATGTGTACTTACGTATGCACATGCGAGTGTGTGGGCTCATGAGACGGGGGAGTACAGCTCTCTAATTAAAGTAGACACAATGTTGTTTTTGCTAAACAGAAAGCTAGTTGGAGCCTGCGTCTGGCCTGCTATCTAAATGAAGCTGTGATGATGGATCCCCCATTAGAGACAGTAATAACTGGAGAAAGTCTGTAGGGAGACTGAACTGAGCTGAAAGAGCAGAGAGGAGCAGAGAGTACAGTCTCAGCACTCCTTATCTCTTACACAGGAGCACAACGATACTGTATCTACCCATGCAAGGCCATTCACAGGCATTTCTATGTACTGTGTGTGTGTGTGTGTGTGTGTGTGTGTGTGTGTGTGTGTGTGTGTGTGTGTGTGTGTGTGTGTGTGTGTGTGTGTGTGTGTGTGTGTGTGTGTGTGTGTGTGTAAGGAAAAAAAAAGTATATGCTGAAATGCAATGCAATGCAATCTCAGTCCCTAGAGCACCAGTCATATTCCAATGGAAACAACTACTAACAACCACACACACACACACAACTGGTAGCAGCACTAGCCGTTCTATACCATTACCAAAAAGAAAAACACCCTGATGAAAGGACAGTGTTTCATACAGCACTTCTACAGGCACCAGTTTTAAGGTTTTATATTGCAAATGGACCTTTAGTGGAGTTCAACTGGTCTCCAATGCTCTTTCTCCTCTGGTTGCTTTGGGTAGAAGTTACCCATAGGCACAGTTATAGATCTAGGATCAGCTTACCTTCTGCCATTCCTCACCATTAGAGGAGACGCAGCCAGGATTGTTGGCTGAGGATCCAGTGGTTGTCAAACCACTAATGCAGGTTAACACCTCTTCTTATCTCCTAATTATGGGGTTAAGGGTCACCCTGGTGGGGCCTTGGCCAGTAAACCCATAGTCCCCCCACCCAAACACCAATACAGGGGGTCCAAAATAAATAGGGGGTGGGGGGGTTCCCAGGGTTGGGTTTCCCCAGCACCATAAAAGGAGTGGGAAGGGGGAGAGAGAGAAGGGAGATGACATGGTTTAGGTTTTCCTGGCTCCCAAAGGGTGTCCCACATAAATAGGTGGGTAGGAAACAGTAGAGAGAGAGAGAGAGAGAGAGAGAGAGAGAGAGAGAGAGAGAGAGAGAGATTGGGTTTCCATGGCACCTGCTGTATTTCCCCTCCAAGAACATTCTGGAACAAGACCTGCGGGGATATCCACCCTCTCTTACCTCTCCATGCTTCCTAAGAGAAACCCAGTAGCCCTATCTCAGTGCAACTTGTCTGCTCTACCTGCCAAGGGAGACGTGGCAGGGAAGGCTGCTACAGTGTTAAAAACACATGATAAACAAGCTGCCAGACAGTCAATCTCTTCTCCAAACTTTTGACTGGTACTGTATATGATGGAGTGTATACACCTTATGGACAGTATATGAATAGAAAATGTGTGTACAGCAGTAGTTATATAGGATGAGCCCTGATTAGAATACAGTATATACTGTACAAATGAAGCAGTATGTTAACATTATTAAAGTGACCAGTCACTAAGCTGCAGGGTTGAGTACCGTGTGGTAGCCGACTAGTAAAAGTGACTAAAGTCCAGGGTAGGGTATGGGGCGAAGGCCGGCTTGTTGGTAGAAAATGTATGTAAAATATGTTGGTAGTATGAGGGTTATTGGATAAAACATTGACTACTCTATCTCTGCGGCTCGGTGCCTTCAAAAACAACATCATTAACTTAGTAGTTAATCATCCAAAGCTGGCCGGGGCTCAAATAAAATAAATGAATCCCTAAAAACAGAGATCATGAACATAAAGAGCATGTAATATCAGATAAAATCTCCATGTATGAGAAAAGGAGAGAGTAAACTATAAGGGTTTCTCAGCTGAGAGACAGCAATAGAGGAATAGAGAGGGAGAGAGCGAGAGAGAGCTAGAGAGAGGGGAAGAGAAAGAGAGATGGAAGTGTGACAGTAGGCCTTATGGGAAAAGGGGCAGGAAAGAGGGACTGTTTATGGAGGGGAGAAGAGGAGATGAGTCAAAGTCACCATTATTTGTCAGTTGTACAACCGAATGCCTTCAACCGAAATGTGTCTTCCGCATTTAACCCAACCCCTCTGAATCAGAGAGGTGCGGGGGGCTGCCTTAATCGACTTCCACGTCTTCGGCGCCCGGGGAACAGTGGGTTAACTGCCTTGTTCAGGGGCAGAACGCCAGATTTTTTTTTTTTTTTTCCTTGTCAGCTCAGGGATTCGAACTTGCAACCCTCCGGTTACAAGTCCAACGCTCTAACCACTAGGCTACCTGCCGCCCTTGAGAGGAGAGGAGTGGAGTGCAGTGGAGAGAGGGATGATAAAGGATGGGGTAGAGTTTATTTCCCCAGTGGAGCAGAAGCACAATTTCTTACCTTCCAAAGTAGAAGATGTGAGGCATTTATCTCTCTGAAAGAGTAGTGGATGAGAGGGGGATGAGAGGAAGTGTAACAGATGGAAAGAGGGGAAGAGGGGCAACGAGGACAGCAGAAGTGTAGAGAGGGGTGAGGAGGAGAGGAAGGGCTGAGGATGCTCACTTCAGGGAGAGGAGAGACTTCCATTATGAGCCTGTATGAATCACAATTAGTCTCTTTTAATCTCTTCCCTAATTTTTCCTCTTTCAATATGAAGAGTTTATTTCCAAAACGCTATGTCAACCAATTTGTCCCATGTTTTTTTCATCAGAAATGGTATGTTCATGTGTGTGTAAAATACGATTCATCGATTTTTGATTAAAATGTGTTTTTTGAAAAACGTTATATATCCATTGTTAAGTTGGAATGGAATGTTCGAATCCTGTATGTTTGACTGTGACATGTGGTTGTCTCACCTAACTATCTTAAGATGAATGCACTAACTGTAAGTCGCTCTAGCTAAAAGCCTCTGCTAAATGACAACAATGTCAAATGTAAAGGTATTACACACAGATCTCATATTACGGTACTGAATAAAAAAAAAACATAATCAATAAATATTGATGTCACAATTGTATCATTTGTACAGTTCTTTATTAAAAACGTAGTTATGTTACATTTCACTCTGTAAAACCTAGCAGTACTACTTATTTCTCTGAAAGTGAGGCGGATACAGTTGAAGTCGGAAGTTTACATACAGTTAGGTTGGAACTATAGTTTTGGCAAGTCGGTTAGGACATTTTTCCAACAATTGTTTACAAACAGATTATTTCACTTATAATTCACTGTATCACAATTCAAGTGGGTCAGAAGTTTACATACACTAAGTTGACTGTGCCTTTGAAATTATGTCATGGCTTTAGAAGCTTCTGATAGGCTAATTGTCACGTCCAGGCCAGAGTTTTAGGCTGGCGTGTTTAGGTTTCGTTTTTGGTGTAGGGTTTTTGAGTTCTAGGTGTTCTATTTCTATGTTGGGGTAATGGTTCCCAATTAGAGGCAGCTGTGTGTCGTTGTCTCTAATTGGGAACCATATATATGTTTGGGGTTTTCATTTAGGTTTTGTGGGTTATTGTTGATGCATAGCTTTGTTTGTATTGTCAGTCTATGTTTAAGTTACGATCTTCGTTCATTTTGTTATTTTGCCCAGTTACGTTTCGTTTTAATAAACATGTATACTGGCTTGGTCTGTCACTTATGAGGATCGTGACAGAATAACCCACCATAAGAAGACCAAGTAGCGAGAGACTCGGGAACATTGGACTTGGGAGGAGATTTTAGATTGCAAGGGATCTTGGACATGGGATGAGATTTTGGAGGGAAAAGGACCATGGTCTTAGCCGGAGGATTATCGTCGCTCCAGGGAGAGAGAAAAGTTCATTGGAACTCGCCTGGCACGGAAGCCCAAAAGGCAGCCCCCCAAATTTTTTTGGGGGGGGCACACGAGGAGGCTGGCCGGTTCAGAAGGGACTCCTGAGCCAACTCCTCGTGCTTTGTGGAGAGAGCGTTGGGGAGAGCGTCGCACTGGTAAGACGCCGTGCTATGTAGTTTTGCGCACTCCAGTGCGCGTTCATAGGTCGGTGCTAGAGATTCCAACTCCACTCATCTGTCAGGGAAGGGTGAGTGTGCAGCCTGGAAGGCCGGCTCAGCGCTCCTGGTCTCCGGTGCGCCTCCTTGGACCAGGATATCCTGCACCGGTTCTGCGTGCAGTATCTCCGGTGCGTGTCCAGAGCCTGGTGCGTGAGATTCCAGCGCCACTCATCTGTCAGGGGAGGGTGAGTGTGCTACCTGGGAGAGTGGTGCCGGCTCTGCGCGCTAGGGCTCCAGTACACCTTCTGGGACAGAGATATCCTGCACCGGTTCTGCGTGTGGGATCTCCGGTTCGCATCCACAGCCCAGTACGTCCTGTCCCTGCTCCACGCTCCAGGATCCCTGTGCCCGTCGTGGACTCAGCACGTCCTGTCCCTGCTCCACGCTTCAGGATCCCTGTGCCCGGCGTGGACTCAGCACGTTCTGTCCCTGTTTCACAGACCCCCCCATGGACTTTTGGGGGCGTGGTCGGAGTCTGCGCCTTTGGGGGTACTGTCACGTCCAGGCCAGAGTTTTAGGCTGGCGTGTTTAGGTTTCGTTTTTGGTGTAGGGTTTTTGAGTTCTAGGTGTTCTATTTCTATGTTGGGGTAATGGTTCCCAATTAGAGGCAGCTGTGTGTCGTTGTCTCTAATTGGGAACCATATATATGTTTGGGGTTTTCATTTAGGTTTTGTGGGTTATTGTTGATGCATAGCTTTGTTTGTATTGTCAGTCTATGTTTAAGTTACGATCTTCGTTCATTTTGTTATTTTTCCCAGTTACGTTTCGTTTTAATAAACATGTATACTGGATGCCTCGCTGCGCCTTTGTCTGTCACTTATGAGTATCGTGACACTAATTGACATAATTTGAGTCAACTGGATGTGTAGCTGTGGATGTATTTCAAGGCCTACCTTCAAACTCAGTGCCTCTTTGCTTGACATCATGGGAAAATCTAAATAAATCAGCCAAGACCAAAACAAAATAATTGTAGACCTCGACAAGTCTGGTTCATCCTTGGGAGCAATTTCCAAATGGCTGAAGGTACCACGTTCATCTGTACAAACAATAGTACGCAAGTATAAACACCATGGGACCACGCAGCCGATATACCGCTCAGGAAGGAGACGATTTCTGTCTCCTAGAGATGAACGTGCGAAAAGTACAAATCAATCCCAGAACAACAGCATAGGAACTCCTGAAGATGCTGGAGGAAACAGGTACAAAAGTGTATATATATATCCACAGTAAAACGAGTCCTATATCGACATAACCTGAAAGGCCGCTCAGCAAGGAAGAAGCCACTGCTCCAAAACCGCCATAAAAAAGACAGACTACGGTTTGCAACTGCACATGGAGACAAAGATCGTACTTTTTTGGAGAAATGTCCTCTGTTCTGATGAAACAAAAATAGAATTGTTGACCATAATGACCATCATTATGTTTGGAGGAAAAGGGGGGAGGCTTGCAAGCCGAAGAACACCATCCCAACCGTGAAGCACGGGGGTGGCAGCATCATGTTGTCGGGGTGCTTTGCTGCAGGAGGGACTGGTGCAATTCACAAAATAGATGGCCTCATGAGGATGGAAAATGATGTGGATATATTGAAGCAACATCTCAAGACATCAGTCAGGAAGTTAAGGCTTGGTCGCAAATGACCCCAAGCATACTTCCAAAGTTGTGGCAAAATGGTTTAAGGACAACAAAGTCAAGGTATAGGAGTGGCCATCACAAAGCCCTGACCTCAATCCTATAGAACATTTGTGGGCAGAACTGCAAAAGTATGTGCGAGCAAGGAGGCCTACAAACCTGACTCAGTTACACCAGCTCTGTCAGGAGGAATGGGCCAAAATTCACCCAACTTATTGTGGGAAGCTTGTGGAAGGCTACCCGAAAGGTTTGACCCAAGTCAAACTATTTAAAAGACAATGCTACCAAATACTAATTGAGTGTATGTAAACTTCTGACCCACTGGGAATGTGATGAAAGAAATAAAAGCTGAAATAAATCATTCACTCTACTATTATTCTGACATTTCACATTCTTAAAATAAAGTGGTGATCCTAACTGACCTAAGACAGGGAACTTTTACTAGGATTAAATGTCAGGAATTGTGTGAAAAACTGAGTTTAAATGTATTTGGCTAAGGTGCATGTAAACCTCCGACTTCAACTGTATATCATGATTATTTGTCTCTCTGAAATGAAACCATCAAAAATGATAGATTTTAAACAAATACATGTCTGTCATTGAACAACCCAATGACATGATTATAGAAAAAGAATCACTTGAACATGTACGTATATAGCGTGTTGAAAATAAAACTATACATATACTCCCTGCCAGTCTAAACAAACATATATCTTCATTGGATTATACCCAGTTACCATTTCTCCCTGTCAATAACTACTGGTGGACTCACACACAGGGCTATTTAAAACTTCCACCCCACTGCCTCCCATCTACATCCCTATAAAACCCCTGCCCTCCACCCTCCCTAAAACATATACACTGAATGCAGAAAACATTAGGAACACCTGCTCTTTCCATGATATAGACTGACCAAGTGAATGGTAGAAGGTGCCAGACACACCGGTTTGAGTGTGTCAAAAACTGCAACGCTGCTGGGTTTTTCACACTCAACAGTTTCCCATGTGTATCAGGAACGGTCCACACCCAAAAGACATTCAGCCAACTTGACACAACTGTGGGAAGCACTGAAGTTAAACATGGGCCAGCATCCCTCTGGAACACTTTTGACTTCCTTGTAGAGTCCATGCCCCGACGAATTAAGGCTGTTCTGAGGTCAAAAGGGCGTGCAACTAAATATTAGGAAGGTGTTCCTAATGTTTTGTACACTTAATGTACCTATACACAAAATGTGAATATCATAATTACCCCTCCCAGTCAGTAACTAATCTGCTGAGGAGTTCAAAGTAGAGAAATATCTCAAAGCCTATATGAGCAGCCATGGCCCCTGAGGCACTGCACGGCGCTGACCATAAGCCACATCACAGCAGGCTCAGATATACTCTAACCTCCTGTACAGTCAGCACACCACCTGACCCTCTAAGCCCTGTGGGAGAGCCAATCAGGCAGTGCTAAAGACAATAAGCTCCGTCCACTTTCACTGGTCAGGGGTCAGAGGTCAAGGGGTAGGGGGCAGGGCAAGAGAGGTATTGTAGTAGAAACTCCTAACCCTGACCAGTCAGCTCTGTAATGATGTGTCTGGCTCCTGTGAAGGAGAGGACCAGTGGGATGCTGTGTGTGTGTGTGTGTGTGAGGTAAGGGCCTGTGGGAGCCTGTGAACCACATCATATCCCCACCACCCACGTTTATTACGATCCAATGCCCTGACAGAGACCTTATATGAGTCTCACAGGATATAGCCTGTCACACAGCACGACCAGGAGTGAATGTGTTTAACCTCTACGGGATCGGTGCCCCTATACTGGGGCGGTTGAGTTAACAGACGCTAATGTGATTAGCATGACATATGTAAGTAACAGCAAACTTTCCAGGACATAGACATGTCTTATATGGGCAGAAAGCTTCAAATGTTTTAATCAAACTGCACTGTCCCATTTACAGTAGCTATTACAGTGAAAAAAGACCATGCTATTGTTTGAGGAGAGTGCAAAACAACAACAAAAACTTTTATCACAGCAACTTTGATACATTCACTTCTGAAGGTATGTAACGCACTTACATTCAGTAATCTTACTCTGATTTGTAATCCTGAGGGTCCCAGAGATAAAATGTAGCATAGTTCTGTTTGATAAAATATATTTTTATATTCACATGTGGGAACAGGGTTCTACAGAACCCCTGCTGTCTCTGGCTCCACACCCACCCCGCCAGGCCATCTAGATGTGTGAAAGCTATGACATTCCTGGGAGTGTGTAAACTTACAAAAATTATATGGTAATACAAAATGTATGTTCTCTATAGTTATGTACTTGAAAATGTATCAATTTGGCACATTTGGGCAGACTTGACACAAAATATTGTCCAGTGTTGCAATGCTTCACTGGATCAATCTGAAACTTTGCACACACACTGCTGCCATCTAGTGGCCAAAATCTAAATCACGCCTAAACTGTAATATTAAATTATGTCTTTTCTCTTGCATTTCAAAGATGGAACAAAAAAACAAATTGAAAACGCATGCTTTTTTGTTTGTATTATCTTTTACCAGATCTAATGTGTTATATTAATCAAGAATATGCATATCTTTGCTTCAGGTCCTGAGCTACAGGCAGTTAGATTTGTGATTTTAGGCGAAAATAGAAACAAAAGGGTCCGATCCTTAAGGAGGTGTTAACAAAGGATAAAAACACGCACCCACCCACGCTAGCTCACTAGGGCTGTCCCCGACTAAAAATGATCTTGGTCGACCAAGAGTTGTCTGTTCTTTCAACCAATCAATTAGTCTAAATGTTTAAACGTGTTTCTTTACATATATGGACACATCCTATGTGTTTTAATCAAATCAACTATATTCACTGAGCTTGTCTGATTCTTTAAGCACACTCTTTGATTAAATAATTAAGACACAAATGACTAGGGGGAGTCTGACCAGCAATTGATTTGATTGTGCCGGGCCAGGCTCAGACTTGCTGCACTGTGTTAAAAAAAAAAGACAGCGAGTGACTATGTGACTAGCACCCGTTGTCTCACTCTCCTCCCTGATGCAGCGACCACCACAGAACATCAAAGAATTTATCGCACTGTCCGTGTTGATGAAGCTGCAACATAATTACCAACATTTCTGACTGACAAGTTCTGTAACCGAAATCCGTCATTTGTTTACAAAAAACATTCCCTTTTCCTTCAACCCTTGCTCTCTTTACGTGCCACATGTATGCATTACATGCAAATGACCAAAGACCAATTCGCACGGGACTAGTATTACTAGAAAGTGTTGATTACGCAATTATTACTCCAGAATGTCCATTATTCCAGAGGATGATTTGAACGGGATTAGTTTATTCCAAACTGCCCCCTGAAATTCTTTTTTTTAAATAAATTGACAGTTATGACGGAAGCCTGGAGGTTTTTATTCGAGGCATGAAGATACAATATTTCAACATGTCCAGGTGAAAGGGCCACACTGATAACTCGAACTTGGGTCCCAAGTTTCTAAACCATACCAAACCATTTTTGGTATAGTGTCGCCACAATATTTGAATTTGAGGAAGTGTGATCATAATCATTAGGATATTTTAGTGATCCGCAGTACGTCCTAAATGCCCCCCATCCTTCATATGTGAGCTAAACAGTGTTTTAAGGCTATGGATGAGAGAGTTAAATTATAATTTCCAAAGGTTTATGTCAGTTTTGTGCCATCTCAGTGCTAGAGGCGTCACTACAGACCCTGGTTTGATCCCGGGCTGTATCATAACCGGCCGTGATCGGGAGTCCCATAAGGCGGCGCACAATTGGCCCAGCGTCGTCCGGGTTAGGGGAGGGTTTGGTAGGCCGTCATTGTAAATAAGAATTTGTTCTTAACTGACTTGCCTAGTTAAATAAAGGTTACATGTAATTAAATTAGCGTCTTTGCGATAACCGCAAGGGTTGCATTAAATAGGCAAAATATATTGTTTACTGATGCATTTGGCAATATTCAATTCATTCATTTGCACAAAACATTAAACAAAAGCTTTCACTGTGAAAGTTGGTAGGCCACATGTAGGCCCTTCATTTACACTACCATTAAAAGTTTGGGGTCACTTAGAAATGTCCTTATTTTTGTAAGAAAAGCACATTTTTTGTCCATTAAAATAACATCAAATTGATCAGAAATGCAGTGTAGACATTTTTAATGTTGTAAATGACTATTGTAGCTAGAAACGGCAGAAATGTTAATGGAATATCTACATAGGCATACAGAGGCCCATTATCAGCAACCATCACTCCTGTGTTCCAATGGCATGTTGTGTTAGCTAATCCAAGATTTCATTTTAAAAGGCTAATTGATCCTTTTGCAATTATGAAAGCACAGCTGAAAACGGTTGTGCTGAAGCAATACAACTGGCCTTCTTTAGACTAGTTGAGTATCTGGAGCATCAGCATTTGTGGGTTCGAATACAGGCTCAAAATGGCCAGAAACAAATAACTTTCTTCTGAAACTCATCAGTCGATTCATGTTCTGAGAAATGAAGGCTATTCCATGCGAGAAATTGACAAGAAACTGAAGATCTTGTACAATGCTGTGTACTACTCCCTTCACAGAACAGTGCAAACTGGCTCTAACCAGAATAGAAAGAGGAGTGGGAGGCCCCGGAGCAAAACTGAGCAAGAGGACAAGTACATTAGAGTGTCTAGTTTGAGAAACAGACGCCTCACAAGTCCTCAACTGGCAGCTTCATTAAATAGTACCCGCAAAACACCAGTCTCAGCGTAAACAGTGAAGAGGCGACTCCGGGACGCTAGCCTTCTAGGCAGAGTTCCTCTGTCCAGTGTCATAACAATAACGAGGCTATATACAGGGGGTACCTGTACCAAGTCAATGTGCGGGGGTACAGGCTAGTCGAGGTAATGTGTACATGTAGGTAGGGGTAATGCCAGATAGAAAAACATCAATGTAGCCTATAGATATAAATTGCACATGAATGATACATTTATAGCCACTGCCTGTTTATTTATTCAACCTGCCCTTCCTCCACACAATATTTTGTCACGACTTCCGCCGAAGTCGGTCCCTCTTCTTGCTCGGGCGGTGTTCGGCGGTCGACGTCACCGGTTTTCTGACCATCATCGCCCCCCGTAGTTTAGGTTTTGTCTATTATTCGCACCTGTTGTTAATTCTCCCAATCACGCACCTGTATATAATTCCTTCCTTCCCTTCTTCCCTTTGTGCGTGATTGTTTTATGTTACCGTTTGTTCGTTGGTTTACGTTCCCAGTTCTCTCTCTGTGGGATATTATATTTTGGTTCCGTTATTGTGCCGGTTCGCTTGTTTGCGCCCGGTTTATTTTGTAAGTCATGTGAGTACTTAATTATCGCCAGAGTGTTATTGTCTTGGACTGGTGACTCTAATAAAGTATTCCTCACACGGGAAACTACCTCCTGCGCCTGATTCCTTTTCATACGGAACCACGACCGTAACATATTTCATGACCCTAAACGCACCCCGTGGATATAACCGCGGGGACTGCGGGTTATGAGTCAGCCCGCGCATCACTCACACACACAAACAAACTTACCCACACATCACCACATCTGGCTGTGAATATAGATTGTGTTTTAAATGTTTAATGAGGACAAATCTAAAGCCAAGCCATTTGCAGCAATGTTAAGTGTGCATGGATCAAAGCAATGGAGGCCAGGCAGACAGCAGGCTGACAGATGGGGGATAACAACAGGTATCAGCAGAAAGACCCAGTCTAGCGCTGCTACGCCGAGGCTGATTGAACCACATTATACGAAGCTTCGCAGGGTACAGTTAGAAACACGCATAGACACAGGCATGCAGGCACACACCCTTCCACATTCATACACAAGCTGACCTATCTTCCCTGCAACTTGCAGGGTATGTGAGTGTGTGTGTGTGTGTGTGTGTATGTATCACCAATGCAGAGATCTAGTAACAGGACGGGACAGTAGTGGAGAAGGTGGAAAGTTAAGTTCCTCGGCGTACACATCACGGACAAACTGAAATGGTCCACCCACACAGACAGCGTGGTGAAGAAAGCGCTGTCTGTGTGAGGCTGAAGAAATTTGGCTTGTCACCTAAAACCCTGACAAACTTTTACAGATGCACAATTGAGAGCATCCTGTCGGGCTGTATCACCGCCTGGTACGGCAACTGCTCCGCCCACAACTGTAAGGCTCTCCAGAGGGTAGTGAGGTCTGCACAACGCATCACCGGGGGCAAACTACCTGCCTTCCAGGACACCTACACCACCCAATGTTACAGGAAGGCCAAAAAGATCATCAAGGACAACAAACACCCGAGCCACTGCCTGTTCACCCTGCTATCATCCAGAAGGCGGGGTCAGTACAGGTGTATCAAAGAGACTGAAAAACAGCTTCTATCTCAAGGCCATCAGACTGTTAAACAGCCACCACCAGCATTGAGTGGCTGCTGCCAACATACTGACTCAATCTCTAGCCACTTTAAAAATGTAAAATTGGACATAATAAATATATCTCTAGTCACTTTAACTTCTTAGGGAGCGGCAGCAGAGGTGACAGTTTTGGAGAGTCTGGCGTGCCCAAAGTAAAATGCCTGCCACTCAGGCCCAGAAAACAGGATATGCACATAATTAGTACTATTGGATAGGAAACACTCTGAAGTTTCTAAAAGTGTTAAAATGATGTCCGAGTATAACAGAACTGATATAGCAGGAAAAAAAACAGAGGAAAATCCATCCGGAAATGCAGTTTTTGGTGACCTTTGCTCTGTTTGACACTCTCCCCTTCAAGGCAATCCAGCTCCGAGATTGCAGTACCTATGGCTTCCACTAGATGTCAACAGTCTATATACAAAGACTGGGAGTGATTGGAGGAAGCAGAACGAATAGGAACAGGAAATGGTAAGGGGACCTCAAATGTCAACAAGATTTCTCAGGCTCGAGTCTGGGTGCGCGCTCCACTTTATTTTACTTATATAACTTTTCCGAGTGAAATATTATCGCTAATATTCATAAAAGGATAGCTAAGGATGCATTATAACTGGTATTTGATTTGTTTAGGAAAAGTTTATAGGTATATTTGAACGCGTTCTCTTCATGTTTCAATGGGCGATTCGACGTTGGATTTTCTGAACATAACGCGACAACCAAACAGAGATTTATGGTTATAATAAATGACTTCTTCTAACAAAAGAACCATTGGATGTCTTCGTTGGACACTTGGGAAGCCCTCAGCAGACGATCTTCAAAAGGTAAGGGATTTGTTTTCGCTGTGAAATGGGTTTTGTGTGAACCGAGCGTAAATATTGGAGGTGCTATCCTCAAACAATCAAATGTTGTGCTTTCGCCGTAAAGCCTTTTTGAAATCTGACAACGCTGTGATATTGCCAAGAAGCAGAGCTTTTGATGACTATACAACTCTTGTATATTGATGAATGTTTAATAATTCAATTTTTGGATTCTACTCACTCCGTAAGTAGTTAAACAATGCCACTTTATATAATGTTTACATATCCTACATTACTCATCTCATATGTATATACTGTACTCTATACCATCTACTGCATCTTGCCTATGCCATTCGGCCATCGCTCATCCATATATCCATATATATGTACATATTGTTATTCATTCCTTTACACTTGTGTGTATAAGGTAGTTGTTGTGAAATTGTTAGATTACTTGTTAGATATTACTGCAAGTCGGAACTAGAAGCACAAGCATTTCGCTACACTCGCATTAACATCTGCTAACCACTACTGAGACGTATGTGTAAAATCAGACATGCTGTGGTAATAACTAGTTCATATCAATGGCTCTGGGTTTCATGGCTTTGGTGTACATCGCTGTACTTTTCCTCGAGCAATGAACACACACACACACGTTACAGACAAAGATACATGCACTTACACACTCATACAAACGACAAAGTTGAGAATGATCTCTAGATATTTGAAAGCTAAAAATTCCCATTGGTTACTCACCAGGTTCGCTATCTGAAATTTCGTCAATGGGAAAAGCAACCCCTCAATACTAGGAGACCTCACTGGTCAGCCTGGAAAGAGGGAAACACAAGAGGGAAATCCTCCCTCTCTCAACCTGGAAAGAAACAGGGAAACAGTGAGCATTACAGCTGAAGATAAATAACATAAAATCGTGCTCAGGGATTTGGATAACAAATAGCATGCAAGTTGATCAAAAGTACCAAATAACAACAGGAGTTTGTTTAATCAATCAATCATAGTATATGTTAGATTATATTTATTATATTTACAGAGCTTTTAAGTGTGTGCCAGTGTGCCAGAGAATGCCTATCTTTTCGTAAAATCTTCACTTTCTGTAGCCTCTCAATTATATGTTGCCCAGACATGTTGCCCAGAGTGAATAAAGACAATCAGTGAGAGTGAATGAAAGTTCATTACAGACTTCGAGTGTCCAAATCACATGGTACTACATTATAAGAGAGAGGGAGGCTGAAAAGAGTGGGGTATTTTAAGATGGAAGCAGGAGCAAAGAGAGTAAGTAACAAAATAAGTGTATTATGTCCTTCGCCCACCCTTCTCTCCTCCTTGCTGTGTTTCCAGATGGCCATCTCCTTTTTAGAGAGAACAGAGGACGTGACCTCTGTCAAAAGCTCAAGAAATGTCTGCCTTTGGGCCCTGGGAGTAGACACATACTCACCTACACAACAGTCTCCATACTAGACACTGACAGCAGGGGCCTGAGGCATTAAAGTTACACACTGAGCCACACACACTCACGCACGCATGCAATCAAGCGCACACACACAATCTCAGATCCACGTGAGGTCTTGGTCTATTTTTCTCTTCCCGTTGACTGTTAATAGCTGGAGTATTGCATTTTTTGTCTGTTAACAGCAGCCCAGTATGGTAACAGCCCACTTATGGTGACATGACTGGGCCAGACTGGCCTATAATGGAATGGCTGCCGTAAAGCGCTATACGACCAGGGGGAATGGGAGGAAAACCTACTATACCCCAAACAGAGCCACACTGTCTGGGGGAGAGGAGGGGTGAAGTGAGATGAAAGAAGAGGAGGGGAGGGAGGGAGGGGTGAAGGAAGATATTGTCATAGGTGGGGAGGGAAGGCCAGTGTTTCTTTACATATTACACAGATAAAACACTCAGGGAGATAGTAGAGATAGCACTGCCCTCTAATCAAGAAATTCAGTCAATCAGTCTGACACTCTGACTCATCATCAATCAAGCAGGGTCTTGGCTGTACATATGGACACAAGCCAACTAGAGACAAGCATCAGAGAAACAAAGAGAGTAAGAAGGAGAAAGAGGGAGAGAGTGAGAGAGGGAGAAAAAAGAGAAAGAGAACAAGGGGAAGACAGGGGCAGAGAGAGAAAGAAGAGTAAGCAGAGGGAAAGGGAAATGGAGAGGGGGTAGAAAGAGAGAATAGGAGATGTAGAGCGAGAGTGGTGGCTCCAACAAGGCACAGCTGATAGTCTTAAAATAGACATTCAAATGTTTCTTTAAAAAGATGACTGCTAGCAGCAAAAAATAAAAAAATGACATTGTTTAGAATTATATTACTTCCTTGTGCGCGCAAAGAGAGCTTGGATGTCGTCACGATAAGTTAACAGGGCAAAGATAAGGACAGAATTTTTTAAAACATTTTCAATATACAAATCCAGAATAAAACATCTCAAATGAGGGTTATAGTTTGGCCCAGTTTGAGAGCAGTGAGTGAGTTTGGTGTGTAGGCCTATTGAGTGTGTGTAGAGTGCGACCTGTGTGAGATTAGTATTTTGTATGAGAAAGATACTGTATAGCCAAATGACCCTCATTAATAGGGTATGCGTGCATGTATCCCTCGAAACATTTCATGCATGACTAGTCAAAACACACACACACACTGCCCTTAAGAACAATCCAATTATAACCTAACGGGATATTGTTCGCTCTTCAGGAACGACCGCAGAGATAATGAAGGTAGTGTAGAATAGTCATCACTCTCTGCTCCATTACACCCATGTCCCCCAAAGTATCACAGGGCTCCATTAGCTTAGCATACAGAGGAACAGTAGCCATTTCCTACAGCCGCTACTTTAGCTTAGCACTCATCACATCTCCCACTGTCAATGCAGTTAACAGTTAGTGACGCAACAACACCCACACCAGTGTGCTAGCAATCTAGGGTTGCTACATTGGGCTTCCCAGAATAGGGCTCTACCGCCTGGTGAGTACTAAAGGTATTCTGGGAGATTGTGGAATAACTGGATGAAGTTGAAGAGGATTTTCATGATAAGCTCGGTCCAACTTGACGAACCCTATAAAACTACAGCTGCATTCAACACATCGTCACCAATCCATCCCACTCTCTGGTGATGGTGTCAAGGTGTTAATCAATGCTAGCCTCTGAATGCAACACTGAGGGAACAGCAGCAGACAAAAGGCTAGGACACACACACGAGCACAAGTACACATGCACAGATAGACACACACATATACAAACACACACACACACTGGAGTTTGGTGTATATGGCAATAACATGTGTGATTCTCACCAAACTGACAGGCAGGGTATCAGATGGTGTTAAAAGGGGAGGTTCCACACACACTCTCTTCCCACATTCATTCACAACCTGACTGAATCCCATCACCTTTTGTTTCCAGTGTGTGTGTGTGTATTAACCCTATCCCAAAACCTGAGCCCTAACCCGCCATAATGAATGGCTAAACTTAACAGTTAAAAATGTCCATAAAACGTCACATTTCGAAGGGAGACTGAGTTCCTGTAGGTCACACACAAACACTCTACGATGTGAACATGTATTCAAAGAACCTGGGTTTGACATTTACCAGAGAATTTGTTTGAAGTCGCCCCCTTCCTAAACTGAGATTGAATTGCATTAGGCAAAAATTCTCTCTCTCTCTAATCAAGATCCCTGATCATCCCTATTGCCTCTGATCTGGTGGACTAACGTCAATTTGAAATGATTTTTACTTTTGATACTTAATTATATTACTTTTACTTGAGTCATTTTCTATTAAGGTATCTTTACTTTTACTCAAGTATGACAATTGGGTACGTTTTCTACTATTGCATGTTTCCTTTTTCCCCCTTTCTTTTGTCTTTTTAGTGTGCCTCCCAGCACAAACAAGCACAAGCAATTTATCTTTACTTACTTTCACCTCCACCAGTGAGTGAGTGACTGAGTGTGTGTGTGTGTCTGTTCTCTTCAGGCCCTCCCCTGTAACAAGGCAAATATTTTCTATAACTTAACCGAAATAGACTACAGACCGTAATATCAAATGGGAACAAACGAGTCATAGTGGGCAGAACAAGCAAGGAGGTGGGCACAGCCAAGCACGAGCTAGCGAGATCTTATAGGTGCGTTCTAGTACATTTTCATATTTCCGTTATGGGAACGCTTACTCCGAATTGCGTGTGAGCAATAACTCAATTCGCCTTTGCACTCCTTCAAAACTAAGCAATTTAAAAAAAAAAGTTTGCCAAAGGGTAAAGTTTACAAAACTTACTACAGTCTGTTCGTAACAGACTCTAGTTTTAGGAACAGAAAACTGTATTGAGATCAAATGTTTCATTGATGAGAAAATTTGCAGAATGTCGACCAAAATCCATCTCGTTCCATCTTCTCCCACTGCCGGCCACTGGGCTTCCTCTCACTACCATGGTAGCGCGTGGAAACGCCAAACGGAGGCTTCACATTCATACATCAGGTGAAATATTTGTCTCATTGTTCTATCTGTGACCGAATTGTAATGTAAACAAGCAGTATAACACACAGGAAGAGCTTTTACCATGTAATAACCATGAACACCGGTAACTTGTAGTCTGGTCAGAAGTAGGTGAGAGGCCTTATCTGTTCACTGCACTACCAGACACCTACAACATACCCCAGTCACACATGGGCTTACCTTGCTATAGCCATATAAATATAGACCGCATACACAGAGGGTATAGAAGGAACAGAGGCAGAGAAGTGTAGAACCGGGGGAGTGTACCTACCACACACTATCACCATGACTATATCCACACATGCATGCAAGTCTTTTATACCAGGTTAAAAGTGCATATGAAACCAATCACATTATCAATATTAACTTCTTAGGGCTAGGGGGCAGTATTTTGAAGTTCGGATGAAAAACATGCCAAAAGTAAACTGCCTGTTACTCAGGCCCAGAAGCTAGGATATGCATATAATTAGTAGCTTTGGATAGAAAACACTCTGAAGTTTCTAAAACTGTTAAAATAATGTCTGTGAGTATAACAGAACTGATATGGCAGGCAAAAACCCGAGCAAAATCCATCCGGGATGTCTGAATCAGTCATGTCACACTGTTTTCAATAGGCCAGCTATTCAAAGCCTCATAGTTTAACCCCCAGATTGCAGTTCCTATGGCTTCCACTAGATGTCAACAGTCTTTAGAAAAAGGTTTGAAGCTTCAATCATGAAAATCAAGGGAGTAAGACCACTTGTTCCTGAGTTCACATCCAGTGTACTGTTTTGGAATTTGTGCGTAACAGGGAATGTGCGCAAAGTTCTTTTTCTCTTCTATTCAGCAGGTTATATTCCATCTGAAATATTATAGTTTATATTCATTTTATGGTATCTGAGTATTGATTACAAATGCTGTTGGACTTTTTTCGACGAACTTTACGGGTACTTTTGGGACATCGTTTGTCTGCATGGATGAAAGCCTTTGGGTAGGTGGATTACTGAACAAAACACGCCAACCAAACAGAGCAATATGGATATAAAGAGGAACTTTATCGAACAAAACAACATTTTATTGCGTAACCTGGACGCTTGGGTATGCCATCAGAGGAAGATCAAAGGTAAGCAATTTATTTTATGCTATTTTGAGTTGTGACACCTCTGCTGGTTATGTTATTATGCTAATTGAGTTTGAGTGGGGCGCTGTCCTCAGACAAACAAATGTTCTGCTTTCGCCGTAAAGCTTTTTTGAAATCTGACAATGCTGTTAGATTAACACTAACCATAGAGAGAGAGCTGGTTCTGGGGCTCTGTTCACAAATACAAAACCCCACAGAGCCCCAAGAGAGCAACACAAACCAAATGAAAACAAAAAGATACTTGACATTGGAAATAATTATAAAAAAACAGAGCAAACTAGAATGCTATTGGGCCCTAAACAGAGAGTAAACATTGGCAGAATACCTGACCACTGTGACGGACCCAAAATAAAGGAAAGCTTTGACGATGTAAAGACTCAGTGATCATAGCTTTGCTATTGAGAGAATAGCATAGCCTTTCTACTGGGAAGACAGGCTGTGCACACTGCCCACAAAAAGAGGTGGAAACTGAGCTGCACTTCCTAACCTCCTGCCAAATGTATGACCATATTAGAGAGACATATTTATTTTAGATCTTTTGAAAACAAATTAAAATCTGATAAACTCTCATATCTATTGGGTGAAATACAACAGTGTGCCATCACAACCGCAAGATTTGTGACGTATGTTTGAAACCTGACAATGTTTTTATATACTTTTATTTTGAATCCTGCAGCTCTGTTGGGCTTAGTTGCTGTGAGCGCTGCTGTCTGTCCCAGGATCCTGCCGGATTCCATATAGGGGGAGAGACACGGGGAGATACTTTACATTTTTCTTCCACCCCAGTTGCCGCTCTGGTCTGGTGGAAGTTTTTCCGCCGTGTCGGCTCTCCACAGCCGACTGGCCGGTGCTCAGCAGGGTTCCATCTCCGATTGGGTCTCCCCCTTCCCTGGAGAACGGAGCTGTTCTCGACCCAACCAACCAGCCATGGAAGTACGTTGCTCGCCGTGGAAGTCTAAGAAAGCGTACTCTGGCAAGATGTTGAACCCGGATCTGACACAGACCAGAAACAGCTTTGCCACCCTGGATCCAGAGGTTCCGGCACCTTCTTCCTTGGGGGCTTCCCATTCAAGATCAGATCCAGATGTACCTGCGTCTTCGTCCTCGGTTCTGTCTCCCTCTCTGGTGGCTTCAACCTCGGGTTCAGATCCTCGGAGCTCCTGAGAGACCGGCCCATTCAACATCACCAGCTGTCATCATAGGTAGCTCTATGGTGAGATACATCTCAGTTCCAAAAGCAAAAACCCTGTGCTTCCCAGGAGCACGAGTACAGGATATCACAAGGCTGCTTCTGACTGTTCTATGACAGATGCCAGGAGCTGACACTGTCGTAGTCCATGAGGGGTCAAACGACAGCAGGAGTGCTAGCTCTGAACATTTGAAAATGGATTTTAAAGAACTAATTTTAGCATTAAAAGACTCCAAAAAACAGCCAATCATTTCAGGTCCAGTACCATCACTGGGCCGCGGGTGTGAAAGATTCAGCAGACTGCTGACATTACACATCTGGCTAAAATATTACTGTACTGTGGCTCTGCTGGAGTCACTTTTATATATAACGGAGTCCATCCAAATCATCTTGGCTCCTGGACTCTGTCCACGTATTTCAAGGCTGCGTTGAAACAATGACTTTCAATGATCCAAGACCAGCTCAATTAACCCCTACCATTGTGACAATGAGTCGTCATAATGCTGCATCAAATGTGCATGATCTTAGGGGCATTGGCAAACACAATGTAAGTAAATTAATTTATGTGCCCCTAATTTCACTGAATATCTGTTTATCCTACAGCTATTGTATGCAGTAATCATGAGCCTATGAACCAGAGTTACACTGTTAGCACTGAGGCGGTGTGCCCTAGTAGGAAGATCACTTTGTGCAGCTCACCCTGCACTATCAGCTCCAATATAAATAACATGAGCAAGTCTACTTCTGATAAGCTTCCCAGTAAAGCATTAAAAACAATCCAGCAACTTATAAAAATCTCATATTAACATGTGCAGCCTGAGAAACAAGGTCCATGAAGTCAATAACTTGCTTTTAACAAATTACATGTATATTCTGACTATCTCTGAAACTCACTTAGATAATACATTTGATGATACAGTGGTAGCAATGTATGGTTATAACATCTACCGAAAAGACAGAAATGCCAATGGGGGCGGTGTTGCGGTCTATATTAAGAACCATATTCCTGTAAAGCTTAGAGATGATCTAATGTTAAATACTGTTGAAGTAAAATGGCTACAGGTTCATCTGCCTCACCTAAAGCCCATTCTTGTGGGAAGCTACTATAGACCAGCAAGTGCCAACAGACAGTATCTGGATAATAGGTGTGAAATGCTTGATAATGTATGTGATATCAACAGAGAAGAATACTTTCTGAGTGATTTAAATATTGACTGGCTCTCATCAAGCTGCCCACTCAAGACAAAACGTAAAACTGTAACCAGTGCCTGCAACCTGGTTCAGGTTGTCAGTCAACCTACCAGGGTAGTTGGTAACAGCACAGGAATGAAATCATCAACATGTATTGATCACATCTTTACTCATGATGCAGAAATTTGCTACAATAAGTTTTGTAGTGATTCATATGTTGATGATGAAATAATATTTGCTGGTCTGTGGTGTGTAATGAGGAGCAACAAGATGCTGCAATTGACACCTTTATGAAATTGCTTATTCCAGTAACTGATAAGCACGCACCCATTAAGAAAATGACTGTAAAAACTGTTAAATCACTTGGATTGATGAGGAATTGAAAAATTGTATGGTTGAGAGGCAAAAGGTATTGCAAATAAGACTGACAGCCCAACTGATTGGCAAAAGTATTGCAAATTAAGAAATCATGTGAATAAACTAAATAAATAGAAAAATAAACTATACTATGAAAAAGATAAATGATATAAAAGAATGATAGTAAAAAGCTTTGGGGCACTTAAATGACATTTTTGGGAAAAAAAGCCAACTCGGCTCCATCATTTATTGAATCAGATGGCTCATTCATCACAAAGCCCACTGATATTGCCAACTACTTTAATAACTTTTTCATTGTCAAAATAAGCAAACTTAGGGATGACATGCCAGCAGCAAATGCTGACACTACACATCCAAGTATATCGGACCAAATTATGAAAGACAAGAATTGTACTTTTGAATTCTGTAAAGTCAGTGTGAAAGAGGTGAAAAAAATATTGTTGTCTATCAACAATGACAAACCACGGGGGTCTGACAATCTGGATAGAAAATGATTGAGGATAGTAGAAGACGATATTGCCACATCTTCAATTTAAGACTGCTAGAAAGTGTGTGCCCTCAGGCCTAGGGTGAGGCTAAAGTCATTCCGCTACCAAAGAATAGTAAAGCCCCCTTTACTGGCTCAAATAGCCGACCAATCAGCCTGTTACCAACACTTCTGGAAAACATGGTGTTTGACCAGATACAATGCTATTTCAGTGTAAACAAATTGACAGCAGACTTTCAGCATGCTTATAGGGAAGGATACTCAACAAGCACAGCACTTACACAAATGACTGATGATTGGCTGAGAGAAATTTATGATAAAATGATTGTGGGGGCAGTCTTGTTAGACTTCAGTACAGCTTTTGACATTATCGATCATATCTGCTGCTGGAAAAACATGTGTGTTCTGGCTTTATATCCCCTGCTATAATGTGGATAAAGAGTTACTTGTCTAACAGAACACAGAGGGTGTTATTTAATGGAAGCCTCTATAGCATAATCCAGGGAGAATCAGGAATTCCCCAGGGTAGCTGTTTAGGCCCCTTGCCTTTTTCAAATCTTAACTAACGACATGCCACAGACTTTGAGTAAAGCCAGAGTGTCTATGTACTGTATGTGGATGACTCAACAATATACACGTCAGCTACTACAGCGACTGAAATGACTACAACACTTAACAAAGAGTTGCAGTTCGTTTCAGTGTGGGTGGCAAGGAATAAGTTAGCCCTAAATATTTCTAAACTAAAAGCCTTGTATTTGGGACAAATCATTCACTAAACCCTAAACCTCAACTAAATCGTGTAATAAATTATGTGGAAATTGAGCAAGTTGAGATGACTAAACTGCTTGGAGTAACCCTGGATTGTAAACTGTCATGGTCAAAACATATTGATACAACAGCAGCTAAGATGGGGAGATGTATGTCCATAATTAAGCGCTGCTCAGCCTTCTTAACAACACTATCAACAAGGCAGGTCCTACAGGCCCTAGTTTTGTTCCAACTTGACTACTGTTCAGTCGTGTGGTCAGGTGCCGCTAAAAAGGACTTAGGAAAATTGCAATTGGCTCAGAACAGGGCAGCACAGCTGGCCCTTGGATGTACACAGAGAGCTAATATTAATAATATGCATGTCAATCTCTACTGGCTCAAAGTGGAGCAGAGATTGACTTCATCACTACTTATATTTATAAGAGGGATTGACATGTTTAACTTCTTAGGGAGCGGCAGGTGAGGTGACGGTTTTGGAGAGTCTGGCGTGCCCAAAGCAAAATGCCTGCCACTCAGGCTCAGAAAATAGGATATGCACATAATTAGTACTATTGGATAGGAAACACTCTGAAGTTTCTAAAAGTGTTAACATAATGTCTGTGAGTGTAATTGAACTCATTTAGCAGGCAAAAACCCAAGAAAAAAACCTTTGGCTCTCTTAGACACACTCCCTATTGAATCCATTTGTTACCAGGACTGAGACTGCAGTACCTATGGCTTCCACTAGATGTCAACAGTCTATATATAAAGCCTCAGAGAGATTGGAGTAAGCAGGAAGAATAGGTACAGGAAATGGCCAAGGTAGCTCAGATGTCAATAAGTTCTCGTGCGCGAGTCTGGCTGGCGCGCCCCACTTTATTTTACTTATGTAAGGTATAGGTGACCATCCGAGTGAAATATTATCGCTAATATTCATAAAAGGAAAGCTAAGGATGCATTTTAACTGGTATTTGATTTGTTTAGGAAAAGTTTATAGGTATATTTGAACGTGTTCTCTTCACGTTTCAATAGGCGATTCAACGTTGGATTTTCTGAACATAACGCGCCAACCAAACAGTGATTTATGGATATTTTTTCTAACAAAAGAACCATTGGATGTCTTGGATGTCTTGGGAAGCCCTCAGCAGAAGTTCTTCAAAAGGTAAGTGATTTGTTTTCGCTGTGAAATGTGTTGTGTGAACCACGATGGTTTATGAATTTATGCTAATGGTTAAATATTGTAGGTGCTACCCTCAAACAATCAAATGTTGTGCTTTCGTCGTAAAGCCTTTTTGAAATCTGACAACGCTGTGATATTACGCTAGCGCCCCACTGCTACCTAAGTAGTTAATGCACCGAGCTACTGGCACACAGTTCAGACACCCATGCATACCCCACAAGACATGCCACAAGAGGTCTCTTTACAGTCCCCAAGTCCATAACAGACTATGGGAGGCACACATTACTACATAAAGCCATGACTACATGGAACTCTATTCCACATCAAGTAACTGATGCAAGCAGTAAAATTAGATTTAAAAAACAGAAGAAAACAAAAAACTTATGGAACAGCCGGGACTGTGAAGCAACACCAAAATAGGCACAGACACATGCATACACACACATGGATTTAGTACTGTAGATATGTGGCAGTGGTGGAGTAGGGGCCTGAGGGCACAGAGTGTGCTGTGAAATCTGTGAATGTATTGTAATGTTTTTAAAATTGTATAAACTGCCTTAATTTTGCTGGTGGATCCATAATAAATACAAATAGGGCAGCCAGTGAAGAACAAACACCATGTTTATTTCTTCCCCCTTTTGTACCTTAACTATTTGCACATCATTACTACACTGTATATAGCCATAATATGACATTTCTCTATTCCTTTGGAACTTTTATGAGTGTAATGATTACTGTTAATTTGTTATTGTTTATTTCACATTTGTTTATTATCTATTTCACATGCTTTGGCTATGTAAACATATGTTTCCCACGCCAAAAAAGCCCTTTGAATTGAATGAGAGAGAGAGGCAAAGAGAGGAAAGTTCAGGTCTTTACGTCTTCAGCCTTACCTTGCCTCTCCATTCCATCCTCTCTTCTCCTCTTTCTTCCTGCCTCACTCTGCCTCTCTCTCACATCTTACCTCCCCCCCTTTGAGTCAACCTGCATCCCTTCATGTGTCCCCCTGCCTATGTTCTCCTCTGTTTTGCTTTTTACACAAAATGTCAGTCCAAATGGGACTATAGAGACAACCAAGCATAAAACCTCAGTCATCACATCTACACACACACAGCCACTCCCATGCAGAAAGCAGCTGCTCCCCCTGACCTTCCTGAAATATTTAACTATTTCTCGTTCCTCAATTCAGCTTTTCACTTTGTACTTACTCGGCATCCCCCGCCTGGCCTGTGTAGCCAGAGAATAATTTCACTGTGGCTGCGCTCTTCAGCCACACTGCCATCCTTCACGTCACTTTAGGAAAATGGCATTCAAATCTTATTTGGGGTTCACAGGAGAGAGAGAGAGGTGAGGATGGGAGGGAGGGAGATAGAGAGATAGAGAGAAAGAAAGAGAAAAAGCAAGAATAGGGACAAAATAAGAGAATCACAGGGTAGGAGAGGGAAAGATTAGGGAGGGAGGAAAGAAATCACAAGTACTCCAGCAGTGAACAGACTTTTACAAACTCATGGGAAAGAGGGGCAGACAAATATCTTGGGGTGTGGTGGGATGGGGTTGGGTGATGCTGCACCAGTGGCGGTCGGTGCCGTTGAAGACGAGGGAGGATGCAATTTTTTTTTATGAGCATGGCCTTACTTCTATCACAGCATATTGGATCAATGTCATTCATATTCCATTAACCCAGCTCAATGTAACATTGATAGGTTTAGGCTACTAACGTTACATGATAGCCCAATTTTCCCTGTACCCATTATGAATTAAAAGTAGAAAATGTAGGTGCACAGGTAGAGACAATTTTGAGTAATCAATACCGCCTTGCACATTCTTGCCTGAATCTAGCTGAAAGCAGTTCAGCAGTTACACCGGCGGGCCCCGGTGTCAATAAATTAATAAAACCAAAAGCTTACCTTGACTTGGAAGAGTTCTAATGTTGGATAGCCATAGCTAGCTAACATAGCATCTCTCTGTGTTTGAGTAGGCTAAACTAGCTAACTGAATACTCATGTAAATGATACATTTAAGTTTTTTTATTATGAATACATTTGCAAACATTTCTAAAAAACTGTTTTTGCTTTGTCATTATGGGGTATTGTGTGTAGATTCATGATGAATATATATATATATTAATACTGATTATAATACTAAGTATTAATACTCTTAGTAAAAGTATTTATCTTCAACTCGCAATCTGTGGATTTGATTAGATAGATTGACATTGTACGTTAAACTCTTTGTACTCTTTGTTGTATGTGCCGAACCTCTGTGCTTTATCTTGGCCAGGTCGCAGATGTAAATGAGAACTTGTTCTCAACTAGCCTACCTGGTTAAATAAAGGTGAAATAAAAATAAAATAAAAATCCCAGCATAGTTGAAAGATATATCTTGTGTAGAAATCCAAAGAGGGTGGCCAGCAGAGATAGGTGTGATGGGCTGAGGGAAGGTGAGGGTTGGGATGTGGAATTGGAGTGGAGTTGCTGTGCAGAAGATTGACCATGATTCTAAGTAAAAAAAATAAACATAATAAAAAGTATGTTTGAATGACACTGAGGGGCAGTGTTTTTACAGCTAATTACGTTTTTTTCTGAGGCTGATGCAATGCAGGTGTTTGTACACATGCATATACACACACTCAATCAAATAGACTCATACAAGAACACACACATGTAATAGTGCTAGACATGCACACAAACATATACAGTTGACATTGCTGTTATGATATTTGTCCTTGATGTCTATTGTTTTTTAGTTTTTTTGTTGTATTTTTTTTTGCATTGTTGTTTCTTGTTTTCTTCTGTCTTTTTATTTTTTTCTCTTTAGTTCATTTTCTTGGTTGTTTATGCATTGGGGGGTTCTTGGGGGTGGGGAATGGAATTAATTGTATTTTTCTTGGAGGGGGGCATCGAATGGTTGAGGGACAGCTATTGGGAAACTGTGAAGGGTTCGGGTTCACATTTTTTTGGCCTGGTGGGAGATCTGTCAACGTACCCTTGAGCAAGGCATTGACCCTGGATGCTTCTGTGTGTCGCTCTGAATAAGAGTCTGTTAGAGGACTGGTGTGGTGTAGTTGTTGAGCGGCTTCAATGCAAGTATATAGTATGTTTTGGATAATCAATTAAAACATTTTTTTAAATAAAGGCTAGAGGCTAAATAAAGGATAGAGCTGCCGCTTTCAAGGAGGGGGACACTAATCCGGAAGTTTATAAGTAATCCTGCTATGCCCTCAAACGAACCATCAAACAAGCAAAGCGTCAATACAGGATTAAGATTGAATCCTACTACACCAGCTCTGACGCTCGTCGGATGTGGCAGGGCTTGAAAACTATTACAGACTACATAGGGAAACCCAGCCATGAGCTGCCCAGTGATGCGACCCTACCAGACGAGCTAAATGCCGTGTATGCTCGCAGAGAGGCAAGCAACACTAAAGCATGAATGAGAGCACCAGCTGTTCTGGACAACTGTGTGATAACGCTATCGGTAGCTGATGTGAGCAAGATCTTTAAACAGGTGTTCCTTTTGTGAATGTTGACCTAAGTGAGAATGCTTTTCATTGACTACAGCTCAGCTTTCAACACCATAGTGCCTGCAAAGCTCATCACTAAGCTAAGGACCCTGGGACTACACACCTCCCTCTGCAACTGGATCCTGGGACTTCCTGACGGGACGCTGATCCTCAACACTGGGGCCCCTCAGGGGTGTGTGCTTAGTCACCTCCTATACTCCCTGTTCACCCACGACTGCATGGCCAAACACGACTCCAACACCATCAAATAGTTTGCTGACGACACAACAGTGGTAGTCCCGATCACCGACGATGAAGAGACAGCCTATAGGGAGGTCAGAGACCTGGCAGTGTGGTGACAGGACAACAACCTCTCCCTCAATGTGAGCAAGACAAAGGAGCTGATCGTGGACTACAGGAAAAGGCAGGCCAAACAGGCCCCCATTAACATCAACGGGGCTGTAGTGGAGCGGGTCGAGAGTTTTAAGTTCCTTGGTGTCCACATCACCAATGAATTATCCCCAGATCCTCAAAAAGTTATTCAGCTGCACCTTCGAGAGCATCCTGACCGGTTGCATCACCGCCTGGTATGGCAACTGCTCGACATCTGACTGTAAGGAAAATAGGAAAGGAAAATAAAGTGGTGCGCGCTCACAATCTCGCACCTGTCAAACGTTGTAAACAAAAGTGGTCCCTTCACTACTTCCTATCTGTTCTGCTTAGTGCTATAGCTTCCAGACTCTGTATAAAGACTGTTGACATCTAGTGGAAGCCATAGGTACTGCAGTCTGTCCTACATAACATTAAATGCAATAGGCACCTTGGAGAAAAAGGTAATCTACAAAAAAAACTGCAAATCCGGATGGATTTTCCTCGGGTTATCGCATGCTATATCAGTTCTGTTATACTCACAGTCATTATCTTAATGGTTTTAGAAACTTCTGAGTGTTTCCTATCCAATAGTACTAATTATGTGCATATCCTATTTTCTTCTGGGCCTGAGTGGCAGGCATTTTACTTTGGGCATGCCAGACTCTCCAAAACCGTCACCTCAGCTGCCACTCCCTGAGAAGTTAAGGACCAGCTGTCAGAGTAGCTCACAGACCCCTGCACCTGTATATAGCCCATCTGTAAATAGCCCAACCAACTACCTCATCCCCTACCATATTTATTTATTTATTTATCTTGTTCCCTTGCACCCCAGTTTTCTACATTGCACATTCATCTACTGCACATGTACCAGTCCAGTGTTTATATGCTATATTGTAATTACATTGCCACCATGGCCTATTTATTGCCTTACCTTCCTTATCTCATCTCATTTGCACTCTTTGTATATAGATTTGTTTTTCTACTGTATTATTGACTGTATGTTTGTTTTACTCCATGTGTAACTGTGTTGTTGTATGTGTCAAACTGCTTTGCTTTATCTTGGCCAGTTCGCAGTTGTAAATGAGAACTTGTTCTCAACCTGCCTACCTGGTTAAATAAAGGTGAAATATTTATTTTTATTTTTAAATGATCATCATTTGAAACGTAACTTATTTTTCAAAGTTATTCTTGAAAGAGAGAAGGTAACACATTAGCAACAACATCCTATTTGATAGAACCTGTGCAAGCCGCTGCAAACTAGCCAAAAACTAAAGCTAGCTAGCTAGACCAAGGAAAACTACTTCTCGCTAATTCTTTTTTTTTACCTTTATTTTACTAGGCAAGTCAGTTAAGAACAAAGTCTTATTTTCAATGACGGCCTAGGAACAGTGGGTTAACTGCCTGTTCAGGGGCAGAATGACAGATTTGCACCTTGTCAGCTCGGGGAATTTAACTTACAACCTTTCGGTTACTAGTCCAACGCTCTAACCACTAGGCTACCCTGCCGACCCAGGGTAGCCTAGTGGTTAGAGCGTTGGACTGCACATCGTTTCGTCGTGACCTGTTGTTTTGTAAAAACGGTCCCATCCATCCTAACACAGTTGGCAGATGCCTTTATCTAGCTTCTGATGGCCTAGCCAATTGGCTGACTTAGCTAGCTAGATTTAATAATTTTTAGAGTGGCTTTATTTTTCCTCAGCATGCATTTTTTTCACTATACTGAATGTCTAAATAATCCATCAAATGTTCTGAAATATGAACACAGAAATATTGGACATTTTGAACTTTTTTTTTATTCAATAATTTTTAGAGTGGCTTTATTTTTCCTCAGCATGCATTTTTTTCACTATACTGCATGTCTAAAGAATATATATATATTTTTTTAACTAGGCAAGTCTGTTAAGAACAAATTCTTATTTACAATGACGGCCTACACCGGCCAAGGCTGGTGATTTGACAAAATTACAATCATGGTCTTTTTCTGGTCTCGGTCTACCTCTTGTCCCCCTCCCTGTCTCGGTCTTGACATGGTCGTGCCCCCCTCCCCCCCAACCCCGGTATTGGTCTTGAATCGGTCTTGCTTTAGGCGGTCTTGATCACAACACCGCTTAAACCCTGACTTGGACCACACACCCTCTCCAACGAATAGCAGGCAGGGGAAGCTAAATATTGATTGCTTTGTGACGCTTGCAGCTGGCCACTGCTTCCTTCCAAACCACTCATTGTTGAATTTACAATTCTGAATTATTGTGTAATGTGTATGTCCAATGGCCGATGAGCACTTATATGTTTTCTCTAATTTCTCCTTATATGACAAGGATTGAAATGGATTTGCCAGTAAAATGTTCACGCAATTCATGATGATGACTGCTTATCTAGCTACATAGCTTGCTGCCTAAGATTTAGAAAATATGAGGTTGACATGATCAGTCCAATCAAAGCTATGGGAGATATAACGATTTGACGTCATTTTATGTGTGACCAATGACTTTGAGCCTTCTTGGACGGGCACTTCTGCTGTAAATCTATAGATGGGTTAACAGAAACGATGTGCACGCTTCAAAATGGGGCAGACGTCTGAGTTGTTGTGGTTCTGGATGGCCAGATTGCTACTAGGGTGGAAAATTGCTAAATTACGTTATAATGCTATTATTGCTTCAAATGGTTGTTTTATGAAACAGAATAAGGGGTTGTTAGAACACTCATCTGTGTGTGTTCTACTGAGGATGGGCCTCTGGGAGATAACACTGACAGGAGATTTATGCTGTCTTTTGGGTGACAAAACCTAAAGAGACCGCATTCCAGAGCATGAGTTAATGTTTCTGTTCTATTTGGTACCAGGGAGAGACGACCCCAGGGCCAGACCCTGGTCTGTACAATGAAAGATAACTGTTGACACAGCAGATACTGTCTGCTGTGAATTATAAGTATCTTTCATACAAATCTTAAGCTTGTGACCCATTCTATACATCTGTTGTTCGTCATGTAGGTTGGAAGGGGTGTATCTTGGCTATAAAATACCTTTGTACTTTTGACTCGGGCTCTCAATGAATCATCTGAGCGTGATTCGTCGACCAGCCATCATTATTGTAGAGCACTCAATCAATTCACTTTATGTGTGTGCGTTGTATTGACTTGCTTGATTAAAGATTTAGTTTAAGTATAACTCTGACTTGTGTGATATGTTTGTAAATAATAGTAAAGAAATTAACCACCACACTACCAACAATTACAATAGACTTCCATGTGGGGAATCGTAAGTGACTAATTTCAGATAGTTTCTTCTTGTTCTTGATACCACGTCTTGTTTTGACGGATTTCATGTCAATGCTAATAGGGCTAGCTAGCTAACCAACAACTGTAAAGATATATTTGAAAACCATGTTGTCAACAATCTAAGCCAACCCCGTTTGTTTTGCCCCATATTTGCTCACATGTCGGTTTTGTTGCTAAACAACCAACCCCTCTATGGCAGCATCCAAGGGGGCTTGAATTGCCTAGCTCTAACGTAGATTCTGAGGTGACGTAGTGTCCCCATGAGTGACAGAACCCTGAGACAATCACAGCCCAACCATTGAAGATTATCAACGCCTACGCACTGTTTTCACTGGCTGGCCCTAGGTTGAAACATCTGAATTTTGGAGCTGCCTTACTCAAAGAAAAGAGACCAAGTTTGTATTGTATACTTATTTTAAATTGTTTACATTATGTGCTATACTGATATGTGACACAAATTAATGCCAGAATCGTGCGTGACCTCCAGAGGTTGAGATGTGATAATTTTGAAAGTTTACATAACAGTGTTGTCTCAAGAATCGATACCTCTCTATAACCTCTCGAAAATGTCCTTTTGCTATCGTCAATGTGAAAATGGTCAGTCTGAGAGAACTGGAACTGTGCTCTCTCTGGGTCTGAATAGGTAATGTTCTCCCTTTGGGAATGTATTTTGGCACACTCACCCCCGGAATGTTCTGACTAAAACTGAAAACGAGCTCCAGAGACAGTTGAGAGGATGTCTCCATTCTAAGGTTCTTAGGTTCCTTGTTAAATATAGGGGATGAATAAGTGAAGTAGATCATCTCTAGAGATATAGCGAGGGAGAGAGAGCAGATTTAGATATATGAACAGGTGGACAGCTTTGAGACGGTAACACTTATTCCTGTGTGGCAAGAAAGGGTGGGCATACTGTACATGCATGCACGCAAGCACACACACGGGCCCGCACACACACACACACACACACACACACACACACACACACACACACGCACCCTCTAAAACAGCTACATCACAAACTGCCACACAACACGGTGGCTCAGAATAGACATGCCAGTCAAAAAACAAAGACATGAAGAGAGCATAGATCAAGGATTCTTGATTCAAGGAAAAATCCATCCATAACCACATTCATTAATCAATTAATTTACAGTGCTAAATAACATGAATATGTGAGAACAATATTGTTTGTGAACAAATATCATTATAATAAGGTTGGTAGCAACATTTGAAAATCTGTTGCAGCTCAAGCCAACTACAAAACCCACAATGCAATGCTCTCTATGAGCTGGCTGTCTAGCTTTGTAGAATAATAGTGAAGAAATCACAACTATGAAATAACACATATGGAATCATGTACTAACCAAAAAAAGTGTTAAACAAATCAAAATATATTTTATATTTGAGATTATTCAAAGTAGCCACCCTTGGCCTTGATGACAGCTTTGTACACTCTTGACATTATCTCAACCAGCTTCATGAGGTAGTCACCTGGAATGCATTTCAATTAACAGGTGTGCCTTCTTAAAAGTTCATTTGTGGAATTTTTTCCTTCTCAATGTGTTTGAGCCAATCAGTTGTGTTGTGGCAAGGTATGGGGGGTATACAGAATATTCATTAGTTTAGGACATGTAGATCAGTCAATCCATAAAATGTCAAAAACTTTTGAAGTTTCTTCAAGTGCAGTCACAAAAACCATCAAGCGCTATAATGAAACTGGCGCTCATGAGGACCACCACAGGAAAAGAAGACCCAGAGTTCTCTGCAGCAGAGGATAAGTTCATTAGAGCTACCACCCTCAGAAACTGCAGCAAAAATAAAAACATCAGAGTTTAAGTAACAGACATCTCAACATCAACTGTTCAGAGGACACTGCATGAATAAGGCCTTCACGGACGAATTGCTTCAAAGAAAACATTAGTAAAGGACACAAATAAGAAGAGACTTGTTTGGGCCAAGAAACATGATCAATGAACATTAGATTGGTGGATAGTCCAAATTTGTCCAAATTTGAGATTTTTGGTTTCAACCGCTGTGTCTTTGTGAGACGTAGAGTAGGTGAGCAGATGATCTCCGCATGTGTGATTCCCTCTGTGAATCATGGGAGGAGGTGGTGTGATGGTGGGGGGGTGCTTTGCTGTTGACACTGTGGGATTTATTTATTGGTTTCTCTAATGATTGCCTCGGCTGTTTCACCAACTACTTGCCGACAGAGTTCAGTGTGTTAAATCGGAGGGCCTGTTGTCCGGGCCTCTGGCAGTCTCTATGGGGGTGCCACAGGGTTCAATTATTGGGCCGACTCTCTTCTCTGTATACATCAATGATGTCGCTCTTGCTGCTGGTAATTCTCTGATCCACCTCTATGCAGACAACACCATTCTGTATACTTCTGGCCCTTCTTTGGACACTGTGTTAACTAACCTCCAAACGAGCTTCAATACCATACAACACTCCTTCCGTGGCCTCCAACTGCTCTTAAACGCTAGTAAAACCAAATGCATGCTTTTCAACCGTTCGCTGCCTGCACCCGCCCGCCCGACTAGCATCACTACCCTGGACGGCTCTGACCTAGAATACGTGGACAACTACAAATACCTAGGTGTCTGGCTAGACTGTAAACTCTCCTTCCAGACTCACATTAAACATCTCCAATCCAAAATTAAATCTAGAATCGGCTTTCTATTTCCCAACAAAGCCTCCTTCACTCATGCTGCCAAACTTGCACTAGTAAAACTGACTATCCTACCGATCCTCGACTTCGGCGATGTCATCTACAAAACAGCTTCCAATACTGTACTCAGCAAACTGGATGCAGTCTATCACAGTGCCATCCGCTTTGTCACCAAAGCCCCTTATACCACCCACCACTGCGACCTGTATGCTCTAGTCGGCTGTCCCTTGTTACATACTCGTCGCCAGACCCACTGGCTCCAGGTCATCTACAAGTCCCTGCTAGGTAAAGCCCCGCCTTACCTCAACTCGCTGGTAACCATAGCAGCACCTACCAGTAGCACTCGCTCCAGCAGGTATATCTCACTGGTCACCCCCAAAGCCAATTCCCATTTTGGCCGCCTTTCCTTCCAGTTCTCCGCTGCCAATGACTGGAACGAACTACAAAAATCGTTGAAAGTGTCTCCAGTTATCTCCAGTTATCTCCCTCACTAGATTTAAGCACCAGCTGTCAGAGCAGCTTACAGATCACTGCACCTGTACATAGCCCAACCAACTACCTCATCCCTTACCGTAGTAACTTATTTATCTTGCTCTTTTGCACCCCAGTATTTTTACTTTGCACATTCATCTACTGCACATTTACCATTCCAGTGTTAAATTGCTATACTGTAATTACTTTGCCACCATGGCCTATTTATTGCCTTATGCTCCTTATCCTACCTCATTTGCACACATTGTATATAGATTTGGTTTTTTTTCCTACTGTATTATTGACTGTATGTTTGTTTATTCCATGTGTAACTCTGTGTTGTTGTATGTGTCGAACTGCTTTGCTTTATCTTGGCCAGGTCGCAGTTGTAAATGAGAACTTGTTCTCAACTTGCCTACCTGGTTAAATAAAGGTTAAATATTTTGATTTATTTTTTAATTAGAATTCAAGGCACACTTAACCAGTATGGCTACCACAGCATTCTGCAGCGATACGCCATCCCATCTGGTTTGCACTTGGTGGGACTATCATTTGTTTTTCAACAGGACAATGACCCAACACACCTCCAGGCTGTGTAAGGGCTATTTGACCAAGGAGGAGAGTGATGCAGTGCTGCATCAGATGACCTGGGCTCCACAATCACCCAACCTCAACCCAATTGAGATGGTCTGGGATGAGTTGGACCGCAGAGTGAAGGAAAAGCAGCCAACAAGTGTTCAGCATATGTGGGAACTCCTTCAAGACTGTTGGAAAAGCATTCCAGGTGAAGCTGGTTGAGAGAATTCTAAGAGTGTGCAAAGCTGTCATCAAGGCAAAGGGTGACTACTTAGAAGAATCTAAAATCTATTTTGATCTATTTAACACTTTTTTGGTTACTACATGATTCCATGTGTTCTTTCATAGTTTTGATGTCTTCACTATTATTCTACAATGTAGAAAATAGTAAAAATTATGAAAAACTCTTGAATGAGTAGGTGTGTCCAAACTTTTGACTGGTACTGTACATGTTAGAGGTTTTCGTGATCTAAAAGTCGTATTCCTATTAACCTCCAGTGTATTGAGAGTGGCTTTATCGCAATGCTACGTTATACCGGCCGGATTTCTGCCTGCTTGAATGACAATAGCTCAGATACTCACGAAATCATGACACTGGGAATCGATACAGCATCCCTCAGAGATGCACAAAAACAATATAACATTCAAAATGGGTGAACCTTTAAACACGCTGGTACAGGGAGGTCGGGAACACAGCCAGCTGACAAAGCATCCCCCTCTGGATTTACAGATCTACAAACTGGGTCGCAGTGTTATTTTTCTACTATGTAACTGTAATGATGTAAGGACGTAAGAATGCACTGTACAAAAAAAAAGTTATCTGTTGTGTCACATCATACTATAATTACCTTAAAAAAAATACATACTGGGCCATATTGAGAAGAAGCTACTTGCTCCCGAGTGGCGCAGCGGTCCAAGGCACTGCATCTCAGTGCTAGAATCGAATCCAGGCTGTATTGCAACCGGCAGTGATTGAGAGTCCCAAAGGGCGGCACACAATTTGCCCAACGTTGTCTGGGTTTGGCCAGTGTATGCTGTCATTGTAAATAAGAATTTGTACTTAACTGACTTGCCTAGTTAAATAAAGGTTACACTATTGGGGCAGCTGCTACAGACACAATCGCTCAAACAACAGTACAGGGGTATTTACTGTATATGTAAAGCGCCTATTCAGGCATGTAGAGCTATTAGTGGCTAATTAGCAATTAAATAGGTATGCATATGTTATATAGCCCAGGGGGAATAGAGGATAAATAAAGTGCCAGTCACCTATTCAGAACATAATTATCCCCTATTCTAAGAGACTAGCTAAAATTTGTGTCATGGATTAAATTAACTGAATGAAACTGAATAACATAAGGTAGTTGTCTTCAGCCACACTTTCAGTCTCATGAATGTCTCTGCAGTTTTATGACCCTGACTCACCCTCACCTATAGTGTTCAGCATAACAGGTACTGTGAGTAATTGCTGCCCATCCCTTTCGGAGCACGATAGTGGGCCTAAGGAGGGACAACACCTCTACAGGTCTCACACACATGCACACACGTGCACAAACACACACACACACCCTGACTCCTGTCTGCCTGATGGAACCTCTCCCTCTCAATATGAAAAGATCAGGATGAGTGTGCACATGTTGGACAGGGGCCATTATATCAACCATCCTCCCCAGTCTCTCTTTCTACTCTGTTCCCACTCTCATCCCTCCTTTCTCTCTCTTGTCTTCCATTTCTCTCTGTTTATCCATGTGGAAGACAGAGATGTTTACAAGACTCTCATCAGACTCTGCCTTGGATCTCTACAGGGAAACGACCTCTGTTCACACACACACACACACACACACACACACACACACACACACACACACACACACACACACACACACACACACACACACACACACACCCCCTAGACACAGAAATAGAAAGTATTGAGAGCCTATATCCTGGCTAATAGTGATTACACACGCCCATAAGAATCTGAACCAGAATCTGAATGTCGGAATCTGAATGCTGGATGAACATGGATCAGCATGCTTTCATGTACCGAGAGGTAACAAAGAAGCAGTACTTCAATACTTCACTTTAAAACTTCTACCAACCCCATTCCCTCTCTCTTTTCCTCCCTGCCTCCTTCCCTCTTTCAGTCTCTATAACTTGGAGAGGGTCTTAAACGCCATGCACAGTGCAGCATACATATAATAATGGAGGTGGGGGAGTGGAGTGAAAGTGGAGTGGAACACATACAGTATGTGGATAAAGGACATAGCCTTGCTGTTGAAGGGAAGATAATAGAGCAGTCAGATCTCATACAATAGCCAATAAGAGAGATGTAAGGCACAATGCAGTGCTGTGGAAAAACCAAGGCCTAAAACTTGTTGAGTTGTGAGAGACGGGAGCAGGGAGGGAGAGAGCTAACTAATGTGTTTCTGCTTGGGCGAACACGTTATTTATTTCTCATTGTGTGTGGCCATAGGGCCGTAAATAGACTTATAATTACCCGCATAACCATCAGGTGGGGTTAATGGAGAAAGCATTACCATTAGAGGAATAGGGGAGAGTCTAGAGGAGGGGAGAGAGGGGTGTGGGAAAGAGAGGAGGGGGGTGGGGCGGAGTCTCATAAATCAGCCATGGGTATATTAAAGAGATTTTGGCTTAATACGGAAATGTCTGCCATCTCTGCCAATTTACTGCTGAGCGAAAGAGCGAAGGAACGAAAGAAAACAGGATAAAAATGAAGGGAGAGATAGAACATATGGTGAGGAAATTGCATAGGGAAAGAAAGAATGAACCACAGTGAGAAAGTGTACGAGGAAGAGACAATGTTAATGAGGGAATGTGTGAGTATGAGAAAGAGAGACTGAGGTACAGACCTAATAATCTCCATTAGTCAATAACTAATAAAAGTTTTCATCCACTCCAGAGAACACGCCACCAGTTCATCAATCAGTGGCCCTGGGGGAGGGTACTAACAAGCTTGACCTTACAGGGTTTACTGTGGGGTCCCATGGGACAAAGAGGGGTCACTCTGAACTCATACATCATGCATGAGTCATGTTGGGCAGAGGGGAAAGTTCAGTCATTAAGCAGATGGTCTTATCCAGAGTGACTTACATGAGCAATTAGGGTTAGGTTCTTTGCTCAAGTGCACATCAACAGATTTTACACTTAGTTGGCTCAGGGATTCGAACCAGCAACCTTTCGGTTACTGGCCCACCACTCTTAACCGTTAGGCTACCTACTGCAGAGAGATACTGATATATGTGAGGGGTGAGACCTTTCTTCTTCCATCTTCCCTCTCCCTTTGTCTTTTTATGGGGTCTATCTCCTCCCCTCTTTTCATCTATCCACCTTTCCACACATCCCCCTCTCTCGATCAAACCTCTTTTCAGCCTCTCTATCTCCCCCTCTCTCTGTATGATTAATGACCATCTGCCGCTACGGTAACAGGTCACAGTGTCAAAGAGCACATCTGACCGCCACTGGCTGAGCAGCGTGTGTGTATGTGTGTGCACATACGTGCATGTCTGTGCTAATAACACATAATTACACTTAAAATTGCATAAATACACGTATTTATAGCACAGAGTTTAATCTCTCTACAGAGTTTAATCTCTGTTCCACATTCATACGAGAAGAGAAGGATGCAGTTTTAACTCTTAAAACTGATACTGCAAAAAAATAAAATGTAAATATCTTGTGGCTAAAGACACTGACACTTTGGTCTTCATGTCTGTAATCGGAATCACAAACATACATACGTCTCAGCTGCTGAGGGCTGGGTCTTTGAGAGGGACGGGCAAACTTTTTTTTATAAAAAAATTAAAAACACACGCATGCATGCACACAGACACGGATGCATGCACGCACGCACACACGCACACACACACACACACACACACACATCACCAATAGGCTGCAACAGTTAACGCGGGCTGATAAGCTCCTTCATGGTGGCAGCTATGCTATGCATCAGTGGCTCTTGATTGAGCGTCACATTAACATATTGCATTAGGCATTAGAGGATATATGGGAAATGGACTGGGAGTACCCATGGATGTACAGAGTTGCGTAGCTAAAGCAAACGACTGAAGCTGGAATTCAATCAGTGCAGACTGGGAGCAGGGGATAGAAATACATTATGTAGAACAAACACGCCTCTCTGACATGTCGAATTAGGAATCGTGCCAAAATCAGAATCACCTTTATTCAACAAGCACATTTAAACATACTCAGAATTTTACTTGGTAATATGGTGCTGCTAGAGATAAACAACATTTAGACACATAATACATACAGAGGAGTTAACACAACGTAGGTAGAGTGTACATAGAGTGTACATAATATACAGTGGATACAGTTCTACTCATGACATGCCTATCTGCAACCTTCCACAACGTCTGCCTCCTGATCGTGTACCAGGTGTTAACACCATCCATCCAGGACACACATCTAGCTGTTGGGCAAACCAAACACACTTCTGAAGTGCAATGATTGAATTCATGTCTTATTTTGGCACAGGGTTTAGACTACAGCCACTGTTGTGAGGTATGGGGTCCACTCACCAACCAAGAATTCAAAAGATGGGAAAAACACCTGCAAAAATATACTTTGTGTACAATGCAAAACAGAAAACAATGCATGCAGAGCGGAATTAGGACTATACCCACTAACTATCAAAATCCAGAAAAGACCTGTTCAATTATACAACCACCTAAAAGGAAGCGATGCCCACACATTCCACCACAAAGCCTTCACCTACAGAGAGATGAACATAGAGAAGAGTCTCTTCAGCCAGCTGGTTCTGGGGCTCTGTTCACAAACAGACCCCACAGAGCCCCAGGACAGAAACACATCTAGACACAACCAAATGATGAGAAAGAAAAAATATAAATATGACACACTGGAAAGAATCAACCCAAAGACTGAGCAAATTGGAGTGCAATCTGGCCTTAAAACAGAGAGTACCCAGTGGCAGAATACCTGACCAATGTGACTGACCCCAAATTAAGAAAATCCTTGACTATGTACAAACTGAGCATAGCCTTGCTATTCAGAGGCCACCATAGAGCCAGGTCTGCCCACAAAATGAGGTGGAAACAGAGCTATACTTCCTAACCTCCTGCCAAATGTATGGCCACATTAGAGACATCCCACAGATCACACAGACCCACAAAGAATTTGAAAACAAATCAAACATTGATAAACTCCCATATACCACAGGGTGCAATCAAGGCAGCAAGATTTGTGGCCCATTGCCATGAGAAAAAGGGTAACCTATAGAGCACAAATTGTAAATACAACCTATATTAATCTGTTTATTTATTTATTTTCCCTTTCATACTTCAACTACAGTGCCTTTGGAAAGTATTCAGACCCCTCGACTTTTTCTACATTTTGTTACAGCGTTATTTTAAAATTTATTAAATTATATTTTTTCCCTCATCAATCTACACACAATGCCCCATAATGACAAAGCAAAAACAGGTTTTTCAAATTTTCTGCAAATTTATTACAAATAATAAAACTGAAAAATACATTTACATAAGTATTCAGATCCTTTACTCAGTACTTTGTTGAAGCAACTGGCAGCGATTACAGCGTTGAGTCTTCTTGGGTATGAAGCTACAAGCTTCACACACCTGTATTTGGGGAGTTTCTGCCATTCTTCTCTGCAGATCCTCTCAAACTCTGTCAGGTTGGATGGGGAGCGTTGCTGCACAGCTATTTTCAGGTCTCTTCAGAGATATTCAATCGGGTTCAAGTCTGAGCTCTGGCTGGGCCACTCAAGGACATTCAAATCAAATTCAATTTTATTTGTCACATGCATCGAATACAACAGGTGTAGACCTTATAGTGAAATACTTACTTACAAGCCCTTTACCAACAATGCAGTTTTAAGAAAATACTTGGGGGTAGAAGATGTTTAGAAGCCTCTTGGACCTAGACTTGGAGCGTCTTCAGTTGCATTTTGGCAAACTCCAAGCGGGCTGTCATGTGCCTTTTACTGAGGAGTGGCTTCCATCTGCCCACTCTACCAAAAAGGCTTGAATTGTGGAGTGCTGAAGAGATGGTTGTCCTTCTGGAAGGTTCTTCCATCTCCACAGAGGAACTCTTGAGCGCTGTCAGAGTGACCATCGGGTTCTTGGTCACCTCCCTGACCAAGGCCTTTCTCCCCCGATGGCTCAGTTTGGCCAGGCAGCCGCTCTAGTAAGAGTCTTGGTGGTTCCAAACTTCTTCCTATTTAAGAAAGGCCACTGTGTTCTTGGGGACCTTAAATCCTGCAAAACATGTTTGGTACCCTTCCTCAGATCTGTACGGACAAATACTTTGACCTCATGGCTTGGTTTTTGCTCTGACATGCACTGTCAACTGTGGGACCTTATATAAACAGGGGAGTGCATTTCTAAATCATGTTAAGTCAATTGAATTTACCACAGGTGGATCAAGTTGTAGAAACATCTCAAGGATGATCAATGGAAACAGGATGTACCTGAGCTCAATTTCATGTCTCATAGCAAAGGGTGTGAATACTTGTAAATGTAAATACAACTGAATGCCTTCAACTAAAATGTGTCTCCCGCATTTAACCTCTGAATCAGAGAGGTGTGGGGGGCTGCCTTAATCGACATCCACGTCTTCAGAGCCCGGGGAACAGTCGGTTAACTGCCTAGCTCAGGGGCAGAATGGCAGATTTGTACCTTGTCAGCTCGGGTATTCGATCCAGCAACCTTTCGGTTACTGGCCCAACGCTTTAACCACTAGGCTACCTGCCTTCCCTTAATAAGGTATTTCTCTTTAGTTTTATAATACATTTGCTAAAATTGAGTGTAGATTGCTGATGATTTTTTATTTATTTAATCAATTTTAGAATAAGGCTGTAACGTAACAAAATGTGTAAAACGTCAAGGGGTCAGAATACTTTCCGAAGGCGCTGTACTTGCACATTGTTACAACACTGTACATAGCCAATAATATGATATTTCTATATTCAGAGGGAAAAAAATGGTTTACTAATGTTTCACTTGTTTATTGAATTTTGAGAGAAAGGTAGGAGGTAAAGGACCCAGGGAGAGAAGTAATAGAGCATTCCTCCAGAGGATACAAGGTCTAAGGCATATAACGTCTGCTGATACACACACAAACTGGTTACTATTTTACAGGAGGTTGTTGCAGAGGTAGCCAATAGAGTGGTTGAGGGTATATGGCAGCAGGGGAGATGAGGAATGAAAGAAGGGAGGAGAGGAGCAAGGGAGAGAAGATGTGGAGGAGGAGACTGGTGAGGGAGGGAAGAAAGGAAGGGTAGAGGAGAAGTGCAGGGAGGAATTAGGAGCAGAGGGCAGAAAAGCAGCAGCTGAGTGTTTTAAAATATATATATTCTTCTTATTATTATTAACCCATTACTATTTTTAACAATTCCTGAACCTGTGACCAGCGGCGTGTTTAAAGTGTAGAGGAAGTAACAGCTGTTGGAGCGAGAACCAGGGGGTAGACAGCGATTGTGTTTGTGTGTGTAGGGAGGATGGGGAAGCAATAAAGGTTGTGTGTGGGGGCGGGGGTACAGGAGCTGGATGGGGAATGGAGCCTTAATGGGGGGTGCGGATGTGATAGCTCTTGAGGGGCAGGACGGAGGGTAGGGGGTATTAGGGGATAGTAAGGGGGATGTCTCCATATTCTGTGGCTCAACAGAGAAGAATGTGGTTAATTTAGCTCTAACCTTTCCTTGGCTATAGCCCACAGACCAGTCAAATGGACCTGACTACACACACACACACACACACACACACACAAACTATGAAAAAGCACACTGACCTACACAAACACAAAAGAACCAAAACATGGATCCTGCCCACAAACCACACAGACAAACATCCATGCAGAAAACACTAGTCAACATATTCAGTTCAGTTTAGGGTTTACTGCAGAAAGCTGCACACAAGCTCTGCTCCCTCTGAACAGGACTCTAGTGTATGCAACTCGCCATGGATTCCCCTACACACAATATGAACAGATTTGCAAGCTGACACTCGTAAGCACCTACCTCAGCCCATGAGGATAACCAGTGAAAGCAGTGGTACATCTCTCTCACCTGCTCAGTGAAGTTGTAATGTGTAGTCCTCTCTGTATCCACAATTCAGAGAAGGCTAAACCTTTAAACATATATCCCAAATCCTTGGGAATAGTCAGTGCGTGTTCCGTTAGATCCGAAGGGTGTATGAGAGACTCAAGTGCGGCTCACAGAGCGAGAGGCGAAAAACGCACTCACGAACGAAACGCCCTCCACCGTACCAGCTTGTACCAGAGTGCATACAGACTGCCTAATCCTGCCGAGTAAAACACACACTCCAAATAAAAAAAGTCAGCCAGTCGGTGGAGAGCAAACACAGAAGGTGAGAGAGGGAGCTCCAGAGTTCCCAAAGGAGGGAGGCTGAGCTGATCTAGTGTTACACCATGAGCAAGCACCCTGCCGGGGTAAAGAGAGCCAGAGGAGTCCTGTGTGTCTGGAGGAGACAAATAAACCAGAATAGAACCGCTCTCTCTTTCTATCGTCTGTTCTCTCTCCTTTGTGTGTACACTCACACACTCCGCTCTTGACTGAGCACCCTGCAAGAGAAATACTGAACTCACGGCCCCTCCCCCACAAGCACTGGCCCAGCCCCGAAACACACCCCCTCGGGTATCAGCCAATAGGAGAGTTGTGTATCTTTCTGACCAGCCACACACACTGAAATACACACCGTCCCAGCCCCTCCCTCTCCCTCAGACAGTGTGGTGACAGAGACATTGGCACAGGTTAACACTTAGGAGTAATCACACTAAACACTCACTAACTCAAACAGACGCACACACATGCTTCAACACTCACACTTGCACATGCAAGCACACACAGACGCGCACACACACACAGACCAGCTGGCAGGTGTCTTCATTGACATTTTCAACCTCTCCTTGTCCCAGTCTGTAATCCTCACATTTCAAGGTAACTACCATCTTTCCTGTTCCCAAAAACTCTAAGGCACACAGACACAATGACTACCGCCCTGTAGCACTCACATCTGTAATAATGAAGTGTTTTGAAAGGCTGGTTATGGCACACAATCAACTCCATCATCCCAGATACCCTGGACCCACTCCAATTTGCATACCTCCACAACAGATCCACAGACGACACAATGTCAATTGCACTCCACACTGCCCTCTTCCACCTGAAAAGGGGAATACCTACAGTGAGGGAAAAAAGTATTTGATCCCCTGCTGATTTTGTACGTTTGCCCAATGACAAAGAAATGATCAGTCTATACTTTTAATGGTAGGTTTATTTGAACAGTGAGAGACAGAATAACAACAAAAAAATTCAGAAAAATGCATGTCAAAAATGTAATAAATTGATTTGCATTTTAATGAGGGAAATAAGTATTTGACCCCCTCTCAGTCAGAAAGATTTCTGGCTCCCAGGTGTCTTTTATACAGGTAACGAGCTGAGATTAGGAGCACACTCTTAAAGGGAGTGCTCCTAATCTCAGTTTGTTACCTGTATAAAAGACACCTGTCCACAGAAGAAATCAATCAATCAGATTCCAAACTCTCCACCATGGCCAAGACTAAAGAGCTCTCCAAGGATGTCAGGGACAAGATTGTAGACCTACACAAGGCTGGAATGGGCTTCAAGACCATCGCCAAGCAGCTTGGTGAGAAGGTGACAACAGTTGGTGTGATTATTCGCAAATGGAAGAAACACAAAAGAACTGTCAATCTCCCTCGGCCTGGGGCTCCATGCAAGATCTCACCTCGTGGAGTTGCAATAATCATGAGAACGGTGAGGAATCAGCCCAGAACTACACGGGAGGATCTTGTCAATGATCTCAAGGCAGCTGGGACCATAGTCACCAAGAAAACAATTGGTAACACACTACGCCGTGAAGGACTGAAATCCTGCAGCGCCTGCAAGGTCCCCCTGCTCAAGAAAGCACATATACATGCCCGTCTGAAGTTTGCCAATGAACATCTGAATGATTCAGAGGACAACTGGATGAAAGTGTTGTGGTCAGATGAGACCAAAATGGAGCTCTTTGGCATCAACTCAACTCACCGTGTTTGGAGGAGGAGGAATGCTGCCTATGACCCCAAGAACACCATCCCCCCATCCCCACCGTCAAACATGGAGGTGGAAACATTATGCTTTGGGGGTGTTTTTCTGCTAAGGGGACAGGACAACTTCACCACATCAAAGGGACAATGGACGGGGATTTGTACCGTCAAATCTTGGGTGAGAACCTCCTTCCCTCAGCCAGGGCATTGAAAATGGGTCGTGGATGGGTATTCCAGCATGACAATGACTCAAAACACACGGCCAAGGCAACAAAGGAGTGGCTCAAGAAGAAGTGCATTAAGGTCCTGGAGTGGCCTAGCCAGTCTCCAGACCTTAATCCAATAGAAAATCTATGCAGGGAGCTGAAGGTTCGAGGTGCATAACGTCAGCCTCGAAACCTTAATGACTTGGAGAAGATCTGCAAAGAGGAGTGGGACAAAATCCCTCCTGAGATGTGTGCAAACCTGGTGGCCAACTACAAGAAACGTCTGACCTCTGTGATTGCCAACAAGGGTTTTGCCACCAAGTACTAAGTCATGTTTTGCAGAGGGGTCAAATACTTATTTCCCTCATTAAAATGCAAATCAATTTATAACATTTTGGACTTCCTGGACCCGAGGATGTTGGCCCTTAGCCCCTTCCTGTACTCCCTGTTCACCCACTTACTGCCACTATGCTGCTGTTTATTGAATGCCATTAACATTAGTATCAATCTATTCATCCTGGTACTGGTCACTATTACTCCTGTTTACATGTATATTTTACCATTAGCATATGACCATAAGTATTTATATATTCCTGATACCAGTCACTTTTCAGCCCTCTTTACATGTACTGTATAATCGCCTATAACACCTACCATGACACTCTTGTGCACGCACACACACACACACACACACACACACACACACACACACACACACACACACACACACACACACACACACACACACACACACACACACACACACACACACACACACACACACACACACACACACACACACACACACACACACACTTTCTCACTTTCTCCTAATAATACAGTACATGCCTAAATGTACATATATACCGCAAATACTCCAGTATCTTTGCACATTGTACATTTGATACTGGTACTGACAGCTTACATTCTTCTACATATTCCTCGTGTAAAAAAAATTAAATAGTATTATATAGTATTTTTATATTAAATACTGAACTGTTGGGTAGGGCTTGCAAGTTAAGCATTTCACTAAATGCTAAATGACAGAAAACCACATAAAAATAGCAGACAACAGTTCTCTCTCTCCCTCTGTGTTTGTGTCGTGCATCTGCATGTGTGTCTGCATCTGAGTATGTCTCAGACAAACACTGCAGCAGAAAGCAGACAGAATGTGATGTAACAAGTCTTTCCGTATAAAAAAACATTGCTTAGCCTTTAGGCTGCATTTGTAGAGAAAGCAAAACACAGTCACACTATCACAAATAATTCAGAGAGAAGGTCCACTCAAGAACAGCACAGATACACTTAAAATTCTGCTCCTCTAAACTCTAAAATCTGTCCCCTCACCCTTTCAGAAACACACGTATACACGCACACACACACACGCACACACACAAACACTAAAACACACACATGGACGTGCAAACACACTCACGGTGAGGCGAGATAAGCAAATATGAGCGCAAATGCTAATAGACCATACGGCACTGTCATGGCTGTACAGTCACAGAGAGCCGGGACTCTGGACAGCAGGGCAGGTGTGTGTGTGCGTGCATTTTGTGTGCATTTTTCTTGTGTGTATGTGTGTGTGTGTGGTGTGCGTGTGTGTCACAGGAGTTTGGTGGCACCTTATTTGTGGAGGACGGGCACGTGGTAATGGCCGGAACAGAATAAGTGGAAAGGTATAACAACATCAAACACATAGTTTCCATGTGTTTCATGCCATTCCATTTGCTCTGTTCCAGACATTATTAGGAGCCATCCTACCCTCAGCAGCCTCCACTGGTGTGTGTGTACGTGTACATTCGGCATCTGTGTGCGTACATATATTTTGGGTGTGTGAGAATAGTAAAGGACAACAGGGAGTACTTGAAACATTGATTTAGTCTCGAACAGGGGTTCTCAAACTTGTTGTTGCTATGACCAACAACCTTAAGCCTTTCACATACACACTGAGTATACAAAACCCTAAGAACACCTGCTCTTTCTATGACATAGACTGACCAAAATTAAGGCAGTTATATACACTACACTACTGCCACATATCTACAACACACAATCTGTGCGTACGTGTGTGTATACTGCGTGTGTTATCAGGTGTGTGTGTATGCCTGTGTCTGTAGAGTCCATGCCCCGACAAATTTAGGCTGTTCTGAGGGCCAAAAGGGGGAGAGGAGGGGGGTGCAACTCAATATTAGGAAGGTGTTCCTAATGTTTGGTATACTCAGTGTATATATTCCATGACCAGATTAACATAATTAGGGTTAGGTTTGTTTATCTATCTAGTTTTGTTTATCTATCATATTCCTTACTGTAAACATGGTAAGATATATGATTTTGCTGTGAGTCTGTTCCAGAGGGCTACTGATCGCCCACACGGGTCAAGAGGGAGGCACCGGAGAGTGATGGGATGCCTCCGGGATAGCTGGAGGACTGTAGAAATTCCCATCCCTGTATCACTTTCTCTTTTCCTCTCTCTTTCTACCTCTCTCTATTTCCTTCTCTGTGTCTTCCTCTCTCTGAGACGAGATTCCCAGAAGCCCATGAGCAGTGTTCCATGGTCCGACTCCCTGCTGCTCTGCTGCCCTTATCATGGTGCCCTCCGCTACACTCGACTGGTGTGTGTGTATGAATGTGTGTGTGTGAGTGAGAGAAGTGTGTGTTCTGTTCGAGCCGCAGTTCCAGACAGATGGTCAATATTTGATGAGTCTCCAGGTGTCACAGTGGCTCTTCTAATGGCCATCTTTAACACTGGTGTGTGTGTGTATTCTCTACACTTTAAGACAGGCTCTCCAGATCAAAGAACTCTTTCTCACACATGCCAGACACACACGTCACACACCAGACACACACATCTATAATGTATCACATACTGGAACCCAGGAGTGGGCAGGAACCGCGATGCTGTTAACAGAGAGAAAAATGAGACAAAGAGAAGCGGAGGAGGAGAGCAGTCAGAGGCAGTATGTGTCAACTAAGCCAACCCCACCATGACACGGGGGAGGGGGGGCCTAATCATCCCATCGCAACACAATCAGAAAAAGTGGCACGGGGTGAAGTGGAGGGATTGGAAAAGGGGTGACCGGGGGGGTGAGGGGGATTTGGGGTCACCTGACTTTGGGGTAAAATCTAGTACTATAGATTCTGTCCGTGTCCAAATTCGAAAAATTAAGTTTAATAGTATGCGACATTTCGAAAATCTAGTATATTTTAAATGCCTGGATGTCGTACTAATTTCAGTTTTGACAACCGCTGATCAATTAGATATGGGGATGCGCTACCCGAAATAAACGAATAGCGGAAAACAACTCAATTGCACATGAAGCATTCTCAGCATGCGAAAATCGAACGTTTTATAGTATGTGGGTTTAAATGCCAGGATGTTATACTCATATCGGCTCTTCATCAGGTAGAATTCGATGCACACTTTTCAACAATGCATTGGAAGATGTGGGCTGCGAGTGATGGGCCCTAGTTCTCTTCAAGTAGCCAAACAACAAAACTAAGTTACTTAATTGTAAACTTGCCGAATAGCGAAGCTTCTGTGGTGGTGTTCAACTATAGGCTACGTAGTTTTTGTTTTCCTTAAAAGTATCACATGTATTGCATCTTTGAAAACAGAAATCCTAAAGTGGATTTCAGTTTTTTGTTATCTCTGCCTTCGTCAGACCCAATGATCAGTGCTTTAGTTTGTTATGTTGCTGTCCAGCGGTTCTGAATTTGCGATGTGCCTGACTGTCCACGTTTTTCTGTGCAATAGCCTTTTGATTTGAACATTTAAAGAGAGTTTTGGTGATTTCATTGATATATGTTACAGCACTTTGGTTTATAACCAGCCTGAGTACATCCATGTCACGACTTCCGCCGAAGTCGATTCCTCTCCTTGTTCGGGCGGCGTTCGGCAGTCGACGTCACCGGTCTTCTAGCCATCGTCGATCCACTTTTCATTTTCCATATGTTTTGTCTTGTTTTCCATCACACCTGGTTTTAATTTGCCCTCCTTACTGTTGGTTATTTAACCCTCTGTTTACCCCCATGTCTGTGTGGGGAATTGTTTGTAGGCATGCCGGTTTATGCCGGGTTTGTATGTTTGTTCACCCGTGCTTTTTAGCAGCCGGTATTTGTACGTGTATTTTGTACTTTGTGCTGCCTTACTTGGTTTTGGGAATTTGTTTTGTGACGCGGTTGCGTTCCTTGTTTAACATTGCCTGAGTAAAGTACTTAGTCCACTCATCTCTGCTCTCCTGCGCCTGACTTACCTACACCAGCTACACCCACCGACAATCCATTCCTATACTATTCAGAGTTTAGAGAAATTATTGGAATTGGAAATGAGCTATCATCAGACTGGTTAATGCAATGCATGTCTATTGAATTTGGAAAAATCCACCCACACACAGCCCCGCCCCACCTACTCAGCCAGTCAGGAGCCGTTACTGCGTTGTGGCCGTAGCATACTGCATACTTTTTACTGAACAGTACGTGCTAAATAGTATGCGACAATGAGTGCATACAGTATATGCAGTTTAAGTATATAGTACGCTTGTATGGGTATTCGGACACTATCTATTTCACATGAATAACTTTCTTCTCACTTCTACCCCCTCATTCTCTTATTCTGTCTCTCTCCTTTCTCTCACACTCTCTCCATTTCCTCTCTCACTCCATGTGTAGACAACGAGAGATAGGCAGCTGACTCGATTAGAATGACTCCACAAGGAGCCCCCTATGCACACCTGCTCTGTGAGTGTTTGTGTGTGTGTGTGTGTGCGTGCGTGCTTGTGTAGGTGCGTGTTGGTCCTCAGAAAAGCACGGGCAGATGGAGGCAGATGGAGATTCATACTCCTGCAGTAAAGAGGCATCTCATTACAGCTCCACCCGTTTAATCTACCTCCAATAAAACTCCACACAGACGCTAGAAGACCACACTGCACATACAGGGACAAACAGTAGGGAGAGAGGGACAGAGAAGGGGAGGAACTGAGGAGAGAGAGGGAGAGGACAGAGAGAGGGAGGGAGGGAGAGGGAAGGAGACAGATGAAGAAGGAGTGGGTAGAGGGAAGGAGGGGGCAGAAAGGGAAAGTGAGAGGGGATAGTAGGGGGCAGAGAGGGACTGAGAGTGGAAGTGGGATGCATCTTTATACCCCAAGTAAGACCCATCTCACGCACAAGTAATGGCAAAAGGCTATAGAGACAGAGGAGAGAAGGATAAAATGGTGAGAGGGGGGAGGGGGGGATAAATTGGATAATGGTAGTGGAAAATGGAGAAAAGATATGGAGGTGATCGATTGGAGATAGGGAGAGGAGTTAAAAGGGGGGATGTTGAGTGTAGAGAAATGGGTGGGAGCAGATAAGAATATGTGCACTGATAGAGAGATAGAGAGAGAGCGAGAGCTGCTCCCCTACTTAAGGAAGTGAATAGTTGTTTTAGCAGGTCCATCCTCTGTTATTGTTGCAGACTTTTTATTACAGAACAAGAGTATGCCACTCACACTCTAATAACTGTTCACCTTAGCTGCCCTGTCATCCCAGTAAATGCCACAATAAAGAAATCCACCAGCTACTCTATACAGACACGTGTAGACATGTAAGCACACACGCAGGAACATACACACACACACACGCAAAACAATGCAGAGTTTATTGTGAAAAGATTGGAGCAGAGCAATGATCAAGAGACAGCTAGCCAATACATGAGCAGGTGTAAAAACACTTCCACAAATTCAATAAAAATGACATATTGGCTAACTATCATTGGGTGGAGAAATGTTCTTGACAAAACTCTGTCCTTTGTACTACTACCCTTCAAGCAAATCTGCAGAGCAAGTTGACTACAATGCAGTGACTTTACACACACATATTTTTTACATTTTAGACATTTAGCAGATGCTCTTATCCAGAGCGACAGTTCATCCACTTCTCCTAACATACTACAAAATCGCTTCTGCTAGTCAAAACCCGCCAGATCTGCCCTGAGAACGTTCTCCATTTCCACTAATATGATACAGCAAAGATGCAGCTCCGGCAGCCATTGTGCACTTTCCAAACAGCCTACATTTTGTACTGAATTACATGTAAATGTAATACTTTTTATTAGTTACAATAGGCATCCAGTGCTGTTGGATGGTTGATTGGACAGTCGCTGTAGCTGTATTTGTCTTTATTTCAGATGCAGCAGGTTTAGCTACAGTACTTAGCTTGCTAGCATTGCTAACATTAGCACCAAAGATACAGGCTGAGAGACTAGGATTCCGCAATAATTTGCCTGTAAATTTCATAAAAAATGTTGTATTCTTCTAACAGACCTACATTTTGTTTGGACTGTTGTGAAATGCACTCATAATTTATGACATAATAAGCACTATATTTAAACTAAGCTTAGTCTGGGCTTGATAGCCAGCTAAGAAAGCTAACTGCAGGCTAACTATGCGGAGCATTGCAACATGGGAGACGAAATGCACCCTTGGAATCATAGTATGCTATAGACGAAGGCAATTTAGAAGATTCAAAATGACAAAAACGAGGAACTGTGCAGTTTGACTAATAAAAATGATAAAATATAAAAATGTGTATCAAATCTTATAGTAGTGCATATTTTCTAGCAGCATAATAACTGGTTATAAAGTAAGCAAATTGTCCTTTAAAAACTTCTTAGGCCTAGGGGGCAGTATCCTGAATTTCCGCCTGTCTGACATGCCCAAAGTAAACTGCCTGTTACTCAGGCCCAGAAGCTAGGACATGCATATATGCATATGTCTGTGAGTATAACAGAACTGATATGGCAGGCAAAAACCAGAGGAAAATCCATCTGGGATTTTTTCTTTTTTTTTGGAGGTCACAGGCCTTTTCAATGGAAGCCTATGGAAGCCTAAATAGCTCCCAGATTGCAGTACCTATGGCTTCCACTAGATGTCAACAGTCTTTATACAAGGTTTCAGGCTTGTTTGTTGAAAGACGAACTAGTAAATGTAGTTTATCCAAGGGGAGCCTCATTGGGAAAGTAGTCTTTTGGCGCGCGTGAATGAGGGCGTGCTCTTCGTCATTTATCTTCCCTATTGAACATACTAGTCTCCGTATTAAATATTATAGTTTATTTAGATATTAGTACCTGAGGATTAATTATAAACTTAATTTGACTTGTTTTGACGAACTTTACCGGTAACGTTTTGGATTCCTTTGTCTGCATGTTGAACGAGTGGATTACTGAAATCAATGTTGCCAGCTAAACATACTTTTTGGGATATAAAGAAGGACTTTATCGAACCAAACGACCATTCATTGTGTAGCTGGGACCCTTGGGATTGCAAACAGAGGAAGATCTTCAAAAGTAAGTGATTTATTTTATCGCTATTTGTGATTTTTTGTGACGCCTGTGCTGGTTTGAAAAATATGTTGACGTGGGGCGCTGTCCTCAGACAATCGAATGCTATACTTTCGCCGTAAAGCCTATTGTAAATTGGACAACGCAGTTCGATTACCAAGATTCTAAGCTTTTGAATGATGCAAGACACTTGTATTTTCATGAATGTTTAATATTACGATTTTATTATTTTGAATTTGGCGCTCTGCAATTTCACCGGATGTTGTCGCAGGTAGACCGCTAGCGGTCCGCGATCCTTAAGAGGTTTTAAGATGCACTGCATTATCAAAAGTATGTGGACACCTGCTCGTCGAATATCTCATTCCAAAATCATGGGCATTAATATGGAGTTGGTCCCCCCTTTTGCTGATATAGCAGCCTACACTCTTCTGGGAAGGCTTTCGACTAGACGTAGGAACATTGCTGGGGGACTTGCTTCCATTCAGCAACAACAGCATTAGTGAGGTCGGGCACTGATGTTGGGCGATTAGGCCTGGCTCTCAGTCGGTGTTCCAATTCATCCCAAAGGTATTCGATGGGGTTGAGGTCAGGACTTTGTGCAGGCCGGTCAAGATCTTCCACACCGATCGCAACAAACTATTTCTGTATGGACCTCGCTTTTTGCACGGGGGAATTGTCATGTTGAAACAGGAAAGAGCCTTCCCCAAACTGTTGCCACAAAGTTTGAAGCACAGTTTTGTCTGAAATGTCACTGTATGCCGTAGCGTGAATATTTATCTTCACTGGAACTAAGGGGCCTAGCCCGAACCATGAAAACAGCCCCAGACCATTATTCCTCCTCCACCAAACTTTACAGTTGTCACTATGCATTGGGGCAGGTAGCGTTCTCCTGGCATCCACCAAACCCAGATTTGTCAGTTTGACTGCCATATGGTGAAGCATGATTTATTACTCCAGAGAACGCGTTTCCACTACTCCAGAGTCCAATGGCGGCGAGCTTTACACCACTCCAGCCGATGCTTGGCATTGCGCATTGTGATCTTAGGCTTGTGTGAGGCTGCTTGGCCATGAAAACCCATTTCATGAAGCTCCAGACGAACAGTTATTGTGTAGACATTGCTTCCAGAGGAACTCGGTAGTGAGTGTTGCAACCGAGGACAGTTCTTCAGCACTCTGTGGTCCCGTTCTGTGAGCTTGTGTGGCCTACCACTTCGAGGCTGAGTTGTTGCTCCTAGACGCTTCCACTTCCCAATAACAGCACTTACGGTTGACCGGGTCAGCTAGCTCTAGTTAACCGGTGTCCACATACTTTTGTATATATAGTGAAGCTAGGTCAGATGAGAGAGAATGAAACATCCTCATAAAAAACATCTGTTGTCTTGCCTCCACAGTGTCTGCTGAACTCCCCAACACTCCCCCATCACACACACACACACACACACACACACACACACACACACACACACACACACACACACACACACACACACACACACACACACACACACACACACACACACACACACACTCTCTCTCTCTATGTGTACCTTCCTTTATAGTCAGCCAGCAGTACTGCAACTCACTGGCTATGGGATTTGTTTATAGGCATTAATAGAGTCTTTAGTGGGTGATGTTTTTGTTGGCAGTGTGTGAGGTTTACAGCTTATCACAGAGAGAATTACAGGAGAAACAACATAGGACAAATTACCATCAGTTCAATCACTCACACAGAGCGTGCACACACACACACACACACACACACACACACACACACACACACACACACACACACACACACACACACACACACACACACACACACACACACACACACACACACACAGTTCATAGGCATTTCTCTGCCCTGCTGGCTGCTCAATCTCCCTCTATTCAACACACACACACACACCCAAGGGTTAAACATGACGAATGTAATGTGTTCCATGATGGGTATCAGACAGGAAGGATCTCCTAAGAGGCCTGAAAGGCAATCTGACATGCTGACATGTAGTCTCACCAACAGCACACATGAATAAACATTATTTTGTAAGGGCAAGCTGGTTTGATGTTGATGATGTGTTTTCTGTGTGCCAAATACGATATTGTTGTTGTGTTGGGAGGCCAGGGTGAGGTGCTCATTTGGAAGTGGGCTGCTCATTTGACGGCAACATGGAACAGGCCTTTGCCGAGAAGCTGCTTAAATACCAGCCCCTCGTGGTATCCTTGGACTGCCTCGGGTGTAGGTCCAAGCTGGTGGCGCTGATATTTGGCAGTCTCGGCCACGTACACAGGCTTGCATTGCGTGGCCTCCAGATTGCGGGCCTGATAAAACTAGGGCAAAGCAATTGGCTAGGTACTGTTCTGTTTCAGCTGTTGTGGGCAGCCTAGCTGTTTGGACAAGGAGGTGCTTTCTGTACACTCGATCTCCCTCTATTCAATACACACCAGGGGTGAAACATGGCTAATATAATGTGTTCCGTGATGGGTATCAGAGAGGAAGGATCTCCCAAGAGGGCTCAAAGACAATCTGACATGCTGCTATCAGTTTTATTGACCTTTCTTTAACTCTCTCTGCTTCTGTTCTGTTTCCTCCTCAATCTCATCTGTCTTTCCTTATCCCTTCTGTAAAATATCCTTCATTCATTCATTCATTCATTCATTCATTCATTCATTCATTCTCTGTCTCTGTGTCTTTCTCTCTCTCTCTCCATCCCCTCTCTAATCCCTCTGGAGGGGGTTCTAGTTACCTTCCATTTCCGTTTCCACGGTAACTCCCCGACCAGAAAACTTCCTCTCAGGTTAGAGAGTGCTGCACAGCTTTCGTTTTTTTTCTTTCCTTTATTTTTTCTGGGGAATTGGAGAGAGGAATTGGTTTCTATATAGACTAATCGTCCTGAGAGAGACAGAGAGGCTAAACTAACTCAGCACAGCTATTACTGTCTCATACTACTATTGTGTTTCTCTTGCTCTGTCTCATCCAGGGGGAATTGTTACCCCTACATTTACTTTTGTGAGTCAGACCACATTGTCATTGGCTTCAGTTGGTTTTCTGTACAGATTGTTAGTTTTGGTAGCATTGTATACTGATTCAAGGCCCTGGCCTCATCACCACATCTAGGAATACAATTAGGAAACCCTAAGAGAATAGCAACAGCCATTCTAGTGAACAAATGCTACATGGAAGTTGATGTTGAGCTTCCTAATGAAAACACACCTTGCAAATTCTTAAATGCTTAACTGATCCTAGCAGAAAGCCACCGAGAGCCACTGACATCAGGCAGGTAAAACGCCTCATTAGCCCCTAGCAAGAGGAATAAGGAGAAAAAGCTAACAGTCAATACAGCAAGCAGGGTGAAATGAAGTGGACACAAAGCTTACTGTGGTCTAGACTGGGAGAAGGAGAGAGAGTCTACTGTAGCAGAAATGACTAAAGATGGCAGGGCTATCTGCCATATGGGTCCTAGGAAATCCTTTTTCCCCAAGTACCACTGGTACACAGTACACTGACACAGTCTTAATAGGACAGTCCTAGTGCCTATTACTCAACGTAGTTGTGTGACGTGGTGAGGTTGGACCCAGGCGCAGAGAAGAGACCAGACGAGGAGTCAGTGGTTAAGGACAAACAAAAACGGTAGCCGCAGGATCACAGTACACTAGAAACAACAACAGAACACTATGTCTCGAAAACTCACTCAGGAAACAACCGCACACGGTAAACAATTCAAGCTTCTGCAAAGAGATACAGAGAACACACCTCTTTTAAAGGGGAAATCATAATGAGTGTCATAATTGTCTCTAGGATGGTCCCCCCTCTGGTGACAGGTGGAACCATGACAAGTGTTGTGTTTATTTGCCTGTCTGATGTTTGCTTATGTGATTAATCGGTTGCTGAGTTTCTGCAATTCCTCCTTCAGAACCCACACACGTGCACAATACAACACACTGTCGTGGAATTTCTTACACCGGGACACTCAAAGTCAGTCTTAAATGAATATGTTTATTATCAGTTAACTGGAGAGGTTCCAACAAACTTGATGAACCATAGTGAACGTCTATCAGGAGCTCTAATGGGGCAGTCGACAGACACGTTACATAGGCATAGTTCATAGGGTTGGTTCCGGCATGTGTCTGGCACCGTCTCCTATCTTAACTTAAAGAACATATTCTGGGCGTTCTGACAGATGGTCCTAAGGAAAAGGTCATGACGCCCCCTCATATCTTTACCAGGCACAGGCAGGAACCAAGGATTGTTTATGACACTAAAGACAAGATGAATATTTTCAAGACTGTTTCTTGATAAAATACAATTTCCTTCACAACACACACAAGCACAAACATTTATGCTCGCACACACACACACACACACTCACTCACACACACTCCAAACCCACATCACATGAATAGCGAGATAACACAGCTGAATAGCGCTTTATCTTGTTAACATAATCTCTGCTGTGATGATACTCAAGCCCAGAAAATGCAAATTGTGACCTTCTGTTGTCCCTTTTACCGTATATGATTAGTATGTGTGAATGAAATTAGCTAACGAACAAAACCATCACCAATCCTACACATGTAGGATCTTCATTTGACCACCATGTTGCAGGAGAACTTTCCTTTAAAACATGTTGCTTCTGAAGTTTGAATTTTCCCCTTAAAAAAACATATCAACCCCTACAAAAATGTCCATTAATTACAAACCTACATAATAATTCACATTTCCTGTTGCTGCAGGATTATATTCATGCTGTAGCAAACTGGCTCAAATGAAGATCCTACACCTGTACAGTATGTAGATGTAAAAGTGATAATGGGCACACTAGAGGATAAGACACCAGAGGGCATGTTCACACACACACACACACACACAAGAAAGCAAGCACATCTGTAGGCAGGCACACGGGCTCACTCACACATGCATGCGCACATACTGTATACAAATACACACCTATAGGCATAATAATACGCACGCAGCCACGCACGCACAAACACTAACATGGACACAATTACCATCAAATGCTAGGAAAAGCTTTGACAGGTTGACAGATGCTAAGTGGGTCATTACATCTATTGGTGCGTATATTACAAACATACAGTATAGCTAATCAGAATGTGAATAACGTGTTGGTGCACTTATTATAAGCGTAGCGGTAACAAGGACGTGAATACCTAGCTGAGTGAAAGAGACTCTAAAAGGTGTCAGGGCCCCAGAGAAAAATAATTAATTTGTCAAACCTTCCTTCAACTCTTACCACCGACATTGGGAGCACTAACCTAATGTTCTAATAGTGAACTGCACCTTATTTTGATCATAACAGAAAGGTACAGTAGCTTCAACTCGCATCTGATGAAATGGCTGAATTAGTGATGAGCCAAACAATTATAGTTTGAATTGAACGTAGCCGATGTGCTTGTCCAAGCATGGAGCTAGATGCATCATAGCAACAGACTGAGCTTCTGTTTGTATAATAACAGAAAGGTACTGTAGCATTAACCTCGTTTCCAGGTTATTGCGCACAGCGCATATAAGCCTGGGACATCAATCGTTCTAAATTGGCCTTAGTGGGAGGGACCATAGAATTTTCTTGGAGTAACATACTAAGCAAATTATTTGTCATCATTTAATTTGAAAGAATCCGTAACTTGGGCAACTTCTTCCCATTAATCTCTGCGTGTTACCTAGCAATAACAAAAATACTTACGATTTGTCAGATTGAATGTGTCCTTCACTATGCAAATTTTAAACACGTTTTACATCCAGGTTCTCCCATTTTCCACCTGTAGAAAATGATGCGGTAGCTTACTCTCGCTTACTCTCCTATGGACTACAATGGCAGTCCATAGGCAGAAAATGGGAGATTGTGCATAAAAACATGTTTTAAATGCTTATTTGATAGCGAAGCACAAATTCAAGCACAAGTATTGTTCCTAGAGATATTGGATATGCCTCTGTTGACTGGAAATGTTATTTTGGTGATACCGAATAGTTTAGATTTGGTTGATCAAGGACACCAGGCTACGGAAGTTTCAACAATGAGCCATCTGTCTGTAAACAATGGCTCGTTGTGGGACAAAGCAACGATTGACCCAGCCATTTCATATAAAATGAAAGAGAAGCTAAGCAGCTAGTGCAACACTGAATTAAATGTTCCTCAATGACCTAGCTAGCTAGTTAGCTAGCTACAGTAACATCATTATCACAATTAACAAGTTTTAATGAAGCAGAAACTGCCTGTTCTGCGGCAAGTCATTTCAGTATCGAGACAGCTCAGCTGCTGCTGCTGAACGTAAGAGGTGCTCTAGACAGGTAGGTGTTGTGGGAGGTGATTGGTTGGTAGATTAAGCCAATAAGTAATGCGCCTTGTGTCCTAGCCTTAGCGGGGTCGTCAACAATCTTGATGTTCCGGTTTTCAGGGGAAATGAAGAGAGCGCCTTGGTTGTGACTTCCGCATTTGGACGTTAACAAGGCGACACCCCATCTACTTCTTGGGGATCAGTGGGGCGCTAGCGGGCTCCTCCCGACACTACCAGGTAAAATGTAAAGCGCCAAATTCAAAATCCAAAAGTTGAATTATTAAACATCCACCAATATACAAGTGTTCCATACTCATCAAAAGCTCTGTTTCTTGGCAATATCACAGCGTTGTCAGATTTCAAAAAGGCTTTACGGCAAAAGCAGCAAATTTGATTGTTTGAGAGTAGCACCTCACATATTTTTCCCATAGCCATGAATCGATTAGCCATCATGGCACACACATAACACATTTCACAGCAAAAACAAATCAATTACCTGTTGAAGAACTTCTGCTGAGGTCATCCTAAGTGTCCAACGAAGACAATCCATGGTTCTTTTGTTAGAAAAAGTAACGCATTTTATCCATAAATCCTCCATTTGGTTCGCGCGTTATAATCAGAAACGACAGCCTCCACTAGTCCATTGAAACGTGACGCGAACTCGTTCATCTTATACCTATAAACTTGTCCAAGAACAATCAAACATAGTTTTAAATGTATCCTTAGGAACACTTTTACGTATATTTACTATTATAAATCAACCGGAATATAAACTGATCGATAACGACGGTAAAAAAGACACTGCGCGCTTTCACGGGAACGCGCCCAGCCTACTGTTGTCATCAAAGTGTGACTTCCTTGTTTGGTCTTCTTCTCTGGTCTTACTCATCCAAAATGAAAAAAATACACTGTCTCGAGACTGTAGACATCTAAAGGAAGCGATCGGTACTGCATTCATATGCCCTTATATGGTCCTTTTCATTAGGGAGGGGTTCCCAAATGAGCAATGTGTCAAAATCACTTTTTCCAGGACAGAAATTCCTCAGGGTTTTGCCTGCCATATGCGTTCTGTTTCACTCACAGACAAATGGTTAACAGTTTTGGAAAATTCAGAGTGTTTCCTATCCAATGGTACCAAATACATGCATATCCTATTTTCTGGGCCTGAATGGGAGGCATTTTACTTTGGGCACGTTTGATGCTGTGCTCCAATAGACATTTTGCACGTTTGGGCGAAGTGTCTGGGAACGAGATTACTGTAGCGTTGACTGATGTGTACACACACACACTCACACACATAACTAAGCTTTTTATTAGAGTGTGCTAGCAAGGAGAACAAAAGATACAGAGCTCAGTAATGAGATTGATCATACAGTAAGTGTGGAATGAAATAGCATGCATTTAAATAAACCATCAATCAGCTTAACCGAACATGTTTAGGGTAATGATTTTCAGAATGATTGATTTCAGACTAGTTCAATGGAACGGTCAATAAAGTTCAAATAGATTGTAACTAAAAGAGTAATTTCATACTTGACTGAACACACAGGAGCAAACACACGGAACACACACACGTGAGCCCACACACAGCACACACACACACCTGAGGGAATCAAAAACGGAGGCAGCCGGTCACTCAAAAAAACTAAATGGTAGCACACAGTGGTTTTCAGGAGTGTCTCTCCCCTCCTCTTTCTCCCTATCTCTCTGAACCAAATATGACCATGTGCCCAATCACACACTCACTACTTATTTATATTAAGCTGTGTATGTTCTTTAGACCTGTTGAAAAGCAGAGTAATGTATTAGCATCCCAGTCTTACCTTAATGCTTCTACCTCTGTGCTTCTACTCAGTAGACCCCTTACACACCCTTTGTAGCTCCAGCCTGTGAAAACATACACACATGAATCAGGATCTAGAATTTACACACTCAGAAACACAGAGCACATAATAACACTGTCACGACAGCTAGGAGTGGTGGGTGTGGAGTCAGGCGCAGAGAGCAGGGTGTAGGGAAAAATATTCATTTTTTAATGCGGCGCGTAAATATAACGCCCCAAACACAACAGGCGCACACAAAACAAAGGTGGCCCAAACAGGACGAGAGAACATGCCAACATACACGTCAGCCGAACGTCCACCAAACAAACAGAGAAACAAGCCCGCACGAAAGGAGGCGGGCTAGAAAATAGCCCTAGAAAATACAAACACAAAAACAGGTGCAAACAATAAGAAAAATCTATAGAAAGAAAAGGAGGATCGGTGGCAGCTAATAGGCCGGTGACGACGACCGACAAACGCCGCCCGAACAGGCAGAGGAGCCACCGTTGGTGGAAGTCGTGACAAATACATACAGTACCAGTCAAAAGTTTGGACGCACCTACTCATTCAAGGGTTTTTCTTTATTTTTAAAATGTTCTACGTTGTAGAATAATAGTGACATTAAAACTATGAAATAACACAGAATCATGTAGTAACATAAAAAGTGTTAAACAAATCAAAATATATTTAAGATTTTAGATTCTTCAAAGTAATCACCCTTTGCCTTGATGACAGCTTTGCACACTCTTGGCATCCTCTCAATCAGTTTCACCTGGAAAGCTTTTGATAGTTCCACTAAGCGCAAACCAGCTGGGATGGCATATCACTTCAGAGTGCTCTGGTAGCCATGCTGGTTAAGTGTGCCTTGAATTCTAAATAGATCACTGACAGCGTCCCCAACAAAGCACCCCCACACCATCACACCCCCTCCTCCATGCTTCACGGTGGGAACCACATATGCGGAGATCATCCGTTCATCTACTCTGCGTCTCACAAAGACACAGTGGTTGGAACCAAAAATCTCAAACACTTGGACTCATCAGACCAAAGGACAGATTTCCACCGGTCTAATGTCCATTGCTCGTGTTTCTTGTCCCAAGCAAGTCTCTTATTATTATTGGTGTCCTTTAGTAGTGGTTCCTTTGCAGCAATTCGACCACGAAGGCCTGATTCACGCAGTGTCCTCTGAACAGTTGATGTTGAGATGTGTCTGTTACTTGAACTCAGTGAAGCATTTATTTGGGCTGCAATTCCTGAGGCTGGTAACTATAATGAACTTATCCTCTGAAGCAGAGGTAACTATGGGTCTTCCTTTCCTGTCGCGGTTCTCATGAGAGCAAGTTTCAGCAAAGCGCTTGAAGATTTTTGCGATTGCAATTGAAGAAACTTTCAAAGTTCTTGAAATGTTCCAGATTGACTGACCTTCATGTCTTAAAGTAATGATGGACTGTCATTTCTCTTTGCATATTTGTGCTGTTCTTTCCATAATATGGACTTCATATTTGACCAAATCTTCAGTATATCACCCTTTCACAACACAACTGATTACCACAAACGTATTAAGAAGGAAAGAAATTCCACAAATTAACTTTCAACAAGGCACACCTGTTAATTGAAATGTGACCAGGTGACTACCTCATGAAGCTGGTTGATATAATGCCAAGAGTATGCAAAGCTGTCATCAAGGCAAAGGGTGGCTACTTTGAAGAATCTCAAATATAAAATATATTTTGATTTGCTTTTGGTTACTACATAATTCCATATGTGTTATTTCATAGTTGTGATGTCGTCACTATTATTCTACAATGTAGAAAATAGTAAAATAGAGAAAAACCCTGGAATGAGTTGGCGTGTCCAAACTTTTGACTGGTACTGTACGTGTCCAAACAAGCTCCTGAGGAAAAGAGAAAAAATAATCCCAACACCAAGCCCAGTTTGTGAATAAACAGCTGATTCACGTAACCCCAAACACTAATGTACGACAACAACATCAAAACCCTAACCCACCAATGACCCAGAGCACTGACTTTGTGTGTATGTCTTGAAACCTACTGTGCAGTACTTCAGTGTTCTCAGAGACATACTGTACTGTTCTCTCCCGTAGAATACTTCTTCCGTCTCTTTGACAGGAAACCTTAGAACGGGAAACCTTTTGTTCCACCTCTGCAACCCCCAATTACCTTAATCTTCTTACTCCGGTAATCCCAGCAGGGCAACCTTTTTGATGTGACACGCTTGATCAAACATCAAAGTTGGCATCTTGATGACGTGGGCACTGGGCTGGGCTGTATGTGCCTGTGTATGCCCATCAGAGCTGGACTAGTGGATTTTTCTGGGATAGGAAAAGAGAGGGCCTAATAAAGGCATTGGATGTGATGGTGGGATGTGATGGGCAGACGAATCTGTGAGCAAATATGAGCATATTCAATGGAGGTGAAGTGTGGGAGAGAGTGTGTGTGTGTGTTTACTGAATGTATGTGTGCATACAACTTTAACAGCCTGCATGGGCTTCTAGCATCAGAGAGTGAGGGTTGGATGAGGACGTTCTTTCTCCTCTTTGTGCTAAGGCTTGTACTGACATGAACCTCAGTCATAACTACGCTGCATAACGACAGCAGCTTCACAGAACACAACAAAGCACTCAAGTACAAGACTCCTATTATGATTCCAACAACACACACACACGACCATCGGAACTTTCCACTAATTTTCCCCTTCACTCCTGCAGTTCAAGGCCTTTCTCAAAGGTCAGTTTCTCAGTGTGTGTGTGTGTGTGTGTGTGTGTACATCTGTGTGTGTCTTGCTGTGCTTGCTTGTCTGCGTGTGTGGTTGGGTAGGTCAGTGCGCGCGTGTGTGTGTGTGTGTGTAGTGCACGGAGTGTATGTGTTTGCTTGCTAACAACTGGCTTATGCTCGGACTATATCGTCTGGTGGAAGGATGAAATAAAACAAATTTACTCATTAAAATAATGTTTCTATGAAAACATGTCATTAATCTTATTTTTGTAAATATTGGCAAACATTTTATAAAAAAAATAAGGCCCTCGCACCTGAAAAGTAACGTTTGATATGATAACTCCCTCCTAAGGGCTGTTTCCAAGCCATTGGCTTCGCCTCGGGCCTAAGAACAGCCTTAGTCGGGAGTTATCACATGATAATCCCTGGGTACTCATGCTTATTGTTTAATTGTGTTGGTATTACATAATCACTTTTTGTATTACAGATGCCTGTCAGAAAATAGTGCCTAATTTCATTCTTCAAAGGGCTTCTTTGATCTTTAGTATGTGAATGACCAATCGCTTTCCAAGCATAAAGTAATTTTTAATGCTGCCTGATATGACTCTTTGCGAGAGGAATGTGCACCAACAGATGTCTTTTTGGTATGAAAGGGGTTCGATGACTCTTGGAAATACTGAAACGAAATAGATAGTGCTAACCTGTCCTATTTATGTGGGATTTAAGCCTGCAGATTTCTTCTAATGCTTGTAACACTGAACATAAATATGAACACAACATGTAAAGTGTTGGTCCCATGTTTCATGAGCTGAAATAAAAATTCCCAAAAATGCGCACAAAAAGCTTATTTCGCTCATATTTTGTGCACAAATGTATATATCTCCCTGTCAGTGAGCATTTCTCATTTGCCAAGATAATCCATCCACGTGATAGGTGTGGCATTTTAAGAAGCTGATTAAACAGCATAATCATTACACAGGTGCACCTTGTGCTAGGGACAATAAAAGGCAAATTTTAAATGTGCAGTTTTGTCGCACAACACAATGCCACAGATGTCTCATGTTTTGAGGGAGCATTCCTGACTGCAGGAATGTCTACCAGAGCTGTTGCTAAATAATGAATGTTCATTTCTCTACCATAAGCTTTCTCCAACATTGTTTTAAAGAATTTGGCAGTACGTCCAACAGGCCTCACAACCGCAGACCACGTTTAACCACACCAGCCCAGGACCTCCACATTCAGCTTCTTCACCCATGGGATCATCTGAGGAGAGGTGGTGGTGGGGAGAGAGTCTATTTCTCTCTGTAATAAAGCCTTTTTGTGGGGAAAAACTATTTCTGATTGGCTGGGCCTGGCTCCCCAGTGGGTGGGCCTGGCTGCCAAGTGGCTGGGCCTATGCCCTCCCAGGCCCTAACATTGCTGCACCCCTGCACAGTCATGTGAAATCCATAGATTAGGGCCTAATGGATTTATTTCAATTGACTGATTTCGTTATATGAACTGTAATCTTTGAAATTGTTGCATGTTGTGTTTATATTTTTGTTCAGTATAGCATGCAGCATCTGTTCAACAGATGGTGTGGAATATGGACTCATATTGACTTTAGAGGAAGTTTAAGATGTGAACTGTCCCTTTAAAGTGATCAAAAGCAATGGGTACTTACAGAATACTGACATATATGACTGACTTGGGTTTCAACCACAATACTGTGTTAGCCTGCTGAGCTGCAACCTTGGCATTAGCTCGGGAAGCTGACCCCAAGTCTTCACTTTCAACCCCCCCATGACCAAGACAAGTGTTTGTGCCGTCTGCTGAGTGTATGTGTGGGTGATTTCCCTTTCGGCCTATTTGAGATTCATAACTTTGGAATTGCAGTATAAAGTGCAGAGCAACCTCTTTTAGAGGCAGGCACAGAATCAGACGCCCGTCTGGCCTCCACTCACTGGAGATCTACTTAAAAGTTTGGGTCCTCACAGTTTTGGGGTCTTAGATCAGCGACAACAAGACAGGGCTTCATTAGAGAGATCTGGGAAAAATCCCTCTCATATAAAAGTTGTTATAGAGTATGTAAGAAAGAATATTCCAAGGGACCTGAGGGTAGAATAGAGAAGAAATAAGTAGAAGATGACAGAGCTTCTGCCTTGTTATATGACTTTCTCATCGCTGTCAAGTTGATTTTCAGGTATCTAAAAGTTCTGAGAATGAAACCAATTAGAAAGAGATATAATGGTGTACGGAATAACACAAATACTTTCCCTATGGAGAATCTTCAAAGAATGTTTTTGATACAAAAAATAGTTACATTTTCTTCTCAGAAATGTTTAAATGGAATATCCTTCAAATGTTTTTCAAACATTCATTAACATGCTGTGCACACAATCTGTAACAACCACCACAGAACATTCCCCAAATGTTCTCATTAGGTTTCAAGGACAGAACAAATGTGATCTGGGAACATACTTGCAACATCAGCTGAATGTTGCAACAGATGTTTTAAGTTTTGAGGGAGCGTGCAATTGCCATGTTGACTGCAGGAATGTCCACCAGAGCTGTTGCCAGAGAATTTAATGTAAATGTTTCTACCATAAGCCGCCTCCATCGTTGTTTTAGAGAATTTGGCAGTACGTCCAACCGGCCTCAAAACCGAATACCACGTATATGGCGTTGTGTGGGCGAGTGGTTTGCTGATGTCAATGTTGTGAACAGAGTGCCCCATGGTGGCGGTAGGGTTATGGAATGGGCAGGCATAAGCTACAGACAACGAAAACCAGATTCTGACTGGTTTTCTGATCTGCGCCCCATACCTTTTTATTAAGGTATGCAATATGTGACTAACATATGCATATCTGTATTCCCAGTCATGTGAAATCCATAGATTAGGGCCTAATTAATTAATTTAAATTAAATTCATTATTTGAACTGTAACTCACCAAAATCTTTGAAATTGTTGCATGTTGCATTTATACTTTTGTTCAGTATAGATACAGGTCTATAGTTTCCCTTGTCTGTTTTGCTGCCCTTCTTGTGACAACTCTGTATAGTGAGGTAAGTAGTTGGTTGTTTTGTCTTGTTTCTACCGAAGTAATTCATATGGAAATGACCCAAGCTCCTTGCTATAGCTAGCTACAGTAGCTAACTAGATAGTTAACTGTCAGGTTTGTCTGTCAGGCTACAGTCTTTACGGTTATAATCTAAACATGCTGTTCATCTATGAACATATTTATGAATGTATTTTTATGTGATCTTTCCTGTGTGATTATCCATCAGTCTGACAAACCTATATGCACACAAAGAACTGAGAAACCAATCTGGCCATTTTGATTGATGGAATGAAAGTGCTGTATAAAGTTATGATGATACTGTAATGTGTATTTGTGTGTAATGAGACTTGATTTACTGAAAGTGCTGTATAGCATCATGATTTAGTTGAGTTTATTAGGATTCCCATCAGCTATTGTACATGCAGCAGCTACTCTTCCTGGGATATCAGATGATTATACTGTGTGTGTGTAAGTAATGGGAGGCATATTGTAACAGTAACACACAATTTATTATGGAAACCCCTAAGAGGTGATTATTAGAGAGTATGTGCATGGCTGAGAAAAAGAGAGAAAGAAAGGTAGAGAGAGAAAGTGTGTGTGTTTGAGTGAAAGAGACCGAGAGAGCGAGATTATGATCCTGACCACAATTGTATCCTCTGTTCCTCTCTCACTCTCTACCCCCCTTTGTTACTCTATTCCTCTAGGTCAGGGAAAGCGGGGGAAGTGATGTGGAGAGTCAGGGCTCAGCAAAAGTGCAATTTGTTGGTCTCAATTGTTGAATTTGGATCCGAAAAGTGAATGTACCTACATATCTGCTCAAAGCAGTTGCGTGGCATATTGTACACTACATGACCAAAGGTATGTGGACACCTGCTCATTGTACATCTCATTTTAAAATCATGGGCATTAATATGGATTTGGTCCCCATTTTGCTGCTATAACAGCCTCCACTCTTCTGGGAAGGCTTTCCACTAGATGTTGGAACATTACTGCGGGGACTTGCTTCCATTCAGCCACAAGAACATTAGTGAGGTCGGGCACTGATGTTGGGCGATTAGGCCTGGCTCTCAGTCGGTGTTCCAATTCATTGGTTGAGGTCAGAGCTCTGGCCAGGCCAGTCAAGTTCCTCCACACCAATCTCGGCAAACCATTTCTGATTGATCTCGCTTTGTGCACTGTGGCTTTGTCATGCTGAAACAGCAAAGAACCTTCCCCAAACTGTTGCCAGCACAGAATCGTCTAGAATGTCATTGTATGCTGTAGCATTAAGATTTCCCTTCACTGAAACTAAGGGGCCTAGTCCGAACCATGAAAAACAGCCCGACTATTATTCCTCCTCTACCAAACTTTACAGTTGGCACTATGCATTGGGGCAGGTAGCGTTCTCCTGGCATCAGCTGAACACAGATTCGTCCGTCGGACTGACAGATAGTAAAGCGTGATTCATCACTCCAGAGAATGCGTTTCCACTGCTCTAGAGTCCAATGGCGGCGAGCTTTATACCACTCCAGCCGATAGCTTGGCATTGTGCATAGTGATTTTAGGCTTGTGTGCGGCTGCCCGGCCATGGAAACCCATTTCATTATGCTCCCGACAAACTGTTCTTGTGCTGCTGTTGCTTCCAGAGGCAGTTTGGAACTCGGTAGTGAGCGTTGCAAATGAGGACAGGCGATTTCTATGCGCTCGGTGGTCCCATTCTGTGAGCTTGTGTGGCCTACCATTTTGCGTCTGAGCCGTTGTTGCTTCTAGACGTTTCCACTTCACAATAACAGCACTTACAGTTGACCGGGGCAGATCTAGCAAATTTGACACACTGACTTGTTGGAAAGGTGGCATCCTATAATGGTGCCACGTTGAAAGTAACTGAGCTCTTCATTCTACTGCCAATGAAGAGGCCATTCTACTGCCAATGTTTGTCTGTATGCTCGATTTTATACATCTGTCAGCAACGGGTGTGGCTGAAGGGGTGTCAACATACTTTTGTATATATAGTGTATGTATAGTACCCTGAGGGTGGCGTCAGTAGACCAGTGTGGGGGACCCTGCAAAGGCCCCTTCCCAGCTGCTGGTCGCTGAAGGCATTCAAAATGCAGCATGTGCATTCACTTTGCAATGGCTACAGTGGAAGGAAACGGGGTGCCAATCGTGTGGCACCAGGGGGTGTGGACCGAGCTGTTACTCATAATTTGAAAGCAGGCCACTCCCTGGTGAAGTTTCACGGGCGCAAGAGAGGATGTGTGGCGTGCATCCAGAGTGGATTCAGGCAAAGACTGGGAATTGTGTAGAAACCTCCTTTGGGTGCTCTATGTGTTCTGTGCCACTTTGCAGGATGGGGCTGTGCTTCCAGAAGTACCATGACAGTGCGAAATATACATTTGTCCTATAAGTCTTATAGGGAAATTGTGTACTTTTTAAAATTGTGTTTTGTATTTTATCTTTTCACTGAATTGCTGTCAATGTAGGCTACTCAAACCTGGTCTGTACTAAATCTTGTTGAGACAGGTTATCTACATTTTGAAAGTCTATGAATAGTTGCTTGCATTTTTACATAAGTAAAAATCGTTGTCATTCAAATAGCCTACTTTGTGTGGGTTTTGAAATACTTCCTGAATATTGTCCTCTGGTCACATTTTGGATAATATATTATACTTGGTACATATTGAGTTAATTATTTAGTCAAATTTACTACAATTTACAGTGCTTTCAGAGAGTATTCATATTCAGTATTCATACATCTTACATTCATTTATTCCACATTTTGTTGTGTTACAGCCTGAATTCATAATTAAATAAATCTGTTTTTTTCTCTCACCCATCTACACAAAATACCCCATCATGACAAAGTGAAAACATGTTTTTAGAAATGTTTGCTAATTTATTGAAAATTAAATACAGAAATATCTCATTTAGATAAGTATTCACACTCCTGAGTATTGTATTGATTATGGATCCCTATTAGCTACTGCCAAGGCAGCAGCTACTCTTCCTGGGTCCAGCAAAATTAAGGCAGTTATACAATTTTAAAAACATAACATACTTCAAAACACATTAAGTGTGTGCCCTCAGGCCACTACACTACTATCACATATCTACAACACAAAATCCATGTGCACGTGTGTGTAGAGTGCGTACGTTATCGTGTCTGTGTATGCATGTGTCTGTGCCTGTGTTTGTGTCTCTTCACAGTCCCCGCTGTTCCACAATGTGTGTTTATATCTGTTTTTTTTATCTGATTCTACTGCTTGCATCAGTTACTTGATGTGGAATAGAGTTCCATGTAGTCATGGCTCTATGTAGTACTGTCCATAGTCTGTTCTGGACTTGGGGACTGTGAAGAGCCCTCTGGTGGCATGTCTTGTGGGCTAATACAAGTAGTGATTAAGTCAATCTCTCCTCCACTTTGAGCCAGGTGAAATTGACATGCAAAATAATGTTAGCTCTCTGTGTACATCCAAGGGCCAGCCATGCAGCCCTGTTCTGAGCCAATTGCAACTTTCCTAATCACTGTTTGTGGCAGCTGACCTGACTGAATAGTAGTCCAGATGCAACAAAACTAGGGCCATTGATAGTACTGTTAAGAAGGCAGAGCAGAGCATTATTATGGATAGACCTCCCCATCTTAGCTACTGTTGTATGAATATGTTTTGACCATGACAGTTTACAATACACGGTTACTCCAAGCAGTTTAGCCACCTCAATTTGCTCAATTTCCACATTATTCATTACAAGATTTAGTTAGGGTTTAGGGTTTAGTGAATGATTTGTCCCAAATACACTGCTTTTAGTTTTAGAAATATTTAGGACTAACTTATTCCTTGCCATCCATTCTAAAACTAACTGCAGCTCTTTGTTAAGTGTTGCAGTAATTTCAGTCTCTGTAGTAGCTGATGTATAGTGTTGAGCCATCCACATACAGTACATAGACACTCTGGCTTTACTCTAAGCCAGTGACATGTCGTTATTAAAGATTGAAAAAAGAAAAGGGGCTTAGACAGCTGTCCTGGGGAATTCCTGATTATGTTGGAGAGGCTTCCATTAAAGAACACACTCTGTGTTCTGTTAGACAGGTAACTCTTTATCCAAAATATAGAGGGGGGGTGTAAAGCCATAACACATACGCTTTTCCAGCAGCAGACTATGATTGATAATGTCAAAACAGCCCCCACAATCTTTTTATCATCAATTTCTCTCAGCCAATCATTAGTCAATTGTGCTTGTTGAATGTCCTTCCCTATAAGCGTGCTAGTATCAATTATTTTACTGTAAAATAGCATTGTATTTGGTCAAACACATTTTTTTCCAAAAGTTTTCTAAGGGTTGTGTTACGTTCCCTAGTTTTTGTGCTGTTTTGGGTTTGTATTTGTATGTATGTGTATATGTTTCAGGATGGCTTCCTGGATTCCAAGCAGTTTATTGGTCGGCCCCATTGCAGATTGGAGATCTGACCCCGCCCTCTCGTCAGGGGATACAGCTGTCTGCAATTACCGACTCCTTCTGCAGCTTGAAAAGCCACTGTTTCTTTGTTAGAAAAGTGTTTTTAGTTTATATAAATTGTTCACTGAGTTTGACTTATTCTGTTTCATTTGTTCCTAGAGGGGAAAGGGAAGGCACCTTGGAAGTGTTTAGGCAAGAGGCCTGCGGGCATACATATACGTAGTATTTACTCTGTCTATGCTCACTAGGTAAGACCTGGGTGGACCACCCCTTGTATTTTGGTTTGTGTGCTAGGTGGCGTTAAGAGTAGTAGGTAGGTAAGGTAGGAGGGGGCTCTTTAACTTTAACTTTCTTTGCTTCCGTCCAGCCCTTTTTCCCCACATTTACCATGTTAAGGACATAAATTCACTTAACGATAATATTCTCTGCCTCTGTCATCCTTACCCGCATCTACAATCACATACCTCTTTCACTCCATGGGGAGTTGAGTGTAGCAGGGTGTTGCGTTCCCTCCAAGAGGGGTACGTAACAGGCTTCTAAACAGCTTCTACCCCCAAGCCATAAGACTCCTGAACAGATAAACAAATGGCTACTCAGACTTTGCATTGCCCCCCTCGACACCGGTGCCCTCTGCACATTGAAATTTACCCCCTGTATATAGCCCCGCTATTGTTATTTACTGCTGCTCTTTAATTATTTGTTATTCTTATCTTACTTTTTTGGGGGGATTTTCTTACCTGCGTTGGTTAAGGGCTTATAAGTAAGCATTTCACTTTAAGGTCTACACCTGTTGTATTTGGCGCATGTGACAAATACGATTTGATTTGAGGCTGATTCCTTGGATATTTGAGCCACTAAAGGGAGCTTTACTATTCTTAGGTAGTGGAATGACTTTTGCTTCCCTCCAGGCCTGAGCCCACACACTTTCTTGTAGGCTTCAACTGAAAATATGGCAAATAGGAGTGGCAATATTGTCTGCTACTATTTTCAGTAATTTTCCATCCAAGTTGAAAGACAACAATCATTTTTTCACCTCTTCCACACTTACTTTACGGAATTAAAAATTACAAAGCTTATCTTTCATGGCTTGGTTAGATATACTTGGATGTGTAGTGTTAGCATTTGTTGCTGCAAAGTCATGCCTAAGTTTGCTAATCTTGCCTATGATAAGTCATTGTCTCAACGCAGCCTTATAATGCTGTTAAAAGATCCAGGAACCCAAATGATTTGGGTGGATCCCATCCTCAAAACAAGCTTCGCTTCCAGAAGGTATCAAACATGTCAATAAATGTTACACCCACATAATGTAATTGAATCTCACATGAACTATGAAAGACTACATTTTCTGATGCTGGTTTAAAATGTTTGGGAGCAGCTTATTGATGACCTGTACTCATGCTCCTGGATAGCACAAAGTTTTTGAACTGCCCAATACAACGGCCGGAAAAGGAGAAATCCACCCATTCCTAACCCAATTTGTTGAACCTTTTACGGGTACACGAGAAGCAGGATAGCGTACACCAGTTGCTCCTGGCGACAGGTCCAGACCTCCCACAGCAGCCGGTGCCCCATCAGATCCAGAGAGGGAAAGAAGCCGAACTTGACGACGAAGCCATTGCTGGAGTCTGCATAGTTGGACACAGGCAATCCCAGCGATGAAGGCGCAGGTTGATCAGGCACCAGTGCAGTGAAGCTATTCCTTATGTCAATCTGCGCCGAACCTCTCGCAGTCACTCCCGTCCGCTTAGCAGCATGCCGCTGCCTTCGGCTTCCACGACTTGACATGGAACCAGTGCTGATTGGAACAGTCTTTGCTGTTCTCCGTCTACTTCATTACAAGATAGAAGAGAAGCAGATGGAGTCAATACTTTGTAGAAGCACCTTTGGAAATGACTCTTTCTGGGTAGGTCGCTTTCCACACCTGGATTGTGCAACATTTGCTCATTCTTTTCTACATTCTTAAAGCTCTGTCAAATAGCTTTTTCATCATTGCTAGACAACCATTTTCAGGTCTTGCCATATATTTAAGTACATTTAAGTCAAAACTGTAACTTAGCCACTCAGGAACTTTCATTGTCTTGGTAATTAATTCCAGTGTACATTTGGGCTTGTTTTAGGCAATTGTCCTGCTGAAAGGTGAATTAATCTCCCAGTGTCTGGTGGAAAGCAGGCTGAACCAGGTTTTTGCCTGTGCTTAGTTTCATTACATTTATTTTTTTATCCTGAAACTCCCCAGTCCTTACTGATTACAACATAACATGATGCAGCTACCACTACACTTAAATATGGAGAGGAACTCGGTAATGTGTTATGGATTTGCCCCAAACATAACACTTTGCATTTAGGACAAACATTTTATTGCTTTGCCACATTTTTTTGCAGTATTACTTTAGTGCCTTGTTGAAAACAGAACGCATGTTTTGGACTAGTTTTATTCTGTACAAGCTTCCTCCTTTTCACTCTGTCAATTAGGTTAAACTCTAACAGTTTTAAAGAAACCATTGGCCTCCCTGAGCAGTTTCCTTCCTCTCCAACAACTGAGTTAGGAAGAATACCTGTGTCTTCGTAGTGACTGGGTGTATTGATACACCATCGAAAGTGTAATAACTTCACCATGCTCAAAGGGATATTAAATGTCTGCTGTTTCTTTTTCTATTTAAAAATTCTGTCTTAGGTCAGTTATGATAACTTTATTTTAAGAATGTGAAATGTTAGAATAATAGAGAATTATTTACTTAAGCTTTTATTTCTTTCATCACATTCCCAGTGGGTCAGAAGTTTACATGCACTCAATTAGTATTTGGTAGCATTGCCTTTTAAAATGTTTAACTTGGGTCAAATATTTTGGGTAGCTTCCCACAATCAGTTGGGTGAATTTTGGCCCATTCCTCCTGACAGAGCTGGTGTAACTGAGTCAGGTTTGTAGGCCTCCTTGCTTGCACATGCTTTTTCAGTTCTATGGGATTGAGGTCAGGAATTTGTGATGGCCACTCCAATACCCTGACTTTGTTGTCCTTAAGCCATTTTGCCACAACTTTGGAAGTATGTTTGGGGTCATTGTTCATTTGGAAGACCCATTTGTGACCAAGCTTTAACTTCCTGACTGATGTCTTGATGTTGCTTCAATATATCCACATAATTTCCCTTCCTCATGATCCCATCTATTTTGTGAAGTGCACCAGTCCCTCCTGCAGCAAAGCACCCCCACGCAATGATGCTACCACCCTCGTGCTTCACGGTTGGGATGGTGTTCTTTGGCTTGCAAGCCTCCCCCTTTTCCCTCCAAACATAACAATGGTCATTATGGCAAAACTGTTCTATTTTTGTTTCATCAGACCAGAGGACATTTCTCCAAAAAGTACGATCTTTGTCCCCCTGTGCAGTTGCAAACCGTAGTCTGGCTTTTTCATGGCGGTTTTGGCGCAGTGGCTTCTTCCTTGCTGAGCGGACTTTCAGGGTATGTTGATATAGAACTTGTTTTACTGTGGATATAGATACTTTTGTACCGGTTTCCTCCAGCATCTTCAAAAGGTCCTTTTGCTGTTCTGGGATTGATTTACGCAACAAAGTACATACACAACGAGTCTCATTCCTGAGCGGTATGATGGCTGCGTGATCTGAGTGTTTATTCTTGCATACTATTGTTTGGAAATTGCTCCCAAGGATGAACCAGACTTGTGGAGGTCTACAATAAATTTTTCTGTGGTCTTGGCTGATTTATTTTGATTTTCCCATGATGTCAAGCAAAGAGGCACTGCGTTTGAAGGTAGGCCTTGAAATACATCCACAGGTACACATCCAATTGACTCAAATGATGTCAATTAGCCTATCCAAAGCTTCTAAAGCCATGACATAGTTTTATTTTTTTCCAAGCTGTTTAAAGGCACAGTCAACTTAGTGTATGTAAACTTCTAACCCACTAGAATTGTGATACTGTACTTTGAGAAATCTTAGATTTGATCAGACACCAAGATCAAGTCTATGATGGTTTGGGTGGAGTCACATACTCTAGTGGGCTCTTATCAGTTGATACAAGTCAAACACCCATGTATGAAAGCTTTAAATAATGGTTTGTCCTTAGCTTTAGGTGTCACCAATCAAAACAGTTTCATTACATACAGTGGGGCAAAAAAGTATTTAGTCAGCCACCAATTGTGCAAGTTCTCCAACTTAAAAAGATGAGAGAGGCCTGTAATTTTCATCATAGGTACACTTCAACTATGACAGACGAAATGAGAAAAAGAAATCCAGAAAATCACATTGTAGGATTTTTAATTTATTTATTTGCAAATTATGGTGGAAAATAAGTATTTGGTCAATAACAAAAGTTTATCTCAATACTTTGTTATATACCCTTTGTTGGCAATGACAGAGGTCAAACGTTTTCTGTAAGTCTTCACAAGGTTTTCACACACTGTTGCTGGTATTTTGGCCCATTCCTCCATGCAGATCTCCTCTAGAGCAGTGATGTTTTGGGGCTGTCGCTGGGCAACACGGACTTTCAACTCCCTCCAAAGATTTTCTATGGGGTTGAGATCTGGAGACTGGCTAGGCCACTCCAGGACCTTGAAATGCTTCTTACGAAGCCACTCCGGGCGGTGTGTTTGGGATCATTGTCATGCTGAAAGACCCAGCCACGTTTCATCTTCAATGCCCTTGCTGATGGAAGGAGGTTTTCACTCAAAATCTCACGATACATGGCCCCATTCATTCTTTCCTTTACACGGATCAGTCGTCCTGGTCCCTTTGCAGAAAAACAGCCCCAAAGCATGATGTTTCCACCCCGTGCTTCACAGTAGGTATGGTGTTCTTTGGATGCAACTCAGCATTCTTTGTCCTCCAAACACGACGAGTTGAGTTTTTACCAAAAGTTATATTTTGCTTTCATCTGACCATATGACATTCTCCCAATCCTCATCTGGATCATCCAAATGCTCTCTAGCAAACTTCAGACGGGCCTGAACATGTACTGGCTTAAGCAGGGGGACACGTCTGGCACTGCAGGATTTGAGTCCCTGGCGGCGTAGTGTGTTACTGATGGTAGGCTTTGTTACTTTGGTCCCAGCTCTCTGCAGGTCATTCACTAGGTCCCCGTGTGGTTCTGGGATTTTTGCTCACCGTTCTTGTGATCATTTTGACCCCACGGGTGAGATCTTGCGTGGAGCCCCAGATCGAGGAAGATTATCAGTGGTCTTGTATGTCTTCCATTTCCTAATAATTGCTCCCACAGTTGATTTCTTCAAACCAAGCTGCTTACCTATTGCAGATTCAGTCTTCCCAACCTGGTGCAGGTCTACAATTTTGTTTCTGGTGTCCTTTGACAGCTCTTTGGTCTTGGCCATAGTGGAGTTTGGAGTGTGACTGTTTGAGGTTGTGGACAGGTGTCTTTTATACTGATAACAAGTTCAAACAGGTGCCATTAATACAGGTAATGAGTGGAGGACAGAGGAACCTCTTAAAGAAGAAGTTACAGGTCTGTGAGAGCCAGAAATCTTGCTTGTTTGTATGTGACCAAATACTTATTTTCCACTATAATTTGCAAATAAATTCATTAAAAATCCTACAATTTCATTTTCTGGGGGGTTTTTCCTCATTTTGTCTGTCATAGTTGAAGTGTACCTATGATGAAAATTACAGGCCTCTCATCTTTTTAAGTGAGAGAACTTGCACAATTGGTGGCTGACTAAATACTTTTTTCCCCACTGTAGATCTAAATATTTAGAGCATGCTTCCTCCAGTGCTTGGTTAAAGTAGCTATCATCGGGTGGTGTCTGTAGCATGCCCACACCAGGATGTTTTACTCTTTGGAAGTAGAATGTCCATCCACACTAGCTCAACACAATCATGATATATCTCAGTCATGATATATATCAGTCCTGATATTTAATACCACACCCTTCCGTAAATTTCAGAGTCATTGATGTTCTGCCATGTCTCAGAGAAGAAAACAATCCCAGACCCAATTAGACAAATCTCATACATTTTTGGCAACAAGGTACGCAAAGTGCATACCTCTTGCTGAGATCTGCAATCTCAGATCCCTCTGTCTGTCTCGACTTGGCATCAAGTGTAGCAGTTCAACCAGTGTCTCATCTTCATCAAAGAAAGGCTGCTGACTGAATTGAAAGGTCCTGTCTTCTCTTCCACAAAGGGTTCAGCTCAGGCCATCCCCATGCAGCGTTGTGCCTCGGATGGTGGAGCGACCACCCCCTCCACCTGGCATCTGCCGCCGTTGATGGGCTGCCCGAGGACATGTCCCAGTGAGCCTCGAGCCTTAGCCTCAGTCCCCCTCTTCTCTCTCCCTTCCTGGGCTGTCCTATCCAAACATGGGCTTGCTAGTGTGGCTTGAATATGTCCAGCATCTTCTCCAGTCCAGGTGGAGAGTAGTAGTAATGCCTTAGAAGAAGCAGTCTTTCTCGTGTGTACCGGTGTCTAGTTTCCTTCCCAAGGTTAACCGATGAGATGCACATCAAAAGCAGCAAAAATGCAGCTAAAAGTCCTCTAATGGAGAACCTGCCATCCAGCAGTTGAAGCAACCACTCCAATGAAATGTACAGAACTGCACGTATGAAAACACAATGGTCCTTGGCTCCAGGAGATGAGATGATCTAGCAATATAGTTTGCTATTTAAAATCCAAACAACTAGCTAGGTGAGAGATCTCTGAATTCTATACTGGTATAGCTATCAAAAAGACTAAAGGTTTGGGCCTCCAGAGCGGTCTAAGGCACTGCATTGCTATAGGTGTCACTACAGGCCCGGTTTCGATACCAGGCTGTGTCGCAGCTGGCTGTGACCGGGAAACCCATGCGGCAGGACACACAATTGGCCCAGCGACGTCTAGGTTAGGGGAGGGTTTGTCTGGACAGGATGTCCATGTCCCATTGCGCTCTAGCATGAACACTGACGCCAGTTGTACGGTGTTTCCTCCAACACATTGGTGCAGCTGGCTTCCGAGTTAAATGAGCTATGTGTCAAGAAGCAGTGCGGTTTGGCAGGATTGTGTTTTGGAGGACGTATGGCTCTCAACCTTCGCCTCTCCCAAGTCCGTACGGGAGTTGCAGCGATGGGACAAGACTAACTACCAATTGGAGAGAAAAAGGGGTTGTAAAAAAAAAAATCGTAAACACTGCACATGAAGAAAATTACTTATACAGTACTAATCAAAAGTTTGGACACCTACTCATTCAAGGGTTTTGCTTTATTTTACTATTTTATACATTGTAGAATAATAGTGAAGACATCAACTATGAAATAACACATGGAATCACGTAGTAACCAAAAAAAGTGTTAAACAAATCCAAATATATTTTAGATTCTTCAAAGTAGCCACCCTTTGCCTTGACAGATTTGCACACTCTTGGCATTCTCTCAACAAGCTTCATGAGGTAGTCACCTGGAATGCATTTCAATTAACAGGTGTGCCTTGTTAAAAGTTAATGGAATTGTGGAATTTATTTCCTCAATGCGTTTGAGCCAATCAGTTGTTATGACAAGTTAGGGTTGGTATACAGAAGATGGGGCTATTTGGTAAAAGACCAAGTCAATATTATGGCATTATATTATTATCATATAGAACAGCTCAAATAAGCAAAGAGAAATGACGGTCTATCATTACTTTAAGACATGAAGGTCAGTCAATCTGGAAAATTTCAAGAACTTCAAGTGCAGTCGCATAAAACATCAAGCACTATGATGAAACTGTCTCTCATGAGGACCGCCACAGGAAAGGAAGACCCAGAGTTACCGCTGCTGCAGAGGATAAATTCATTAGTTACCAGCCTCAGAAATGGGCAATTAACTGCACCTCAGATTGTAGCCCAAATATACGCTTTACAGAATTTAAGTAACAGACCCATCTCAACGTCAACTGTTCAGAGGAGACTGCATGAATCAGGCCTTAATGGTAGAATTGCTGCAAAGAAACCACTACTAAAGGGCACCAATAATGATGAGACTTGCTTGGGTCAAGAAACAGAAGCAACGGACATTAGACGGGTGGAAATCTGTCCTTTTGGTCTAATGAGTCAATATTTGAGATTTTGGCTCCAATCGCCAGGTCTTTGTGAGAGATGCAGAGTAGGTGAACTGATGATCTCATCTCTGCATGTGTGGTTCCCACCGTGAAGCATAGAGAAGGTGGTGTGGGGGTGCTTTGCTGGTGACACTCTTTGATTCAAGGCACACTTAACTAGCATGGCTCCACAGCATTCTGCAGCGATACGCCATCCCATCTGGTTTGCGCTTAGTGGGACTATCATTTGTTTTCAACAGGACAATGACCCAAAACACCCCTCCAGCCTGTGTAATGGCTATTTGTCCAAGAAGGAGAGTGATGGAGTGCTGCATCAGATGGTCTGGCCTCCACAATCACCCAACCTCAACCCAAATGAGATTTGGGATGAGTTGGACCGCAGAGTGAAGGAAAAGCATTTAACATTTTGGGGGTTACTACATGATTGCATATATGTGTTATTTCATAATTCTGATGTCTTCACTATTATTCTACAATGTAGAACATAGTAACAACAACAAGAAACCTTGAATGAGTAGGTGTGTCCAAACTTTTGACTGGTATATAGAAATCTTCAGCAGTAAACTACCAAGGCTGCAACTAGGCTCCATGGGATTTTGCATCATCTGATGAAAAATGCATCATACTGGCTCTATTTCTGTAATGAAATAAATACCAAATACCAATCTATACTGAACAAAAGCAGAAACGCAAAGTGGAACAATTTCAAAGATTTAACTGGGCTACAGTTCACATAAGGCAATCAGTCAATTTAAATAAATCATTAGAATCGAAATAAATCAAATCATTAGGCCCTAATCTATGGATTTCACATGGCTGGGAATACAGATACAGTGCCTTGCAAAGTACTCATCCCCCTTGGTGTTTTTACTATTTTGTTGCATTACAACCTGTAATTTTAAATGGATTTACATTTGGATTTCATGTATTTGACATACACAAAATAGTCCAAATTGGTGAGGTGAAATGAAAAGGAAATTCAAAAAAATGAAAAGTGGTGCGTGCATATGTATTCACCCCATTTGCTATGAAGCCCCTTAAAAAGATCTGGTGCAACCAATTACCTTCAGAAGTCACATAATTAGTTAAATAAAGTCCACCTGTGTGCAATCTAAGTGTCACCTGTTCTGAAAGGCCCCAGAGTCTGCAACACCACCAAGCAAGTGGCACCACCAAGCAAGTGGCACCACCAAGCAAGTGGCACCTTGAAGACCAAGGAGCTCTCCAAAAAGGTCAGGGACAAAGTTGTGGAGAAGTACGGGTCAGGGTTGAGTTATAAAAAAAGATCAGAAACTTTGAACATCCCACGGAGCACCATTAAATCTATTATTAAAAACTGGAAAGAATATGGCACCACAACAAGCCTGCCAAGAGAGGGCCACCCACCAAAACTCACAGACCAGGCAAGGAGGGCAGTAATCCGAGACACAACAAAGAGACCAAAGATAACCCTGAAGGAGCTGCAAAGCTCCAGAGCGGCGATTGGAGTATCTGTCCATAGGACCACTTTAAGTCGTACACTCCACAGAGCTGGGCTTTACTGAAGAGTGGCCAGAAAAAAGCCATAGCTTGAAGAAAAAAATAAGCAAACACGTTTGGTGTACGCAAAAAGGCATGTGGGACATATGGAAGAAGGTACTCTGGTCAGATGAGACTAAAATTAAGCTTTTTGGTCATTAAGGAAAACACTATGTCTGACGCAAACCCAACACCTCATCACCCCGAGAATGGATGTTTTTTTCATTGGCAGGGACTGGTAAAGTGGTCATAATTGAAGGAATGATGGGTGGAGCTAAATACAGGGAACCCTGTTTGTCTTCCAGAGATTTGAGACTGGGACGGAGATTCACCTTATATCAGGACAATGACCCTAAGCATACTGCTAACCCAACACTCGAGTGATTTAAGGGGAAACATTTAAATGTCTTAGAATGGCCTAGTCAAAGCCCAGACCTCAATCTAATTGAGAATCTGTGGTATGACTTAAAGATTGCCGTACACCAGCGGAACCCATCCAACTTAAAGGAGCTGGAGTAGTTTTGCCTTGAAGAATGGGCAAAAATCCCAGTGGCTAGATGTGCCAAGCTTCTAGAGACATACCCCAAGAGACTTGCAGCTGTAATTGCTGCAAAAGGTGGCTCTACAAAGTATTGACTTCACGGGGGTGAATAGTTATGCACTCAAGTTTTCCGTTTTTTTTTGTCTTATTTCTTGTTGACTCCCGGCGCCGACAGAGATGGCAGCCTCGCTTCGCGTTCTTAAGAAGCTATGCAGTATTTAGGTTTTTTTATGTATTACTTCTTACATTGTTACCCCGGGAAATCTTAAGTTTTATTACATACAGCCGGGGGGAACTATTGGATATAAGAGCAACGTCAACTTACCAACATTACGACCAGGAATATTACTTTCCTGAAGCGGATCCTCTGTTTGGTCCACCAACCAGGACAATAGACCGGATCCCAGCCGGCGACCCAAAACAACGGCAGCGCAAGAGAAGGGGCAGACGAGGCAGTGTTCTGGTCAGGCTCCGTAGACGGGCACATCGCGCACCGCACCCGAGTATACTACTTGCCAATGTCCAGTCTCTGGACAACAAGGTAGACGAAATCCGAGCAAGGGTTGCCTTCCAGAGACATCACCACATTTGTCCCACCATTTGCCTCATACAGCGCGACACATCTCCTTTGCATAGAGTTGATCAGGCTGTTGCTTGTGGCCTGTGGAATGTTGATCCACTCCTCTTCGATGGCTTTGCAAAGTTGCTGGATAATGGCAAAAACGAACACGTTGTCGTACACATCGACCCAGAGCATCCCAAACATGCTCAATGAGTGAAATGTCTGAATATGCAGGCCACGGAATAACTTGGACATTTTCAGCTTCCACAAATTGTGTACAGATCCTTGCGAGATGGGGCCGTGCATTATCATGCCGAAACATGAGGCGATGGCACGACAATGGGCCTCAGGATCTCATCATGGTATCTCTGTGCATTCAAATTGCCATCGTTAAAATGCAATTGAGTTTGTTGTCGTAGCCTATGCCAGCCCATACCATAACCTCATTGCCACCATGGGGCAGTCGGTTCACAACATTGACATCAGTAAACCGGTCGCCCACACAACGCCATACACGTGGTCTGTGGTTGTGTGGCCGGTTGCATGTACTGCCAAATTCTCTAAAACAATGTTGAAGGAGGCTTATAGTAGAGAAATTAACATTTTCTGGCAACAGCTCTGGTGGACATTCTTGCATTCAGCATGCCAATTGCACACTCCCTCAACTTGACATCTGTGGCATTGTGTTGTGACAAAACTGCACACTTTTATTGTCCCCAGCACAAGGTGCACCTTTGTTGTGATTGTGCTGCTTAATCAGCTTCATGATATGTCACACCTGTCAGGTGGATGGATTATCTTGGCAATGGAGAAATGCTCACTAACAGGGATGTAAACAAATTTGTGCACAAAATGTGAGAACTAAGCTTTTGTACATATGGAACATTTCTGGGATCTTCTATTTCAGCTCATGAAACATGGGACTAACACTTTACATTTTGCATTTATATTTTTGTTCAGTGTACAGTCAAGAGGACACGAGCGACTGAGACCAGTGAAATCAAATAGACTTCTTCTGAATGATTGATTTAAAAACAACAGAAAAGAGCTCTATAGCTTCATCTCAGTCACTCTCTCTAGTTACCCACTTATGATCAAAGACTTAGTGTCAGTCAGAGAAACAAAAAAAAGTATTTAAATGGTATTTATAAAGGGATATTGTTACAGGTCCTTCAGTTAAGTCTCAGAGGAAGGAAGTGGTGATGTAGCCATGCTAAACCCAGAAGGCTGAATCAAGTGGACTGGGATTATAGTGGAAGGACAGGTGGAAGAGGAGGGTTAAGAGCTGACAGCAGAACTGGAGACAAGAATTCATTACTTCTTGGACTCCTGTGTCATCAACTCTCAGAAAGAGGAATGACGAACGAGAGTTTTTATTCTCTTTCTCTCTTATTTCTGGCCCTATCCCAACAGACAGTCGTGGAATTGCTCACTTCTCCCGGCTATTTGCACTGGACTCTTGGATTTTATTGACAGTCCTGATTTCATCCAACGCTTTTTCAGAGCAATCTGTTTTTGGAGCAACCACAGTTCCTAAAAAGGGATGGCTTGCTCCCAAACAGGAGAGGAGCTTGGATGCTAAGCGCTAAACATGAAAATATACTATGGGATATCATTCCTTGCCCGACAAAGGTAACCCTCATTAAGTATTAATCCACATCCTTGTTCAAGGTATAGACACAATGGCACAGTTCTAAGCAATCTTGTATCAATATAATTTCAAGCCAACCCCGTGGCTATTTTGTATAGAGGGTTACCTACTGATCACAACATGTTTGTGTTAAAGACTCTGTCTGATCTGAAATTCCACAGCTCTGGCCTTGGACTGATTTATGTTAATGTCAGAAGTTTGATTTTCGAAAATGAATCTTATTGTAATTCTGGCTTCTCAAACTAACCCTGGACATTCTGATAGTTATTGTGACTTGGTTAAAACAAGTTTTTGCCAGACTCAGATGTGTCTCTGCATGTTTTTAATATTTATGGATATGACAGAGCTGGAAGAGGTGGGGGTGTTGACATTCATAAATAACAACTTGTGTGTATTACCACATTTGTCCCTAAGCAATTTGAATGTCTTGTTCAAAATGTGGGCCTTGGTAATAACGCCCAACTAATATTCATTTTTATTGCCCTCCCTCAGCCCTCCCAATTGCTCTTAGCAAATTGTCTGACTTGCTGTCTAACAAACTATGCTAAATATGAATTATTAATATTGCGTGATCTTTACCTGGATTGGTTGATGCCAGTATCAGATAGACTGAAAGATATTTGTACAGCGCTAAATTGAACTCAACCGATAACTAAACCAACCCACCCAAAATTAAAACAAAAAAATCAACTATATTTGGATATCATTCTTACACGCCCCTCATAAGTGTATATCCAATTAAATATTTTCTAACAAGCTCAGTGACCACTGTCCCATTGCCTGCATTCGAGATACTAAGCTACCTAAATCGGGTCCATGCATTACTACAAAGAGACATTATTCCAACAATTGTTTACATACAGATTATTTCACTTGTAATTCACTGCATCACAATTCCAGTGGGTCAGAAGTTTACATACACTAAGTTGACTGTGCCTTTAAACAGCTTGGAAAATTCCAGAAAATGCTGTCATGGATTTAGAAGCCTCCGATAGGCTAATTGACATAATTTGAGTCAATTGGATGTGTACCTGTGGATGTATTTCAAGGCCTACCTTCAAACTCAGTGCCTCTTTGCTTGACATCATGGGAAAATCAAAAGAAATCAGCCAAGACCACAGAAAAAAAATTGTAGACCTCCACAAGTCTGGATCATCCTTGGGAGCAATTTCCAAACGCCTGAAGGTACCACTGTACAAACAATAGTACGCAAGTATAAACACCATGGGACCACACAGCCGTCATAGCGCTCAGGAAGGAGACGCGTTCTGTCTCCTAGAGATGAACGTACTTTGGTGAGAAGTGTAAATCAATCCCAGAACAGCAGCAAAGGACCTTGTGAAGATGCTGGAGGAAACCGGTACAAAGTATCTATATCCACAGTAAAACGAGCCCTATATCGACATAACCTGAATGGCCGCTCAGCAAGGAAGAAGCCACTTCTCCAAAACTGCCATGAAAAAGCCACGGACTACGGTTTGTAACTGCACAAGGGGACAAAGATTGTACTTTTTGGAGAAATGTCCTCTGGTCTGATGAAACAAAAATATAACTATTTGGCCATAATGACCATTGTTATGTTTGAAGGAAAAAGGAGGAGGCTTGCAAGCCGAAGAACACCATCCCAACTGTGAAGCATGGGGGTGGCAGCATCATGTTGTAGGGGTGATATGCTGCAGGATGGACTGGTGCACTTCACAAAATAGATGGCATCATGAGGCAGGAAAATTATGTGGATATATTGAAGACATCAGTCAGGAAGTTAAGGCTTGGTTGCAAATGGGTCTTCCAAATGGACAATGACCCCAAGCATACTTTCAAAGTTGTGGCAAAATGGCTTAAGGATAACAAAGTCAAGGTATTTGAGTGGCCATCACAAAGCCCTGACCTCAATCCTATAGGCAATTTGTGGGCAGAACTGAAAAAGCGTGTGCGTGTAAGGAGGCCTACAAACCTGACTCAGTTACACCAGCTCTGTCAGGAGGAATGGGCCAAAATTCACCCAACTTATTGTGGGAAGCTTGTGGAAGGCAACCAGAAACGTTGTACCCAAGTTAAACAATTTAAAGGCAATGCTACCAAATACTAATTGAGCTAAGACAGAGAACTTTTATTAGGATTAAATGTCAGGAATTGTGAAAAACTGAGTTTAAATGTATTTGACTAAGGTATATGTAAACTTCCGACTTCAACTGTAACTACCACCCAATTTCTGAACAACCTTGCCTTGCAAAAATATATGAATCACTAGCAAACTCTCAGCTAATAACTAACTTCAAATTATATTCTTAGTGTGTTTAAAATTATTATATTCTAAACTTCAAACTTTAAATGAGACCAAACCTGTTCAATAGGGATGGTTAACTCTCGATGTTCCACTAGTACGTACCGATCTAGATACATCCGACTTTATTTTAATTGCCCCCCATTTTTGCAATAGCATACAAAACTCCCTACATCTTGACTCTGGTGCCTCTAGGGCAGATTAGGACTTTAATGTTGAATGAATTTAATGAGATGTGCAACTTTTTGGATACAATAATTGTATTTGTGGTGTTTGAAGTTGATACTGTAATTTGTATTTTATTTGTATTGATCATTTTTAAATCTGTTTTCCGACGTGGGGATATTTTTTTTTGCCTGAGCTGAAGACTTCTATCATTTCCCTAATACAGGACTAGTAAAGGCCCAGTGCACTACTATTTGTAACAAGTCTGATCATTTTCAGCAAACTTAACATGTGTAAATATTTGTATGAACATAACAAGATTCAACAACTGAGACAAACTGAAGAAGTTCCACATAAATTGAATGTGTCCCTGAACAAAGGGGGTCAAAATCCAAAGTAACAGTATCTGGTGTGGCCACCAGCTGCATTAAGTCCTCATGGACTGCACCAGATTTGCCAGTTCTTGCTGTGAGATGTTACCCCATACTTCCACCAAGGCACCTGCAAGTTCCTGGACATTTCAGGGGGAATGGCCCTAGCCCTCACCCTCCGATCCAACATGTCCCAGACGTGCTCAATCGGACTGAGATCCGGGCTCTTCGCTGGCCATGGCAGAACACTGACAGATCATGCACAGAACGAGCAGTATGGCTGGTGGCATTGTCATGCTGGAGGGTCATATCAGGATGAACCTGCAGGAAGGAGGACGATGTCTTCCATGTAATGCACAGCATTGAGATTGCCTGCAATGACAACAAGCTCAGTTGGATGATGCTGTGACACACCGCCCCAGACCATGATGGACCCTCCACCTCCAAATCGATCCCACTCCAGAGTAACGACCTCGGTGTAACGCTCATTCCTGGGTTTGTGCCCATAGGCGACATTGTTGCCGATGATGTCTGGTGAGGATCTGCGCTACAACAGGCCTACAAGCCCTCAGTCCATGATTTAGATGAGCAGGGCACCTCTGTCACAGGAGACTGTTTTCAAAAAATATTTATGCTGCTTTGTTTTTTTCCACACCTTCTGTTATTTTTATGAATGAGGCTTTTGTTTATGCCTAAGGCAAGTTCACACAGATATTTTTCATTTATTTCACCTTTATTTAGATCATTTAGATGAGCAGGGCACCTCTCACAGGAGACTGTTTTCAAAAAAATGATATGCTGCTTTGTTTTTTTCCACGCCTTCTGTTCTTTTTATGAATGAGGTGTTTTTCAGAGTCAGTAGAAAGGCCTCTTTTAGTTTCCTAAGTTTTCATAACAGTGACCTTAATTGCCTACTGTCTGTAAGCTGTTAGTGTCTTAACAACCATTCCACAGGTGCATGTTCATTAACTGTTTATGGTTCATTGAACAAGAGTGGGAAACAGTGTTTAAACCCTTTACAATGAAGATCTGTGAAGTTATTTGGATTTTTACGAATTATCTTTGAAAGACAGGGTCCTGAAAAAGGGACGTTTATTTTTTTGCTGAGTTTACTTTATAAATGCAACTTGTGAAAACTGAAATGGTCTATTCATTCCTTTTCCATTTTAGTAGACGCTCTTATCCAGAGCAACTTACAGTAGTGTGTGGATACATTTTCATACTGGTCCCCCGTGGGAATCTTACCCACATCATCACAAACCACGTGATGTCTCAATGTACTCAATTACTGAATTGTGCATTGTTTTTCTTCATGGGGATACAGGTACAAACCTAAATGACCAGCCTATGTAAACTACAGTAATATACATTTACATTAACCTGTTAGGGCTAGGGGGCAGTGTTCAGAAGTACAGAGAGTCTTACGTGCGAAAAGTAAACTGCCTGTTACTCAGGCCCAGAAGCTAGGATATGCATATTATTGGTAGAAACTCTGAAGTTTCTAAAACTGTTAAAATAATGTCTGTAAGTATACCAGACTTGATATGGCAGGCGAAAACCCGAGGAAAGTCTATACCCGGAAATCTTTTTTTTTTTTTTTTTGATGTCACAGGTTTTCCATTGACTTGCTATACACAATAGAGGGATTTAGCTCCCAGATTGCAGTTCCTATGGCTTCCACTAGATGTCAAGTCTTTAGACATGGTTTCAGGCTTGTTTTTTGAAAAACTAACAAGAAATAGCAGTTCTTCCTGCTGGCTCATGAAGTGGACTGTACTGTTTTGCGAGCGTGACAGTGTGCGCACTCTTCGTAATTTTTCTTTTCTATTGAACAGGCTATTGTCCGTCTGAAATATTATAGTTTATTTACATATTAGGGTACCTGAGGATTGATTTAGAAACGTTTGACTTGTTTTGAGTTTAATCGGTAACTTATTTAGGTTTCCTATGGCTGTATGTGGGACGGGTGGATTACTGAACAAAACCTGCCAACCAAACAGAGTTTCTGGGATATAAAGAGGGATTTTATCGAACAAAAGGACCATTCTTTGTGTTCCTAGGACCCGTGGGATTGCAACTAGAGGAAGATCTTCAAAAGGTAAGTGATTTATTTTATTGCTATATTTGATTTTGTAATGCCTGCGCTGGTTTGAAATATATTTATATGCAGGGAGTATGCAGGGCGCTGTACTCAGACAATCAAATGCTATGCTTTCGCCATAAAGCCTATTGTAAATCAGACAACGCGGTTCAATTACCAAGATGCTAAGCTAAAGAATGGTGTACAACACTTGTATTTTCATGAATGTTTAATATTACTTTTTGTCATTTGAATTTGGCGCTCTGTATTTCACCGGATGTTGTCGTAGGTGGGACGCTAGCGCCCCACCGACCCCTAAGAAGAAGGATGGTAAATTAACTGTCACGCCCTGATCTGTTTCACCTGTCTTGTGCTTGTCTCCACCCCCCACCAGGTGTCTCCCATTTGCCTCACGCGTCTGGGTCTCATCCTGAATCATGATTTACTGCAAAAAGTGTCTGTTTTCCAAGTTATTTGATCAAAATAATATTTTATTTGATGTGGATGTTTGTCTTTGCCTACTCACTCTTGACACCTATCCCAAATGGAAACTACAAATGTGGCTCATGCGCACAGTGTAATAGCACCAAAAAAAACATCCTTCTTTACACACCCACATACAGGTCGAAAGATCCCTGTGAGGGTTATCATCTCATGTAAGACCAAGGCAGTAATCTATCTCATCACCTGTTCATGTGGCAAAGCCTATGTAGGACAAACGAAGAGACAATTAAAGCAGCGCATAGCTGAACACCCGCAGCTCAATCAGGTGTAAGAACATTGACTATCCAGTAGCAGCTCACTTTGTTGAGGCTAACCATCCTGTCTCCTCCCTGAGATACATAGGCATTGAGCATGTTGCTCTACTGAGAAGAGGAGTTAACATTGAGATCCTACTACTACAAAGAGGCCTACTGGATATTCTATCTAAAAACACTGACCCCTAATGGTCTGAATATTTTGATCTCAGGCCCTTCTTATGAACATTTTTCCATCATGAACAAGTCTTATACATTTTTAAAAAAAAGTATTTTTACAGATTATTAAGTATATACCCAATATGTTCCCCCTGTTGATGATGTTCGTTATATATCAAGGTTGAACCATTATTATATGTAACAAAAATGGAATACAAAATTATGTGAAATTGAATGAAACAATGTATGTTAATGCCAATATGATGTACAATATTCCATTATGTTTCTATATGATAACAATAGAATAATATATTTAATATGCCATATACTATATCATCTTTTTTAAGTGTCACTAACTAATTGTAATTAACTTTATCAATACGACACACCCCTCACCACTGTCATTGATTACACTAATTGCACTGTTTGTCTATATAACCTGGTTCAAATATTTATTACATTACCCTGAGGAAGGCACAGTGATGCCGAAACGTTGGTAAATACCAATTAAATTGTTGGGAGAGTATATATATGTAGTGTGCGACTTTCTTTATTTTGATAGTGTATAGTTTATTCGCCGTTAGTCAGCACCTTCACACAAACTTTGTTCTGGGTGTGCGCCAGCTCATGTTATTTCATCCACATCAAACACCTTTTGATGTACTGTAAATGTTTGAGAATAGGTTTTGTTCTTTCTGGATTCAATTAGAATGACAATTGCAGAGAAAGGGTCAGGGCAACCAAAATAGAGATGCTGAAGAAAAAAAATTCCCGTGCTACAGACGTCTATATTGGTCTGCTTATACTAGTAAAGGCCCAGTGCACTACTTTTGTATAAAAAAAAAAAACAATTCAAAAATGTATGTCATGACTTTTATTCATGTGATGACCGTTATTTAAAATGTCATGCTAATCACATTAGCACACGTTATCTCAACCATCTCGTGGGGGGACACCGATCCCGTAGAGGTTAACGGGGCGCTAGCGGGCCGTTCCCGACACTACCCGGTGAAATGTAAGGCGCCAAATTCAAAATCCAAAAGTTGAATTCTTAAACATTCATCAATATACAAGTGTTGCATAGTCATCAAAAGCTGTGATATTGCCAAGAATCAGAGCGTTGTCAAATTTCAAAAAGGGTTTACGGCGAAAGCACAACATTTGATTGTTTGAGGATAGCACCTCTCCTATTTTCCACATTAGCATAAATTCATAACCAGCGCAGGTCACACAAAACCCATATAAGAGCTAAAATAAATCACTTACCTTTCGAAGAACTTCTGCTGAGGGCATCCCAAGTGTCCAACGAAGACATCCAATGGTTCTTTTGTTAGAAAAAGTCCATATATCCATAAATTTCCATTTGGTTGGCGCGTTATGTTCAGAAAATCCACCGTCGAGTTGCCCATTTAACCGTGAAGAGAACGCGTTCAAATTATACCTATCAACTTTGTCCAAACAAATCAAACATAATTTTTAATGTATCCTTAGGTATCCTTTTATGTATATTTACTATAATATTTCAACCGAATTATAGCCTGAAAAAACCACAGAGTGCGCGAGACCGTGAACGCACATGTCATTCTATTGAGTTCCGGGGTCCACTTATAAATTCTTCTTCTATTGGCTTCTAATTCAACCTAACGTCATGAAACCCTGTCTAAAGACTGTTGATATCCAGTGGAAGCCATAGGTACTGCAGTCTAGGTCCTATATAACGTTGAATACAATAGGCAGCCAGGAGAAAAAGGTAATCTACAAAAAAATTATGTGCATATCTGGGCCTGAGTGGCAGGTATTTTACTTTGGGCGCGCCAGACTCTCCAAAACCGACACCTCGGCTGATGATGCCTAAAGAGTTAAGGGCTTGTAAGTAAGCATTTCACTGTAAGGTCTACACCTCTTGTATTCGGCGCACGTGACAAATAATATTTGATTTTATTTGATTTATGAGCTGATCTCAGTTGGGAGTAGAACACAGCGAGAGGACAGGGATGGCTGTTCAGTGGCTGGTTCAGCCTTCCAGAATGTTCCACAGGCCCATGGCCTCCCCTCAGGCGTCAGCCAACCACAGGCTCTCAGGTCCACTACCCAGAATTATCCCTGAGGGCCGATGGGAAAGAGAACGGACTGGACTGAAAACAGGGATGGCTGGAAGCTGGATGGACAGGGAGAAGGGAGGGTGAGGAAGTAAGGAAGCCCAGGATGGCAAACTTCTGCGTGGAGGGGGGGAAAGTAGGATATGGATCACGGAGGAGAGAGTGAGAGGAGAGGGGGATTGCTGTAGGTGCTGGGCTAAAGACTAAAAACCTTAAGTTGATCGATCCCTGTCGAGGGAGCAGATTTTGTTTGTATGACAATTAAATATTCTTATGATTACTATAAAATACAAATTCTAGCACTATTTCTCAGAAAAGCATATTTCACCATTGCCACTGCCAAATTAGGAACCAATTAGAACTCCTGCTTATAACCCTAGTGATGTAGGCAGCCAATGGCCTACTTCTATCTAAGATGTTAACACACTCACGTGAAATCACAAGCCCAAAGACTGAAATAAGACAAACATCTTTTTCCAATTGCACTTGAAATAACTACAAAAACCTGCAAGTCATCTCTAGCTGACACCTTTGATAACAGGTATTGTGTAATTGTATAACTTACACAAGACAGTTCACAGAAATATAAATTTAAAGAAATGTTGCCAATTTATTCATTACTACATTTAGCTAACATTAGATATTTCATCCAGAGATTCTTAGCTTTGCCTCAATTCGGCAGTCTGGTCCAGATCATAATGGAATTTGTAGTGCTTTATGATAGCCACATTGATAGCCACATTAAATACAGGCGTATATATTGATAAAAGTCACCTTGTCCTAGAGGGATTTACACGGTTATCAAAATGTCACACCAGGGTAAGCCTACACAAAACACAGCCCTTATTTTAAGTGCTTTTAAAATCCCTAAGGGAAAAATGTATGGTGTAAAAAAGACTAGAACCATCTCCCTGTTTGACCACTAGGTTTTGTGGGTATTGTGACTCATACTGTGGTACTCTATAGGATTCTCACAATCCTATTTGATATTGTGTCACCTGTACAGTGGCAATTTTAGCATGTAAATCTTGGTGGGGCAAACAAAAAAATGTGGTATGCATGCCAGCAAAGCAACAACACTAAACAATACATTAATTGCACTACAACGGTGACAAATGGTGTCCACAAACTGTTAGGGCCTACATAAAGCTATCCCAACAGCAGTGTCCCAACAGCAGTCCCAACACCTTACCACTGCTACAGTTCATTCAGCATCATTTACTGCCTTAAAAAAAAACATAACTGATATGGCTGACTTGCTTATACAAATGTGGTTTCTACTGACAATTGAGATGTACAAACTATGGCATGAGGGGACGACAAGCGGAATTTCAATTATGACATTATTGAGCGAGAGACGACGGATGTAGTCAATATAACTTTGTTCAGCACTTTTGTAATGTAGTATTCAGAACATGGGCCGATCTTACATATAAACAGACAATTAAATCTCTTATTTGATGATTACATTTCTCTAAAACAGGTTAGAGGCAAACAAGCACACATCCTCTTCAAATGACAAGGATTGAAAAGGATTTGATTGTCGACTTGCTTCATGGTGACGATTGCTAGCTTACTAGCTAAGATTTTGAAAGTATGATGTTGACATGATCAGTCCAACCAAAGCTACAGTAGCTATAATGGGATTTGATGTCATTCTATCTATGGCCAATGACCTTGAGCCTTCTTGAATGGGCACTTCTAATATAACTCCATGACAGAACCCAAGGGGCAAACATTTTTTAGCTCTAATTAGAATTGGGGATGACGTACTGTCCCATGAGTGACAGAAAACTGAGCCAATCAGGCGCAACACTGTATTTTCTGCTTGCTAGTCCCACCACCACAGAAAGCACTGAGCTAGGCTGAAACACCTGCATTTTGGAGCTACCTTACTCAAGAAAGAAAAAAAGAGAACATGTTTGTATGCGGCTTTATTAACTCAATTACATTTTTTTTTACATTGTTTGCAAACTAATAAGTGACACGTATTAATGCCCAAATAACCAAAAAAAAAAATATATAAATTTCTTTACCTAAAAGTGTGGAGCTCAAATGACGGGTCGCGACTGCACCTCTATCAGAATCCTATTGGACTACTTTTATCCTATTGAAAATGAAAAGTAACCTGCCTGGATCCTATAGGTTTTTTGATAAGTCTTGTAGGATTTTGTCACCCCAATGTTGTAGGATTTTGTCACCCCAATTTCTTTTTGGGGGGGGTAGATCGGCTTTAATATTGCAGATACATTGATGGAAGCTACAATCTAATTGTGTGTATCATTTCCAATCCTCCATATATTTTTTGTGTATATATATATATATATATATATATATACACACACACACGTATTTGTGTGTGTGTATATATACACACGTATACACACACACACACACACACACACACACACATATATATATATATATAAACGCATATACATATACAGTGGGGCAAAAAAGTATTTAGTCAGCCACCAATTGTGCAAGTTCTCTCACTTAAAAAGATGAGAGAGGCCTGTAATTTTCATCATAGGTGAATTTAATGAATTTATTTGCAAATTATGGTGGAAAATAAGTATTTGGTCACATACAAACAAGCAAGATTTCTGGCTCTCACAGACCTGTAGCTTCTTCTTTAAGAGGCTCCTCTGTCCTCCACTCGTTACCTGTATTGATGGCACCTGTTTGAACTTGTTATCAGTATAAAAGACACCTGTCCACAACCTCAAACAGTCACACTCCAAACTCCACTATGGCCAAGACCAAAGAGCTGTCAAAGGACACCAGAAACAAAATTGTAGACCTGCACCAGGTTGGGAAGACTGAATCTGCAGTAGGTAAGCAGCTTGGTTTGAAGAAATCAACTGTGGGAGCAATTATTAGGAAATGGAAGACATACAAGACCACTGATAATCTTCCTCGATCTGGGGCTCCACGCAAGATCTCACCCCGTGGGGTCAAAATGATCACAAGAACGGTGAGCAAAAATCCCAGAACCACACAGGGGGACCTAGTGAATGACCTGCAGAGAGCTGGGACCAAAGTAACAAAGCCTACCATCAGTAACACACTACGCCGCCAGGGACTCAAATCCTGCAGTGCCAGACGTGTCCCCCTGCTTAAGCCAGTACATGTTCAGGCCCGTCTGAAGTTTGCTAGAGTGCATTTGGATGATCCAGATGAGGATTGGGAGAATGTCACATGGTCAGATGAAACCAAAATATAACTTTTTGGTAAAAACTCAACTCGTCGTGTTTGGAGGACAAAGAATGCTGAGTTGCATCCAAAGAACACCATACCTACTGTGAAGCATGGGGTGGAAACATCATGCTTTGGGGCTGTTTTTCTGCAAAGGGACCAGGGCGACTGATCCGTGTAAAGGAAAGAATGAATGGGGCCATGTATCGTGAGATTTTGAGTGAAAACCTCCTTCCATCAGCAAGGGCATTGAAGATGAAACGTGGCTGGGTCTTTCAGCATGACAATGATCCCAAACACACCGCCCGGGCAATGAAGGAGTGGCTTCGTAAGAAGCATTTCAAGGTCCTGGAGTGGCCTTAGCAGTCTCCAGATCTCAACCCCATAGAAAATCTTTGGAGGGAGTTGAAAGTCTGTGTTGCCCAGCGACAGCCCCAAAACATCACTGCTCTAGAGGAGATCTGCATGGAGGAATGGGCCAAAATACCAGCAACAGTGTGTGAAAACCTTGTGAAGACTTACAGAAAACGTTTGACCTCTGTCAAGGGTATATAACAAAGTATTGAGATAAACTTTTGTTGTTGACCAAATACTTATTTTCCACCATAATTTGCAAATAAATTCATTAAAAATCCTACAATGTGATTTTCTGGATTTTTTTTCCTCATTTTGTCTGTCATAGTTGAAGTGTACCTATGATGAAAATTACAGGCCTCTCTCATCTTTTTAAGTTGGAGAACTTGCACAATTGGTGGCTGACCAAATACTTTTTTGCCCCACTGTACGTGCATATATACACACGTGAATCTACATGTGTGTGTGTATATATATATATATATATATATATATATATACACACACACTGCTCAAAAAATAAAGGGAACTCTTAAACAACACAATGTAACTCCAAGTCAATCACACTTCTGTGAAATCAAACTGTCCACTTAGGAAGCAACACTGATTGACAATACATTTCACATGCTGTTGTGCAAATGGAATAGACAACAGGTGGAAATTATAGGCAATTAGCAAGACACCCCCAATAAAGGAGTGGTTCTGAAGATGGTGACCACAGACCACTTCTCAGTTCCTATGCTTCCTGGCTGATGTTTTGGTCACTTTTGAATGCTGGCGGTGCTTTCACTCTAGTGGTAGCATGAGACGGAGTCTACAACCCACACAAGTGGCTCAGGTAGTGCAGCTCATCCAGGATGGCACATCAATGCGAGCTGTGGCAAGAAGGTTTGCTGTGTCTGTCAGCGTAGTGTCCAGAGCATGGAGGCGCTACCAGGAGACAGGCCAGTACATCAGGAGACGTGGAGGAGGCCGTGAAGGGCAACAACCCAGCAGCAGGACCACTACCTCCGCCTTTGTGCAAGGAGGAGCACTGCCAGAGCCCTGCAAAATGACCTCCAGCAGGCCACAAATGTGCATGTGTCTGCTCAAACGGTCAGAAACAGACTCCATGAGGGTGGTATGAGGGCCCAACGTCCACAGGTGGGGGTTGTGCTTACAGCCCAACACCGTGCAGGACGTTTGGCATTTGCCAGAGAACACCAAGATTGGCAAATTCGCCACTGGCGCCCTGTGCTCTTCACAGATGAAAGCAGGTTCATACTGAGCACGTGACAGGCGTGACAGAGTCTGGAGACACCGTGGAGAACGTTCTGCTGCCTGCAACATCCTCCAGCATGACCGGTTTGGCGGTGGGTCAGTCATGGTGTGGGGTGGCATTTCTTTGGGGGCCGCACAGCCCTCCATGTGCTCGCCAGAGGTAGCCTGACTGCCATTAGGTACCGAGATGAGATCCTCAGACCCCTTGTGAGACCATATGCTGGTGCGGTTGGCCCTGGGTTCCTCCTAATGCAAGACAATGCTAGACCTCATGTGGCTGGAGTGTGTCAGCAGTTCCTGCAAGAGGAAGGCATTGATGCTAAGGACTGGCCCGCCCGTTCCCCAGACCTGAATCCAATTGAGCACATCTGGGACATCATGTCTCGCTCCATCCACCAACGCCACGTTGCACCACAGACTGTCCAGGAGTTGGCGGATGCTTTAGTCCAGGTCTGGGAGGAGATCCCTCAGGAGACCATCCGCCACCTCATCAGGAGCATGCCCAGGCGTTGTAGGGAGGTCATTCAGGCACGTGGAGGCCACACACACTACTGAGCCTCATTTTGACTTGTTTTAAGGACATTACATCAAAGTTGGATCAGCCTGTAGTGTGGTTTTCCACTTTAATTTTGAGTGTGACTCCAAATCCAGACCTCCATGGGTTGATAAATTTGATTTCCATTGATAATTTTTGTGTGATTTTGTTGTCAGCACATTCAACTTTGTAAAGAAAAAAGTATTTAATAAGATTATTTCATTCATTCAGATCTATGATGTGTTATTTTAGTGTTCCCTCTATTTTTTTGAGCAGTGTATATGTGTGTGTACACACACATACATATCTATTTTCCACTAACCCCCCTCCTCTAATTGGAGTAAACTAATGAACAACAACACTTATGCTTCTACTTCCAGCTTATACATACTATAAACATTTTACAGGCACAATCTATTTTACAATAGTTATACTTTGTTTGTTTTTAGTCCTGTCTTACCTATACCCTCATCCTCTCCCATCTATTTCTGATGTCCATCCAGTTTGATTTCTATTTGCCATATATTTTTAACTGTGCTGTTTCACAACAGTTCTGAACCTAAATACATTTTACGGACACCATATATTTTACATTAGTTATCTTGTTATTAGTCCCACCCTTCAGCTCCATTCAACCTCTCCTATCTATCTCTTAACACCATCCATATTGGATTTCTATTTGCCATATATTTTTCAACTATGCTGTGATGTTTCACAAAAGTCCTGAACTTTTCTATTCTCATAGTTTCTACAGATTGTAAATTAAAGAAAATGTTTTGATAAAACTATTATCATACTACTGATCGATTGACTATGACTTTCATATCACCCAGTAGTGCTATCTGCAGAGTTAGCTCCAGGTAAATGCTGCATTTCTTCAGCCATTCCTGGTCCTGTGACCAAAAACAAGCTACTGTATGTACAGTAAAAAAAGTAAAAAGTAATGACTCTGTCTCTTCCCAGCAAAATCTGCAGAGCTTGGAAGACAGAGTGATTCGGGAAAGTAATTCAGACCCCTTGACTTTTTCCACATTGTGTTACATTACAGCCTTATTCTAAAATTGATTAAATCGTTTTTTCTTCGCAAAAAACAGGTTTTTAGAAATGTTTGCAAATGTGGAAATAATGTAGAACTGAAATATGACATTTACATACTGTAAGTATTCAGGCCCTTCACTCAGCAATTTGTTGAAGAACCTTTGGCAGCAATTACAGTCTTGAATCTTCTTGGGTATGACTCTACAAGCTTGGCACACCTGTATTTGTGGAGTTTCTCCCATTCTTCTCTGCAGGTCCTCGCAAGCTCTGTCAGGTTGAATGGGGAAGCGCCGCTGCACAGCTATTTTCAGGTCTCTCCAGAGATGTTAGATCAGGTTCAAGTCCGGGCTCTGGCTGGGACACTCAAGGACATTCAGAGACATATCCCGAAGCCACTCCTGCATCGTCCTGGCTGTGTGCTTAGGGTCGTTGTCCTGGAAGGTTGGAAGGTGAACCGTTGCCCCAGTCAGTACAGTGAACCGTTGCCCCTGAGTACAGTGGAGCAGCTTTCATCCAGGATCTCTCTGTACTTTACTCATCTTTCCCTTGATCCTGACTTGTATCCCAGTCCCTGCCACTGAAAATCATCCCCACAGCATGATGCTGCCACCACCATGCTTCACCGTAGGGATGCTGCCTCCAGACGTGATGCTTGGCATTCATGCCAAATAGTTCAATTTTGGTTTCATCACACCAGAGAATCTTGTTTCTCATGGTCTGAGAGTCCTTTAGGTGCCTTTTGGTAAACCTCCAAGCGGGCTGTCATGTGTCTTTTACTGAGGAGTGGCTTCCGTCTGGCCACTACCATAAAGGCCTGATTGCTGGAGTGCGCAGAGATTGTTGTCCTTCTGGATGTTTCTCCCATCTCCACAGAGGAACTCTGGAGCTCCATCAGGTTCTTGGTCACCTCCCTGACCAAGGCCCTTCTCCCCCCGATGGCTCAGTTTCCATTTAAGATAGATGGGGTATGATACAAATCTATTCATCTCTGGTATTGGTATGAACCGTGACTATAGTATTACATTTTCCTTCACTTCATAACCCTAAAGTATGCTTCAGAGAGTTAGGATTCCATTCACTTTCCCTTTCATACCCAGAGCTCACCTCCACACCCCAATCCTGGCAGCCTAGAAATTAAAATTAGAACATTAGGGCTGTGTCCGGAATGGCACCCTATTCCCTATGTAATGCACCAATTTTGAATAGAGACGATAAGATACAGCCTAGTTGTTTTCATTATTTCCCCGATAGATATCTTCAGAGAAAATTAAATCTTCCATCCACTCCGTTCAACCCCGTTGTAGAAAACTATCAAGATGACGGTTGATTATTCAGCCTTGTCCCTCCATTCAGAAGTCAGCTTGTTCCTCATTGAGTGGAAAGACATTATAATGTATTCACCGCCGTGAATAGAGAATGTCTTTATCTGAGAGTTAGGATAAAAGAACAATTAATGAGCCAGTGGAAGTCTGTTTGGGAAGAAACACACACAAGCGCATACACACACAAACACAAACGTGCATGCAAGCGCACAGGCGGGCAGACAGGCACACACACACACACACAGACACCAGAGAATCTGATTAACAAGCAGTCAGGAATGAGATATTACAGAGAGAGAACATGTCACACAGCTAGTTAGTTTAGCTCAAGCTTTCCCCCCATCTGCTAAGACAGTGAATTATTATCCTGGGTTCCACATGAGAGGCTCAAAGTACAGATTGTTTTGCGCAATCATGTCTCGTCTTGCTTTGACTGCTCATAAATCCTACATTCAACCTATGTTCCAATGTTCAGAACTTTAAGGTAAAACAAAATTATTTTTGAAGACTGAAAATTGGATACAGAGCAAAAACAGCCAAACAGGCTCAGTAGAAATACAGGTAGACAGAGATTTTTTTCTCTCTTTGTTGTCTTGTTTATGTTTTCTTGGTTTTATAAATCAGTCTTCTTAACCTGGTTCTTCTACTCTATCTACCTAATGCTACTCACACACAGGCTGCAATTTCAGTCCCAGTGTGTTGAGTAGGGTTAATGATTATTATTATTTTTTTTTTAATTTTTTTATTTCACCTTTATTTAACCAGGTAGGCAAGTTGAGAACTAGTTCTCATTTACAACTGCGACCTGGCCAAGATAAAGCAAAGCAGTTCGACACATACAACAACACAGAGTTACACATAGAGTAAAACAAACATACAGTCAATAATACAGTAGAAAAAAAAGAACATCTATATACAAAGAGTGCAAATGAGGTAGGATAAGGAAGGTAAGACAATAAATAGGCCATGGTGGCAGAGTAATTACAATATAGCAATTTAACACTGTAATGGTAAAAAATGTGCAGTAGATGAATGTGCAATGTAGAAAAACTGCGGTGCAAAGGAACAAGATAAATAAATAAATACGGTAGAGGATGAGGTAGTTGGTTGGGCTATTTACAGATGGGCTATAAACTCTGACAGCTGGTGCTTAAAGCTGTTGAGGGAGATAAGTGTCTCCAGTTTCAGAGATTTTTGAAGTTCGTTCCAGTCATTGGCAGCAGAGAACTGGAAGGAGAGTCGGCCAAAGGAGGAATTGGCTTTGGGGGTGATCAGTGAGATATACCTGCTGGAGCGTGTGCTACGGGTTGGTGCTGCTAAGGTGACCAGCGAGCTGAGATAAGGCGGGACTTTACCTAGCAGGGACTTGTAGATGACCAGGAGCCAGTGGATATGGCGACGAGTGTAAAGCGAAGGCCAGCCTACGAGAGCGTACAGGTCGCAGTGGTGGGTGGTATATGGGGCTTTGGTAACAAAACGGATGGCACTATGATAGACTGCATCCAGTTTGTTGAGTAGAGTATTGGAGGCTATTTTGTAAATTACATCACCGAAGTCGAGGATCGGTAGGATGGTCAGTTTTACGAGGGTATGTTTGGCAGCATGAGTGAAGGAAGCTTTGTTGCGAAATAGGAAGCCAATTCTAGATTTAATTTTAGATTGGAGATGTTTGATGTGAGTCTGGAAGGAGAGTTTACAGTCTAACCAGACACCTAGGTATTTGTAGTTTTCCACATAATCTAAGACAGAACCGTCCAGAGTAGTGATGCTGGACGGGGGGACAGGTGCGGGCAGCGATCGGTTGAAGAGCATGCATTTAGTTTTACTTGCGTTTAAGAGCAGTTGTAGGCCATGGAAGGAGAGTTGTATGGCATTGAAGCTCATCTGGAGGGTAGTTAACACAGTGTCCAAAGAGGGGCCGGAAGTATACAGAATGGTGTCGTCTGCATAGAGGTGAATCAGAGACTCACCTGCAGCAAGAGCGACATCATTGATGTATACAGAGAAAAGAGTCGGCCCAAGAATTGAACCCTGTGGCACCCCCATGGAGACTGCCAGAGGCCCGGACAACAGGCCCTCTGATTTGACACACTGAACTCTATCAGAGAAGTAATTGGTGAACCATGCGAGGCAGTCATTTGAGATACCAAGGCTGTCGAGTCTGCCGATAAGGATGAGGTGATTGACAGAGTCGAAAGCCTTGGCTAGATCAATGAAAACGGCTGCACAATAATGTCTCTTATCGATGGCGGTTATGATGTCATTTAGGACCTTGAGCGTGGCTGAGGTGCACCCATGACCAGCCCTGAAACCAGATTGCATAGCGGAGAAGGTACGGTGGGATTCAAAATGGTCTGTAATTTGTTTGTTAACTTGGCTTTCAAAGACCTTAGAAAGGCAGGGTAGGATGGATATAGGTCTGTGGCAGTTTGGGTCAAGAGTGTCTCCCCCTTTGAAGAGGGGGATGACCGCAGCTGCTTTCCACTCTTTGGGAATCTCAGACGTCACGAAAGAGAGGTTAAACAGGCTAGTAATAGGGGTTGCAACAATTTCGGCAGATAATTTTAAAAAGAAAGGGTCCAGATTGTCTAGCCCGGCTGATTTGTAGGGCTCCAGATTTCGCAGCTCTTTTAGAACATCAGCTGACTGGATTTGGGAGAAGGAGAAGTGGGGGAGGCTTGGCGAGTTGCTGAGGGGGGTGCAGGGCTGTTGACCGGGGTAGGGGTAGCCAGGTGGAAAGCATGGCCAGCCGTAGAAAAATGCTTATTGAAATTCTCAATTATTGTGGGTTTATCAGTGGTGACAGTATTTCCTATCCTCAATGCAGTGGGCAGCTGGGAGGAGGTGCTCTTATTCTCCATGGACTTTACAGTGTCCCAGAACCTTTTGGAGTTTGTGTTACAGGAGGCAAATTTCTGCTTGAAAAAGCTAGCCTTGGCTTTCCTAACTGCCAGCGTATATTGGTTCCTGACTTCCCTGAAAAGTTGCATATCACATATCACATATATTAAGGCTGATACTCTGGATACCCCACACAACCATCTGGATAGGGGGGTCCCCAACAGTGTAATGTTTAACTACACTTGTGGGGACCAGAAGTCCCCACAATTATAGTAAACAATCAAAAATTGGACCAACTGGGGACATTTTGTTGGTCCCCACAAGGTCAAATGTTATTTCTAGGGGGTTTAGGGTTAAGGTTAGAATTAGTGTTAGGGTTAGAATTAGGTCTAGGGTTAGGAGCTCAGGCTAGTTTTAGGGTTAGGAGCTAGGGTTAAGGTTAGGTTTTTGGGTTAAGGTTAAGGTTAGGCTAAGGGTACAGGTTAGGGGTTATGGAAAATAAGATTATGAATGGGACTGAATTGTATGTCCCAACAGGTTTTGCTGCGTGTGTGTGTCTGGAGCTGTGTGTCTGGAGCTTTGTGTCTGGAGCTGTCTAATTACTTTTCCCAGGGTGCAAAGCGGTCTACAACTGAACCATATCCAATCAGATGGCCCAGTCCTCTGGCACGCTGTAGTGTCCCTTCAGACCAGGACGCTCTCTTCCCTCTTCTCTCCTCAGTTCAATTCCTCTCTTTTTCCTTTTATCAACACGTTCCCTCTCTCTCCACTTCTTGACTCATTCCCTCTCCTCGATTCCATCCCTTTTCTTCACTCATTATTTTCTCCTGTGCTTGATCAACTCCCTCTCCAATCTTTGACTCATTCCCTCTTGACTCCTCTCTTCTCCTGCTCCTCTCATTCCCTTGGGTCTTGATTCCCTCTCCATTCTCTGAGTTTTAGGGTTATGCCACCCCTTGATCAGACAGAATCCGTGTGTGCGCATGCGTGCAAGTGTGTGTGCGTATGAGTGTACTTCTCTAGAATGTCCAACAGTCCCCCAGTCTCAGGGTTATGTCACGTGTCATATGGGAAAAGCCCCTTACATCTCCCAACAGCCAGCAGCATGACATTTAGAAAACACTTTAACACTCCAACAGCATCTAAAGAGCCCTGAAGCTTGCCCAATCTACAGCCATAAAAAAAATGAAGAGCCTCCAGCCAGAGAGTGACAGTTGTGTGTCTGGGGGCAATCAATCCTCATAGGCTTTAAACTGCAGCTTCAGTAGGGAGTGCAGACTGTGCACAGCTGGGTGGCTAGAGGGGCGTTGGCTGGTCTTTTAGGTTTGGGGTAGAGAAAGAGTAATAGAACTAGTTCAAACAGTTTGTAGCCAAAGCTTATGTGTATAAGGTCAAAGCGGTCCCCTCCTGTTGTTCAAAGATTAATGAAATCACAGACCATGTTAAACCAAGATAAACATGTACACACACACACTTTGTACTATTCAACGATGATCACCCAGCTGTGACACAATGGTCCAGAGAACCTGCTCCTAAAGACCCTGTCACAGATTGTTGCCTAGCAACCCCCTATCAACACACCCCTCGAAATTCAAACTTATTATTTTCGTTTTTTTTACAACAGTCATTCTGAAGGATGTGAGGGACAGGGTTGCCCTATTTGTAAAGCAACATTGAACAATCGAACAGCTGTCACCACGGTGATCTCGTTGTCAGGTGGACCAGCGGGAGTTCCTCTGTGACTGCATGCCTGGTCTAGCCTGGTCCCAGAACTGTTTGTGCGGTCTTGCCAACTCCTATTGACAATGACCATATGAGTTGGTAAACCAGCACAAACAGATATGGAACCAGGGTAACCCAGATGAACAGTACATCCTACACCCAACTTCAAACACTAAACTATCATTAAATAACAAAGCTAACAGCTTAAAATCCCTCTCATTCTGGTGTCACACCAACTGTACATAAACTACTTGAATTCTGTGTAAACTACACTGAACAAAAATATAAAAATATAAACGCAACAGTGTTGGTCCCATGTTTCATGACTGAAATAAAATATCCCAGAAATGTTCCATATGCACAAAAAGCTTGTTTCTCTCAAATTTTGTGCACATATTTGTTTACATCCCTGTTAGTGAGCATTTCTCTTTTGCCAAGATTATCCATCCACCTGACAAGTGTGGCATATCAAGAAGCTGATTAAACAGCATGATCATTACACAGGTGCACCTTCTTCACCAGGGGGATCGTCTGAGACCAGCCATCCAGACAGCTGAAGAAACTGTGGGTTTGTACTACCCGAGGAATTTCTGCACAAACTCTCTCAGCGAAGCTCATCTGCGTGCTCATCGTCCTCACCTGAGTCTTGACCTTTTCTGCAGTTCGGCGTCGTAACCGACTTCAGTGGGCAAAGGCACACCTTGAATGGACATTGGCACGCTGGAGAAGTGTGCTCTTCACGGATGAATCCTGGTTTTAACTGTAACGGGCAGATGGCAGAAAGCGTAGATGGCGTCGTGTGGGCAAGTACTTTTATGATGTCAACGTTTTGAACAGAGTGCACCGTGGTGGTGGGGTTATGGTATGGGCAGGAATAAGCTACGGACAATGAACACAATTGCATTTTATCAATGGCAATTTGAATGCACAGAGATACCATGACGAGATCCTGAGGCCCATTGTTGTGCCATTCATCCGCCGCCATCACCTCATGTTTCAGCATGATAATGCACGGCCCCATGTCGCAAGGATTTGTACACAATTCCTAGAAGCTGAAAATGTCCAAGTTCTTCCATGGCCTGCATACTCACCAGACATGTCACTCATTGTGCATGTTTGGGACGCTCTGGATCGATGTGTACGACAACATGTTCCAGTTCCTGCCAATATACAGCAACTCCGCACAGCCATTGACAGGCCACAATTAACAGCCTGATCAACTCTATGTGAAGATGCTGTGTCGCGCTGCATGAGGCAAATGGTGTCACACCAGATACTGACTGGTTTTCTGATCCACGCACCTACCTTTTTTTAAGGTGTCTGTGACCAACAGATACATATCTGTATTTCCAGTCATGTGAAATCCATAGATTAGGTCCTAATGTATTTAAATTGACCGATTTCCTTATATGAACTGTAACTCAGTAAAATCTTTGAAATTGTTGCTTGTTGCTTTTATATTTTGTTTACAAGGGGGATACCAGACTTGTAAAACTATTTGAAAAGGGGTGCATGGCTCAATGTCTAACTTTTACTAAGTGCTCCATCTAGGCTGATATATGTGTGCTGCCCTTTGCCAGGGCCTGTCCAATGAACCATAGGTTTACTCAGAAGTTAGAACAGTCTCCCCTCACTCTTTAAACCCCAGGAACCGGAGGAGAGGAGAGACGGAAAGTGAGGGGAGGAAAGATAGAAGAGAGAGAGAGGTCAGAGGGAGCGTTAAGCATCAGTGAGTGTTGAGAGACATTGGGAGATTCTCTCAGGTGGAAGAGAGACCCTGAGTTTGGGATGGTTGGTGTGTGTGTGTGTGTGTGCGCAGACTTAAGTGGTCATTAAAAAACCTGCTGCCCATAGTGCACTCTGTCCCTCTAAGCTCTTAAAACATTTAACACCCCCAAAGGATTCTGAGTGCAAATGAGTCTGGGAAAGTTCCCTGAACAAATCTAGGATCAGCTTACTCTTTCCCCAATTCTAGTGGGAAACACAAAACTGACCTTGGATCAGCATCTACAGGGGCAACCTCATCATACACTGCACTCTGTGGAATGGACACAGTGGGGTGGATAACAACATTACAACAGATAACTAGGTATGGATAGTTTGTATATACCAGTCCTATCCCCAGTCCAGTTCAACTGTCCAGTCCAGTCCACTTCACTAGAAAAAGTACAGCACAGTAGCTAGCCAGGTCATCTGAGGAGAACAGGGTGCAACCAAGGTAAGACCATCATACAACGTTCAACAATGTTTTGCTGCCTCTGAAAGGCCAAGTTACCTCGAGGGAGGAGAGAACGGGAGAGAGGGATATACATGTATATAGACCGAGATGGAAATGAAGAGCAGAGGAGCATGGGGTAGCGGAATGAAAGAGCGAGAGAGAGCAGGCAAGAGATTAAAAGAGAGAGTACGCTTACCAGAAATGTTCTGTGTGTCACAGAGGGCTGAGGCAGTTGTCAAGTTTCAGCTTTCTTTCTTCAATTTTCATTGCCCTTTTCCCTTCTTCAGAAATGGAAGCTTGACCTCCAAAGGGAAAGAGAAAGGGAAGCCATTTGTATTTATTATAGATCCCCATTAGCAGAGCAATAATGCAAAGCAAAATTATGAATTCCATTCATGACAGATTTCACAACACACTAAGTGTGTGCCCTCAGGCCTCTATTCCACTACCACATATCTACAAAATCCATGTGTACGTGTGTATAGTGCGTACATTATCGTGTGTGTAGGCTTGTGTTTTAAATCTAATTTTAATGCTTGCATCAGTTAGTTGATGTGGAATAGAGTTCCATGTAGTCATGGCTCTATGAATTCTGATTGCAAAGAAAACCTCTTACCAGCACCGTTCGCAGACTCCTAAAATATTCACAACCTTTAATCAAAAAGCTCAAACTGACGCCTTATTTTCTTTTGGAGAAATTCATTTTAGGAAAATGTATCTTTTTGATGATATTTGATAGACACCAGGGAGGTTATGGTAAAAGCATAAACAGGTTAAATGCGAGTCAGGAACAATGCCTATGAATCATCTAAAAGCTCCAAATGAAAAAAAGGCACAGAGCAGAAGCTCAGAAGCTAATCACATTCATGTAATTGAATTATTCTGTAGAGAGAGAGGGATTGTGCTGTATTCTCATGCTAATCTGAGTAGCGCTCTAGGAGAGCAGCATCAACACATCAGTCACAATACAGAGATCAAAACTTTGACGTCCTCACACGGATAAAAGAACGCCCCAACGTTGGTTGAGAGAGGAGGAGAGATGTTTCGCTGAGAAAATAATAAGATTTGAATAGAAATTGTATGAAAATACTTACCGTTGAAGGAGTGTTGAGGGAATTAGGATGTGAAATATGGTCACTAGAGTGGAAAATTAACCTATATGTGTAATGTAAAGGATAATGTCTACAGTTGAGAGAGAGAGAGGGGAAAGAGTGATATAAAAGACCATGATCCATATAAAACTGACTGTGAAAGAGACTGATCCATAGTAAGTCAGTTTGATCTGGAGAAGGCAGCCATGTGGTTCAATGGGCTGAGGAAGGCGCGTGACTGACAGACAGAGACAGACACACACACAAACGCACGCTCTCTCTCATACGCATGTGCACACACACACACTTGATTTAATCCAAGCTGGCAGACCACTGGAGCTTGACTAGTTGACATTCCACAGTTCACACACAAATACACACACCTGAGCAGCGCGCAAACACCCACCAGCAAGTGCAGACCAAGCACAACTTTTAGCACAAAACTATCATTACGTGTCCATGTTGCAAGGTGGCGTGTTTATCCCAGGAGGGGGGAAGCTCATTTTGATATGGGACGTAAAGTCTAATGGACCGACTTGGAAAAAAACGGCACCTGCACTTCTTTCATCCCAAGTCAAGCACTGTCTGAAAACAAGTTACATGTTTCTCAGTACACAAAACACGCACACAACAATAGAACAAGCCATACAGTGGGTTGCTGGACCCAGTCAGGTCTCTGACACAACAATAGAACAAGCCATGCCGTGGGGTGCTGGACCCAGTCAGGTCTTTGACACAACAATAGAACAAGCCATACAGCCATACAGTGGGGTGCTGGACCCAGCCAGGTCTTTGACACAACAATAGAACAAGCCATACCATGGGGTGCTGGACCCAGCCAGGTCTTTGACACAACAATAGAACAAGCCATACAGCCATACAGTGGGGTGCTGGACCCAGCCAGGTCTTTGACACATTCGCATAAAAATCTGCCACAAAATGTTGGCACCGTTGTAATGAGGCCCTGGCCTCCAGCATGGGAACAGAAGAGGAATACATGGTGCAGTAGTCTCAGGTACCAAACACACAAACTTTGCAGTTCCATCAACCTATTTAAATACCTCACAACCTACAGAAACCTGTGGATCATGTGAACCGAAATCGTAACGCTACAGCACACAATGACATTCTAGATGATTCTGTGCTTCCAACTTTGAGGCAACAATTTGGGGAAGGCCCTTACCTGTTTCAGCATGACAATGCCACTGTGCACAAAACGAGGTCCATACAGAAATGGTTTGTCGAGATTGGTGTGGAAAAATTTGACTGGCCTGCAGAGTCCTGACCTCAACCCCATCGAACACCTTTGGTATGAATTGGAACACTGACTGCGAACCAGGCCTAATCGCCAAACATCAGTGGCCGACCTCACTAATGCTTGTGGCTGAACGGAAGCAAGTCCCCGCAGCAATGTTCCAACATTGTGGAAAGCTATCATATTAATGCCCATGATTTTGGAACGAGATGTTCGACGAGCAAGTGTCCACATACTTTTGGTCATGTAGTGTACTGTATAAGGCTCACATATTCATGTTTCATGTATCTATGCACAGCAAGTTATTTGTCAATTAAGCTATTTTTTTTATATGTTTGATGACGCAATTACATGGCTACGGTTAAATAGAGGGGAATCTCAGCTTTCCAACGGTGCAGATTTATTTAGGCTATAGTGCCGAACGGAAAGGCGTCATTGAATGCTTAGTTAGCTATAGTTAACTAGCAAGACCTGCTACACATTTTGAATTGTCTATCTAGTTAGTATTTTGTCTGTCTTTTTTTTATACCTGCTGCTGAAATGTTGCGCTCTCTCCCCTCAGGCAACGACCTACTCGCACTGGCACACACATAGCATACACAGACGCACTGAAGGGTCATTCTGATAATGGCTGAAATGTCAATTTTTAAGTGACTGACAATATTTAAAAATGTGACTTCATAAGAAAAATTATTAAACAAATTTCCATGATCTTAGAAACCCTCATTTGAAACAGCGCATCATGCGCATTCAGGTTGGCGCATTTTCAATCTGCACAATCTCCAACAGCCTACTAACATGCACAGATTCACAGACTAGCGACAAATAAACTTGAACAAAGTGGAATCAGGAAATGAATGCCCACTTTCCATTGCTTTCAATGCATTCATTCCACTTTTTGCGCCAGTGTGTGAATGTGGGCCTGCGATAGGCTAATTTGTTTCAATGTGAAGTGCCGGTAAGGCGCTACGGACAGCTGCTGGCCAAGTCAACCACTGAAAGCCACTTCCAATGTCCTTCTGTTGGGGACTTACATCAAGGTAATTGTTGCCTGGTGTAATGTGACTAATTTAACAGTACAGCTTCCGTCCATCTCCTCACACCTTCCTGGGCTCGAACCAGGGAACCTCTGCACACATCAACAGCTGCCTCCCACGAAGCATCGTTACCCATCACTCCACAAAAGCCGCGGCCCTTGCAGAGCAAGGGGAACAACTACTTCAAGGTCTCAGAGCGAGTGATGTCACCGATTGAAATGCTATTAGCACGCACCCCGCTAACTACCTAGCCATTTCACACCGGTTACACTAACATGACTTCTCTTTAGAGCGTGTGTCATCCTGCGGCCCAACATATCACCCGTTATAAAGCACGTTTGTCATACTCGACATAGTGGGTTATATCATATTTTTCATTGGTGATTATGGCACACACATATATGAACCCATTATAAAGCATGACATATAGTTATATATGCTTTGTTATACATTTATGTAGGGCTTATGAAGACATTACAAAGGCTTTATGAAGCATTTATAAGCTGAATGTCATTTAAAGCAGGACCCAATTGGTCATGAAGGTCCCTTAGTTGAGGAGTGAATTTCAAAACAGATTTAACCACAAAGACCAGGGAGGTTTTCCACTGCCTCGCAAAGAAGTGCGCCTATTGGTAAATGGGTAAAAAAAATTAAACAGACGTTGAATATCCCTTTGAGCATGGTGAAGTTATTTATTACATTTTAGCTGGTATATCAATACACCCAGTCACTACAAAGATGTAGGTGTCCTTCCTAACTTGTCGAGAGGAAGGAAACCTTATGAAGCCTTTTTAAGCTTAATGGAATTTAAAGCGGGACCAATAATTGTATGTGTGGGGTACAGAGATTATGTTAATGTTAAACACTATTATTGAACACACTATCATTGTACTAGAATAAGTCCATGTAACTAATTATGTGACTTAAGCACATTTTTAATCCTGAACGTATTTAGGCTTGCCATAACAAAAGGGGTTGAAAACTTAGACTCAGGACATTTCAGCTTAGCATTTTTTATGAATGAGTAAAAATGTCAAAAAACATCATTCCACTTTGACAATATAGGGTATTGTGTAATTAAATTTAAACATAATAATTTAAGCCATTTTAAATTCAGGCTGTAACACAGCAAAATTGGGAAAATGCCAAGGGGTGAGAATACTTTTTGAAGGCTATGTAATAGTTGAGAAACAGGCCAAACATTTTTTAGCTAATTTCAATCGTGGTCATTAAAACGATGTTTAACACACGATTGCAATTAGAATTCTTGGACAATGATTGGGCTTATAAAAGTTCTGTATATGTATGCTGTGTGTGTGTGCGCGTGAGCGTCTGATAGGCTAAATAAGATACATAAGGAATATACACATCCGCCAATTTAATTCCAGTAAATAATGCAAATTAACCCATAGACCAATAAGCATGACCGGTCAAATGTATTTCCATCGACTGGTATTTCCATCGACTGGTATTTCCATCAACGAATAGGCTAAAAAGATTATTTAGCAATAGTATTTATTCTTCTTCTTCTCCAGGACAATTTCTGTAAAAAAAAAAAATTGACATGTCCTTAAATACAGCCTTCAACAAATTACAAAAACACTATTCCTTATGTTTCTAATTTCGATGTGTAGCATATGTTTTTTTTTTTTATTATTTTTATTTAAACTTTATTTTACTAGGCAAGTCAGTTAAGAACAACTTCTTATTTTCAATGACAATAACTGCCTGTTCAGGGGCAGAACGACAGATTTGTACCTTGTCACCTCGGGGAATTGAACTTGCAACCTTGTGGTTACTAGTCCAACCCTCTAACCATTAGGCTACCCTGCCGCGCCAGGTAAGCAGTGTGACACAAACAACAACACAGAGTTACACATGGAATAAACAATCGTACAGTCAATAACACAATAGAAAATGTCTATATACAGTGTGTGCAAATGGCGTAAGGAGGTAAGGCAATAAATAGGCCAAAGCATAGAAGTAATTACAATTTAGCAAATTAACACTGTGCAGCTAGATGTGATAGATGTGCAGCTGATGATGTGCAAGTAGAAATACTGGTGTGCAAAAGAGCAAAAAAAGTTAATAAAAACAATAGGGGGATGAGGTAGTTAGTTGGATGGGCTGTGTACAGCTGCAGCGATCGGTAAGCTGCTCAGATAGCTGATGCTTAAAGTTAGTGAGGGAGATATAAGTCTCCAACTTCAGCGATTTTTGCAATTCATTCCAGTCATTTGCAGCAGAGAACTGGAAGGAAAGGCGGCCATAGGAGGTGTTGGCTTTGGGGCTGACCAGTGAGATGTACCTGCTGGAATGCGTGCTACGGGTGGGTGTTGTTGTGGTGACAAGTGAGCTGAGATAAGGTGGAGCTTGACCTAGCAAAGACTTATAGATGACCTGGAGCCAGTGGGTCTGGCGACGAATATGTGGCGAGGGCCAGCAGACGAGAGCATACAGGTCGCAGTGGTGGGTATGTGATGACTCTCCCACTCTGTCTGCCGTATTCTTTCTCTTTGCTCTTGTTTTCCTTATTAGGATGTCTGCGGGCAGAGCTAGGAGGGTCGAGGTTGGCTGGGGCAAATGGAAGTGTGAACATGTACCCCCTCATAAATTTGGGGCGCAGGCTGGGTCAATTTGGGACGCAGGCTGGGTCAATTTGTTTGTGTGATTGGTATGGTGTTCCGGGGTACTTGTTGGTCCCCGGTTGTATGGGGGGGTGACGACACTCCCACTCGGTCTGCCGTATTCTTTCTCTTTGCTCTTGTTTTCCTTATTAGGATGTTGGCGGGCGGAGCTGGGAGTGTCGTCAGCGACATGGGACACCTGGGCCCGGGTCTGTCCCGGGATAAATACACCTCTTCCCCATTCATTGAGGAGACTCTCTATGCTCACTGTTAGATTTTGGATGTGGACATTTTCTTTGCTTGCTTTGGCACCTTTCAACACCCCTCATTATCACATTAATGCACGCAACAATTTACTTGCACTACTGACTACGGACTACACACACACCATTGTTAATTGTATCACGTTACTTCAGTTAATAAATATATTTTTGTTATTCCTAATCTCCACACTGTCTCACTTTCTGTTCTTCTGCGCCACAGCGCCTCTTCAACCTCAGGAGGCTGAAGAAATTCGGCTTCGCCACTAAGACCCTGACAAACTTTTAAAGTCACAATTGAGAGCATCCTGTCGGGTTGTATTAACGCCTGGACCAGGCAACTGCACTGCCCGCAACAGCAGGGCTCTCCAGAGGGTGGTGTGGTCCGCCCAACGCATCACCGAGGGCACACTGCTTGCCCTTCAGGACACCTACAACACCTGATGTCACAGGAAGGCCAGAAAGACCTAAACATAGACAGGGAATAGCTGGCCACTTTAATAATAGAACACTAGTCACTTTAACAATGTTAACATACTGCTTTAATCATCTCATATGTACAGTCATGGCCAAAAGTTTTGAGAATGACACAAATATTAATTTCCACAAAGTTTGCTCCCTCAGTGTCTTTAGATATGTTTGTCAGATGTTACTATGGAATACTGAAGTATAATTACAAGCATTTCATTAGTGTCAAAGGCTTTTATTGACAATTACATGAAGTTGATGCAAAGAGTCAATATTTGCAGTGTTGACCCTTCTTTTTCAAGACCTCTGCAATCCGCCCTGGCATGCTGTCAATTAACTTCTGGGCCACATCCTGACTGATGGCAGCCCATTCTTGCATAATCAATGCTTGGAGTTGGTCAGAATTTGTGGGGTTTTGTTTGTCCACCCGCCTCTTGAGGATTGACCACAAGTTCTCAATGGGATTATGGTCAGGGGAGTTTCCTGGCCATGGACCCAAAATATCAATGTTTTGTTCCCCGAGCCGCTTATTTATCACTTTTGCCTTATGGAAAGGTGCTCCATCATGCTGGAAAAGGCATTGTTCATCACCAAACTGTTCCTGGATGGTTGGGAGTTGTTGCTCTCTTGGAGGATGTGTCGGTACCATTCTTTATTCATGGCTGTGTTCTTAGGCAAAATTGTGAGTGAGCCCACTCCCTTGGCTGAGAAGCAACCCCACACATGAATGGTCTCAGGATGCTTCACTGTTGGCATGACACAGGGCTGATTCTCACCTTGTCTTCTCCGGACAAGCTTTTTTCCGGATGCCCCAAACAATCAGAAAGGGGATTCATCAGAGAAAATGACTTTACCCCAGTCCTCAGCAGTCCAATCCCTGTGTCTTTTGCAGAATATCAGTCTGTCCCTGATGTTTTTCATGGAGAGAAGTGGCTTCTTTGCTGCCCTTCTTGATACCAGGCCATCCTCCAAAAGCCTTCACCTCACTGTGCGTGCAGATGCACTCACACCTGCCTGCTGCCATTCCTGAGCAAGCTCTGTACTGGTGGTGCCCCAACCCCGCAGCTGAATCAACTTTAGGAGACGGTCCTGGCGCTTGCTGGACTTCCTTGGGCGCCCTGAAGCCTTCTTCACAACAATTGAACCATTCTCCTTGAAGTTCTTGATCATCCGATAAATGGTTGATTTAGGTGCAATCTAACTGGCAGCAATATCCTTGCCTGTGAAGCCCTTTTTGTGCAAAGCAATGATGACGGCATGTGTTTCCTTGCAGGTAACCATGTTTGACAGAGGAAGAACAATGATTCCAAGCACCACCCTCATTTTCAAGCTTCCAGTCAGTTATTCAAACTCAATCAGCATGACAGAGTAATCTCCAGCCTTGTCCTCATTAACACTCACAGCTGTGTTAATGAGAGAATCACTGACATGATGTCAGCTGGTCCTTTTGTGGCAGGGCTGAAATGCAGTGGAAATGTTTTTTGGGGATTCAGTTCAATAGCATGTAAAAAAAGAGGATTCATCTTATCACTCTTCATGACATTCTGGAGTATATGCAAACTGCCATCATACAAATGGAGGCAGCAGACTTTGGGAAAATTAATATTTGTGTCATTCTCAAAACTTTTGGCCACGACTGTATATACTGTATTCAATTCTGTGTTTTAGTCAATGCCACTGACATTGCTCGTCCTAATATTGATATATTTCTTAATTCCATTTTTTCACTTTAAGATGTGTGAATGTCTAGATACTACTGCACTGTTGCTAGGAACACAATCATTTCACCACACCTGCAATAACATCTGCATGTGACCAATACAATTTTATTTGATTTTGATATATACAGTATATCACAAAAGTGAGTACACCCCTCACATTTTTGTAAATATTTGAGTATATCTTTTCATGTGACAACACTGAAGAAATGACACTTTGCTACAATGTAAAGTAGTGAGTGTACAGCTTGTATAACAGTGTAAATTTGCTGTCCCCTCAAAATAACTCAACACACAGCCATTAATGTCTAAACCGCTGGCAACAAAAGTGAGTACACCCCTAAGTGAAAATGTCCAAATTGGGCCCAATTAGCCATTTTCCCTTCCCGGTGTCATGTGACTCATTAGTGTTACAAGGTCTCAGGTGTGAATGGGGAGCAGATGTGTTAAATTTGGTGTCATCGCTCTCACACTTCCTCATACTGACTGGTCACTGGAAGTTCAACATGGCACCTCATGGCAAAGAACTCTCTGAGGATCTGAAAAAAAGAATTGTTGCTCTACATAAAGATGGCCTGGGCTATAAGAACATTGCCAAGACCCTGAAACTGAGCTGCAGCACGGTGGCCAAGACCATACAGCGGTTTAACTGGACAGGTTCCACTCAGAACAGGCCTCGCCATGGTCGACCAAAGAAGTTGAGTGCACGTGCTCAGCGTCATATCCAGAGGTTGTCTTTGGGAAATAGACATATGAGTGCTGCCAGCATTGCTGCAGAGGTTGAAGGGGTGGGGGGGTCAGCCTGTCAGTGTTCAGACCATACACCGTACACTGCATCAAATTGGTCTGCATGGCTGTCGTCCCAGAAGGAAGCCTCTTCTAAAGATGATGCACAAGAAAGCCCGCAAATAGTTTGCTGAAGACAAGCAGACTAAGGACATGGATTACTGGAATCATGTCCTGTGGTCTGATGAGACCAAGATAAGCTTATTTGGTTCAGATGGTGTCAAGCGTGTGTGGCGGCAACCAGGTGAGGAGTACAAAGACAAGTGTGTCTTGCCTACAGTCAAGCATGGTGGTGGGAGTGTCATCGTCTGGGGCTGCATGAGTGCTGCCGGCACTGGGGAGCTACAGTTCATTGATGGAACCATGAATGCCAACATGTACTGTGACATACTGAAGCAGAGCATGATCCCCTCCCTTCGGAGACTGGGCCGCAGGGCAGTATTCCAACATGATAGACCCCAAACACACCTCCAAGACGACCACTGCCTTGCTAAAGAAGCTGAGGGTAAAGGTGATGGACTGGCCAAGCATGTCTCCAGACCTAAACCCTATTGAGCATCTGTGGGGCATCCTCAAACGGAAGCTAGAGGAGTGCAAGGTCTCTAACATCCACCAGCTCCGTGATGTTGTCATGGAGGAGTGGAAGAGGACTCCAGTGGCAACCTGTGAAGCTCTGGTGAACTCCATGCCCAAGAGGTTTAAGGCAGTCCTGGAAAATGATGGTGGCCACACAAAATATTGACACTTTGGGCCCAATTTGGACATTTTCACTTAGGGGTGTACTCACTTTTGTTGCCAGCGGTTTAGACATTAATGGCTGTGTGTTGAGTTATTTTGAGGGGACAGCAAATTTACACTGTTATACAAGCTGTACACTCACTACTTTACATTGTAGCAAAGTGTCATTTCTTCAGTGTTGTCACATGAAAAGATATACTCAAATATTTACAAAAATGTGAGGGGTGTACTCACTTTTGTGATATACTGTAATTTACCTGAGAGGCTTTTATGGAAAGACCAAATAATTACCACCTAATTGCATATTTACACAAGACCTGTACGCACGCTCCTTTGAAATGTCGACCTGTTAAAGCTGCCACTCTTCTGTTTTCAAACCCTAGCACCAGTATTGGCTTGCACTGAGGTGTAAGGGGTGGCAATATCTGAGGTGTATCCTTAAAAATGTGTGCCAAAAACATGATTTTCCTTTGTTTTATATATATTACCACACTGAAGTTGGAATAATACTAATAATTGAGTGTAAGAGCTGTTTGAAAAGACTACCTGAAACATCAGCCTGTTTTGGTGGGGTGGAGTTTTGCGTTAAATTAGTCAATAAACCAAAAAGAGAGACCAAACCGCTCTGCCAAAAACAGCTAGTTTCCAGTTTTCCCCTTCCCCCTCGGACCACTCCAAGACAGCAATAGCAAAGTTGTATCCATCCCATTTCCAAAGACCACTTCTTGTCTGGTAACCAAAGACGCGCTCCTCCAAACATTTTAAAATGATTCAGTCCTGTAATGCCATATGAACGGTAGGCCTAGACAATATAAACTCAGCAAAAAAGAAATGTCCCTTCTTCAGTACCCTGTCTTTCAAAGATAATTCATAAAAATCCAAATAACTTCACAGATATTTTTTGTAAAGGGTTTAAGGTATGGGTTGCGACGTGGGTTGCGACGTGGGTTGCGACGTGGGTTGCGACGTGGGTCACGCGCGGAACAATTGTTTACAGACAGATTATTTCACGTATAATTCACTGTATCATAATTCCAGTGGGTCAGAAGTTTACATACACTAAGTTGACTGTGCCTTTAAACAACTTGTAAAATTCCAGAAAATTATGTAATGGCTTTAGAAGCTTCTGATAGGCTAATTGACATCATTTGAGTCAATTGGACGTGTACCTGTGGAAGTATTTCAAGGCCTACCTTCAAACTCAGTGCCTCTTTGCTTGACATCATGGGAAAATCAAAAAAAATCTGCCAAGACCTCAGAAAAAAATTGTAAACCTCCACAAGTCTGGTTCATCCTTGGGAGCAATTTCCAAACGCCTGAAGGTACCGCGTTCATCTGTACAAACAATAGTATGCAAGTATAAACACCATGGGACCACGCAGCCGTCAAACCGCTCAGGAAGGAGACGCGAAATGTCCTCTGGTCTAATGAAACAAAAATATAACTGTTTTGCCATAATGACCATCATTATGTTTGGACGAAAAAGGTGGAAGCTTGCAAGCCGAAGAACAACATCTCAACCGTGAAGCACGGGGGTGGCAGCATCATGTTGTGGGGGTGCTTTCCTGCAAGAGGGACTAGTGCACTTCACAAAATAGATGGCATCATGAGGTAGGAAAATGATGTGGATATATTGATGCAAGATCTCAAGACATCAGTCAGGAAGTTAAAGCTTGGTCGCAAATGGGTCTTCCAAATGGACAATGACCCCAAGCATACTTTCAAAGTTGTGGCAAAATGGCTTAAGGACAACAAAGTCAAGGTATTGGAGTGGCCATCACAAAGCCCTGACCTCAATCCCATAGAAAATGTGTGGGCAGAACTGAAAAAGTGCGAGCAAGGAGGCATACAAACCTGACTCAGTTACACCAGCTCTGTCAGGAGGAATGGGCCAAAATTCACCCAACTTATTGTGGAAAGCTTGTGGATGGCTACCCGAAATGTTTGACCCAAGTTAAACAATTTAAAAGCAATGCAACCAAATACTAATTGGGTGTATGTAAACTTCTGACCCACTGGGAATGTGATGAAAGAAATAAAAGCTGAAATAAATAATTCTATCTACTATTATTCTGACATTTCACATTCTTAAAATGAAGTGGTGATCCTAACTGACCTAAGACTGGGAATTTTTACTAGGATTAAATGTCAGAAATTATGAAAAACTGAGTTTAAATGTATTTGGCTAAGGTATATGCAAATGTCCGACAACTGCAAACGCTTCAATCAATAGTGTAGGACCCTGCACAAAGCAGACATTTATGGGGGTATCATCACCCCACCACACGCCTCCTGGTGCAGCAGAAACAAAGGATTCACCTCTTTATTCAACGAGCTTTACAGGTACATTTGCAAAACAATTCTTTACCTTTAACCTAGCAATTACATCACCAAAACATGTGCACTTGAATGGTAACATTGCTAAGTGAAAGGCTGAGTAACACAGTGCAACAAACCAATGGTAGGCACGCCCAAAACCAAATGAATGTTTAATAATTCAACTTTGGGATTTTGAATTTGGCGCCTTGCATTTCACCAGGAAGCGCCCCACCACTCCCTAAGTAGTTAACCATGTCTACACTACATTTCTGATCAATTTAATGTTATTTTAATGGACAAAGAATTTGCTTTTCTTTCAAAAACAAGGAAATGTCTAAAGGACCTTACACTTTTGAACGGTAGTGTATGTATGTATGTATGTATGTATGTATGTATGTATATATACACACACACACACATACACATATATATATATATATATATATATATATATATATATATATATATATATATATATATATATATATATATATATATATATATATATATATATATATATATATATATATTACACACACAGGTAGTGTTTATTTTTCAGCTTTCCCTTTTCTGACTGTATTCCCTGGAGTACATTTGAAGAAACATACTATAGTCGTGGCCAAAAGTTTTGAGAATGACACAAATATAAATTTTCAAAGTCTGCTGCCTCAGTTTGTATGATGGCAATTTGCATATTCTCCAGAATGTAATGAAGTGTCATCAGATAAAGTTCAATTCATTGCAAAGTCCTTCTTTGCCATGCAAATGAACTGAATCCCCCAAAAACATTTCCACTGCATTTCAGCCCTGCCACAAAAGGACCAGCTGACATCATGTCAGTGATTATCTCGTTAACACAGGTGTGAGTGTTGATGAGGACAAAGCTGGAGATCACTCTGTCATGCTGATTGAGTTTGAATAACAGACTGGAAGCTTCAAAAGGAGGGTGGTGCTTGGAATCATTGTTCTTCCTCTGTCAAACATGGTTACCTGCAAGGAAACGCGTGCCGTCATCATTGTTTTGCACAAAAAGGGCTTCACAGGCAAGGATATTGCTGCCAGTAAGATTGCACCTAAATCAACCATTTATTGGATCATCAAGATCTTCAAGGAGAGCGGTTCAATTTTTGTGAAGAAGGCTTCAGGGCGCCCAAGGAAGTCCAGCAAGCGCCAGGACCGTCTCCTAAAGGTGATTCAGCTGCGGGATCGGGGCACCACCAGTACAGAGCTTGCTCAGGAATGGCAGCAGGCAGGTGTGAGTGCATCTGCATGCACAGTGACGCGAAGACCTTTGGAGGATGGCCTGGTGTCAAGAAGGGCAGCAAAGAAGCCACTTCTCTCCAGGAAAAACATCAGGGACAGACTGATATTCTGCAAAAGGTACAGGGATTGGACTGCTGAGGACTGGGGTAAAGTCATTTTCTCTGATGAATCCCCTTTCCGATTGATTGGGGCATCCGGAAAAAAGCTTGTCCGGAGAAGACAAGGTGAGCGCTACCATCAGTCCTGTGTCATGCCAACAGTAAAGCATCCTGAGACCATTCATGTGTGGGGTTGCTTCTCAGCCAAGGGAGTGGGCTCACTCACAATTTTGCCTAAGAACACAGCCATGAATAAAGAACGGTACCAACACATCCTCCAAGAGAGCAACTTCTCCCAACCATCCAGGAACAGTTTGGTGACGAACAATGCCTTTTCCAGCATGATGGAGCACCTTGCCATAAGGCAAAAGTGATAACTAAGTGGCTGGGGGAACAAAACATTGATATTTTGGGTCCATGGCCAGGAAACACCCCAGAACTTAATACCATTTAGAACTTGTGGTCAATCCTCAAGAGGTGGGTGGACAAACAAAAACCCACAAATTCTGACCAACTCCAAGCATTGATTATGCAAGAATGGGCTGCCATCAGTCAGGATGTGGCCCAGAAGATAATTGACAGCATGCCAGGGCGGATTGCAGAGGTCTTGAAAAAGAAGGGTCAACACTGCAAATATTGCAACTTCATGTAATTGTTAATAAAAGCCTTTGACACTAATGAAATGCTTGCAATTATACTTCAGTATTCCATAGTAACATCTGACAAAAATATCTAAAGGAACTGAAGCAGCAAACTTTGTGGAAATTAATATTTGTGTCATTCTCAAAACCTTTGGACACGACTGTACACCATAGCGTCCTGGGCTCGTTCCTCTGGACCCCAAGGGGTGCACATTTGGGAAACGCTGCTTGTAATGAAATAATGTTAAGGTCTGTCTGACTGTCTATTTCTCCCCCCAACCCCTTTCCATTTAGGGCACTTTGAAGGGAAACTGTTTTAAAATAGCTTCCTGCTTTGATGGAAAGCTCAGTGGATTTGTGTCGAATTGGGCTGTGTGTTGGTGAAACTCCACGCAGACACATCTATCTTCAAGTTACTCCACATAAGCAGGCACAGTCATTTATCTTATCTGAAGTTTTAATGAGCAGAGACGGGCTAATCCTACTCCAAAGTCCTGTCCAGTCTGGCTGTGGTGAAGGGATCTGAGACTGAGTGGAATTGAGTCAGACAGAGGCAGTTTCATTGAGGGTGGTAAAATAGGAAGGCATGTTCTAAAATCAATGATGCTATCCACCTCATTTTCAAACGTTTCTATGAGCAGAGCCAAACAACGGAAGTGATGGATTCAACTTCCGCTTTTACATCCCCATTGTCATAGTGACAATGTGTTCATTGTCATAGTGACAACTGCAAATAATACTTCAATGTACATGTAATGTAGGCCTAATGAAAAATAATATAGTACCTTGTATTTAAATTTAGCATAACAACAAACGTCATTTAGCCTGCACATCTTTTACAGTATGACATTGCCTCATTGCTCAAGTAGTTTGTGAGTGATTTCCATTTTTGGTTGTCAATTCCTTTGGGTCTTATATTTCCACCATGCTCATCTCTGTATGTACTGTGCAACTATTAGCAATGCATCAATCAACAATGTTATCATAACCGGACAAAAGTGATCACACCAATGCACTCTCCCCTCAACTTTCCCTGACATGCATTTTCTTTGGTGTAGGCCTGTTTTACATTCAGCAATTAGGAAGAGCAAGCCTGCTTCCCGGAATAGGCTATTATGCCTAGTATAAACAATTCTCAAAATAAATGTCCTATAGCTTTTGTAGCCTATAGCTTTTCCTGGGATTTCACGAGCAGAGGAATGGCCTATTGTGGAGAGGCTTGTGTAGTCTATAGCCTGCTGCGCATGGGAACAGCTGGAAGAGAGAGGCTAGGGATGTGTAGCCAAAGTATGAAGCTAAATATTATCTAGATATTAGGCCATTCATTAGCTAAATATTAACAGATTATGAAATGGCAGATCTGTAGTGTGTTCCTCCAGGCTGCACTCTGTGGTCTCCGGGTACACAAAGCTCCACTATTCATTAGGTCTACGTTTTTAGACAAGAACATTATTATACCTGGGCTACAACAACTCAGTGCAATGAGGAATTGATTCATGTTATCAAGTGAATTCACAATTATTGTCCATAGGCTGTAAACTACACTGATGTGTTCCTGTTTTGTTTCATGCCAAAATAACTGCATAGGCCAACAGCTTAGACCTGAGTATGCAACCACTTGGATCAGTTTGGGTCTATTCTCGATGGTTTAGAAGGTCCAGAAAGGTACATTAGCAGGCCACTCATATGGTGTAGGCCTATTTTGTCAGGATGTAGCCCGGTGTTAAGATAGGCCTACAATAGTAAAATATGGGCTTCTCCCATCCAGCTCCCCGGCCGTTAATGCTGTAGCCTATTTTACATTTAGCAAGCAAAAGCAAGGGTGCATTTCTCTTCCAACATGCTATTAGTAGGCTTAAGAAAAAAAGTTGAAATAAGGTGTCCAATAGGGTGCATCAAAAAACACAATTCTTGAATTTTGATATGGCTGGGTGCTAAAAGTGTTCCAATATATGTAGAAACAACACATGCAAAATATTTTTCCAGTACATGATGATTTAGGGGTGCCACCGCACATCTGTTTTTGTTGGATAAAGTGGTTAACAGTGCTCAATGGTTGCCATGGAGATCTGAGGTAAACAATACTACAGCTCAAGAAAACTGAGGTGATCTTTCTGTGTTGGGTATGTATTATTGCCGCAGCAGCCAGACAGTCCCGCTGTGAAAAGGAGCTGGAGGAGGTGACGGCAATGTCCAGCTTGGAGTCGGAGAGTAATGAGGAGTCAGAGGAGGATACTAACACAGTCTATCCACCATCTGAGGGCGAACCATCCCACAAGCATAAGAAGACTGGAACAAACGTCTTCATTCCACATGACATCCTTAGCCGACCAAGTGTCGTGTCACTGGCTACAAGGTTGAAGATGTCACCAATGCAACAGGCTACCTTCACTCGTGGCCTTGTTGCAGAGTCAGGTGGTGAATGTACACATCTCTCTGCATCTACAAGCTTTTGTAGTCTGGCTTTTGCTGCGTAAATGCACAACAGAACAAAGACAGAAAGGCTTGAGCCTATGGCCTAAATTAGAAGTGTATGCATATTAGCCCATAATTCATAAGCTCAATGTTAAGCTTAATACTGCAGTGAATATATCCAGTCAATTTCCAAAGAAAGGAAGTTTATCAGATAACGAAATCATAGGTAGCCTAGGCTACCTATACGCTCCCTCCCAGTCCCCTGGTGCGCAGCTGGAAAAGCTACCCTATTGTTTCAGTTTCTTTTGGGATAAGAAACATATCCTACCTAGGCTACAACAACAACGTAATGAAGAATGTTATTATGGGTTTTCAAGTGTGTACAAAACTGTAGTCTCAGCTGTAAACTGCAGTGAATAGCCTATGTCATTTGAATAACCGCTCAAACACCTGGCGTTTTGAATGTACATTCATTTCGAAATCACTGCAACTAGCTTGCTTGATTGGGTAACCATTTGGATAAGTTATGGGGTTTTTCTCCCCAGGCACATTAGCAGGACAGTAATATGGTGTTTTTTATTGTGATGTATCAGCTAACAGAAACATGCTAATGCAGGGGTTTCTAGTGGGGGGCTCATGAATAATAATGATAATGCACGAGAGCAGAGGAGGTTGTGTCCATAGTTTCTGCGTTTGGCTTCCGTGTTTTACAATCGTTCGAAAATTAGGTGGTTAGCATGTTCATTTTGGCAGCAATTTTAGATTTAGTTTCCCTTAGTATTAGTCTTTAAATACCTTTAAGTCTTAGTCACATTCTAGTCATTTCATCCTTAGTTAGTTTTAGTTATTTTCAGTCGACTAAAACTATGGACAATTTTAGTATAGTTTTAGTCACAGCCATTTGTCACATAATCGTGTGATAGAGAGACTGATTGAAAGAGAGAAGGATAGACAGATAAACGTATAAGGTTCAAACAGTCAGTGTAAATGCTATACGGCTAAGATCATAAAGTCAACGCTTACTCTCTCTACTTTAGTTGTGTGTGTGCATGTGTGTGCTAGTTCAAGCTTGTGTGCATTTGTGTGTGTGTATCTGCCCTGTATAAGAGCATGACAGCCTTGATTCATTTTGCCCTGGAAAGATAGAGCTTTGACTACCACTAACATCTGCCCATACTTACGGAGGGTCTCTGTCTATTTCTTTCACACTCTCCACCTCTCACTCTCGTAAACACACACACACACACACGTAACATATTGGGTATGGTTTACCCCTGTGGGAGCTGAAGCCCTTTACAGTGACACTGAGCTCTGACCTTTCACCTTCCCATCATATGACCTCTATATAACACAGTGTTAATTTTGTCAATAGTAACTATGTCAATAACAGTCAACTACCTATTTTTCCTGAGTAAAACTATCACTATAACGTGAAAAGATGCCCTGTAAAAAAATGACAACTATTACAAATTACTTTTCATTTAATGGAATCCTTTCATTGGCAGAATTTCCATCTTTCAGTTGCACGGTCTGTTTGAGCTGATCTTCCCAGCACTCCCACACAGCTCCCAGGCGGTCACTTCAGTCACTCGTCAATCCATTGAACTGATGCGAAGGCCGGACACTTGACTTGTAACCAACCTCCACTAGAAACAATAATCATCAACGACAACAATCACCCGAGCCACTGCCTGTTCACCCCGCTACCATCCAGAAGGCGAGGTCAGTACAGGTGCATCAAAGCTAGGACCGAGAGACTGAAAAACAGCTTCTACATACAGACTTGAAATCATTGGAAACTTTAATAAATTGATCACTAGTCACTTTAACAATGTTTACATATCTTGCATTACTCATCTCATATGTTAATCTACTGCATCTTGCCTACGACGCTCTGTCATTGCTCATCCATGTATTTATATGTACACTACCGTTCAAAAGTTTGGGATCACTTAGAAATGTACTTGTTTTTTAAAGAAAAGCACATTTTTTGTCTATTAAAATAACATCAAATTGATCAGAATTACAGTGTTGACATTGTTAATGTTGTAAATGACTAATATCTACAGTCGTGCAGAGGCCCATTATCAGCAACCATCACTCCTGTGTTCCAATGGCACATTGTGTTAGCTAATCCAAGTTTATCATTTTAAAAAGCTAATTGATCATTAGAAAACCATTTTGCAATTATGAAAGCACAGCTGAAAACGGTTGTGCTGAAGCAATAAAACTGGACTTCTTTAGACTAGTTGAGTATCTGGATCATCAGCATTTGTGGGTTCGATTACAGGCTCAAAATGACCAAAAACAAAGGACTTTCTTCTGAAACTCATGTCTATTCTTGTTCTGAGAAATGAAGGCTATTCCATGCGAGAAATTGCCAAGAAACTGAAGATCTCGTACAATGCTGGGTATTACTCCCTTCACAGAACAGCGCAAACTGGCTCAGAATAGAAAGAGGAGTGGGAGGCCCCGGTGCACAACTGAGCAAGAGGACAAGGACATTAGAGTATCTAGTTTGAGAAACAGACGCCTCACAAGTCCTCAACTGGCAGCTTCATTAAATAGTACCCGCAAAACACCAGTCTCAACGTCAACAGTGAAGAGGCGACTCTGGGATGCTGGCTTTCTAGGTAGAGTTCCTCTGTCCAGTGTCTGTGTTCTTTTGCCCATCTTAATCTTTTATTTTTATTTGCCAGTCTGAGATATGGCTTTTCTTTGCAACTCTGCCTCAAAGGCCAGCATCCCGGAGTCAGCTCTTCACTGTTGACGTTGAGACTGGTGTTTTGCGGGTACTATTTAATATTTACTCTCTCTCTTACTTCCCGTCAGTAGCTATTACTGTGAAGAAATGCCATGCTATTGCATTTTTTTTGTACCTTTAACTAACTAGGCAAGTCAGTTAAGAACAAATTATTATTTTCAATGACGGCCTAGGAACAGTGGATTAACTGCCTTGTTCAGGGGCAGAACGACAGATTTTTACCTTGTTGGCTCAGGAATTCGATCTTGCAACCTTTCGGTTGCTAGTCCAACACTAACCACTAGGCTACCTGCCGCCCCATTCTGACATCTTGCTCTGATTTATCATTCAAATGGTCCCAGAGATAACATGAAGTGTCGTTTTTATTTAGATAAAATCCTTTTTCATATCCCAAAAAAATTCCATATAGCATGCATGATTGATTTTGTATTTCCACTCGTTCAATTTGTAAAGAAAGGAATCTGTGTAAGTCGAACCCTAAACGTTGTTCCAACCAGTCACATCACATCATGTATTTATTCCTCAGAGATCCTAGAACGTATCCAGACTTCACTATATCATTAGGAGTGTAGTATATCCTATAGGACACCAAATTTGGTCAGAGAGCAACGCCTTCATGGCATGCCAATGACGCGGGCAGTCTTCACTTGATTGACTGTAACAATGAGCTGGGCTTTACGGGAGTGTATTTGTCGCAAAAATGTTGCTGCTAACCTTGTGCGACATCAAGCCTTTTCCTGTAGGACAAAAATAAGAATATGGAGAGTTATGAAGTTATGAAAACTGGGTGTTTTGCTAATGTTGAACTTATATAATGGCTACTAATACTGGAAAAGCTAAATCAAAGTCCAAGTATAAAGATTTGACGATATTCTTGCAGAAAAATGTAATGTGAATGTAAATGTTTCCTTTACGATTTGCCCAAATGTACCTGGGTGACTTCACACTAAACATGTAGTTTGCTCATACTTCAAGTTATCCATCTGCACATACACTGCTGCCATCTTGTGGACACCATCGGAATTACAACCAGAGTGATGGCTAGATTTGTGACCTTTGTTCCATTTCAAAGATTGTGGTAGAAAAAAAGGTTGTTTTTTTCTTAGTATTTTCTTCTTCCAGATCTATTGTGTTACATTGCCCTACATTCACATTTCAACAAACTGCAATGTGTTACCTTTCAAATGGTGCCAATAATATGCATATCCTTGTTTCAGGGCCTGAGCTACAGGCAGTTAGATTTAGGTATGTAATTTTAGGCAAAAATTTTAAAAAAAGGGGGCTATCCCTGAGAAGCCCTTTAATTCATTAATCCGTGTTAATTCATTAATCCATGTTGAATATTAGGAGTACAGTAATACTTCTGGCATCTTTGGAAAGGTCAAATTTACCTCCCTTGATGGTTATGATGGGGAGAAAATCATATCTGTAAATTGCTTAACCTGTAGCCAAGGCTTTATAGTACATGGTTATTTATGTCTAGCATTGGTTGCAATCTGCCACAATATTAATGTTGCCAGGTATACGTGGTGTTAGCCTTGTCCAGCTAGGCCTACTATCTGAATGTGCACATGATGGAAGTTAGAGGTAGCCTAAATATGAATTATTTAATATAAAAAAAATCTTTGTCATGTGGTTAATCAGAAAAATCTGAATTAAAATGATATAAATCTCAAAGTAATCTAATGCGAGATCACCAACCTCTTCTATATGGACACATTGATACACCATGATCCATTGGCCGCTAAAGAAATGAGCGCATGGAACTCAGTCTATAGGCCAAATGCAGCAGTAGGCCATTGTTCTTTCACACGAGGATTGGTCATTAAGATTTTTTTAAATAGCTTACTGTGAGGAACTATAGTTTTAATATATCATTCACAATGGATTCCTACATTTCCACGCAGCTGGCCAGGTATTTCTATGCGTGCTCAAGCATGCGTGCTCCCTCAACATTAAATCGGGACAAAGAAACCAGACATGCTTATTGCTCACATGGAGCACTCCAAACAAAAGACAATGAAGAAATATATAACTCTGGTTATGAAATAAACCCAAAACTTGTTTCTCATAAGTGTAGCAGGTTGTGAACTCTGCAAACAATGTTTCCACTCCGAGAATGAGAATGGTAAATGACTGTAATTAATACATGCAATAACAGAAATTAATTAACCAAATGACGTGGATTAACGGTACATTTACCATTGATGACATATGTAAATGATGAATTGAACATTCTCTTCAATAAAAAAGGTCAAACAATTTACACAATGAAACAATGAATGCTCAAGAATTGCTGGGAGACAGCTGAGCCATTCTGGAGAGAGATTCGGCTATATTTTCACCACACACCCTTCCCCTTATTCTTGTCAAATGTTTTTTTGATGCTTTTCACTGACAGCTGCAACTCTACAATCAGCTAGGCCTATTGCCATGCGTCCTGCCCAAATTGCAGGCTTCCCAAAGCTTGTGATTTGAAACAATCCACAGCTATGTTTTTAAAGAAGATAATGATCCTCTATTCCTCTGTGGCTAAGTCTTATGGTGAAGCATTTTGAATGATATAGATAAGTAGTAATAACAGTATATAATTGTTTATTTTCATTTATCCTACTTCATTATTGGACCCACCACTTTGCCATTCCTCTTCTGTTCTATTGGTTTTTCAATCCAGAAGCCAAAAGCACAATCCTAGTCATGTAAGAGTTGTTGTCTGGAATTGACAACGAAACAACTTGGTTATAGGAGAAAGATATCTGCCAACAAAGCTAGCAACAATTCATGTAACAAAGACTCTATAGAAATCCAAAGGTTATAGGTCAAACAAATACATACATTATACACAGCTACACATACCACAGAGATGCACACTGACTGTATGTCCAAGGTTACTGCTGAAAGAAGTTACTACAGAAGTCATGTAAAGACAACAGGGAGGAAAGAAACAAAAAGAGGAGAGAGCCAGGAGTTGGAGAGCGAGAATTGAGAGAAGACATAGGGAAGGAAAGAGAGACACAGAGACAGACACACACATAATAAAAGTACTTACAGTATTCTTCTTATATTTATGGGACTAAAGGACTACAATCCTATCTCCTTGTGGCACCTCAACCACCCCGACTTGTAGCAAGAGGCTAAGCTAACTTGCTAGAGATGAGCAAAAAGAGCCCGCAGATAGTAGTAAAGGATCCCCTCTGAGCGGCTATAAAAACAGGGGCAGCCAATTTTTGGGGGCTATTCTGAGCCCTCTCCCTCAGTCATACAGTGACGTACCATTCCTTGGGGCCCATGACACACACACAGACACACACAAACACATATTATATCCAGGTTATGATGCAGGAGATGAGGCCCCAGCGCTAGCCAACTCCACTGAAAATAGCCTAGCTACAATTAGCCTGCTGTTGCCCCCCAGCACAAAAAAATACATCAGTAAGAATTAGCATTGATTCTAACTCGAGCATGCATGGTGGCTAGCTTTGGGGAAATCACAAGCAGGAGAATGGGTCATATAAATATGGCTGGTGAATCTATAGAAGGACTGTTATACAGTAGCTCTGGCCCTCTAATTGAGCTGACCGAATTACTGATGATGATATGAACACTGGAGTTTAGACACTTCCTGATCCACTTTTGAAAGGTGAGCTTCAGGCCAAAAGACTGGTTGACAGTGTTTCAATTGATATGTGTTCTCTGTACAATGCTGATTTGTGGAAATTGGATCAATCTAAAATAACAACCTGAAATGTATTGGAAAGAAACATTCCCTGTAAATGTTGTTTGGCCCTATATACTGTAAATAACACAGACAGAACATTGGAACATTTAACACACGGACACACACATGCAGGCACGCACATAAGCACGTACACCCTCACCCACAGAGCGGGGGAACTACAGATGCAATCTGCTGTTAATGTGAAACCCATTAAACATAGGACATATTAGGAATTGAAAGATTCCCCAAGGACCTCCTCACCATCCTCCAAAATGACATTACCGTACAACACCCCCCCCTCCCTCCAGAAGAGGATACTCCAGGACAAATTGAAAGTTGAAAGAACATGCCATCCTTCTCTTCCACTGTAAACATGTATTTATAATGTATTTCTACAGCTCCTGGCTGGTTTATCTGAAAGCTAGAGAAGATTAAATGAGGTATGAGTAAGCCTATACGTGATAGGACTTGATTAAACTGAGTTTCCATTAACTGGAGTACAGAGTAGGAGAACGCGGGGCCTCCGACGCAGGCTCATGAACACGCCCTTATGTACGCACCTACATGCGTGCACACAAACACACACACAATGAAAGAGAGAAGTCACTGACCATTCACATCTTCACTCTGATCACAGCAGATCTAGTCTCTTCACAACTTTGCGGGACAATATGGAAATATCTTTTCCATCCCTCCAAACTGAACAAGGTTATTGTGTTGAGGTTCGTCAAATGATAATGTTGTCCACCCACTCATTATGATAAACCATGCCAGATTGAATTAAATTACGTTTCCTTCAACCTGCTCTCATTCACCATTCAGGTCAGTGACATGCTAAAACTAGAGCAGCGATGGTAGGCAGTTTCCCAGAAATCATATGTTAAGTAAACTCATCTACAGACACTGCTGGAGTCTGATAAATATTGTTATGCTTAACCATTATTGCTTATGTTTATGCTTAACCTGTACCATCAAATAGCCTATACAAAATATCCTATACAAATTGTTGATAAGAAAAACTATTATTCCCTTTGAGGAATGAGCAATACACCGTTCCTGATCGAAAGTAATCTCTTCTAACATGATGAAAAATAAATGACTAAAAACACGAGTTCTGCCAGTGCTGGCCGGTGTCGTCAAATCAACAACTAAAAAATTCACATGCGGCGAATACAACCTTACAGCAAAAGGTGGCACCGATAAGTCGAGGTAATACGTACATGTAGGTAGAATTATTAAAGTGACTATGCATAGATAAACAGTAGCAGCAGCGTAAAAGAGGGGCCTAGGTAGCCCTTTTATTAGCTGTTCAGGAGTCTTATGGCTTGGGGGTAGAAGCTGTTAAGAAGCTTTTTGGACCTAGACTTGGCTCTCCAGAACCGCTTGCCATGCGGTAGCAGAGAGAACAGTCTATGACTAGGTTGGCTGGAGTCTTTGACCATTTTTAGGGCCTTCCTCTGACATCGCTTGGTATAGAGGTCCTGGATGGCAGGAAGCTTGGCCACAGCGATGTACTGGGCCGTACGCACTACCCTCCGTAGTGCCTTGCAGTCAGAGGCCGAGCAGTTGCCATACCAGGCAGTAATTAAACCAGTCAGGATGTGCCCTCTTCATGACTATCTTGGTGTGCTTGGACCATGTTAGTTTGTTGATGATGTAGACACCAAGGAACTTGAAGCTCTCAATCTGCTCCACCATAGTCCCGTCGATGAGAATGGGAGCGTGTTCGGTCCTCCTTTTCTTGTAGTCCACAAACATCTCCGTTGTCTTGATCACATTGAGGGAGAGGTTGTTATCCTGGCACCACATGGCCCGTTCTCTGACCTCCTCCCTATAGACTGTCTCGTCGTTGTTGGTGATCAGGCCTACCACTGTTGTGTCATCGGCAAACTTAATGATGGTGTTGGAATCGTGCCTGGTCGTGCAGTCATGAGTGAACAGGGAGTACATTAGGGGACTGAGCATGTTCCCCTGATGGGCCCTCGTGTTGAGGATCAGCATTGCGGATGTGTGGTTACCTACCCTTACCACCTTGGGGCGGCCCGTCAGGAAGTCCAGGATCCAGTTGCAGAGGGAGGTGTTTAGTCGCAGGGTCCTTAGCTTAGTGATGAGTTTTGAGGGCACTATGGTGTTGAACACTGTAGTCAATCAATAGCATTCTCACATAGGTGTTGCTTTTGTCCAGGTGGGAAAGGGAAGTGTGGAGTGCAACAGAGATTGCATCATCTGTGGATCTGTTGGGGCAGTATGCAAATTGGAGTGGGTCTAGGGTTTCTGGGATAATGGTGTTGATGTGAGCCATGACCAGCCTATCAAAGCACTTCATGGCTACAGACATGAGTGCTACGGATCGGTAGTCATTTAGGCAGGTTGAACATGTCAGTAAAGACACTTGCCAGTTGGTCAGCGCAAGCTCGAAGTACATGTCCTGGTAATCCGTCTGGCCCTGCGGCCTTGTGAATGTTGACCTGTTTAAAGGTCTTACTCACATTGGCTGCGAAGAGCATGATCACACAGTCTTCCAGAACAGCTGGTGCTCTCATGCATGTTTCAGTGTTACCTGCCTCGAAGCGAGCATAAAAGTAATTAAGCTCATCTGGTAGGGTTGTGTCACTGGCGGCTCTCGGCTGTGCTTCCCTTTGTAGTCTGTAATAATTTGTAAGCCCTGCCACATCCGGGTTAGAGTCCCGCTCCTTGAAAGCGGCAGCTCTACCCTTTAGCTCAGTGCGGATGTTGCCAGTAATCCATGGCTTCAGGTTGGGGTATGTACGTACAGTCACTGTGGGGACGACGTCATCGATGCACTTATTGATGAAGCCAATGACTGACGTGGTGTACTCCTCAATGCCTTCGGAAGAATCACGGAACATATTCCAGTCTGTGCTAGCAAAAAAAAGTCCTGTAGTTTAGCATCTGCTTCATCTGACCACTTTTTTATTGACCAAGTCACTGGTGCTTCCTGCTTTAATTGTTGCTTGTAAGCAGGAATCAGGAGGATAGAATTACGGTCAGATTTGCCAAATGGAGGATGAGGGAGAGCTTTGTACGTGTCTCTGTGTGTGGAGTAAAGGTGGTCTAGAGGTATTTTCCCTCTGGTTGCACATTTAACATGTTGGTGGAGATTTTGTAAAACGTTTTTAAGTTTCCCTACATTAAAGTCCGCGGCCACTAGGAGTGCCGCCTCTTGATGAGCGTTTTCCTCTTTGCTAATGGCGGTATACAGCTCATTGAGTGTGGTCTTAGTGCCAGCATTGGTCTGTGGTGGTATGTAGACCGCTAAAAAAATACAGATGAAAAAAACTCTAGGTAGATAGAGTATCTCATGATAAGATGTAGCCCACACTACCTTAGGCGAGCAAAACCTTGACTTTCTTAGATATCGTACACCAGCTATTGTTTACAAATATACATAGACCGCCACCCCTTGTCTACCAGAGGCTGCTGTTCTATCCTGCCGATACAGTGTAAAACCCGCCAGCTGTATGTTCTTCATGTCGTCGTTCAGCCACAACTCTGTGATACATAAGATATTACAGTTCCATTGGTAGTTACATTTTGTTCGTAGGTCATCGATTATATTTTCCAATGATTGCATGTTGGCCAATAGGACAGATGACAGTGGGGGTTTACTTGCTCACCTACGAATTCTCAGAAGGCAGCCTGACCTCTGCCCCCTTTTTCTCCTTCTTCTCTTAATGTAAATGATGGGGATTTGGGCCTGTTCCTGGGAAAGCAGTATATCCTTCACGTTGGACTCGTTAAAGTAAAAAGCTTCTTCCAGCTCGTGGTGAGTAATCGCTGTGCTGATGTCCAGAAGTTATTTTCAGTCATAAGAGACGGTAGCAGCAACATTATGTACAAAATAATTTAAAATAAGTTACAAACTAAGCAAAAAAGTTATGGCAATAGCTCTGCTGCCCTTCAACACAAATAGATAGCTGCACTCTCACACTCCCCTCAAGTAAACCTTAGTGTCTAGGGTGGGAGAAAGACAGAGAGCGAGAGAGAGCGAGAGACTGTCACGTCTGCTCTCGCTCTTCCCTCCCCCTGGCGCTTGAGGGCACAAGGTTGCCCTGCATCAAGCACTCCTGCCATTCATCACGCACACCTGCCAGCACACCTGCCTTCACTCATCACGCGCATCAGCATTATTGGACTCACCTGGACTAACTTATCACCTGTTTATTTCCTCCCCTATATTTGTCAGTTCCCCAGCTCTGTTCCCCGCTGCTGCATTGATTGTCTTTTGTCTTTGTTTCTCATGTTTTTGACACTGTTCCTGTCTCGTTCCATGTCCGTTATTTATAAAATGTTTTACTCCCCGTACCTGCTTCGTCTCTCCAGCGTCATCTCATGTGACAGATAGACAAAGAGTGGGGGTGAAGAGAAGATGGAGAGAGAGACACGGTAGATAGAGAGAAAGTGAGAGAAACCTCTCTCCAACATCTCTTTTGATAATACTGTGTGTGTAACTCATAGACAACACTGCTGACACCATAGTTCATCTATATCGTTTAATTTAATTGCCTGAGAGAGCGGCCTCCGGATGGTGATGGCCCCAGCCATGTTCAAAGACAATGTATTTAATTACCACACCACACAATATCTGCCCTCCCCAGCAGGATCGCACAGGGTCAGCAAGAAGCAGTAGCTATAGCCGCACCAAATGGGATTCAGTGTTTTCTGTTAATTATAATGAGGACAAATTGGGGTGTAAGTGCCTCGGCTGAGCTGGGAGAGCTGGGCGTCTAAAGCTAGGTCCTGTGGGGTCACTAAGCAGTCTCACACGGAAGCAACGATACAGGGGTATGTAATTAAGGGTGATTGCATAATTGTTGAATGATGACGCACACAGGAAACACACACACAAATAAAGGAATTAGAATACACAAGTGCATGCTCCTATGCCCACATACACACAATCCTAACTATTAGGTAAGGGAGAAAAACTGAAACCGTAACCATCCTAAAGCTCTGCCCACAGAGAATGAGGACCACAATTGAAATAAGCCTCCAGGCTTTGTGTTTTTATACTTGATAATTTTTATGTATGTAATGTTGTCTCCGACTGGAGAAGCCTACTACTTTTTATTATCCAATAAATAATAGTGTTTTAATTCCATGGCTCTACCAAGGTATTTTATATAGCAATTCATACTACCTGAGCAATGTATAAAAGAAAGTGAATGACTGCACATGGTGACCACTTCATCCATAGATTTTAAATACAGGCTTCAATACACCTCCTTTCATACATTTTTAAGTTAAGTTTTCATATAGGATGCATATCAGGTCACTTGCATATTAACTTAGGGAGAAACGGGGCGCTAGCGGGCCGTTCCCGACACTACCTGTTGAAATGTAAGGCACCAAATTCAAAATTAAAAAGTTTAACTATTAAACATTCATCAATATACAAGTGTTGCATAGTCATCAAAAGCTCTGCTTCTTGGCAATATCACAGCTCTGTCAGATTTCAAAAAGGCTTTACGGAGAAAGCACAACATTTGATTGTTTGAGGATAGCACCTCTAACATTTATGCATTAGCATAAATTCATATCCAGCACGGGTCACACAAAACCCATATAAGAGCTAAAATAAATCACTTACCTTTCGAAGAACTTCTGCTGAGGGCATCCCAAGTGTCCAACGAAGACATCCAATGGTTCTTTTGTTAGAAAAAGTCATTTATTATATCCATAAATCTACATTTGGTTGGCGCGTTATGTTCAGAAAATCCACCGTCGAGTCGCCCATTGAACCGTGAAGAGAACGCGTTCAAATTATACCTATCAACTTTGTCCAAACAAATCAAACATAATTTTTAATGTATCCTTAGGTATCCTTTTATGTATATTTACTATAATATTTCAACCGGATTATAGCCTGAACGATAGGAAAGGAAAAAACCACAGAGCGCGCGAGACCGTGAACACGCATGTCATTCTATTGAGTTCCGGGGTCCACGTCTAAATTCTTCTTCTATTGGCTTCTAATTCAACCTAAGGTCATGAAACCCTATCTAAAGACTTGACATCCAGTGGAAGCCATAGGTAATGCAGTCTAGGTCCTATATAACAATGAATACAATAGGCAGCCAGGAGAAAAAGGTCATCTACAAAAAAAACTGCAAATCCGGATGGATTTTCCTCTGGTTTTCGCCTGCTATATCAGTTCTGTTATACTCACAGACATTATTTTAACAGTTTTAGAAACTTCAGAGTGTTTCCTATCCAATAGTACTACTTATGTGCTTATCCTGGGCCTGAGGGGCAGATATTTTACTTTGGGCACGCCAGACTCTCCAAAACAGACTCGGCTGATGATGCCTAAAGAGTTAACCTAGTATTACGGTCAATTAAGGGGCTTTTGGAGAGCATTTAAGACAGGGCACCAAACAATAGCTATTGCTATTAAGATCTAACTAGTCCCCAATCACCAACTATCGCCAAATATGGAGTGTACATTATGAATTATCCACTAATTAGCACTGAACACATGTGAGCACCAATTCAGTGCAGGCTCATGGCTAATTAGCTGCTAACACATGCCATTAGCCATAGAACGCTACCGTTAATTAGCTACGGCTAACCCTTATTTAAATTCTCTGGTCCTATTCTCCTATTCTAGAATGGGATAGAAGTTAGAAATCCCTACTCACTCCTTTAGAACGCACTCAAGCGATATGGCAGACCGCTCAGAATACCAGATATTGTTTGTCCACAGACCTAAAGGCGTTCCCAAAATCTGTTTTCCGAGCTGGATTACGAGCAGCAATCTGGGATTGGGTGGGAAAGACGTCAAGGAGGTCCCTCCCAGTCTTCTACAGCACAGCTGTAACCCCCACCTAAAGAGGTTTTAGTTTAGTGCAGATGAAGGGGAAAAATGACTGAAGAGACCCACTGGAGAGAGAAGTGATATTTCTGTGTGAGCTGATTAATTAAGGTGTTATGTGGCGTCAGCTAAAAACAAGGAAATGAACTGGATAGAGAGAAGAGGGGAAGAGGAAGAAAGAGGGAGGAGGGGAGGAAAAGGAGGGAGAAGGAAATGAGAAGGTTTTTGAAACACAGGTGAGGTCAATAAAAGGATAGAGGGGTGATTAGTAGGAGAGAGAGAGGGAGGAGAGAGAAAGAAGCGCAGAGGGATATGCTTTTTGACAAGCTCAGGTGAATGGCGATGTCATCAAAATGCACATTGTGTTTCCAGCCCTTGTGATGACGGAGAGTCACCTCAGCAGCAATATGTGTGGTATTCGCTGTGATTTGTTAACTAAATTAGTTATATCCCACGGAATCCCCTGGGAAACATTAGTTTGATAACAGCAGAGGGAGAGGAGAGTGATCTATAACTCACAGAGAAACTGATCCACTGACTGCACTGTAACAATGTGAGGGGCTGAGTTAATTAATGCATTCAAACATGTACACAAGCAAACACATGCACAAACAGCAATGAGGAACAATTGAGATAAAGTAGGAAGAATAGAGAGAGAGAGAGCGAGAGAGCGCGAGAGGGGTTGTAGAGAGAGAGAGGGGTTGTAAATGAGGGGTTGTAGAGTTTGTGCTTTGTAAGGATTTATGAAATCTGTTCACATGCACCCGTCTCTCTAAGCTCATCTTGCCTCGTCATCAAGGTCACCTAGATGGTGTGTATGTGAGTGTCTGTCACATTCCATATTTTCATTTCCTCCAGTTCCTTTATTTCAGTTCACCTTGAAAGATCTTGAAGGTCCAGGAAGCATATTTCCTGGTTCTTGGAATTCTAATTTCTCAATCTACAGTAAAAGCTCAGGGATTTGGAAGTGTTATGGTTCTCTGTGCATAGGAGCAGTGCCTGAATACCAATAGATTCTCACTTAATAATGGCGCAAAATACATCACTGGGGAACACAACTCTTTGTATATCAGGTATTAGTCAACGGAGTGCAGTATGGACAGAAACAATGAAAAAACCTACTTGGTTGATCGACAGACTTGATTGATGGATCAGTTGAATGGACGGTTGAAGGTTGAATGTTTTGCCTTCAATGCGTCAGTCCTCCTGCAGTCATGGATATTTTCTCACATCCCTGAGAGAGAGAGCGCGAGCCTCTACACAGTTGGACGTTTAGCCTACACAGGGTGTGAAACGTCTCTGCTTATGATAATAATGTAATGTGTCAAGTCGGCAAACATGCTAAAACATGGCATTATTCAATGTCATTGATGGTATCATGTAATGAATGTGTTATGACAGGTGTCATGAGCCATGTACTCTTGATGAGTTACTCATGAGGTGTTATTAATGCACTTCCTAAGTCTGTTCTACAGGCGTGGACATAAGATTGGTCAGTGTGTGTGTGGGTGTGTGTGTGTGTGCCTACCTGCCTACAATCCTGTGTGTGCATGTGCGTATATTTCGTTAACCCTACTTTCTATTCGAGCTCAGTCTTCAGTGTGATTGGAGCTACCATTACAGTAAAGTGCCATGGGAGTCCATCACATCTACGCTCATCATGCAAATATGCTTTTTAATGGTAAACACAGCCACTGATAACATCCATTTAACATGCGTGTCTATATGCTTGTGCTGAGTGTGTGGTAATGGCCCTTAATTGTAGTGAACATCAACCATTAGCATCAGAGCAGACACAGACTGGAGCCTAAGAGCACAGAGTTTCTAAACCTAGAGGTGCAACATCGCAAGTCTTCTGGGAACGCTTGCAAAACAGACCAAGCAGACCAGGCCAGTGTTTGGGGCTGGAGAAGTCAATGAGAGAAGTGAAAAAGTATTCCATAGTTAATATTCTTGAAACCTAAAGGCACTACCTAGATTCGAGGCAATGTCTAACGTAGTTAAACATGTTATTACTTCAACTGACGTGACAATGACAAACTGACACATGTTCATTTAGTCAAAAACAACTTTATATCAAAAGGAGTGCCTTTGCTTTTGACGGCCTACACATGCGCATTTCGGCGCGAGACGACCGTTCGACCCTATGACGAAGAAGGAGCCTTAGGAGGAACACAAAGTGCGTAATGGCAATCCCACCATGTCTGGCATAAGGAGCAGACAAAGAGAAACTCAGACAGGTCATAAACATCAGATGGTTAATGAAGACCAGAGTTAAGACAACAACAACAGCAACAAGGCTTTGTTCACTAGTCTCTGTCCACAGATGAAGACAAGATACACAATAATACATCTGGGCCTGTATTCGTAAAGTCTACGTCTCAGAGTAGGAGTGCCCATCTAGGATTAGTTCCTGTCCTTGTAATCATATTCATTATTATCTAAAAATCTAAACTGATCCTAGATCAGCACTCCTACTCTAAGATGCTTAGCATGCTCTGTGGTTGCTGAAGGAGAACTTAGTGTTAAAAGCCCTTTATTCATAAAGTGTCTCAAAGTAGCAGTGCTGATCTAGGATCAGGTCCCCCCAGTTCATGTAATTTGTTATGATCAAAAAGGCAAACTGATCCTAGATCAGCACTCGCTGAAACAATTTATGAATATGATGTCAGTATTTGAGTCTATATGGCGAGGACACAAATGATCATGTGATGAAGTTCACGCTGGTTGGTCATAAAACAAACATATATTAATGAAAACACAGTAGATATAGGCTACTTACAAGATGATTCATTCTCAACATACTAGCGACAGTTGAAGTCGGAAGTTCACAAACTCAGTTTTTCACAATTCCTGACATTTAATCCTAGTAAAAAGTCCCTGTCTTAGGTCAGTTAGGATCACCACTTTATTTTAAGAATGTTGAATGTCAGAATAATAGTAGAGAGAATTATTTATTTCAGCTTTTATTTCTTTCATCACATTCCCAGTGGGTCAGAAGTTTACATACACTCGATTAGTATTTGGTAGCATTGCCTTTAAATTGTTTAACTTGGGTCAAACGGCCCATTCCTCCTGACAGAGCTGGTGTAACTGAGTCAGGTTTGTAGGCCTCCATTATACTGTAAAAAAAGTAAATGTGACTGTAATCATAATGAATAGATGAATTAATGAAATCCATTTAGAGATGGTAATTGTATTTCACAGTATTTTACAGTAATTACATGGGAATGATTGAGAGCAGGTTGATTTACACATTACAGAATATCAATGAATATTTGGTGTTTCATATCACTTGCACTTCTAGAGGGCTTAACAAAAGCTTCCAAACTGGCAGTGACTACAGTACGTACTCATATCATTTACTATTGGATATGTTGGAGTCTACAACAGAAATAACACCTTTTGACCACGCTGGAGGATTGTATGATTTACACTCAATACATGAGGATTATATACTGATAAAGAGGAGATGAACACTAAGCTAAAGATGGGCATAGTGAGACACTTAATCAATCTAGTCTTCATCACTTGACCCGCATAACCCATGCGGGAGAGAGGCGGGGAGAGAGAGAGGATGGACGGGCAGGAGGAGAGAGAAGAGCCAGAGAGAGAGAAAAAAAAGAACATAAAAAGATGGAGCGAGAAAGAGGAGTTAATTATTTTTTCCCTCCTTGTCTTCCCTTATTCTGCACGGCCACTCAGGAAAAGTGTGAGTATAAAGAACAGATTTTTCCAATTATCATGAATGAGGCTGGAGATTAGATGCAGATTGATTTCTGAAGCCGTTGTCATAACATGAATCAGGGGAAAAATCCATACTGTTATTGTTACCAAGTGGAATTGGCCTTTCAATAAAACACGATTGGGCAGTTTTAAAAAGGTGATTCTCTCTTAATCTCCACACACAAACACAATTAATTGAATTGGTCTTCTTCAATTGGAACCCAGTGTGTGTGAGTGTAGTTGTTCAAAGTCAGTGTTTCCCTAACAAAAGACGACCCACAAGATATGGTCTTTCTATTTATCGTCTCTCTAACCGACTGTGTGTTTATCCCAGCATGTCAGCTGGCCAGTGAACCATTCAACCACCACAGGGCTTTCTCCTGTTAACTCTGCTAATTACTACTGTCTCTGCCCCTGAAAGGGAGAGGGCAATTGTGGGCTCGAACATCTATTTTCTCTTAGTAAATTGACTAGATAGTATCAATTGCAACCCAAAAAAAGTCTATATAGTCTGCTTTAATTTTATGGGAAATTTTCTGTCTGCAAAACTGCATTCAACACCGCAAAAACAACTTACTGTTGTTGTGGAAATCTTTCTTTAGCATGTCAAAAAGAACATGGCAATTGTTTTGTGGATGTAAAGTAAATGGCAGGAAAATGCCTTTCACACTACGCAATCACTAGCTGAAGGATTACAAACATATTGCCACTTACTTAGAATAGACAATGAGCTGAATTCTCCAGAATATTCTGTAGAGGTATTTTTCTTTTTTTTTTACCTTTATTTTCCTAGGCAAGTCAGTTAAGAACAAATTATTTTTTTCAATGATGGCCTAGGAACAGTGGGTTAACTGCCTGTTCAGGGGCAGAATGACAGATTTGTACCTTGTCAGCTCGGGGATTTGAACTTGCAACCTTTCGGTTACTAGTCCAACGCTATAACCACTAGACTACCCTGCCGCCCACATGACAGAAAACCGGTGGTTATGACAGAAAACCGGTGGTGGAAAAAGTAGCCAATTGTCATACTTGAGTTAAAGTAAAGATACCTTAATAGACAATGAATTAAGTAAAGGTGAAAGTCACCTAGTAAAATATTGCTTGAGTAAAAGTCAAAGTATTTTAAATATACGTAAGTATCAAAAGTAAAAGTATGAATCGTTTGTAAATTCCTTATACTATGCAAACCAGACGGCACCATTTTCTTGTTTTTTAATTTATGGATAGCCAAGTGTACACTCCAACACTCTGACATCATTTACAAACGAGTCCGCCAGATCAGAGGCAATCGATGACCAGGGATGTTCTCTTGATAAGTGTGTGAATTGGACCCTTTTCTTGTCCTGCTAAGCATTCGAAATGTAACGAGTACTTTTGGGTGTCAGGGAAAATGGAGTAAAAAGTACATTATTTTCTTTAGGAATGTAGTGAAGTAAAAGTTTGCAAAAATATAAATAGTACTTTACACCACTGCAGAAAACCTGTCAGTTCTAATAGGCACTCTGCCTAGTTTGAAGGCGCTCTGCCTCCAAAGCCAGTTGTAGCTTTGGAGAATTGGCCATTTCAATTATTGTTTGTTATATTTGTTGAGTCTATGTCAGTGTTCATCAACATCCTGTATATTTTGGATCCAGCTTAAGTCACCTTCTGCACTTGTAACTAAACAACCATTTTGTACATGATTCCTGCCCGACTCCTGATGCTCCATAACCCCCTGACAAGACCGTAGAGTCCATTAATTTACAGACAGGCAGGCAGACATCTGAGACAGTAAAAAAAGAGAGTGAAACTATACAGCAGCACAGCCCTCCAAAACGTATCTTCTCAGTTCTTTCTCTTTCTCCTCTGGTGAGCAGCTCCACACTGAAGGGTTTGTGATGGATGCGCTTGTTGCCTTTAAGCCTCTACAACCCAGCTCTCTCCTCAGCGTACACACATTAGGAATAGTTTATTTGGATCCTAAAACATTAAGCAGTGCCAAGGACCAAGTCTTACAGATGCCAAGCCTGGGCTTACATGTTTGAAAAGTTTCTAAAATAACTATAGACTCACAACTGCATTAATGATGGTAGTTAACACGTGTGTTTTTAGTTGTGTTATTGCAAAAGCTTTTTGTTAGTTTCATATCTAGAGCACTTACCTCACAGAAGCAAACACACATGCGTACACACAATCATTACACCCTCAAATGTCATTGGTGAAGTTATTACATTGTGTTATCCCTCCCTTACACTACGCTTGCGGTGTTAGGTGGGGGGGGATAGCGGGTAAGAGGGGTGTGATGTCGAAGAAGAGACGTGCAAGTCTCCAAAGAACTTTAGGAGCCAGTGATGGGTGTGTGGTTGTAGGGGAGAGGGTGGTTGAGGAACACAAGAGCGGGGTAAATTAAGCATGCTAATGTGTTCTTTCATCTATCCCACATCCTTCTCTCGCTCCATCTCTCCCTCAGGCTCTCATGCTCCTCCTCCGGCTATTCTGCTCTCACATTAAGTCTCATAATTCACTTTAGAGATCTTAGAATAACATGGTACACAGACAGACAGACAGACAGACAGACAGACAGACAGACAGAGACACACACACACACACACAATGTCTGGCAGATAGAGAGGGGCAAATTGTGCAATCATTAGATTGAATTTACTCAGTGCTCGGTCAGAGTTCAAATGTCAGAGGATTGGGAACAGGCCAATAGCACTGAACTTCTACAGTCTTTAACTAAGCTGATAACATATATGGCGAAAGAAAAGATGGAAATAATAAATACATTATTTTGTGAAAACAGGAAAGAGAGCACGAGAGAGGGACATCGACAGACAGAGCGACTGAAATCAGGGTGTGAAACAACTCTTAATTCTGGAGCCAGCCTGTTGGCAATTCCCTAGATCCTACTTTTGGCTCTAATGTATTCTCATCTAGGGCTAGTTCAACAGGCAGCTTAGAAATATAACCCACAGAACTCACCCTAGCATCCCACTCCATTCCCTTCTCACAAAGCACTAACACCCGTTAGAGAATGACTCCACAGTTACAAGAGTTAGGTCCTAACTGTGTGGAAGGAGCCATGCACTAGGGGCTGACCGCTGCTCAACTCCTCCGCCCTACTTTACAATCCCATGTGGACCCTGTGAAAAGAGCCAGTGGACAGAAAAAGCAAGAGGCCAATTGTGAAAAGAGGTACTGAAGGGCTGATATGAATTAACACTAATTAGGAGGCGATTAAGGAGGTATCTCACTACAGTAAAATCCATTAACCTCTAATCTCAGAGTTCATCACATGCCATGGTGGGAAGTAAGGGGGGAGTGGTGGGGTGTGTGTGTTTGGTCGTACTCGCACATAGCATGTGTAGTGTACTCGCCTGTGTGATAGGGGGTACAATAAGGACACAGACAATGCCGGTGTGATCAAAGCTAATACCCTGACTACACCGATCGCATCGCGTGCGCGACGCGAGCGTTGCAAAATAAATGTAGAAATCTATATGATTCAATTATTGCACCCACACTGCTCGCGCGTGTCAACGACCGTCTGCGTTGCCAAGGGCTAAAATAGAAGTCAGTTCTATTTGTGACGCAGATCACGCTGCAAGTCCTGCCTCTCCCATCTCCTCATTGGTTTATAGAAGCAGATACCCACGTGCCATCTCCTCATTGGTTATACCCACGTGGGTGATTGAAAGACGAACTGTGTTGTCGGTCATCGTGGTAATAATAGGAAAGTTTAGATGCCAATCACCATATAAGTTCAAAGAAGAAAAAGCCTGGAAGGAGGAGAGATGACTAGAAACAATTCGGTTGACCGTTTTATGTGTGGATTAATTGTCGGAGTAGAGGACCTTTCAGGAAAAATAACAGGACAAATTAGCTAGCAACAGCAAGCTAGCTAAATAGGACAAATTAGCTAGCAAGTGCAAGCTAGCTAGCTAAATTGCCATACATGTTTAATGCTTTTCGACCTGTCCCCAAATTAATATAATTGGTTCAGAGTTTGTTTTGATATTTTAACCTGCGTGTCGTGATCGCGTTTGGTGCGCAGCCGGTTTGGGTTCCATGTAAGGGAGTAATGCCACTGAAATGAAGGGAAATCAAAAAGAGTAATATCTACATACAGAACCCCTTGTGACTCTCCATGAGCCTGGGTTCATGACTGTGGCATGTTCTGGTATCTAGCATGGTATTCAGATTGGAGTGTGGGAGTTCTGCAGATGGAAGCTATTCTCGAGTAGGGATCTGAACTGGGGGGCTGCTTTAGTTATATCGAATGGGGATTGGTTTTATTACATTTTCATAACTTTAACAACAAGAGCATTACTCCTTAGCCTGAATGTCAGTCTGCTTCTGCTTAAGCCATTGTTGTCGCCGTCGTGCCAAACAAGATGTAACGCTGTTGAATGCAGGAGACGTCTGGCAGCCAGGTTACTTTTATGACGCACACACAAGCACGCACACGCATGCACACACACGCTGAAAGGAGCCATGCCGGAGTTCAACCTTTGGCCCTATAGTGCCACCATCAGTACCAATCAGGCACATTGCCATAGGATGAGCTACATCTGTATTCCTTACCACACTTGCCAAATATGAGCCAATGAGCTTGAATTAATGTTTTTTCCTGTCCAATAGAGCCGCCATGGAGCCAAAGAGAACCATACTCTACAGGTTAGCTATACTCACATCCCTGAGTATGTGTGCCAAATGTCAAACAGATTAACAGGTATAAATATGTGCCTGTTACAGTACCACCGTGTGACTCTAGGTCTGACATGGTGAGAGGTGAGACTTTTCAAAATGTTAATCTTCAATTGCTTGTTATTGCGCCACCATGTGGTCAATTGACATGGCATTGCTTGAGAGGGTGTAACCCATGGCTCTTTACCTTTTAGCAAAGTCTCAACCTTGTAACTCTTACCATCTGAATTTCCCCTTACGGATGAATAATAATAAGAACGGCAACAAATACAATAGGGTTTCACCCAGCTTCGCTGCTTGATCCCCCAATAAAAAAAAGTAAAGTACATCTCCCATCTAAGCTTCACCTTTCCTGACTCTTGCCCATCTAATCACTCCCCCTCTATAGAAATTCTTTTCTATTTATTTCTGTGTTATACCTGTTATTACCTGAGTCACTGATCTAGCACACTGGTCAGGATACCTACTTCTGGTAAATGACAGGGTGCATCCCTGCACACTCTACACTTAGCTACCCCAAACAGACGAGGTGTGATACAGTTGTGAGATGGAAATTATAGCTTTATAGAGAGAGAAAGGAAGAAAGAGAAGATAAAGTTCATGAAGATAAAGTTTGACTGTATGTGGGAAGGTGAGGTTAATGTGTGTGAGTGTGTGTGTGTGTTCAACTGAAGGCCTGTTAGGGAGGCAGAGCTTTTAGCGCCATCTGTCGGTGAGAGTGCAGCGGTGGACTTCTTTTTTAAACTACTACTAAGTTCACTTTGACAAATGTATGCACACACACGTGAAACTGTCAAACAAAGCTCTCCAATCTTAATTTAGTTATCAGGAGAAAGTGAAAATAAATAGTTTGACAGCTCGTCTCTTTTAGGAGAGAAGGAGAGCCTTTTAGAGCCTATTAGGAGAGCCTTTTGGTCCTACACGTGGTGCTCCGGTACCACTTACCGTGCGGTAGCAGAGCAAAAAGTCTATGACTTGGTGACTGGAGTCTTTGGATTTTTTTGGGGCCTTCCTCTGACACTGACTAGTATATAGGTCCTGGATGTCAGGAAGTTTGGCCGCAGTGATGTACTGGGCCGTACGCACAACCCTCTGTAGCGCCTTACGGTCAGATGCCGAGCAGTTTCCATACCAGGCGGTGATACAATCAGTCAGGATGCTCTCGATGGTACAGCTGTAGAACTTTGAGGATCTGGGGACCCATGCTGAAACTTTTCAGTCTCCTGAGGAGGGAAAGGTGTTGTCGTGCCCCCTTCAAAACTGTCTTGGTGTGTTTGGACCATGATAGTTCGTTGGTGATGTGGAAACCAAGGAACTTGAAACTCTCAACCCGCTCCACTTCAGCCCCGTGGATGTTAAATCGGGGCCTTTTCCTATAGTCCACGATCAGCTCCTTGGTCTTGCTCACATTGAGGGAGAGGTTGTTGTCCTGGCACAACAGGATGAGGTCTCTGTTCCTTTTGTCCAGGTGGGAAAGGGCAGTGTGGAGTGCGATTGAGATTGCGTCATCTGTGGATCTGTTGGGGCGATATGCGAATTGGAGTGGGTGTAGGGTTTCCGGCATGATGGTGTTGATGTGAGCCATGACCAGCCTTTCAAAGCACTTCATGGCTACCAATGTAAGCGCTACGGGGCATGTTATTACAGACTATAAAGGGAGAGGTTGAAAATGTCAGTGAAGACACTTGCCAGTTGGTCCGCACTTGCTTTGAGAACACATCCTGGTAATCCGTCTGGCCCCGTGGCTTTGTGAATGTTGACCTGTTTAAAGGTCTTGCTCACGTCGACTACGGAGAGCGTGATCACACAGTTGTCCGGAACAGCTGGTGCTCTCATGCATACTTCAGTGTTGCTTGCCTCGAAGGGAGTATGAAAGGCATTTAGCTCGTCTGGTTGGCTCGCGTCACTGAGAAGTTCGCAGCTGGGTTTTCCTTCGTAGTCCGTCATATCTGACGAGCATCAGAGCCGGTGTAGTAGGATTCAATCTTAATCCTGTATTGACGCTTTGCTTGTTTAATGATACGTCTGAAGGCATAGCAGGATTTCTTATAAGCATCCAGATTAGTGTCCCGCTCCTTGAAAGTGGCAGCTGAAGCCTTTAGCTCGGTTGTGATGTTGCCTGTAATCCAAGGCTTCTGGTTGTGAAATGTACATACGGTCACTGTGGGGATGACGTCGTCGATGCACCTATTTAATGAAGCCGGTGACTGAGGTGGTATACTCCTCAATGTCATTGGATGAATCCCAGAACATATTCCAGTCTGTGCTAGCATAACAGTCCCATTGCGTAGAATCTGCGTCATCTGACCACTTCCGTATTGAGCGAAGTGGATTTAACAAGTGACATCAAGAAGGGATCATAGCTTTCAACTGGAGTCACCTGGTCAGTCTATGGTCATGGAAATATCAGGTGTTCATAATATTTTGTGCACTCGGTGTACGTAGCCTACACAGTTTATCAAACAAGCAAGACACATGCAGTTAATAACGATTTGACATTATTTTTTCATCCTCATTGCAAACATTGGCTAAACAGCAGACTGCTGGCTAGGCTTGTAAACATTACATATCACACAAAAACGCTAATTGTTTTGCTCCACGCAACGTGTAGACTGTGACTTGCTTGTGCTACAGCAATATTCGTTACATCAGACAGAGAAGGTTGTAGCCCTCGTATATATTTTTGGAACGTTCTTTCAAATTGCAGCTGTTCAGAAATATGGGGCAGAAACATAGGCTACGTCATCATATCAATCAAATTGGTTGTGGGTTCAAAAGAGGTTGAGTAAAGAGAGAAACGTGACTGTGTGTGTGAAATAACACAGGCGCAGAATGTGCACTTTAGTAGTGCCTGTGAGTGTGTGTGCATGTACAGCTGTGTTTCTAAGGGAATACGTGGCACACATACATGTCATGTCACTCCCCATAAATATAGTACATCTGCTCAGCACATACAGCGGGAAGGAAGAAAAGAGAGAGGGAGCGATGGAGGCATTTTAGGGAGTAAAAGGGAAAGACTAAATTAAAGAGCATTAGGGAAGGAAAAACAGAGGAAGAGAGAATGAGAAAAAAAAGGAATAGGGAAGGAATGAAAGTGGGAGAGAAATAGACGGATGGAACCAGATGGAAGATAGACGTGAACTGTACTGTATGCAGGCCTGTGATATTCATTATGGGCCGACACCCACACAACTCATCACGAACAACTACCACATAAATCCATCAACTCCTATTAGCTCTAATGACATGTTATCAACACACACACACACACACACACACACAAAGAGAGAAAAAAAACAACTTCAAAACTCAAAATAAATCAACACAAATTCTCAAATTCGCAGCCCAAAACGCCAGTCAGCGTGTGTATGCTAACAAGCACAAATACATTTCAACATACCATGAATACACAAATATCAACACGTGCAGTACACCCACACACAATCAATAGGTGAGTATAGTAACCTGTGACGTCACTTACCACAGTAGCAATTAAACACCAAAGGAGAGAAAGGATGCCTACTGCGAGAGATGTGCACACGCACACACATTTCCATAATATTTCATCTAATCATACACATTTACAATGAGAACATTAACCATCTCTTCCTTTCCTCCCACACCCCTGTCATCTTGAAATGCACTATGGACACTTTTGACTAAGCCCATGGCACAAACACACACAGAGAGAGCAGAAAGCTTTTTTCTATAAAATAAGGTTACTACTGTCAGCTCTGGACAGAAAACAAGGTCAAGCATGGACAATGGCACAGATCACTGTACACTGCAGTCAGTGTGTGTTCTACTTCCAATCTATTCTCATAAAGCCATCTTCTGATCCTTCCACCTACAAACATTCCCTTAAACATCCAATAAATTTGCCTGGTTTACGTGTATATTTATGTGTTCTTTTGAAATCATATGAAGTTGTTAGTCTTGTATATGTCAGAAGTGCACGTGCAAAGAGCAAAGAGAGATGTACTGTAGCTATAGGCTAAAACTCTTGAGATGTGTTTAACCTTTGTCTCTGTAGCTCATATGTCTTTCTATATCCCTCCCACCCTCTCTCACTCACGTCCCCCTCTCTACCTACTTGCTCCCTGTTTCTTCCTCCCTCCCCCCTCCTCCCTCCCGCTCTCTACATCGAGCCAGAGGCTAAATGTGGAAGCTCTATATTATTTATCACATAACCAACTATGACCTAAAGAAATTATTTCATTCCTGTTCCTTTTCAAGATGCTATTCTAAGAGCTTTTTTGGACATTCACAGATGAGACCATCCATTTGGGGGCATTGGACCCATGACTCTGCAAATCAAATATACATTTTTTCGAATATAATTATTTCCTAGCTAACTTATCAGAATGAAAGCAAATAGTTTTCAAACCCAGAGGCCCAACAGGCTGATACTTTCTGGAATGCTTCGCGAAACAGACTCGACAGACCAGACCAGGGTTTGGCAAGTCAATGGGAGAAGTGAACATTTCATAAAGCCATCCTCGAAATCTAAAGGCAAAACTTAGACTTGATCTGTCTTAAGTATTTGAAACTGTCATTACTACAACCTCGTGAAAGTGACAAAAACGTTTTCATTTTTGAAAAAACAAAAAATGTATTGGCCTATCGAAGGAGTGCCTTCGATTTGACTGTCTGCAAATGCACAATTCGGCGCAAAACGACCGTGAGACCCAATGACATGTTTCTGCACATGAGCTTAACTAGCAAACCTTGCCAGGACCTACAAGTAGGATCAGTGATTTCTACTGGAGAAGCAGTTTCTAGGCCTCTTAATTTAAATTATCTTTGATGAAAGTGCGGATTTCTCAGTCGCTGTGGCAACAGCAGAAGAGCTAGCATTCCGTTCTGTTGCATGCCTATCATTCCGTTTTTAAAGAGGCAGAAAGTATTCAGACCCCTTGACTTTTTCCACATTGTTACGTTACAGCGTTATTCTAAAATGGATCAAATTATGTATTTTCCTCATCAATCTAAACACAAAAACCCATAATGAAAAAGCGAAAACAGGTTTTTAGACATTTTAGCAAAGGTATTTAAAATAAAAAATGGATACCTTATTTACATAAGTATTCAGACCCTTCAATATGAGACTCTAAATTGAGCTCCAGTGCAACCTGTTTCCATTGATCATCCTTGAGATGTTTCTACAACTTGATTGGAGTCCACCTGTTGTAAATTCAATTGATTGGACATGATTTGGAAAGGCACACACATATAAGGTCCAACAGTTAACAGTGCATGTCAGAGCATAAACAAAGCCATGGGGTCGAAGGAACTGTCCGCAGAGCTCCGAGATAGGATTGTGTCTGCAGCATTTACGGTCCCCACGAACACAGTGGCCTCCATGATTCTTAAATGGAAGAAGTTTGGAAGCACCAAGACTCTTCCTAGAGCTGGCCGCCCGGCCAAACTGAGCAATCGGGGAAGAGGGCCTTGGTCAGGGAGGTGACCAAGAACCCGATGGTCACTCTGACAGAGCTCCAGAGTTCCTCTGTGGAGATGGGAGAACATTCCAGAAGGACAACCATCTCTGCAGCACTCCACCAATCAGGCCTTTATGGTAGAGTGGCCAGACTGAAGCGACTCCTCAGTAAAAGGCATGACAGTCCGCTTGGAGTTTGCCAAAAGGCACCTAAAGACTCTCAGACCATGAGAAACAAGATTCTCTGGTCTGATGAAACCAAGATTCAACTCTTTGACCTGAATGACAAGCTTCATGTCTGGAGGAAACCTGGCACCATCACTAAGGTGAAGCATGGTGGTGGCAGCATCATGCTGTGGGGATGTTTTTCAGCGGCAGGGACTGAGAGACTAGTCAGGATTGAGGGAAAGATGAACGGAGCAAAGTACAGTGAGATCCTTGATGAAAACCTGCTCCAGAGTGCTCAGGACCTCAGACTGGGGCCAAGGTTCACCTTCCAACAGGACAACGACCCTAAGAACACAGCCAAGACAACACAGGAGTGGTTTCGGGACAAATCTCTGAATGTCCTTGAGTGGCACAGACAGAGCCCCGACTTGAACCCGATTGAACATCTCTGGAGAGACCTGAAAATAGCTGTGCAGCAACGCTCCCCATCCAACCTGACAGAGCTTGAGAAGATCTGCAGAGAAGAATGGGAGGAACTCCCCAAATACAGGTGTGCCAAGCTTCTAGAGTCATACACAATAAGACTTGAGGCTGTAAATCGCTGCCAAAGGTGCTTCAAAAAAGTACTGTGTAAAGGGTATGAATACTTGTGTAAATGTATATATATTTTTTTTATAAATTAGCAGAAATTTCTAAAAACCTGTTTTTGCTTTGTCATTCTGGGGTATTGTGTGTAGATTGATGAGGAAAACATATATTTTATCAATTTTAGAATAAGGCTATAACCTAACAAAATGTGAAAAAAGTCAAGGGGTCTGAATACTTTCCCAAAAGCTGTTGCCTATATACCTGTTTTTGCCAGCACTTAGAGTGGGGTTTGAGACTCCATAGAAGTGCCTGTCACCTAAAAGTGGGCTTGATAGAAGTGTGGTCACCTTAAAAGTGGAGTTCACTTAAGCCTTGTGCCCTTAGAATGGACTCTAAGACAGCAGTTCACAAACTTCAGTTATTTCAGCCCTGTCCAGTGTACCCTTAAAAGTCTGGGTTATTTTCAGCCTTGTGCTCTTACAAGAGGATACATTCTAGTACTGTAGATGCAATAGAATTCCAGTCATTGCGCTAACGGTAGTCAGCATTGGCTCACAAACCTACCTCTAACTTCCTTCATACTTGATGCAGATACATAAAACTAGTATCCATTAGTTCATAAAAGGGCTTCACTGCCACAATCCCAAAGTATCCCTTTAAAAGTAGCTCAGACAGTTCTGGGCATAAATTATTGGGACAGACATCTCCCCTAAACCACTGTGGCACCTTAAAATTGTGGTTTCTTTCAATCTTGTGCCATTACAATAAGGTTTCAGTGTGGGACAGGAACTCCCAATCACCCCTAAAGCCCAGACCAAATAAGACACTTTTTTTATGCTTAGAATTGAGACCATGACTTCAGAATGGGACGGATACAGAGAATGAGTCTGGAACTACCTGTCTGTTTTAAGGATAAACAGTGTCCTGGCAACAAGCAGAGAGGTAAAAATGCTGCCCAACACAGCAGGGGAATGGACAGCAGCAGTCTGGGAGTGATGCATATCAAGGAACAGCTAGACCAAAGGCCAAATTGGACCAATTTTACCAAACAGGCTGGATGACTCAGCAAGGAACAAAGAGATGGAAAGGTGGTCTACCTAAATAGCAGAGAATGACTCACAGGGCAAGCCTGATGGGTGGGTGTGTGTGTGTGTGTGTTCACGAGCCTGTGCACATGCCTGTGTACGAGTGTGATGATGGTTCGCACACAACTACACTACACAAAACACACACACACTACGCCAGACACAGAATCAGGCTGAACCACAAAACTAGACCAGATACCAGAACCAGCTGCACACTAATGGACACATCAGTTTTGGAACACATTTTTTAATGGTTTTAAATGGATACTTGGAGGCATTTAAAAACATTAAAACAGAGTGCGGGCAGCCGGGCAGACTTGTTACTCTCATAGACAACGAGTTCAGCCACTCAGTTTAATGTCAGTTATTAATAGACACTGGGACAGCCCTCTGGACCGACGCAAATGCTTGTAGAGTTTATTTTAATTCCGCTCTCTCAAAAGGTTTTTGCTCCACGACAGGTTGTTGTGCAACATCACTTCATATTTTTAACTTTCCATTGCTCGTTATACAGTCAGAGTTCCAGGAATGCAAAGGGGCTAATTTGCTAAACATAAAGACAATAAAAAAAGAATAGTGTCGAGAATGGATGACACTTACAAACAAGATCTAAATACTCAAACTATAGGCTCTCCAATATAGATACAGGCACTCAGACCAAGGCCTTTGAATTATAGGCCTGACAAAGGCTATGACATAAAACCATTCAATTATATGATCTGATATTTTCTAATTCTATCATCTTTAAAATAAAGGTTAATCGACCTTTACTAGGGTTATCTGGGAACCTTACATAACCCAACACAACAGGCTAAGCTACAATGAGAAACCCTACAAATGGAAAATGCACCAGCTGATACCTAATGAGGTCAACATAATGAGAATGGGATTGCAATAATACATGTGTCATAACCAGAGGGAGCTGGTGTATTAGGAGGATGGGCTCATTGTAATGGCTGGAATAAATGGAGCGGAGTCAAACACAAACACACTCTGTTCCATTAACTCCATTGCAGGCATTACAGTGAGCCCATCCTCCTATAACTCATTCCACCAGCCTCCTCTGGTCATTACAGCTTTTGACAACTGACTTAATGCTGTTGGCTTGCTGGTATCCTTAGGAAGGACAATCTGACCACTATTGGAAAATTCTTACCCCTTTCAGGAAAGTTTTACCACTTTTAGTTTCAATTGAATGCATCCCACCAAGATATGACATAGAGCTAGGGGAAACACTGTGGTAAGGAGGCATACTCCTAACATAAGCTGTAATGACCCTTTCTTCCCATTTTTGTCTCCAACTCTGAGACTTCACTGTGCCTGTGCCAAAATTAAACCCAGTGTGTGTGGCATGCGTGGTATTCATGATGACGGACCTCCCCCTGACCCCCCGGCCCGTCCCGCTAATGTGCCATCATCACAGTTTATTAACATGTCCGACTCAGTGGGGCTGAGGAACTGAGACACACTGAGGGGATGAATCACACTGGAGCTGTGGTCGGGACCCACTGGTGTATCACTCACAGTTAATTCCTGCTGGGCCTGTGGCTTGCTGAAACACTGTTTTGATTAACTGAAGGGAGATAACAAAATGTTAATGGCCTTAGGTTAGTCACAACATAAGAACATTAAGGAATTACATATATGTAGGCTAAATTGACTGCTTTGGATCAGGCTGTGAACAATCAGGCATTGAATACCTTACAACCACCATCTGACCACATTAGCATAAACCTCAACACAAAGGGGGTGGATACCTAGTCAATTATACAACTGAATGCATTCAACTGAAATGTGTCTTCCGCATTTAACCCAACCCCTCTGAATCAGAGAGGTGCGGGGGGCTGCCATAATCAACATCCACGTCTTCGGCGCCCGGGGAACAGTGGGATCATTGGGGCGCTAGCGAATGGTATCAAACACATGGTTTCAATGTGTTTGATACCATTCCATTCACTCCATTCCAACCATTATTATGATCAGTCCTCCCCACCCACTGGTGACCCAGGCCCAGCCAATCAGATTGAGCAACACGGGCTAGCTCAGCACAAGCTAGCCCACACCAACACGGGCTAGCCCACACCACCCCAACATGGGCCAGCCCACACCAAGCATGCATATGGGCATGTTTAATGGGTATAGAGCCATGCATGTTTGGTGCCTCATAGACCAGATGGTAGGAGCACGGTACTGGCAAAACCATGGTGTAGTAGTACCTTGGTGTAGGACCATTTGGAGCTATGGAGTGTTTGGTGCGTCATAGATCAGTGCCCATATGGTTCAGTGGTTGGATTCTGCTGGCATGACCATGGCAATGGTCATGCCCAGCAGAGCAGAAAAAGCCCTGGGCCAAGGATGGTGAAGGCAAGAATGGATAAACTGAAATATGGACAGCTGATTAAACCTACATGGAGCTATGGTATCTACCTGTGAAAGAAACATGGACTAGAGTTTTTGTGAGAGACCATGATATATAAAATTCAAGAGGAAATGCTGGTGAGAGAAAATTCTCCACCAAAAAGAGAGGTGTATTTGTAGAACGAGACAGTGGAAAAAGATATGTGCCTTTGTGGGGGAGATTACCGCAGCAGAAAGCAGAAAGTCCTCCAGGGACTCGTAAAATAATGATCTCCTCTCACTCCAAAAGGCCATTTTAGGTCAAGAGCAAGACACTGTCATTCAAAATGTCCGCCAGCCATTCACCTCGGAAGCACCCAGACAATTAACCTGAGCTAGGGCCGGGCTGGGGTGAGACAAAGACACTACACATCATCTGGATTTACCAATGATCATGTGTTTGTATAAAGGACACAAAACAACAAAGAACTATCAAACACGCTAAATAGTTTGGGCAACTAACAAACAACCAGCTTCTGGATAAACCCCTCACACTGACAGCATTGCTCAGATTAATCTCGGAAACCCAAAACTAAAAATTGCTTAAATTGTGTCAGATACTCGATTAGGTTTTCAGACCTATATTTTCATTTGGTTGTGAGATGATCAGGTTTTATGAGCACCCTCAAGATTTCCAGGCAGTCTCAAGGGTTCTGTAGCCCAGTAGCACAGAGCAGATCTCTCAGATATGCATGTATATTTATATGTAACACATAGCATCAGAGGCGCTCTGTCTCTGGCGTGGCTAATTTGTGTCGTCTGCAGTCATTACAGGAAGCATTAAAGCATTGACAGCAGACTAGTGCATGTGTCCCATGAGTCTTATTCCCGTGAGGAGGAGCGACAGTGTAGATCGGGACGTTAACGCTCTGTCAATCTCTACAGCATCAGAGAAATTCTGCTCACGGGACATGACACACACACACAGAGGGAAGCTCATACACTTAGAGAGGGCTGGGGTGGCAGATAAGCACTGGCAATAGCTAGCACACACACCGGTAAACCACCAAGAGTTGGCTGGCAAAGTCACACTGGCATGCTTAGGTTTGCATAGCCAAGTCGGAATTTTAACACTGGCAGGGGTAGGCTGGCATGGTTGTCTGGCAGCTTGGCACCTTTTGGTGTGTTGAGGAGGAGTGAGAAGGCAGCAGTGTGGGCTCCTCACAGTGACCCTTCATCTGTCCCACTGTCACGATAACATTCTGAGAAATACACACAGAACCACAGCTTGTGTGCTGGTATCAGGACGGGTGTCCTGTTGCTCCAGGTGGCCAGTGGAAAAAGCACAGATGGTGACGCCATGGTAACACACAACAGACGTGGTTCATTGCCATGCTACTGGTCATTTTAGGTTGGTGGACATTTTAGGTTAGCACATAATGTCTGACTCAACCTGCAAAAGATAAGTGTCCATTTACAGAGTCACTTGGAGCACAATTGCACAGAAGCACGCATGCACACACACGGCCTTATATCATATTGATATTCTGGCTGGAGGGTGGTCAAATTCCTCAAATACACCAAATAAATATTTATCTTTCTCCTATGGACAAGTATTATTTATTTGGCCAATATTAGTGGCATGGCTATTTTGGCGGGACAATTAGTCAGCAGGCTGTCAGATAAACGCAGCACAGCGAGCATAACTTTTAATGCTGCTGTTGATTAAAAAGCTGTTCCACTGATGTCATGCAGGAGGCCAGGGGGGAGACTGTGTTAAGAATGTTTACTCTTTTGTTTACTCCTCATACCTTAGCACTGAAATGTTTTACTATTTAGAATATTTACTACTTCAACATCAAACCTGAAACACTGTTCACTCTAAACTGGTCCAGGAGACTTCTTGGCTGCTGCTCTGAGCGTTGTGTATCGTTAATCTAGGACTATTTCTCTATGAATTTCATTTAAGTTCACTTCCGCAAGCGATTGAAATAAAATAAAAAACAGACTTGATCCCAACCCTGCAATATGGTCAGGACACCATCCTGTAGCCATGACCCAGTAGTTGGTCCCGCCATACCATTTGGAAAACCCTTTTGGACGCCACTCACATTACAATAACACAGGGTGTCCCCCCAGAGTTTGGTGCTGGTCCCCTTACTCTCATATATTATTATGATTACAATGTACGGCACTGATCCTGTCTACTTTCCACAGGTCCTTAGATCCTTACAGTGATGTGTGTTTCCCTGTTGCTAACGGGACATCTATATGAACAGCGACGGAGGGCTTTCCACAGAATCAGAAAAAAGTTATTTCTGAGAAAGCCTCTCCCCGTAGGAACAAGAGTGTTCCTGTTCTGCCGCTGGTGGTTAAAATATAAATTATTCTTCCTTAATATGTTTTTCATGCAGGGAGCCTCATTGACAATGCAGATAATTTTTTGTCTTCACTTTTTTCTTCCCTCTGTAAGCAAAAGGTAAATTACTGGTGGACCTCAGAGCATGTGTCCTTACATGACTAGGATTTAAGAGGGACATCTGAAAACATTTTTCTTAAACCTTTGGACCACCATATATATAAACACAAATCTTACTTTCCTATAAAGTTATTACCTCAGAGTTCCTGTGCCTTAGAAACAAAGCCCAGCACATAAAGCCACTAGAAACTAAAGGATCGGAGGATAATTTAATCAGAGAGGGTTAATTTGTCGGGCAGGCTGACAAGCACACCTCAATCAAACACACTACCAATTTACCATGTTTTCAACAGGCTGCCAGTCAGTTTAATACACTACACTAAAAGTCAGCACTTGCGTGCGGTTTCCAGATCTATCTACTCAATTAGGAGACACACACATACACTAGATATGGGCATGATTTAAGGCACACACACCCCGAATCAGGTCTGTCACACACGCTCAGCTTCAGCACAGCTATTTCGGTCCTGGGCCAGGTGTGGAGAGAGGATAGCAATACTGTGGAATTGGTTTACGGAGATGCACTGCAAACGCACGCACTTATACAGAACCAAACACTTATACAGATACACACAAAAAAGGTCTACACCACGCCAGGGCTACAGCCACGAGCCAAGATGCAAAGAAAAGCACACCAAGAAAAGACAAAAGATTATCTCTCAAAGACTGTCTTTAAAAAATAAAAATGTGACAAAGTGAATGCTCCGCTCGCTCGGTTAATATTTTCTCAGTCCACTTAGATGAGCATGAATTATTCAGATAGAGGTGTTTACAATTAAAAGCTCTGCCAATCACAGCTTCCTTGTGGGATTCTGGCGTCAAAAGGAATCTCAATTTACACCACCACAGCTAGAGCTGGGACAATAAACCAAAAAGGATCGACACGACCACTTATCGCAGGCACTTTGCTGATATCGTTCATTACGATAAGCAGCCTATAATAGAGAAATGTGAAGTTTGAAATGAAATAGGGGGCAATTCCACAGTAACAGATTTTCACTTTAAAATGTATGCCAAACAAAAACCATTGATTTGAAAGTTTAACAAACTATGCACCAGGACTACTTGGAACAATTTACACAGATGCTAAATTTGGTAACAGAAATATGGTAAAACGTCCATCTGTTTTTTTATGCGACAACATCCAAAACTTCTTAAATATCTGCGCCGAATTAAGATTCAAAGATGTCTGCAATAGGGTGTCAGCTATGACATGGTACAATGAATTATAATTTTTTTATTTTGGTTATTGAACTACAGTGGGTGAAGTGGATTTACATCCGGTAATGGAATCATGTTCCCTGATCTGTACTACAGTGGTTCCTTTAAAAGTTGCAGGGTACAGCGACACAGCTTGCATGGTGCCGCAGCATTGCCAACCACTGGTACCATTAATGCTAGTTAGTGCTAGTTTGACCACCAGAGGGCATCTTTGAGAAGCATTTGATAGCCTTCAATAGTGGCTGTAGAGAATTTAAAACCTTTTTTTCTAAGAACATAGTAAACTCAGCAAAAAAAGAAGCGGCCCCTTTTCAGGACCCTGTCTTTCAAAGACAATTCGTAAAAATCCAAATAACTTCACAGATCTTCATTGTAAAGGGTTTAACTTCTTAGGGAGTGGTGGGGTGCTAGCGCCCCACTCCCAACACTACCAGGTGAAATGCAAGGCAAAATCCAAAAGTTGAATTATTAAACATGCATCAATATACAAGTGTTTCATACTCATCAAAAGCTCTGCTTCTTGGCAATATGACAGCGTTGTCAGATTTCAAAAAGGCTTTACGGCGAAAGCACTACATTTGATTGTTTGAGGGTAGCACCTTCAATATTTTCCATTACCATGAAATCATTAGCCAGCGCGGTCCATTGAAAATGCATTTCACAGGGAAAACCTGTGCCTTACCTTTTGTAGAACTTCTGCTGAGGGCTTCCTAAGTGTCCAACAAAGACAATCCATGGGTATTTGGTTAGAAAAAGTCATTTATTATATCCATAAATCTCCGTTTGGTTGGCGCCTTGTGTTCAGAAAATCCAACGTGAAGAGAACGCGTTCAACTAAACCTATAAACTTTTCCTCAACAAAACAAAAAACAATTAAAATGCATCCTTAGCTATCCTTTTATGAATAAAAGTGATAATCTTTCACTTGGATGGTCACCTAAACGTTATATAAGTCAAATAAAGTGGACCTCTCAGCCAAACGTACGCCCAAAAACGTGCAACCAAAAAAGAGCTCCTCTTACCAAAACCCCTACCTATTCAACACATTAGTTCCGATTGCTATGATACTTTATATATACACTGCTGACATCCAGTGGAAGCAATAGGTACTACATTCAGTGTCCTGATATAAAGGATTTTCAATAGGCACTCTTTCAAAGTGGGCCATAAGCCACCAGAATTACATTTCCGGATGGAATTTTCCCTGGTTTTTGCCTGCCAAATGAGTTCTGTTATACTCACAGACATTATGTTAACACTTTTGTAAACCTCAGAGTGTTCCCTATCCAATAGTACTAATAATTTGCATATCCTATTTTCTGAGCCTGAGTGGCAATCATTTTACTTTGGGCACGCCAGACGCTCCAAAACTGTCACCCCAGCTGCCGCTCCTAGAGAGGTTAAACACTGTTTCCCATGCTTGTTCAATGAACCATAAACAATGAATGAACATGCACCTGTGGAACGGTCGTTAAGACATTAACAGCTCACAGACGGTAGGCAATTAAGGTCGCAGTTATGAAAACTTAGGACACGATAGAGGCCTTTCTACAGTCTCTGAAAAACACCAAAAGAAAGATGCCCAGGGTCCCTGCTCATCTGCGTGAACGTGCCTTAGACATACTGCAAGGAGGCATGAGGACTGCAGATGTGGCCAGGGCAATAAATAGCAATGTCCGTACTGTGAGATGCCTAAAACAGCACTACAGGGAGACAGGACGGACAGCTGATCGTCCTCGCAGTGGCAGACCACGTGTAACAACACCTGCACAGGATTGGTACATCCGAACATCACATCTGCAGGAAAGGTACAGGATGGCAACAACAACTGCCCGAGTTAGACCAGGAATGCACAATCCCAGCATCAGTGCTCAGACTGTCCGCAATAGGCTGAGAGAGGCTGGACTGAGGGCTTGTAGGCCTGTTGTAAGGCAGGTCCTCACCAGACATCACCGGAAACAACGTCGCCTATGGGCACAAACCCACCGTCGCTGGACCAGACAGGACTGGCAAAAAGTGCTCTTCATTGACAAGTCACGGTTTTGTCTCACCAGGGGTGATGGTCAGATTTGCGTTTATCGTCGAAGGAATGAGTATTACACCGAGGCCTGTACTCTGGAGCGGGATCGATTTGGAGGTGGAGGGTCCGTCATGGTCTGGGGTGGTGTGTCACAGCATCATCAGACTGAGCTTGTCGTCATTGCAGACAATCTCAACGCTCTACGTTACAGGGAAGACATCCTCCTCCCTCATGTGGTGCCCGTCCTGCAGGCTCATCCATCCTGCTATTTAGCTAAAGAATCCCTGTGTCGTGCGGGCACGCGGGAGACCGGTGTTCAATTCCCTGACAGAGAGGAAGGAGTAGGCTGTCCTTGTAAATAAGAATTTGCTCTTAACTGACTTGCCTAGTTATATAAAGGTTACACTGAGAGCATAACATTTCCACACCCTAATTGTAGTCTAACCAATACCCAAACAGAGATTCAGTGAAAATAAAAATCTCATTGATTTATCAAGACCAATCCCCATGCTTGTCTCAGAGCAGCACAAAACAGTGCTAAAATAGTTGTAGGCTATTGCTTCAAATCCAATTGCTTCTGACTTCAATATGCTCTTTAAATAAATAAGACCTACACCACTTTTAACAGCACATTACTCAACACTAGTGAGACTCATGTCGCCTACAGTAGGCTTACAGTATATCGAAGAATATGACGTGACTCTCCGCCAATAATTACATATAGAGGATTGGAGGATTCTAAATTAAAACCAAAAGCCGCCTCATGGGTCTCACGGTGGCGGTCGGCACGGGCATCTGTAGCAACGCATTTTGCATTGCGATGCAGTGACTTAGACAGCAGCGCCAGTGGGGAGGACCCATCCACAAAGTATCAAAATACAGAGAGGTGTTGGTAAAGGTATATTGTCCTGCTAATAGCCCATAATGGGCTGTTTTAAGACCGTACATGGTGTCCAGGTCAGGATAACCAAAACATGTATTTATTAAAGACCATCAGAAAGAATGTTGGTACTTATTTATTTTGATCCAAAGCCAAAAATGAGTGAGTCACTCAGCGTTATGTAGGTGCCGCTATATGACTGTGCCATCAACTTGATAATATATAACAATATTTTGGTGGGTATTTCATTTTCAAAAAAACAAAAGTGAGCGATTGCAATCTGAATATAGGCCAAAATAATATTTGTAAAGACCAAAACATTTATTTCTGTTTTTAGAGGGAGAGAAACGCTGGGCAAAATTATGCGCCGCCCTACGGGACTCCCAATCACGGTCGGATGAGATACATAATAATAATACTTTTTGTGGTATTATTTGTTTTGTCTTTTCTGGTGGATTAAACTGAAATTGCAACCAATCACAGCCAGATGTGAATTCTAGAATCCTCCCTCTACCCTCCTGCTAGGCAAGTCTATTGTCCAGCTACCTGCTAATAGCCATAATGGCACTGTACAACGTGACCGTGTGTGTTTGAAAGAGTATTTTCCAGTAAGCAACAATTTGTTAACCTTCATTAGACAACTTTGTCCAATATTTCTGTAATTCAGTGATATCTATTCCCATAGTAATTCGTTATGGATCCATAATGAAATAAACGTGGGCATTTGTATAAGTATTTTATTAACGAAAGCATAAAAATGCCATTAGTAGTTACATTGTTTTAGTTTGAACGTGCAGACTGGCACTAAGAAAACCTTTAGTAAGTAATACTGAAGTCGTGCACATTTATCAGTTTCTATTTAAGTTTATGTCGCCCAATCATTGCCAGTTAGAGACACAGTAGGACCCAAAAGAATAATCAGTGCTCCAACTCCCCCTTGCGCTGGTCTGGAGCAATGAAATGGTGACGCAGGGTACCGTACTAAACCACAAATTACCTCTAAGTCCAGCAGCATAATCGCAAACCTTTTAGTGGAGCAACCACTGTATACAGAAATTCACAATTATGGATATGAATATCATTCTCTTCATGGTGATGTATCCTGAATAGGTACACAAAAAAAGGTAGAAATATGCAATATCCTTTTTTTTCCTCGCATATTTGGCTATTATTCTAATGAGCTCCACCGCCCAAAGAAGATCACAATTGGTCCGGACCAGACAACATTTGAACCAATCATAGACGTCCATGTTTCACAAGTATGGACATCACAGTAGAGCACAGTACAGTACAGCAGAGTTCAGTACAGTATTATACTGTACTTTACTTGTGTGCTCTACTGTGCTGTCCAAACTTGTGAAACATAGACATCTAAGATTAGGTCGGACCAAATTTCAACGTCCATGGACATCAGGTGTCTGTCAGTGCTCAGTGGGTGAAGATGCTTATTAGAGTAAATGGAAAGAGGGTAGGTGTCAGAAAGAGCCAGGAGTGGTGACATTAATGAGAGAGAGAGAGCGAGAGGGAGAGAATGAGCAGCATGTTCTTAAAAAAGAAAAGATAGATAAACTTGGATTTTTTTGTCAGGGACATATACAGGATACTACCCTCTACAACATAACCTTCACTCCAAATCAAAACCTACAACCTGGTTTTGGACAGAATTACAGAATCACCTGGAAGGCTTACAACTACCAAAGATTATTATTGCAAAGCTATACAGCAAATGCTCTGGAAAACAAAATAAACCTGAAAACAACATCCAACCTGGAACTGAGTGAGTAATGTTTAGTCTGAAGCTATATTTCATTTCCAAAAGCCAAGAAGAAAATACTTTACAAGGACTGAATGCTAAGTTAAGGCTACCAAGCTTGATACAACTTCAATTAGCACTGACATGTCAAGTGAGAGGTGTCAAAGCCCTTGAGCCCAACAATGGCAGGAGTCTCACAGTCTACTCCAACCAAATGGAGAGGCCTTAGAAGCTGCCTCCCGTTGTTCAGAGGTATTAAAATACAGTACCCTGTGTATGTAAAGAATGATAAGACACGAAAAGAGCACAAAATGAAGCTACTTATGGAAAATCAAGAGACACTTTTTGCTGACGACTATAAAATGGGAACATCAGTAACCTCATCTTCCACACAGACCATCCCCTGGCATGGCACAGTACTATATTAGCACACTCTGTTACCAACGGGTGGAAACTCAGGATACTTGACAAAAAGGACTCTGAGGACTCTGAGTCAGCTAATATACATCTCTCTAAGTCTAGAACAGTATTAGTACAGGGCAAGCCCAAACAGTTTCAGCTGGACTTTCACCTAATCAAAGAATTAGCTCAGCAGGAGGGGCTCTCCCTTGAGAAAGACAACCCCACCCCGAGCAGGTCAGACCTCTTCATTATATAACCCCACAGACAAGAAACCCCAAGCAGAAAGTCAACCTCCCAGCACTGAGTACTACTCCCTCATTGAAATGAAGGATACATTCACCCAGCTGGAGGTAAAGCAGGTGGGGCTGGAACAGCAGGTGATTACACTCCAGTCAGCACAGAATCAGACAACAGTCCAGCAACAACAACACCACCTTAACCAGACCCGGAGAGCTGGAGGTGGAAAGAGACATATCTCCACTCTGGACTGTGGTGAGACAACTTCAACAGGAGAAAAAGCAGGAGCAGGAGAAGAACAGAGCACTAGAGAGGATCAGACTGCTGGGAAGAGAAGGTAAGGGAGAATGCCGTGTGACAGAGAATAACCCACTAGAGGTGGCCACCCCCACAGAGAAGCCAGCAGAACAGCCCACCTCAGCTCCCGACAAAAGTCTCGACACCACAGCAGAACAGTCCACCCCAGACCCTGATAAGTGTCAACATCACAGCAGGACAGACAAATGAAGAACCCCAAGACCATGGGATCTCATTCCCTCTGAGCACCGACCCTGTCAGCCACCCCGATAGCCCTCCTGACAACCCCCCGGCCCCACACACAGGAGCAACAGATCAATAGACACCCCACCCAGACCAGCGAGACACTCTCCAAGACCTGCGGATCCCGGACATACACAGAGGACCCACGCCGAGAGGACCTACATCCAGACCACAACACCACCAGCCACATCCACACCCCCACCAATCAAGAGACACAGCCAGCAGCATGCCACCCTGCATCCCACTGCTGGTTTGCTTCTGAAGCTAAGCAGGGTTGGTCCTGGTCAGTCCCTGGATGGGAGACCAGATGCTGCTGGAAGTGGTGTTGGAGGGCCAGTAGGAGGCACTCTTTCCTCAGGTCTAGAAAAATATCCCAATGACCCAGGGCAGTGATTGGGGACATTGCCCTGTGTAGGGTGCTGTCTTTTGGATGGGGTGTTAAACAGGTGTCCTGACTCTCTAAGGTCATTAAAGATCCCATGGCACTTATCGTAAGAGTAGGAGTGTTAACCCTGGTGTACTGGCTAAATTCCTAAGCTGTCCCTCATACCATCATGGTCACCTTATCATCCCCAGCTTACAATTGGCTCATTCATCCCCTGTAACTATTTCCCAGGTCGTTGCTGTAAATGAGAATGTGTTCTCAGTCAACTTACCTGGTAAAATAACAAATAAATAAAATCAACACGGCCCCCTCAGATCAGACCTATGCCCCTCCCACCACCCCCACAAAGTGGGCCTCAACACAGAAGTCTCACATAGGTGCAAACAGGCCCAACTCTTACACTAGCCCAAGCCAATGGCATGTACCAGATGCTCAGAAGGCTCTGCTCACACTTACTGGCCTGAGGCCAGACTGACACTTTATGGAACACAAAGCCTTCACCATCTCATCCTGGAATATCCAAAGCCTGAGGTCATCTGCATTTGGCCTAAAGAGCAGGAACCTGGACTTCATCAAAGAAATCGTAAATACTGACATTGTCATCCTACAAGAAACATGGTATAGAGGAGACGGACCCACTGGTTGACCTCTAGGTTACAGAGAGCTGGTAGTCCCATCCACCAAACTACCAGGTGTGAAACAGGGAAGGGACTCAGGGGGTATGCTAATTTGGTATAGAGCAGACCTAACTCACTCTATTAAATTAATCAAAACAGGAACATTTTACATTTGGCTAGAAACTCAAAAGTAAATGATCTTAACAGAGAAAAATGTCCTCCTGTGTGCTAGCTACAGTTGAAGTAGGAAGTTTACATGAACTAAGTTAAAATGTATTTTGCTAAGGTGTTTCACAATTCCTGACATTTAATCCTAGTAAAAATTCCCTGTCTTGGGTCAGTTAGGATCACCACTTTAATTTAAACATGTGAAATGTCAGAATAATAGTAGAGAGAATTCAGCTTTTATTTCTTTCATCACATTCCCAGTGGGTCAGAAGTTTACATACCAAATACTAATTGAGTGTAGCTGTCACGACTTCCCGCCGAAGTCTGTTCCTCTCCTTGTTCGGGCTGCGTTCGGCGGTCGACGTCACCGGTCTTCTAGCCATCGCCGATCCACCTTTCATTTTCCATATGTTTTGTCTTGTTTTCCCCACACACCAGGTTTTCATTTTCCCTCATTACTTTTGTGTATTTAACCCTTTGTTTCCCCCCATGTCTGTGTGGGGAATTGTTTATTGGCATGCTGGTTACGCCAGGTTGTTGGGTTTTCACCCATGCTTTGTGGCAGCCGGTATTGTGAGGTTTATTTTGTACTTTGTCCTGCCTTACTTGGGTTTTGGTCATTTGTCTTGTGACGCGGTTGCGTCTTGTATTATGACATTGCCTAAGTAAAGTGCTTAGTCCACTCATCTCTGCTCTCCTGCGCCTGACTTATTTACACCAGCTACACCCATCGCATGACAGTAGCATTGCCTTTAAATTGTTTAACTTGGGTCAAACGTTTTGGGTAGCCTTCCAAAAGCTTCCCACAATAAGTTTTGAATTTTGGCCCATTCCTCCTGACAGAGCTGGTGTAACTGAGTCAGGTTTGTAGGCCTCCTTGCTCGCACACGCTTTTTCAGTTCTGTCCACAAATTTTCCATAGGATGGAGGTCAGGGCTTTGTGATGGCCACTCCAATACCTTGACTTTGTTGTCCTTAAGCCATAACTTTGGAAGTATGCTTGGGGTCATTGTCCATTTGGAAGACCCATTTGCGACCAAGCTTTAACTTCCTGACTGATGTCTTGAGATGTTGCATCAATATATCCACATAATTTTCCTGCCTCACGATGCCATCTATTTTGTGAAGCGCACCAGTCCCTCCTGCAGCAAAGCACCCCCACAACATGCTTCACGGTTGGGATGGTATTTTTCGGCTTGCAAGCCTCCCCCTTTTTCCTCCAAACATAACGATAGTCATTTTGGCCAATAAGTAATATTTTTGTTTCATCAGACCAGAGGACATTTCTCCAAAAAGTATGATCTTTGTCCCCATGTGCAGTTGCAAACCGTAGTCTGACTTATTTATGGCGGTTTGGAGCAGAAGGTTCTTCCTTGCTGAGCGGCCTATCAGGTTATGTCGATATAGGACTTGTTTTACTGTGGATATAGATACTTTTGTACCCGTTTCCTCCAGCATCTTCACAAGGTCCTTTGCTGTTGTTCTGATGTTGATTTGCACCAAAGTACGTTCATCTCTAGGAGACAGAACGCGTCTCCTTCCTGAGCGGTATGACGGCTTAGTGGTCCCATGGTGTTTATACTTGCGTACTATTGTTTGTACAGATGAACGTGGTACCTTCAGGCGTTTGGAAAAGGATGAACCAGACTTGTGGAGGTCTACAATAGTTTTTCCTGAAGTTTTGGCTGATTTCTTTTGATTTCCCCATGATGTCAAGCAAAGAGCACTGAGTTTGAAGGTAGGCCTTGAAATACATCCACAGGTACACCTCCAATTGACTCAAATTATGTCAATTAGCCTTTCAGAAGCTTCTAAAGCCATGACATAATTTTCTGAAATGTTCCAAGCTGTTTAAAGGCACAGTCAACTTAGTGCATGTAAACTTCTGACTCACTAGAATTGTGATTAAGTGAAATAATCTGTCTGTAAACAATTGTTGGAAAAATTACTTGTGTCATGCACAAAGTAGATGTCCTAACCGACTTGCCAAAACTATAGCTTGTTAACAAGAAATTTGTGGAGTGGTTGAAAAACGAGTTTTAATGACTCCAACCTAAGTGTATGTAAACTTCCGACTTCAACTGTAAATAAATGCCTAGAATATTTCAATTTTGGAGAATCTCTTATAAAATGGGTTAATGTTATGTATAGTAACCCTAGGTGTAAAATAGTATATAATGGCTACATTTCAGAAAGTTTTAAACTGTCAAGAGGAGTAATACAATGTTGTCCACTATCGGCATATCTATTTATTATTGCCATCGAAATGTTAGCTGATGAAATTAGATCCAACAATAATACTAAGGGATTAGAAATCCATGGCTTCAAAACAAAGGTGTCATTGTACACTGATGGTTCATGTTCTTTTAAAACCACAATTAGAATCCCTCCATAGCCTCATAGAAGATCAAGATACTTTTTCTAACCTCTCTGGATTAAAACCAAATGATTATAAGTGTACTATATTATGTATTGGATCACAAAAAAATGCTACTTTTACATTACCGTGTAGTTTACCAATAAAATGATCTGACAGGGATGTGGACATACTCGGTATACAAATCCCGAAAAAAAAATGATCTCACTCCAATACATTTTTATAGAAAGTTAGCAAAAATAGATAAGATCTTGCTACCATGCAAAGGAAAATACTGGTCTATTTTAGGAAAAATCATCGTGATTAACTCTTTAGTCATATTACAGTTCAACTATTTGCTCATGGTTTTGCCTACAACTAGTGACCTGCTATTTAAATTATATGAACAAAACATATTCCATTTCATTTGGAATGGCAAGCCAGACAAAATTAAAAGGGCCTATTTATATAATGAATATGAATTCGGAGGGCAGAAATTATTAAATATTAAAAGCATTAGACCTCTCACTAAAGGCATCAGTCATACAAAAATTATACTTAATCCGAAATGGTTCTCTAGTAAATTAGTAAGTATGTCTCACCCCATGTTCAAGAATGGCCTTTTTCCCTTTAGAAAGTTGGTTGCAATTTCAGTTTAATCCACCTGAAAAGACAGAACAAATAATACAACAAATATTGTGGTTAAACTCAAATAGTACTTTTTTTTTTTATTTATAATTTTTGTAAATTATATCATAAATAGGACTGGTGGAGTTGTCACACATGCAGCTAACAAAGACATATGGAAATGTCTGTCTACCCCAAATTACAACCAACTAATTGCAGCATTACCACAAAATTGGAAGAGGCAAGTAGAAGGGGAAAAAAGTAAGGAACTTGTCTGTCGGCCCTGTATTAAAGACCATAAATGGCTAAAGAAAATTATGATAAATAAAAACATATACCAATTTCATTTAAGGACAAAAAAAAATGACAGCTGTGCCATATAAATTGCTAAATAGTTGGGAAGAGATTTTTAGTGTACCGATTCCACAGAAGTGGATACAGGCAGAGTCATTAGATCATTTATTTTGGTACTGTCCATATGTAGCTCGTTTTTGGTCACAGGTCCAGGAATGGCTGAAGAATTGCAACATTTACCTAGAACTAAACGCTGCAGATAGCAATAATGGGTGATTTGAAAAGTCATAGTCAATCAACAATATAATAATTTAGCAAAAATGTTTCTTAAAATGTACAATCTGTAGAAGCTATGAGAATAGAAAGGTTCAGTACTTTTGTGAAACATCACAGCACAGTTGAAAAATATATGGCAAATAGAAATCCAAAATGGATGGTGTTAAAAGATAGATGGGAGGGGTTGAATGGAGCTGAAGGATGGGACTAATAACAACAAGATAACCAATGTAAAACATACAGGGTTTGTAAAATGTATATAGGTTCAGAAATTGTGTGAAATAGCACGGTTACAAATAGAAATCAAACTGGATGGACATCAGAAGGAGGAAGGACTAAAAACAAATAAAATATAACAATTGTAAAATAGATTGTAAAATGTATATAATATGTATAAACTGAAGGTAGAAGCCTAGGTGTTATTGTTTATTAGTTTACTCCATTTGGGTAAGGGGTGGAAGGGTTTGCGGGGAATAATAAAGGTATATTCAAAAAAATATACCTATGTATGTATGTATATATATTTACCCCCAAAAATATGGGGGATTGGAAATTATGCAGACAATTACATTGACGGTAGCAACAATCTATCCGCAATATTAAAACTGATCCACCCCTTAAAAAAAACAATACAGAAATACACTACGGAAAAAGAAGGAACAGCACGTCAGAAATCAGCTCAATGTAAATGAAGAATCCATAGACTAACCACTTCTGGGACAATTGGAAAAAACAACACAAAGAATTATCTATCCAAACTGGAGATGTATGGGTAAACCACTTCTCCAATCTTTTTGGCTCTATAACAAAGCACAAACAGCAAAAACATATACATGATCAAATACAAGTCTTAGAATCAACTATTAAAGACTACCAGAACCCACTGGATTCTCCAATTACCTTGAATAAACAACAGGACAAAATAAAAACCCTCCAACCCAAAAAGGCCTGTGGTGTTGATGGTATCCACAATGACATAATAAAATATATTAAAACTCTTTAACATCACCCTTAGCTCTGGCATCTTCCCCAATATTTGGAACCAAGGACTGATCACCCCAATCCACAAAAAAGTGGAGACAAATTTGACCCCAATAACTACCTTGGGATATGCGTCAACAGCAACCTTGGGAAAATCCTCTGCATTATCATTAACAGCAGAACCTGACATTTCCTCAGTGAAAACAATGTACTGAGCAAATGTCAAATTGGCTTTTTACCGAATTATCTTACAACAGACCACGTATTCACCCTGCACAAACCAAAACAAAAGGCAAAGTCTTCTCATGCTTTGTTGATTTCAAAAAAGCCTTTGACTCAATTTGGAATGAGGGTCTGCTATACAAATTGATGGAAAGTGGTGTTGGGGGAAAAACATAAGACATTATAAAATCCATGTACACAAACAACAAGTGTGCGGTTAAAATTGGCAAAAAACACAAATTTCTTCCCACAGGGCTGTGGGATGAGACAGGGATGCAGCTTAAGCCCCACTCTCTTCAACATATACATCAACAAATTGGCGAGGGCACTAGAACAGTCTGCAGCACCCGGCCTCACCCTACTAGAATCTGAAGTCAAATGTCTACTGTTTGCTGATGATCTGGTGCTTCTGTCACCAACCAAGTAGGGCCTACAGCAGCACCTAGATCTTCTGCACAGATTCTGCCAGACCTGGGCCCTGACAGTAAATCTCAGTAAGACCAAAATAATGGTGTTCCAAAAAAGGTCCAGTCACCAGGACCACAAATACAAATTCCATCTAGACACCGTTGCCCTAGAGCACACAAAAAAACTATCCATACCTTGGCCTAAACATCAGCACCACAGGTAACTTCCACAAAGCTGTGAACGATCTGAGAGACAAGGTAAGAGGGACATTCTATGCCATAAAAATAAACATAACATTTGACATACCAATTAGGATCTGGCAAAAAATACTTGAATCAGTTATAGAACCTGTTGCCCTTTATGGTTGTGAGGTCTGGGGTCTGCTCACCAACCAAGAACTCACAAAAATGGGACAAACCCCAAATGAGAGCAGAATTAGGCCGATACATGCTAATTGGGAAAATCCAGAAAATAGCCGCTAAATTCTACAACCACCTAAAAGGAAGTGATTCCCAAACATTCCATAACAAAGCCATCACCTATAGAGAGATTAACTTGGAGAAGAGTCCCCTAAGCAAGCTGGTCCTGAAGCTCTGTTCACAAACACAAACAGACCCCACAGAGCCCCATGACAGCAACACAATTAGACCCAAACAAATCATGAGAAAACAAAAATAATTATTTCCAATGTGTCAAGTAATTAACAAAAAAACAGAGCAAACTAGAATGCTATTTGGACCTAAACAGAGTACGCAGTGGCAGAATACCTGACTACTGTGACTGACCCAAACTTAAGGAAAGCTTTGTCCATGTACAGACTCAGTGAGCATAGCCTTGCTATTGAGAAAGGCCACCATAGCCAGTCTTCTCTTGAGAGCCAGGTCTGCCTATGTGCACACTGCCCACAAATTGAGGTGAAAACTGAGCTGCACTTCCTAACCTCAGGCCAAATGCGTGATGATTAGACACATTTTTCCCTCAGATTACACAGATCCATAAAGAATTCGAAAACAAACACGGTTTTGATAAACTCCAATATCTACTGGGTGAAATACCACAGTGTGCCATCACAGCAGCAAGATTTGAGACAGGTTGCCACAAGAAAAGGGCAACCAGTGAAGAACAAACATTGTAAATACAACCCATATTTATGTTTATTTATTTTCCCTTTTGTACTTTAACCATTTGCACATCATTACAACACTGTATATACACACACATAATGACATTTGTAATGTCTTTATTATTTTGGAACTACTGTGTGTAATGTTTACTGTAAATTTTGAATGGGTATTTCACTTTTGTATATTATCTACTTCACTTGCTTTGGCAATGTTAACATATGTTCCCCATGCCAATAAAGCCCCTTGAATTGAAAGAGAGTGGCAGAGAGAGGGAGGGGTTGTCCAGACTGTTTTCAGTTGTGACCACCAGACGACAGAAAGAGAAAGAAAACAGTTATGAGCTGAACATAACAGTATGTCAGTGGAATGGAGGACAGATGCAGGTGTCACGTCCACTCCAACTCTCCCTTGCCGGTGCTTGACGTCGCCGGTCTACTACCCACCGGTCCTGGCAACCCATCCTTACGCACACCTGGCAACCTTCATTACACACACCTACGCCTCATTAGGCACACCTGGACTTCATCACCTCCCTGATCACTTTCCCTTTATATAGCACTCCGTTGTTATCGCCCACCAGGCACTATTGTTAATGTTTCCATGTTTAAACGCTTTTGTTATTTTGTATTGTTCATGTTCTTCGTCATTAAACTCAAACTGCACTTGCTTCCTGACTCCCTGCGTCTATGTTACAGCAGGTGACCCAACTGTAGTTTATGACTAATATGATTTCCCCATTGTAGCCAGTTCAATTGCAGTAATTACGTTACAGATTTTTTGGTAATTCCATTATCGATTTGGTATAAAAAAAGTTTTAATCACTTAATAATTAATAAACAAACTTCATATTAGTAAAAACAGTAAGGTTACTGTAAGTCTCCCTTTACTTGTCACTTCTGTGAACGTTCATTTTTCTTCCCCACGAAGGAGAGAAATGTTTAAATATCTTAAAAGATCAGTCGGTTTTTAGTAATGGAATTACAGGGCAATGTTTCTTAAATTTATAGAAGGCAAATCAGTTCTCCAAAACAAAATATACGTTTTGATGTCAGTTGGCAAGGGTGTTCACTTCAACATTGTGTTTTGATGCATTTCTAACCTTATGCCTTTTTCTGTTTGACCAAAAATCAAAGCCATTGCTTACTCCAAATTTGTTGGACGGAAAATGTATATATGCCTGTATTTTTTTGAAATTGACTCACCCAAGTTGACATGCTCCTACAGTATGAACTTCAGCTCATGGGTCCTTTTAGATGGAAATGCCCTGGGACAAATGATGGCGAAAACAATCAAAACGATGCACTTTGCATCATTTTAACATCTGCTTTCTTGGCCATGGTTCACTTGTAAAATTCAGTGTTACTTCTCTGGTTAAATAAAATAAAAATATATAGTAGTAGTAGTTAAGGGTAATAGTAGTAGTTAAGGGTAATAAAAAAACTATGGTGCACATTGTTATAAACAAATTGTTCTATTTATCATTATTGCATCAATTAATAGAGATATGGATTTGTCCATATCGCCCAACACTAACCACAGCAGAGGTCTGGAAAAGAGGGGATCTTGGATGAGTTCACACCTCTGTTAATTTAGCAGATGGTGCCAGTGTGTTAACGAGTTGGGGGAGGGGTGTGCCATGGTGTCACACATTATGGGGTGTGTGTGTGTGGAGGGGGGTCTTTTAAGCCGAGTCCGGATAGGCGCCAGCCGAACTGAAGCATGCTGATGCCTTAAGTGTGCGTTCGTGCATATACTGTACAGTGCATTCTGAAAGTATTCAGTCCCCTTCCACATTTTGTTACATACAGCCTTATTCTAAAATGGATTGAATAGTTTCCCCCCTTCAATCTACACACACAATGCAAAAAAGAAATGTTAGCAAATAGTAAAAATAAAATAAAAAATAAGACATTTACATAAGTATTCAGACCCTTTACTCAGTGAAGCACCTTTGACAGCGATTATAGCCTCGAGTCTTCTTGGGTATGACGCTACAAGCATGGAACACATGTGTTTGGGGAGTTTCTCCCATTCTTCTCTGTAGACATTCTCAGGCTCCTTCAGGTTGGATGGGGAGTGTCGCTGCACAGCTATTTGCAGGTCTCACCAGAGATGTTCGATCGGGTTCAAGTCCGGGCTCTGGCTGGGCCACATTGAGACTTGTCCCGAAGACACTCCTGCGTTGTCTTGGCTGTGTGCTTAGGGTCATTGTCCTGTTGGAAGGTGAATGCTCTAGAGCAGGTTTTTCTGAACATTGCTCCTTTCATCTTTCCTTTGATATTGACTAGTCTCCCAGTCCCTGCCTCCGAAAACATCCCCACAGCATGATGCTGCCACCACCATGCTTCACTGTAGGGATGGTAACAGGTTTCCTCCAGACGTGACGGTTGTCATTGTAATGATGAGAGCTTAATTAAAAAGTGATAATCAATCCCAATGCACAGCATGCAAGATACAGTGGGGCAAAAAAGTATTTAGTCAGCCACCAATTGTGCAAGTTCTCCAACTTAAAAAGATGAGAGGCCTGTAATTTTCATCATAGGTACACTTCAACTATGACAGACGAAATGAGAAAAAGAAATCCAGAAAATCACATTGTAGGATTTTTAATTTATTTATTTGAAAATTATGGTGGAAAATAAGTATTTGGTCAATAACAAAAGTTTATCTCAATACTTTGTTATATACCCTTTGTTGGCAATGACAGAGGTCAAATGTTTTCTGTAAGTCTTCACAAGGTTTTCACACACTGTTGCTGGTATTTTGGCCCATTCCTCCATGCAGATCTCCTCTAGAGCAGTGATGTTTTGGGGCTGTCGCTGGGCAACACGGACTTTCAACTCCCTCCAAAGATTTTCTATGGGGTTGAGATCTGGAGACTGGCTAGGCCACTCCAGGACCTTGAAATGCTTCTTCTGAAGCCACTCCTTCGTTGCCCGGGCGGTGTGTTTGGGATCATTGTCATGCTGAAAGACCCAGCCACGTTTCATCTTCAATGCCCTTGCTGATGGAAGGAGGTTTTCACTCAAAATCTCACGATACATGGCCCCATTCATTCTTTCCTTTACACGGATCAGTCGTCCTGGTCCCTTTGCAGAAAAAACAGCCCCAAAGCATGATGTTTCCACCCCCATGCTTCACAGTAGGTATGGTGTTCTTTGGATGCAACTCAGCATTCTTTGTCCTCCAAACACGACGAGTTGAGTTTTTACCAAAAAGTTCTATTTTGGTTTCATCTGACCATATGACATTCTCCCAATCCTCATCTGGATCATCCAAATGCTCTCTAGCAAACTTCAGACGGGCCTGAACATGTACTGGCTTAAGCAGGGGGACACGTTTGGCACTGCAGGATTTGAGTCCCTGGCGGCGTAGTGTGTTACTGATGGTAGGCTTTGTTACTTTGGTCCCAGCTCTCTGCAGGTCATTCACTAGGTCCCCCCGTGTGGTTCTGGGATTTTTGCTCACCGTTCTTGTGATCATTTTGACCCCACAGGGTGAGATCTTGCGTGGAGCCCCAGATCGAGGAAGATTATCAGTGGTCTTGTATGTCTTCCATTTCCTAATAATTGCTCCCACAGTTGATTTCTTCAAACCAAGCTGCTTACCTATTGTAGATTCAGTCTTCCCAACCTGGTGCAGGTCTACAATTTTGTTTCTGGTGTCCTTTGACAGCTCTTTGGTCTTGGCCATAGTGGAGTTTGGAGTGTGACTGTTTGAGGTTGTGGACAGGTGTCTTTTATACTGATAACAAGTTAAAACAGGTGCCATTACTACAGGTAATGAGTGGAGGACAGAGGAGCCTCTTAAAGAAGAAGTTACAGGTCTGTGAGAGCCAGAAATCTTGCTTGTTTGTATGTGACCAAATACTTATTTTCCACCATAATTTGCAAATAAATTCATAAAAAATCCTACAATGTGATTTTCTGGATTTTCTTTCCTCATTTTGTCAGTCATAGTTGAAGTGTACCTATGATGAAGATTACAGGCCTCTCATCTTTTTAAGTGAGAGAACTTGCACAATTGGTGGCTGACTAAATACTTTTTTGCCCCACTGTACATGAAATGTCTTATAGATACAGTGAGGAGTATTTGTATTGTAAAGTATTTGATCCCCTGCAGATTTTGTACGTTTGCCCACTGACAAAGAAATTATCAGTCTATAATTTTAATGGTAGGTTTATTTGAACAGTGAGAGACAGAATAACAACAAAAAAATCCAGAAAAACGCATGTGAAAAATGTTATGAATTGATTTGCATTTTAAATGAGGGAAATAACCCCTCTGCAAAACATGACTTAGTACTTGGTGGCAAAACCCTTGTTGGCAATCAGAGGTCAGACGTTTCTTGTAGTTGGCCACCAGGTTTGCACACATCTCAGGAGGGATTTTGTCCCACTCCTCTTTGCAGATCTTCTCCAAGTCATTAAGGTTTCGAGGCTGACGTTTGGCAACTCGAACCTTCAGCTCTCTCCACAGATTTTCTATGGGATTAAGGTCTGGAGACTGGCTAGGCCACTCCAGGACCTTAATGTGCTTCTTCTTGAGCCACTCCTTTGTTGCCTTGGCCGTGTGTTTTGGGTCATTGTCATGCTGGAATACCCACCCACAACCCATTTTCAATGCCCTGGCTGAGGGAAGGAGGTTCTCACCCAAGATTTGACAGTACATGGCCCCGTCCATCGTCCCTTTGATGCGGTGAAGTTGTCCTGTTCCCTTAGTAGAAAAACACCCCAAAAGTATAATGTTTCCACCTCCATGTTTGACGGTGGGGATGGTGTTCTTGGGGTCATAGGCAGCATTCCTCCTCCTCCAAATACGGCGAGTTGAGTTGATGCCAAAGAGCTCTATTTTGGTCTCATCTGACCACAACACTTTCACCCAGTTGTCCTCTGAATCATTCAGATGTTCATTGGCAAACTTCAGAAGGGCATGTATATGCGCTTTCTTGAGCAGGGGGACCTTGCAGGCGCTGCAGGATTTCAGTCCTTCACGGCGTAGTGTGTTACCAATTGTTTTCTTGGTGACTATGGTCCCAGCTGCCTTGAGATCATTGACAAGATCCTCCCGTGTAGTTCTGGGCTGATTCCTCCCCGTTCTCATGATCATTGCAACTCCACGAGGTGAGATCTTGCATGGAGCCCCAGGCCGAGGGAGATTGACAGTTCTTTTGTGTTTCTTCCATTTGCGAATAATCGCAACAACTGTTGTCACCTTCTCACCAAGCTACTTGGCGATGGTCTTGTAGCCCATTCCAGCCTTGTGTAGGTCTACAATCTTGTCCCTGACATCCTTGGAGAGCTCTTTGGTCTTGGCCATGGTGGAGAGTTTGGAATCTGATTGATTGATTGCTTCTGTGGACAGGTGTCTTTTATACAGGTAACAAACTGAGATTAGGAGCACTCCCTTTAAGAGTGTGCCTCTAATCTCAGCTCGTTACCTGTATAAAAGACACCTGGGAGGCAGAAATCTTTCTGATTGAGAGGGGGTCAAATACTTATTTCCCTCATTAAAATGCAAATCAATTTATAACATATTTCACATGCGTTTTTCTGGATGTTTTTGTTGTTATTCTGTCTCTCACTGTTCAAATAAACCTACCATTACAATTATAGACTGATCATTTCTTTGTCAGTGGGCAAACGTACAAAATCAGCAGGGGATCAAATACTTTTTTCCCCTCACTGTACAATGTGCAGTATATGAAGGAACTTTCACAGAATTTTCTGTGTGGGCATTTAGATTCTTCCTCGAGTTGAATAATACATTAGATTATGCTTGGATTTTATAGACAGGTTGGCTGACAATGTCACGAAAAGGATGTGTGCACATCGATGTGACAAGAAGGCATGGGTTGTTATGATACTGAATGGTCAGATGGCAGCTTCTTGTCATTGTTGCTAGCTTTGTGGGGAATCGTAGGTGGCTCATTTCAGCTCGTTGTACTGCATCTTGTTATTGATACAATGTCTTGTTTTGACTGATGTCATGTCTATGCTAATATGGCTAAAATTCACTAGCTGGCTAACCAACAAATGTAACAATATATTTGAGAGACAACAAGTGCTCACTGTGCAAATGTATATATGTTTTCAATAAACATTGAGACAAAATAGTCTACATGTTCTGCCCCATAGTTGCACACGTATCGGTTTTGTTGCAAAACATTCAACCTGTCAATACAGTGCTGCATACAGGTAGCTGCCAAAATAATGGAAACACTTTAGTAAATGAGGGATACAAAGTGTATTGAAAGCAGGTGATTCCACACAGATGTGCTTAATGAGTTAATTCATATCCCATCATGCTTAGGGTCATGTATAAAAATTCTGGGCATGCGATTATTTTGGCTACCTTGGCTATGTCCCCATAGGATGACAATGCCCACATCTACAGGGCTCGAGTCATCACTGAATAATTTGATTAGCATGAAAATGATGTAAACCATATGCCATGGCCGTCTGTCAGGAGATCTCAACCCAACTGAACACTTATGGGAGACTCTGGAGCAGCGCCTGAGACTGTGTTTTCCACCACCATCAACAAAACACCAAATTATGGAATTTCTTGTGAAAGAATAGTGTTGCATCCCTCCAATAGAGTTCCAGATACTTGTAGAATCTATGCCAAGGTGCACTGAAGCTGTTCTGGCTTGTCGTGGCCAAACGCCCTATTAAGACACTTTATGTTGGTGTTCTCTTTATTTTGGCAGTTACCTGTATGTGTGTGTTCTCCATCTGACAGACAAGCGAGGGAGCTAGGGTTAAGGTGATCAGGGGTCATAATCAGTGATGGCTATGGCAGAGAGAGAGGGGATACACACAGACAAACCACACACTCTGTGCGTGTATGCAGTCAGAGACAGGAAGTAAATCTGCCCACTCTGGGACACTTAGAGAAGAGAAAGTCCATTTTTCTCATGTCTGTCAGTAAAGAAGAGTGATGACTTCCCTCTGATCATCAGAGAACCCTTGGAGACCACAGGACTAAGACATCATAAAAACACTGAGGTCCATCAACACCCCCCCAATCAAAAAATGATATCCTTGATCCGTAAATTGACTACTTTCTCAGACCCACAAAAATAGCTCAACTTGAAATCTCCTAACCACCCCATCACAGCCCCCAACCCCTTCTCACACACAGCTGATATAACTCACAGCCACATAGAAACAAACAGTATAATAAAAACTAAACTAGATTAGATTTTTCCATTGTGTAATCTTTGGCAAAACACATTTTTTTTAATCATATCTGCATAAACCCTTTCCAGCAAGGCAGTTTGTATTCATTCCAGGAATAACAGTAGAAGTATTGCAGCAGGTAGTGACTGTGGTGATCATCTAAAAAGAACTGGGGCGTTTTATATATGCGGTGATGACAAACAGAATGGGTGACATAGGTTCAGCAGGACTCTAAACTAATATCTACACTGGCTTATGTCCAATACACACACACTCAAATAAAACACACACACCTCAACACAACACAAATAATGACATTTCTGAACCCAGCTCACCTCTCTCTCTATCTCTCCTTGTTGACCAGTGTTGAAATGGGTAAAGACAGAGATATAGTAACTTGATAGTGCGGCTTAGAGCCCAGCCACAAATCCACATAACAATGTACAAGTGGAAGAGAGGAAGAGTAGGAGAGTGGAGGAGAGGGGAGTAGGAGAGTGGAGGAGAGAGGAGTAGGAGAGTGGAGGAGAGGGGAGTCGACTACAAAGGAGGGGAGGTAGAGGGGGAACCAAAAAGGAGCCAAATCTGCTTTAGTGTTCGGGAAGGGGTCAGGGATGTAAGGCTTGAGATTCCGAAAAAGAGGTCACACAAAACAGAGGATTTAGATTTAAGTATTGGATTTGCCCACAAAAGACTCCAAAATTGCCAGTTCCAACTCTCTGGAAGGCAAAATAAGCCTATGACTGTTCCTTATTAAGTATGTATTTATATTTTATCACCTTCCCCAACTCTTCTATATCTACTACATAAAGCTTTATTATTCTGGTAGATCTCTGACTCTGCAATCCAATAATATGAACATCTTCTATACCATAGGCCTATAGAAACACAGAGAAAGCTTCAAACAAATCACAGCCTACAATTAATTGCACAGTATAAAATAAGTCAAAAATGTATCTTCAATTCCCATGTACTCCAGCTCTATGGATTGCTCTGGATTATGCTAGAGTTGTTGATTCTATAGGTTAGCCTACATAAGGTATAGTATGGGGTTATTTTGGGTAACGTACGTATCATCTAGTTGTTCATACAAAAACGGCTCTCAAAGTTTTCTATGCATGAGTGCAACCATCAGAACATTATCGTCAATAACACTGCGCTTCATCATTTGCTAGCGAATAGGCTACCACAAAATCTTATCACTAACCTGCATACCTCTTGCGCTATCCTCACATGACAGAACAGTTGCGATGGATATCCGTTGATTTATCTTCCTAAATCCGGAGGACGATTATTCCCTTGACGGGACTTGACCGATCGCTGTGATCAGTGATTGGGTTTGTCGAATCCCCTATTATTGATTCCTATAACTTCTATACCTGTTCCATCTGCCGGTCGACATCGATGCACAGTGGGTACGGGAAGACCGCTGATCGCTTTCAACCAGTGACTATCCTCGCACCGCGAGCCTTTCACTCACTTGCGCCCTGAGAGAGAGAGGAGGATATTTGCGAGTACACTACAACCTCTAGTGTTCGCAAATTCAACAGACATTACGGCCCAATCCCAAATAAACCACGTGTCAAACTAATTCCACAGAGGGACGATTGTCTGCGGGTTTTCGCTCCTCCCTTGTCCTTGATTGATAAATTAAGGTCACTAATTAATTAGTAAGGAAAAAACTAAAACTTGCAGACACTAGGCCCTCCATGGAATGAGTTTATCACCCCTGCCCTAGACCCTACAACACCCTATGCACTTGTGGATATAAGAAAGGGTTCGAAAGGTGTAAGTAATATGGTATTTAGCTCCACTTGCTAACTGATGCATCACCATGGGCTAGGTGGAAGTTTCATAATGTTGCTTACACCTGTCAAATCCTCTGACATCTCCACAAGGGCAGGGATCGCCGCCTGAACATAATAAAAAATAATTTGTAGACTGCAAATTGATCGCAAGAAGCACAAACAGATATATTTGACTAAACATAATTTCAAACCTTACTTACATTTGTATATGATCACATGTAGGGCCGTCATATTTAAGCATACTTCTTGAGCTGTCTGTATCTTCCTGACTGGTGGTTCTTTTTTTTTTAAGAAACGAAATATGCTTCTCTGCATCTCTGCTAAAATCTGGGTAAAAGATTGAAAGGAATGTGAGTCTTATTCAGTACATTTTATTATTGTTTGATTTCCTTAAAGTGGCAATATGTAACGTTTTGGGCGACCTGACCAAATTCACATAGAAATGTGAGTTATAGAAGCTGTATATCTGTTCTATGTGTGCTATTTCTATGCTTCCCATTCTTAAGTTATGTTTTTGCATCTTTTGGTTTTGTACACCAGCTTCAAGGGGCTAGAAGTGTCTTATATGGTGAGCTACCGAGTGGCTAGGACAAGCAAGGCCATACTATTGTGGAGGACTTCATTCTTCCTGTTGACGCGGATATGGCTGGGACAATTCTTGGGGAAAAGGCCTAAAAAACTATACAGACAATGTCTTCATCAAACAACACTGTTTCACGACGCATCAGTGAAATGGCAAGAGATGTTTTGAAAAAATTACTGCTTCGCATACAAGCTAGTGAATTATATGTGTTACAGCTGGATGAGTCAACAGATGTGGCGGGCCTGGCACAGCTCCTGGTATATGTCCGTTACGTTTATGGGGGGTCAATTAAGTAAGACATCCTCTTCTGCAGGACAACATGAGAGGATATTTTAAAAGTACTGGACAGCTTTGTGACATCAAATGGGCTTTGGTGGTCAAGATGTGTTGGTATCTGTACTGATGGCGCAAAAGCCATGACAGGGAGACATAGTGGAGCGGTAACGAGCGTGCAAGCCGTTGCTCCCGACGTCACTTGGGTACACTGCAGCATCCACTGAGAGGCTCTTGCTGCCAAGGGAATGCCTGACAGCTTGAAAGATGTTTTGGACACCACTATTTTCTGCATTATGCAATGATATGGGCAGCGACCATGTAACGCTTTTACAACATACAGAAGTGCGCTGGTTATCAAAGGGCAAAGTATTCACACATTTGTTTTAATTGAGACTAGCTTAAAGTTTTCTTTACTGACCATAAGTTTCACTTGTCTGACCGCTTGCATGATGACGAGTTTCTCACACAACTGGCCTACCTGGGTGATGTTTTTTCTCACCTGAACGATCTGAATCTAGGATTACAGGGACTCTCCGCAACTATATTCAATGTGCGGGACAAAATTTAGGCTATGATTAAGATTAACACACAGGGGTTTCCATCATTGTATGATTTTTTTGTGTGCAAATGAACTCAAGCTTATGGACAATGTCAAATGTGATATAGCGAAGCACCTGAGTGTGCTGGGTGCGCAATTACACAGGTATTTTACAGAAACGGACAATTGGATTCGTTATCCCTTTCATGCCCTACCTCCAGTCCACTTAACGATATCTGAACAAGAGAGCCTCATCGAAATTGCAACAAACGGTCCTGTGAAAATGTTATTGAATCAGAAGCCACTGCCAGATTTCTGGATAGGGCTGCGCTCAGAGTTTCTTGCCTTGGCAAATCGTGCTGTTAAGACACTGATGCCCTTTGCAACCACGTAGCTATGTTAGAGTGGATTATCGTCCCTCACTAGCATGACAACTAAATACAGGCACAGACTGTGTGTGGAAAATGATTTAAGACTGAGACTTTCTCCAATACAACCCACCATTGCAGTTACAAGATGGTGCCGGAGAAGAAAGCTGACGTTTTACGTTTTCCAATACAAGTGAGTTTTTTGTTCATTTCTTTGCGTTGTTTGTAACTTATTTTGTAACTTACTTTGTGCATACTGTTGCTGCTACCGTCTCTTATGACCGAAAATAACTTCTGGACATCAGAACTGTGATTACTCACCACGTACTGGCAGAATATTTTTTTCCTTTAACGAGTCCAACGAGCCCGACATGAATGACATACTGCTTTCCCGGAAACTTGCAATCTTTGGAAAATAAAATCAATGACCTATGAGGAAGATTAAACTACCAAAGCTGTAATATCTTATGCTTAATGGAGTTGTGGCTGAACGACGACACTATCAACATACAGCTGGCTGGTTATACGCTGTATTGGCAGGATAGAACAGCGGCGTCTGGAAAGACAAGGGGAGACGGACTATGTATATTTGTAAATAACAGCTGGTACACGATATCTAAGGAAGTAACCATAAACAATTCATGAACATGCACCTGTGGAACGGTCGTTAAGACACCTTGCAGCATGCCTAAGGCACGTTCACGCAGATGAGCAGGGGCCCTGGGCATCTTTCTTTTTGTGTTTTTCAGAGTCAGTAGAAAGGCCTCTTTAGTGTCCTAAGTTCATAACTGTGACCTTAATTGCGTTTATCGTCGAAGGAATGAGCATTACACCGAGGCCTGTACTCTGGAGTGGGATCGATTTGGAGGTGAAGGGTCCGTCATGGTCTGGGGTGGTGTGTCACAGCATCATCAGACTGAGCTTGTTGTCAATGCAGGCAATCTCAATGCTGTGCGATACAGGGAAGACATCCTCCTCCCTCATGTGGTACCCTTCCTGCAGGCTCATCCTGACATGACCCTCCAGCATGACAATGCCATCAGCCATACTACTCGTTCTGTGCATGATTTCCTGCAAGACAGGAATGTCAGTGTTCTGCCATGGCCAGCGAAGTGCCCGGATCTCAATCCCATTGAGCACGTCTGGGACCTTTTGGATCGGAGGGTGAGGGCTATGGCCAGGGCCATTCCCCCCAGAAATGTCCGGGAACTTGCATTATTCAATTTCTGTTAGTCACATGTCTGTGGAACTTGTTCAGTTTATGTCTCAGTTGTTGAATCTTGTTGGGGAACCCTGACTTAGGGTCTAAGGGTCGATTTGGGATTGGGTTTGTAAAGCAATTATAGGATGTAGGGTATTAGATCAGTGTGGCTTGCCAGGCTACTAGGCTATAGCCTATGTGGGTGAACTATGATTGTTGACTGTTAGGCTATATTTCCAATTGTTCTAATTTGAAATAGGCTATAGGCCTATTTGTTATGCATGGATATGATTGCAGTGTAATAGTGCAGTGATCCTTGCTGTATGAGCCATGTTACAATTCCCACTAAGTGAGTTAACCCTCATGCGTATGGTGATGGGTAGGGTGTTTGCCTTTCACGCCAGTGACCTGGTTTCACTTCCCTGTAGTGCTGTTTGCTACATTGGTGGCAGAAGTGGGATGGTGCCCGTGAGGCCATCAGAGAGATGTGTATACGTAATGTACTAACCTTAACCCAACACCTAACAACCTCATCTGGTTGTTGGCTTGAAAGTTGCTGGACCAGGGTTCGATTACCGGTCTGGGTTACCCCTGAATTCGCTACATTGGTGTCAGAAGTGGAATGTTGGTCGTGGGGTGCCCGGATGTGTGAGGGAGCTGAGTAGCATGGGAACTTGCCCTCCTGATCCTTGCTATTTGAGGCTTTTTACAATTTCCACCAAGTAAGTTAACCCTATTGGCGAGATGCATAGGGTGTTTGCATTTCACGCCAGCGGCCCGGGTTTGCTTCCCTGCCCTGTGTTCACTACAATATTGTAAGCATCTTCTATTTTTGTCATTTTGATATACCACTATGTAACAAAGTAACGTGTCTCCCGGTCACAACAAGTATCTCCTATAACATTGAAAATGGTGGACGAATAGACAGGTAGGTAACTATCAGCAGTCTACCCCTTCGTCTAGCCCTGAAGATCTGCAACAAACTAGCAATGTGCGAGGCTGGTACAAAGCCTCATCGTCACACATTCATATAAATCCTACAGTGAATGAAAAACAAAATGTCCTTCTCGAAAATAGTACATTTTGGACTATATATTTATCTAGTCTAACCTACTGCAGAATTCACTGGTATCTTACAAAACCAGAGGGATAAACCGACCATAGTCTCGAGGTAGATAGACTATCTCTAATCCCAGTAACCTATGTGTAATTTGGTCTGGATGAAAGTAGATTTGAAGAGATTAAGGGTGATTGTTTATATAAATGACCTCTCAGCTATGCTGTCTTCCTATCAAATCCTCTTATGGAAGCACAGTGAGATAAAGAGGTTTGCTCTACAACCCTGAACTCAGTCCTGCTGTATAGGAGAGAATAGGTCATATCACAGCAAAGGTCATGGCATGTCAGTGTAGAGGTTCCCTCTGAGGTGGTTGACAACAAATCAAATTTAAATCTAATTTTATTTGTCACATACACGTGTTTAGCAGATGTTATTGCGGGTGTAGCGAAATGCATGTTACTAGCTCCAACAGTGCAGTAATACCTAAAAAGTAATATCTAACAATACACACAATCTAAAGTAAAGGAATGGAATTAATAATATATAACTATTTGGATGAGCAATGTCAGAGCGGCATAGACTAAGATACAGTAGAATAGGATCGAATACAGTATATACAGTTGAAGTCGGAGGTTTACATACCCCCTAGCCAAATACATTTATCTCCGTTTTTCACACAATTCCTGACATTTAATCCTAGGAATATTCCCTGTTTTAGGTCAGTTAGGATAACCACTTTATTTTAAGAAGGTGAAATGTCAGAATAATAGTAGAGAGAATGATTTGTTTCAGCTTTAATTTCTTACATCACATTCCCAGTAAGTCAGAAGTTTACATACACTCAATTAGTATTTGGTAACATTGCTTTTAAATTGTTTAACTTGTTCAAACGTTTCAGGTAGCCTTCCACAAGCTTCCCACAAAAAGTTGGGTGAATTTTGTCCCATTCCTCCTGACAGAGCTGGTGTAACTGAGTCAGGTTTCAAAGTCAAAGTCACCATTATTAGTCAGTTGTACAACCAAATGCCTTCAACTGAAATGTGTCTTCCGCATTTAACCCAACCGCTCTGAATCAGAGAGGTGCGGGGGGCTGCCTTAATCGACATCCACGTCTTCGGCGCCCGGGGAACAGTGGGTTAACTGCCTTGTTCAGGGGCAGAACGACAGATTTTTACCGTGTCAGCTCGGGGATTTGAACTTGCAACCCTCCGGTTACAGGTCCAGCGCTCTAACCACTAGGCTACCTGCCGGTTTGTAGGCCTCCTTGCTCGCACATGCTTTTTCAGTTCTGCCCACACATTTTCTATGGGATTGAGGTCAGGACTTTGTGATGGCCACTTTGGGATTGGCCACAAAGTCCCTACCTTGACTTCGTTGTCCTTAAGCCATTTTGCCATAATTTTGAAAGAATGCTTGGGGTCATTGTCCATTTGGAAGACCCATTTGCGACCAAGCTTTAACTTCCTGACTGATGTCTTGAGATGTTGCTTCAATATATCCACATCATTTTCCTGCCTCATGATGCCATCTTATTTGTGAAGTGCACCAGTCCCTCCTGCAGCAAAGCACCCCCACAACATGATGCTGCCACCCCCGTGCTTCACAGTTGGGATGGTGTTCTTCGGCTTTCAAGACTCCACCTTTTTCCTCCAAACATAACGATGGTCATTATGGCCAAACAGTTCTATTTTTTTTCCATCAGACCAGAGGACATTTCCACAAAAAGTATGACCTTTGTCTCCATGTGCAGTTTTATGGTGGTTTTGGAGCAGTGACGTCTTCCTTGCTGAGCGGCCTTTCTGGTTATGTTGGTATAGGACTAATTTTACTGTGGATATAGATTATTTGTACCTGTTTCCTTCAGCATCTTCACAAGGTCCTTTGCTGTTGTTCTGGGATTGATTTACACTTTTCGCACCAAAGTATGTTCATCTCTAAGAGACAGAACGTGTCACCTTTCTGAGCGGTATGATGGCTGCATGATCCCATGGAGTTTATACTTGTGTACTATTGTTTGTACAGATGAACATGGTACCTTCAGGCATTTGGAAATGAATCCCAAGGATGAACCAGACTTGTGGAGGACTACAGTCTTGGCTGATTTATTTAGATTTTCCCATGATGTCAAGCAAAGCGGCACTGAGTTTGAAGGTAGGCCTTGAAATACATCTACAGGTACACCTCCAATTGACTCAAATGATGCCAATTAGCCGAGCAGAAGCTTCATCATTTTCTGAAATTTTCTGGCACAGTCAACTTAGCGTATGTAATCTTCTGTCCCACTGGAATTGTGATACAGTGAATTATAAGTTAAATATTTTTTTGTAAACAATTGTTCGAAAAATTACTTGTGTCATGCACAAAGTAGATGTCGTAACCGACTTGCCAAAACTATAGTTTGTTTAAAATAAATTTGTGGGGTGGTTGAAAAATGAGTTCCCGGCTATGCAGTTGCCATACCAGGCGGCAATACAGCCCGACAGGATGCTCTCAATTGTGCATCTGTAAAAGTTTGTGAGGGTTTTAGGTGCCAAGCCAAATTATTTCAGCCTCCTGAGGTTGAAGAAGCACTGTTGCGCCGTTGATGTGGATAGGGGGGTGCTCCCTCTGCTGTTTCCTGAAGGCCACGATCAGCTCCTAAGTTTTGTTGACGTTAAGTGAGAGGTTATTTTCCTGGCACCACACTCCCAGGGCCCTCACCTCCTCCATGTAGGCCGTCTCGTCATTGTTGGTAATCAGGCCTACTACTGTTTTGTCGTATGCAAACTTGATGATTGAGTTGGAGGCGTGCGTGGCCACACAGTCATGGTTGAACAGGGAGCACAGGAAGGGCTGAGCACGCATCCTTGTGGGGCCCCAGTGTTGAGGATCAGCTTAGTGGTTGTGTTGTTTACTACCTTCACCACCTGGGGGCTGCCTGTCAGGAAGTCCAGTACGCAGTTGCACAGCACAGGGTTCAGACCCAGGGCCTTTTGAGCTTAATGATGAGCTTGGAGGGTACTATGGTGTTGAATGCTAAGCTATAGTCAATAAACACCATTCTTACATAGGTATTCCTCTTGTCCAGATGGGATAGGGCTGTGTGCAGTGCGATGGCGATTGCATCATCTGTGGCTCTATTGGGGCGGTAAGCAAATTGAAGTGGGTGTCAGGTAAGGTACAGATGATATGATCCTTGACTAGTCTCTCAAAGCACTTCATGATTACAGAAGTGAGTGCTACAGGTTGATAGTCATTTAGTTCAGTTACCTTTGCTTTCCTGGGTACAGGAACAATGGTGGACATCTTGAAGCATGTGGGGACAACAGACTGGGATACGGAGAGATTGAATATGTCCGTAAACACTCCAGCCAGCTGGTCTGTGCATGCTATGAGGACGCAGCAAGGGATGCTGTCTGGGCCGTCAGCCCTGCGAGGGTTAACACGCTTAAATGTCTTACTCACATAGACCACAGAGAAGCAGAGCCCACAGGCCTTGGTAGCAGGCCGTGTCGGTGGCTCCACTTTGTCTCTATACTGACGTTTTGCCTGTTTGATTGCCTTATGGAAAGAATAACTGTACTGTTTGTATACAGCCATATTCCCGGTGGCCGGGGCAGCGAGCGGGGCAGCGGCCGGGCCAGCGGCCGCCGTAGCACTCTGTAGGACTTTGACAAGTGCTGACGCCGCTTTGGTGCAAGGGAGATGCCGCCGTCTTTGGATCAGCGGCTTGACAAGTGCCTTTCCCAGCTGCTCGAGGAACACCCTGCACTTCCGAGGCATCCAGTCAGGCTTGATCTCTCTCCATATGACAAAGGCGTTGTAGGAGGACACGTCGAGGATGTTGTGGAAGATGACCAGGGGCCAGTGGGCAGTCATCCGTCTGCAGCTGTACGTGCCAACCACCTTGTCTAGGTTGTGCACGCCGCCCTTGTTGCAGTTGTAGTCTAGGATGACGGCCGGCTTCCTGTCGCGGCGATCGCTAATGTTGGCCTCTGTGTGCAGCGTGCTTAGAAGTAGCACGTCCTTGTTTTTCTTTGCCAGGTAGGACACTAGAATGGCGGTGGGCGTGAAGGCAAACCTGGAGGACAGGACCTGTCTGCCCTTGGACTTGAGCAGCGGGGGCGGGAGCTCGGCCTTGTTCTTTCTCACCGTGCCCACCATGGTGAGGTTCCTTTCGAGGAGCCGCTGGCCCAGTTCGTAGGAGGTGAGGAAGTTGTCACAGGTGACATTGTGACCGCTCAGTCGCGTTGTCAGATCGAGGACGACTCGCATCCCCTGGTTCTCGGGGCCTCCGTTGGCCGCCTTGCCGGTGTACACTTGCATCTTCCAAGTGTAGCTGGACTTGGCGTCGCAGGCCACCCACGACATGATGCCGGCTTGCTGGGAATGTACTGACGGAAAGGACAGCAGCCTTTTGGAAAGGGGAGAAGAGATTAGCCACTGTCTCATTGGGGCCAACGGCCTTTTGTGTTACACACACTGCTACTGCTGCTAGTGCTGCTACAGCTGCCACAGCTACTACCTCCTCTATAGACATGTACACACACACACACACACACAGTAACTCTGAACGGGACCAGTTGCTCGTCCACCGTCACGTCAGGCCCCGGGTTGTAGAGGGCCGGCAGCCACGCAGCCCAATGGTCCCAGACGTCTCGTATGGCTGCGAGTTTGTCCGTGGCAAGTCTGGCGGGCCTCGACTGGCGATCGTCGAATCGCAGCAGCCTCGAGTACCTGTGAAAGACCTTGAGCGGCATGGTGGCTCGGAACACGGTCCTGCCGCTCTCGGCGTCCCACAGGCTGGCCGCGGCCTCGCCTCGGGACCTGTAGACGCCCACTAAGATCAGCAGCCCTATGTAGGCGCGCAGGTCCGTGGCGTCCATGGCTCGCCAGCCGTCTCCGTATTTTCTGGCCCCGTGCAGGTTTGTCATTTCCAGAATTATCCTTTCTATCGCTGGTGTGACAAACAGGTGGAAGGTGGACGCGATGCCGCGGGCGTGGGTCGCAGCATAGGCCGTAGGGCCCGGAGTCTCGTCCGGCCCGGCGTGGCAGATCACACGGGCCCTGCGGCGGCCATAGGCCACGGGGACCATTCGATTGTGCCGTTTTTCGAAAGCAACGTCTCCCTTTGGTGGTCCGGAGCCGAGGAGATCTCTTCCTCGCGTCGGTCCTCATGCTCGTCCTCGCGTTGGTCCTCGCCTCGGTCCTCGTGCTCGTCCTTGGGGGCTTCCTCGGGGTCTTCCTCAGAAGAGGGAGAAAAAGCCTCGTCGACTTCGCAGCGCTCGGGTTGTATTCTTCCCTGTCTTTGTCTTCCGAAACCTTTTCCTCTTCCTCCTCGGAATCAGAGTAGTCTTCTTGGTCCACGCTGGACAAGATCTGTTCTAGAATCTGCGCGGCCGTGAAACGCATGGCCATGGTCGCTCGGGTCCACTGATCGGGTCCACTGAGCAGCGGGGAAGAGCACACTTGGCACGGGTGGGGCGCCAGTCACTTGTGCCGCTGACAATATTAGTATCCTCTCTACGGCCGGCACGGCCGGCTCAAGCGCGAGACCGAGACCTGAAAATGCACGAGGCTCGCGTGCGCGCCTGTGTGTAGCCGTGTGCAGTTGACCCAGCCGAGCCACAATAACACTTGGCTGCTCTCTTGCACACAGCGGGGCATGTCTGGACGTGTGTAGTGGCTGCATGGGTTGCTCTGACCCATGAGCACAGAGCACAGAGCGGGGAGCCTCGCGCAACCTCGCCACACTACTCGTAGACTCTCTACACTCAATAGCACACACCTCGCCAGTGGCTGGCTGGGTCGCTCTGACCCACGAGCACAGAGCGGGAGCCCTGGAAACACAGGGTCTGGGTCGCTCTGACCCACGAGCACAGAGCTGGGAGCCTCGCGCAACCTCCACACACTACTCGCAGACTCTCTACACTCAATAGCATAACCCTCGCCAGTGGCTGCCTGGGTCGCTCTGACCCATGAGCACAGAGCGGGGAGCCTCGTGCAACCGCCACACACTACTCGCAGACTCTCTACACTCAATAGCATACGCCTCGCCAGTGGCTGGCTGGGTCGCTCTGACCCACGAGCACAGAACGGGGAGCCTCACGCAACCTCGCCACACTCGCAGACTCTCTACACTCAATAGCATACACCTCGCCAGTGGCTGGCTGGGTCGCTCTGACCCACGAGCACAGAGCACAGAGCGGGAGCCCTGGAAACACAGGGCCTGGGTCGCTCTGACCCGAGGACCACGGGAGGGTTAAATGCGATGGTTCGCGCTTTAAGTTTTGCGGGAACGCTGCCATCTATCCACGGTTCCTGGTTAGAGTAGGTTTTTTATAGTCACAGTGGGTACAACATCTCCTATACACTTCCTGATAGACAAATTTACTGATACGGTGACTGAGTTTATGTTGTGCTCGGAAGCTACCCAGAACATATCCCAGTCCGCGTGATCAAAACAATCTTGAGCGTGGATTCTGATTGGTCAGACCAGTGTTGAATAGTCCTTAGCACGGTTACTTCCTGTTTGAGTTTCTGCCTATAGCAAAGTGTTGTCGTGATCTGATTTGCTGAAGGGAGGGCGGGTGAGGGCCTTGTAGGCATCCCGGAAGTTGGAGTAGCAGTGATTGAGTGTTTTAGCAGCCCGAGTACTACAGTCAATGTGTTGATAGAACTTCGGTACCGTTTTCCTCAAATTTGCTTTGTTAAAGTCCCAAGCTACAATAAATGCGGCCTCAGGATATGTGGTTTCCAGTTTATATAAAGTCCAGTGAAGTTCTTTGAGGGCCGTCATGGTATCGGCTTGAGGGGGAATATACACGGCTGTGACTATAACCGAAGAGAATTCTCTTGGAAGGTAATACGGTCGGCATTTGATTGTGGGGTATTCTAGGTTGGGTGAACAAAAGGACTTGAGTTCCTGTATGTTATCACAATCACACCATGAGTAGTTAATCATGAAACATACACCCTCGCCCTTCTTCTTCCCGGAGAGATATTTATTCCTGTCTGTGCGATGAACTGAGAATCCAATTGGCTGGGCCGACTCAAACAGTATATCCCGAGAGAGCCATGTTTCCGTGAAACAGAGTATGTTACAATCCCTGATGTCTCTCTGGAAGGAAATTCTCGCCCTGAGCTCGTCCAATTTTTATCCAGAGACTGAACATTAGCGAGTAATATACTCGGAAGAGGTGGGTGGTGTGTGCGCCTCCTGAGTCGGACTAAAAGTCCACTCCGTCCACTATCTCTTTTCCGCCGGCGGTGTTTTGGAACAGCCCCTGGAAGCAGTTAAATTGCACTGGAGGGAACAAAACAAAGGATCCGATTCGGGAAAGTAGTATTCCTGGTCGTAATGCTGGTAATGAGTTACCGTTGCTCTGATATCCAAAAGTTCTTCCCTGCTGTATGTAATAACACAAAACATGTATGGGGCTAATAATGTAAGAAATAACACATAATAAAACAAAATACTTCAAAGTTTCCTAAGAGCTACAGTGAGGGAAAAAAGTATTTGATCCAGTGCTGATTTTGTACGTTTGCCCACTGACAAAGAAATTATCTGTCTATAATTTTAATGGTAGGATTATTTGAATAGTGAGAGACAGAATAACAACAACAAAATCCAGAAAAACGCATGTGAAACATGTTATAAAGGGATTTGCATTTTAATGAGGGAAATAAGTAATAAGTATTTGACCCTTCTGCAAAACATGACTTAGTCCTTGGTGGCAAAACCCTTGTTGGCAATCACAGAGGTCAGACGTTTCTTGCAGTTGGCCACCAGGTTAGCACACATCTCAGGAGGGATTTTGTCCCACTCCTCTCTGCAGATCTTCTCCAAGACATTAAGGTTTTGAGGCTGATGTTTGGCAACTCGAACTTTCAGCTCCCTCCACAGATTTTCTATGGGATTAAGGTCTGGAGACTGGCTAAGCCACTCCAGGACCTTAATGTGCTTCTTCTTGAGCCACTCTTTTGTTGCCTTGGTCGTGTGTTTTGGGTCATTGTCATGCTGGAATATCCATCCACGACCCATTTTCAATGCCCTGGCTGAGGGAAGGAGGTTCTCACCCAATATTTGACGGTACATGGCCCCGTCCATCGTCCCTTTGATGCGGTGAAGTTGTCCTGTCCCCTTAGCAGAGAAACACCCCCAAAGCATAATGTTTCCACCTCCATGTTTGACGGTGGACATGGTGTTCTTGGGGTCATAGGCAGCATTCCTCCTCCTCCAAACACGGCGAGTTGAGTTGATGCCAAAGAGCTCCATTTTGGTCTCATCTGACCACAACACTTTCACCCAGATGTCCTCTGAATCATTCAGATGTTCATTGGCAAACTTAAGATGGGCATGTATATGTGCTTTCTTGAGCAGGGGGACCTTGCGGGCGCTGCAGGATTTCAGTCCTTCACGGCGTAGTGTGTTACCAATTGTTTTCTTGGTGACTATGGTCCCAGCTGCCTTGAGATCATTGACAAGATCCTCCCGTGTAGTTCTGGGCTGATTCCTCACTGTTCTCATGATCATTGCAACTCCACGAGGTGAGATCTTGCATGGAGCCCCAGGCCGAGGGAGATTGACAGTTCTTTTGTGTTTCTTCCATTTGCGAATAATCGCACCAACTGTTGTCATCTTCTCACCAAGCTGCTTGGCGATGGTATTGTAGCCCATTCCAGCCTTGTGTAGGTCTACAATCTTGTCCCTGACATCCTTGGAGAGCTCTTTGGTCTCGGCCATGGTGGAGAGTTTGGAATCTGATTGATTGATTGCTTCTGTGGACAGGTGTCTTTTATACAGGTAGCAAACTGAGATTAGGAGCACTCCCTTTAAGAGTGTGCCTCTAATCTCAGCTCGTTACCTGTATAAAAGACACCTGGGAGCCAGAAATCTTTCTGATTGAGAGGGGGTCAAATACTTATTTCCCTCACTAAAATGAAAATCAATTTATAACATTTTTCACATGCGTTTTTCTGGATTTTTTTGTTGTTATTCTGTCTCTCACTGTTCAAATAAACCTACCATTAAAATTATAGACTGATCATTTCTTTGTCAGTGGGCAAACGTACAAAATCAGCAGGGGATCAAATACTTTTTTCCCCTCACTGTAGAAGCTGGTATCCGGTTTTCAGGGGAAATGGAAAGAGAGCCTATGACGCGACTTCGCTATTTGACGTTAACAAGGTGACACTCAATCTTAACTCCTCCACATTTACTGGATTGGTTGAACAGTGTAGATGAGAATCTCCCCAACATTTTTTTTTTTTCTTCTCCTTGTCAGGACCAGAATGCGCAGGCATTCTGTGATGTGTCTGTGTGTTGTAAAAATGCTCTCTCTCACAGAAACGCACACACACAAACACAGCAGAGAGTGGAGGATTTGTTTTTGTGAGACAGGGATTCTGCTTGTCTCCCCACATCCCACCCCCCTCATCCTGGCTTTGGACAGCCCACACATCTGTGTGTATGTGTGCTTGCAGACATGCATTTGTGCGCACACATGCTTGCATGCCTGTGTGTAGGTGTGTACCGTTACCGCCCCCCAAAAATAGCTTCCCAAATCTGCCAGGCTTTTTCCACTGGTGGTGAGAGATAACCTTTTATGGTTTTATTTTTGGGAAGATAAATCTCTGTTAATAATTTTCCTCCTGAGTCCCATTCAGCAGTCACAGAGTTGCAGACAGAGCCGGGCTCTAACATGTTTAGACCACTGTCTGTCTGCCTCCTTACTGCAGCAATAAAGTCAGATTGACAGGCTTTGGGGAACAGGAAGACTGAGCTTTTCACAGTTAGCCAACATTAGCCCCAGTAGATAGGCCTCCGTGGAGAGGCTTTACGAGACTAAACTGAAAGTTCTCTTGAGTTCTTCGGAAGTTGATCTGATTCTATAGGCCACACCTGGTTTCTACTGATTCTATCTCACTCTATTTACACACAGAGAGCCTGGCCTAGGCCTACCTCAAAGCCAAGCATGGGACTTTCCTGATTTTGCTTCCATGACAAGATGGGGGCCACCAGACTGTGTAATAAAAAAGGAGGCTGTCAGGTCCCGATAATATCGTATACGATACTTTACAACCCAGGTAGCCCTGTCTGCATTCACGTCGGTAGTAGATTCACTCACATCACATCAACTCTAGATAGATCTGACCCAGTTAAAGTTGACTAATGTTTATTGTTTATTAGCTTGTTTATTCCTTCCCTTGGGTTTGCAGCACTACTCTGTAATACGTGATTGGTTCAATGATTTTAGGAGGACATGAAGAAACGTGTTCTACTGTCCTTGCACATTCTTAATGCACTTACTAATGCACTTCCATGCAGTTTTGGATCTGGATAGGGATCAGCTGGGTTTCAGTAAACATTAGAGCAGCTGTGGTACCCCTCTGTCCTCCCCCTGACAATTAACCCCATCCTCACCCCTCTGTCCCTCACACCATCAAGACTGATGCAGCTATTAAATACTTTTGGGAGAATATTGTGTGTGAATGATTGTATAAATCCTACACCCCTCTCCATAATTCATCAAAATCCTGAACAAATAATCAACTGTAGCAGGGAGGTTATTTAGACAAAAGTGTCACGTAACAATACACACACACGGGAGTCCCCAGCCGTTCATAAGTCACAGTGTAATTCGGGCCAGCTCTCTCCCTGTTTGAGATGAATGTCACTGCTCTGAGAGTAAATAAGATTCCTAGGCTGTGTTAATATTACCTAGCCGGCTGGAACTGAAGCCAATGACTTCTGGGCGTTTTTCCTTCTTCTCATTTTTGTTTCATAGCACTGTGGAGGGTAATGTTATTGCTGTGCTAAATGGATAGTGTGCGAGAAGGTGAAAGAATGCTAAAAATAGAGAATCGACCCCCTGAGAGGGACACTAGCTTTGGGTAGAGAGATAGAGCGAGGGAGAGAACGGTGAAAGAGTGGAGGGAAGGATAAAGGGAAACAGGCTCGCACCTCCGACTACAGTGTCCCACTCACTATAATATGAGCAACCCTTCCTAGTGTGCTCTATGTTCAGAGTCCTTGTGAAAAGGTTACTGCTACCTTTTCATTAGACCAGATTACCCCAAAGGCAGGGTTGGGTAGGTAACTTTCTAAATGTAATCCTTTACAGTTACTAGTTACTTTACTGATTGCAATTCTGGACAGGTAACTTTTAGATTACCCAAACTCCGTAATGTAATCTGATTACATTCAGTCACTTTTAGATTACTTTACCCCTTAAGAGGCATTAGAAGAAGACAAAAATGTATGTTACCAATTGAATTTAATTATCTACTGCAGGATAAATCAATGTTAAAGTTTACCTAGATGTCCATATATGGATGTTACATTTTAATTTATGTAGGCTTCTTCTAACCCATCGCTTTCTACTACATATAATAATATGATTACATTATATATTTTCATTAAAAACCAGTCTATTAGAATTCCAGTCATTCCAATAAATGTTATACCCCTTGATCTTCAAGAATAGGACTTGGAGATATGGAAGTATAGATCAGCCAAATTGTTTAACCTTAGCGTGACCCCAAAACTAAGGACTTATTAGCCAGCCCTACTCTGTTGTTTATGATTTTGTTGTCATGGAGGACTGATTGGGCTCATTGATTTGGGTAATAAATGCTGTGCTCATGGAATGGCATGCTTTGAGCACTACTGCAAAATGCTATTTACATGTGAAAAATGTATGCCATATGTTTAAAGGGGAAATTCACAGATGAAACAATAACAAAACGGTTGCCCCGCCTCTGTTTTGGTAAAAAGCTGAGGGATGTGCCTGGAGAAATGTAACTACTCTCAGATTAATAGACAGAGCTATGGATACAAGGACTGACCATCCATGATATCAAAATGATTGTTTTAACCAGGTTATGAGACTATACAGTGTTAGTTTAAATTTACAATGTTTACAAGCATTGGAGAAAAACAAGCTTATGTTTTGGGTTCTCATGGGGTGTGAAAGTTGAACTAACCTCACGAGGCATTTACAAGTTATATTATTCAAGAATCAATGGATATCTACATAAATCCCAAAACGGATGTAGCAACTACAGATTGTCCCTTTAAGTCTATCAAAAGTGTACTAGTTTGAGCATGTGTCCATTAGGTGTATGGATTGAGCTATAAAAGCCTCACTTTTATTCCATAGGCTGGGATCCGCACTATGCAGCTGTTGCAAGAGCGCATTTTTCACTGGCTGTCCACTGGTTTCAAAAACAATAATTGATAGGCAGCTTAAACTTCTTGAAGTCAACCATTATTGGGTTCAAATATACATTTAGATTTGTGAACAGCCATCCACAACGACCACAATCCATAAGGTGCAATTAGCTAAATAAGAGAGCAGCAGTGTGATTCACATCAATGCGCTATGTAGATATCAATAATAAGTGATATCTGTATCGCCATAGACTACACCACTCGATCATCCATACCTCCAAGCGTATATTCAAGTTGGATAATCTTTGGATGCTGACAGCAGTCGCACCATTGGAAGACATAGCTTGGACTGTATCCTACAAAAGCCTATTCCTGCTCTTTTCCCGCGATCCATCAAACACATTTGGGGGGTCATCAAAGTGGTCTCTGACTTGTGGTCAGACTTACTCAGGTGCAACAAACTTAAACTTGTGCCTTTTTTCAATGCTGATTTGAATGTCATTGAGAAAACAGAGACGTGTCAAAGATTTTTTTCGCAAACATCCTATCTGAATTTGAAAGTAATCCTTGAAGTAATCATCTAGTTTTCAAAAGTATTGGTAATCTGATTACAATATTTTTTGCTGGTAAAGTAATAGATTACAGTTACTGTTTTTTGGGGGGGGAATCCCTTACATGTAAAGGATGACATGTATTTCGTTACTCCCCAACCCTGTCCATAGGGATACCTTTAGCTCCTTGCTAGAATAACATTCCCCCCCTCCATGTACCAAAGCGACCCTCTCAATCAATGCAGATCAATCTGTGAAAGCCTGTGTGTGCAGGAACTCAGATGTCCGGGATTATCAGTCAGTCCATTAACCCAATCAATCAATTAGTGCCCTATAGGTATTGACCTGTATGAATTCTTCTAATGCAGGGATGGACAACTTTGATACGGGTGGGGCCACAAAAAATCGAAACTCATCATGAGTGGCCGCAATGGCTTGTGGATCTGCATACTCAAATCTCCCCCCAACCCCCTTGCAAGCAAAACATTTTAGCAGCCCCCCTCGTGGCAGCGAAAATAAAAAAAATATGTTTGTGAATTTCTGGCAATTCTGCACATTTTGCCATGGGGTAAAGAAAATGTTGCCGTTTTAAAGCAAGTTTGCTGCAATCCTTCTCCTTTTGCCATGGGGTGTAGAGAAAGATTTGCAGTTTTACAGCATATTTCTTGAAATTCTGCACATTTTGCCATAGGATGGAAGCAAATGTTTGCAGTTTTTAATATGATAACTGATGATCAATGGGACCCACCCCGGTTGGTAATTCGACCATGGTTAGATAGCTGGCCGCTAGACTAATTTATCAATCTCAATAAATGTAGCTGACATGGACTAATTGAGTGACTGCTCATGCACAACCAAATATTCTATTATTTTAACTCTCAACAGTAAGTTGAAACCCCGACTGAGCTCCTCCCCAACAAAATTCTGCGGGCCTACAAAAGGGAGCCCGCGGGCCAGCAGTTGCCCATCCATGAGCTAGCTAATAGCTAGTTAAATTTCTCTCACGCTTATAAAGCCAATAATTTTTGGAGACAGGTTCAAATTAAAGGATTTTAAGACTTGAGACAATTGAGACATGAGCTGTGTTCGAGTACTCATACTAATCACACTAACCATACTATTTGTGATGTAATATGCTTATTGGTCATAGTACAAATATAGTTATTATGCCAAAAGTTCCAAATGTTCGCCAAAATACGAAGTGTACAAGCAGTGGACAATATTTCCATACTTTTTTTTGGCCCATAATGCAATTATTTAGAAAATGTGCATGGCTTCACAACATTTCCTGATTTGAAGAAAATGGCGGAAAATATGCAGCCGAAATCCGATGAGAGCACATACAAATTCATTGCTTTAACATATGACAAATTTTAAGAAAATGTTGAGCTACGTAATAAAGATGTGACTTTTCATATAAGTTACTTTACAGGTTATGTTGGCTGTTATCTACGCTAGCCTTCTGAACCGCACAGTATATCATTAAAGCAGTTGCTTGTATGTACTGGTGTGTTAGTTAGCTACCTAAAGTTAGTTGGATACTAATACATCGAACTTGCCAGTATATTAACTATGTGCTATCTAACTAACTACCCAACATGTATTGACTTGATTAATCACATTAATTCTTAGCTTAGCTAAGTTTTATAGTCGTTGTGCGTTCTCAATGGACATTGTTAATGAAGTCGTAAGATGTCTAGCTAGTAATATGTTATGCTAACAACATAGCAAGAAGTTGCTTAGCAACAACATCAACTTCCAGACAGGTGAAGTGCTAGTACACTCAACTGAAAGGATACCGTTCGTTTACAGTATACTAAAACAAACTAATTGTATATAGTATGTAGTATATACTCATTAAGTATGTTGTATACAATATGTTAGTATGGGTATTCGAACACAGCTATGGATTGTGTATGTGTGCCATTCAGAGGGTGAATGGGCAAGACAAAATATTTAAGTGACTTTGAACGGGGTATGGTGGTAGGTGCTAGGCACACTTGTTTGTGTAAAGAACTGCAACGCTGCTGGGTTTTTAACGCGCAACATTTTCCCATATGTATCAAGAATGGTCCATGCCCCAACGAATTGAGGCTGTTCTGAAGGCGAAAGGGGGGGGTGCAACTCAATATTAGGAATTAATGTTTTGTATACTCAGTGTATAGCTCAACATGTAAACAATGTATGAGTTTAGTTATTACATGCTTCAGATGAAAGATGCCCATACGGCCAGTAATGTAGGCCTATGGCTGCATTGGTGATGCATTCCATATGATAAGCTGCAAAATGGATTAACACAGCTGATATACTGAGAAAGAGTGACAATCAAACAAAACAGATCGGAGATCTTACAACTAGAAGAAAAGGAAATGTACATTTGAGAAACACAACACAGAAACACAGACACATTATAGACAGGCCCCCTTCCCCTCTTTATTGCAGGATTGCAATATGTCCTTACAATCTTCACAATATTTTCGGCGGTAGAAAAGCACAGCCAGCAGCCATGTGGACGAATGGAGACAAGAAAAAAAGTTTGTCACCAGAGCTGTTTAGAGCGTGTTGTGACGTTTGACTTTATCAGCGTAATCCATTTTCAATTTCAATAAACATAAATCGCAGACTGTCGACCACACTTGATCATTTGAAAACTAGCACTTGAAACTAGCATAGGTAACAACTACCCAGACGGAAAACCGTGATACACATAACACACAGCTCCCCTTCTACGTGCATGAGGGGGAGTGTTCTTGAAATGTAACAGCCAATCAAAATCTTGCCTCTGGGAACCAGTGGACCATTCAAACAATTTTTGCAATACAAAATTGTCCAGACCTCCAATGGAGGCGTGACAACAAGGTGATTTTGGAGGTATGGAAACACGAGACCACACAACATCGGAAACAAGCATTATACCGCTCATTATAAGTGCACACTCATGATACCTGGGCGGATACCTGGATTATGTGGCCCAGACACTGCCCCCTGGTGTAGCGGAGGTTACTACTAATTATGGTGAGCTCCGGGGAAGATAGGTGCGTACTAGTTGGTACGCATTGGAGTAGCACTTATTTTGGTATTACTGTATGGCTCAGTTTGTTGAGCATGGCGCTAGCAATGCCAGGGTTGTGGGTTTGATTCCCGGGGCCACCTATAAGATAAAAGCATCTGCTAAATGGCATATATTATTATTTATATACAGTATATTTTATTTGTACCCTCTGTCATAAGATATAATGTTGTCTGTAATATAACATCGTTGAAAAACTCACTTGTATTGTCCAAAATGGACAGCGATTCGGTCAAAAACCTACATCAGTGTGACGTAATATATGGCGTAGAATGAGGTCTGCAGTACTCTATAGGATTGATTGTTTCAGTGTCTTACACATACTGTACAGGTGCTCAGCATGTATGGGATCATCTCCTTATAGTGAGATGATATAATCAATATAACAAACAGTGTTATAAATGCTATTCATTCTCCTTCCAAAGGAACGTGGGGCCTACTCCTTTAAGGCCATCATCTACGCCGCCCCCCTGTGGGCGAGCAATGCTGGGCACCCGAGGCCAAACCATAGTGCTGGGGTCCGACATGGGCCGGGTCATAAGCCAGGAGAACTGCCTGTTCCTCAACGTGTAGACCCCCACACTGAAGCCTGAGGCTGGGCCACCTGTGATGGTGTGGATCCACGGGGGCTTCCAGAGAGAGGAGCTGGCAGCCAGGAATGAGGTGGTGTACATCAGCTTCAACTACAGGCTCAGTTCAGGTAGTCCCTCCCCGTTTTGGCCCTTTTTGCTTCCATTTGATGAACTGGAATATACTGTTGTAGGTTATATAATGACCTACAATAGTATAGCAGAAGATGCCAATCCATAAATTCTTAGTCCCATGTGCCAATGTGACAAAGTGCAAAATATATTTGTTTTCAGCCAAGTTCCTCTTTTTCTTGGTATTTTGCTAGCAGTTAATGTGCAAATAACCCTTGTCATTGAGACAAATTAACAGACATTTCCTCATCAAATTCCCTCATCCCTGCCCTCGCCACAGTTTAAGGTTATGAGCATGCATAACTGCAAACTCCTGGCCCAAATAAGTTAGCAACAAGTTAGTATTGCAAGCTATCAATGTCTAAAGCAGTTTTCTACCAGATAGTTCATGGTGTGTTCAAGTATGATAGTGGAGGTGATGTAGCCATATTACAAACTATTTACCGCACTTAACAGAGCTTTAAAATAATTTTATTTGTACTTCCGTCACGCTGAATATTTTAAAGTGTGTATACCTACCCATTAAGATGTGAATATTTTATGTTCTTTAATGTGATCTGGCTAACTGGAGGTGTCTTGTCTTGCTACAAATGCTGGGAGGAATCTCTTCCGTTTGCCTACCTACGAATTGACACACTTAAAGGAGATTCTGGAGCGGCGCCTGAAACAGCATTTTTCACTACCATTAACAAAACACCAAATTATGGAATTACTCGTGGAAGAATGGTGTCACATCCCTCCAATAGTGTTCCAGACACTTGTAAAATCTATGCCAAGGTGCATCGAAGCTGGCCTGGCACCCTATTAAGACACTATGTTAGTGTTTCCTTTATTTTGGCAGTTACCTGTAGGTTGGCACTGTTGACTTTAAAATCATTGTGTGAATCCAGTATACCCATAGTATCTGTCTGGTGGACTGTGTTTGTGTGCAAGATTGTGTGTGTGTGTGTAAAAAATGTGTTTTGATTTGGGAGCGTGTAGAGCCTCAATTCTTTTAAGACTCACCTCAGCCCCAATATGATATGACCCGTTAAATCCAATTAAGCTTTTTCATTGTGTAGCTTTGGTGTAGCTTTTTCATGGTGCAACAGTTTTAACTCTTGAGGAAGCCATATATGCACGCACGCACACACACACACACACACACACACACACACACACACAAAAGAGGTGATCCAAATCCCCTGTCCCATGTCCTATATCCGTATCCTGATCTAAAAGTGTTGGGTATTGGCATAAGCTTTCAGGTACCCTAGGTTGGAGATTCTGAAATCGGAAACAGGGATATGGAACATAGAAAACGAGGCCATGTCAGAACGGGATTGAGCCAGGCTTCTCTCATCTCTAATTGGTGTCCCAATTGTCGCAATTGTCCCCCAGGAAACTACTGCTTCATGGACCAGATAGCAGCGCTGAATTGGATCCAGAGGAACATCCATCTGTTTGGAGGAGACCCCAATCAGGTCACCATATTTGGGCGGAGCTCAAGTAACGTGGGGTGTTAAAGAATTCTCTTTTATCTGTGAGACAGACATGGAGAATTTGGTTGAGTCATTTCAGAGACTTAGATTTTATGGGTGGTAACAAAAATGTATTTCTTTGTGGCATCTGTGTTATCTGGGGGGTTGAAGGCAGAGCAAAATATGCATTTCCTTCACAAGACAGACCAATAAACTTCCATCCTATTCTACCCCCATAGGTGGGACGTCTGTGTGGACCCTGATGATGTCACCACTGGCGAAAGATCTGTTCCACAGTGCGGTGGATATGAGTGGCTCCTTCGTCTATAATGCATCACTGGAGAGGGGGGAGTCAGACAACCTGGCCTGCCTCCAAAAACACTCCATCAGTCAGATACTACGGATAAACACACATATACACACTCTCACACGCACAAACAATCTTGCACACAAACACAGTCCACCAGACAGATACTATGGGTATACTGGATTCACACAATGATTTTAAAGTCAACAGTGCCAACCTACAGGTAACTGCCAAAATAAAGGAAACACTAACATAGTGTCTTAATAGGGTGCCAGATCAGCTTCAATGCACCTTGGCATAGATCTTACAAGTGTCTGTAACGCTATTGGAGGGATGTGACACCATTCTTCCACGAGTAATTCTCTAATTTGGTGTTTTGTTAATGGTAGTGAAAAACCTTGATAACCTCCTATCGAGGAGTGTATCCTACCGCATAAGAGTTTTGCTATCTGTCACACCCCCTTTGAATCAGCTGTTGTATTGTCGGAGGAAAAACGCATGCACACGTTTAAAAACGATATGATACTTTTATTTTTATCGATAAAATGTCTTGCATAACTAACTTAATATGTAATTAACTTGTAAATGTAATTTGCCTGATGATGCTCGAGTAGAGAAGGAGCTTCTAATTTCATACAAGCTCATTTTCATCGACATTCCCTCTCCTCGCCGCCTCTCTTAGATTACCTTTGACCTTTTTCAAAGAAGGCGAGAGAGAGTACAGAGCAGGACTTGACGCAGGAGTTGAGCAAATCTAATTGAGAAAATGTCATTGTATCCCTCATTTACTTGTGATTTTTTTTTATTTACAGGCATTCTTTTCTTGTCAGTTGAGGACTTGTGAGGCATCTGTTTCTCAAACTAGACACTCTAATGTACTTGTCCTCTTGCGCATTTGTGCACTGGGGCCTCCCACTCTTTCTATTCTGGTTAGAGCCAGTTTGCGCTGTTCTGTGAAGGAAGTAGTACAAAGCCTTGTATGAGATCTTCAGTTTCTTGACAATTTTTCACATGGAATAGCCTTCATTTCTCAGAACAAGAATAGACTGACGAGTTTCATAAAAAGTACTTTGTTTCCGGCCATTTTGAGCCTGCAATTGAACCCACAAATGCTGATGCTCCAGATACTCAACTAGTCTAAATAAGGCTAGTTTTATTGCTTCTGTAATCAGACCATCAGTTTTCAGCTGTGTTAACATAACTGCAAAAGGGTTTTCTAATGATCAACTAGCCTTTTAAAATGATAAACTTGGATTAGCTAACACAACGTGCCATTGGAACACAGAAGTGATGGTTGCTGATAATGGGCCTCTGTACGCCTATGTAGATATTCCATGAAAAATCTGCAGTTTCCAGCTGCAATAATCATTTACAACATTAACAATGTCTACACTGTATTTCTGATCAATTTGATGTTATTTTAATGGATTAAAAAAAAAGTGCTTTTCTTTCAAAAACAAGGACATTTCTAAGTGACCCCAAACGTTTGAACGGTAGTGTATATTGATAAAAAAAAAAATTAATATACAGTATTTTCCTTCTTTATTATTTTACCTGTTACGGTCGTGGTTCCGTATGGAAAAAGGAATCAGGCGCAGGAGGAATTTCCCGTGTGAGGATCTTTTAATAGTGTCACCAGTCCAAACAATAACACTCTAGTGAATAAAAGTACTCACACGAAATAACAAAACAAACCGGGCGCAACAAGCAAACCGGTACATACAGGAACCAAAATACAATATCCCTCAGTGAACGAACAAGGAACGTAACACAGAGAACAAACGGTAACATCAAAACAATCACGCACAATGGGAAGAAGGGAAGGAAGGAATATATACAGGTGCGTGATTGGGAGAAATTAACAACAGGTGTGACAATTAGATAAAACCTAAACAACTAAGGGGAGCGATGATGGTCAGAAAACCGGTGACGTCGAACGCCGAACACCGCCCGAACAAGAAGAGGGACCGACTTCGGCGGAAGTCGTGACATTACCCTGAATCACAGTCCCCTCCCCTAATTGGAGTAAAGTAATGGACAACAATAGTTAGACTTCTACTTCCAGATTATACATACTATGAACATTTTACGGACACAATATATTTTACATTAGTTGTTTTTTTGTTTTTTTCACCCTTCAGCTCCCCTCAACCCCTCCCATCTATCTCTGAACACCATCCTTTTTTGATTTCTATTTGCCATATATTTTAACTGTGCTGTGATGTCTCACAAATGTTCTGAACCTTTCTATTTTTATAGTTTATACAGATTGCAAATTAAAGATACATTTTTTTGCTGTGAGTATTATTAAACTATTGATCGATTGACTTTTCAAATCACCCAGCATTGCTATCTGCAGAGTTAGTTCCAGGTAAATGTTGCATTTCTTCAGCCATTCCTGAACCTGCGACCAAAAACAAGCTACATACTATACTGTATGTGCAGTACCAAAAACATGTAATCTAATGATTCTGTCCCTTAGCAGCAAAATCTCCAACTAGTAAATGGGGTCACCAGTTACTATTTGGATGGAAATTATCCAACCATTATGTTGAAATTATATAAAAATATAAACTCAAAATGCAACAATTTCAAAGATTTTACTGAGTTACACTTAAAGAAATAAAGTTACACTTATAAACATATAAAGAAATCAGTCAATAAAAAAAAAAATATTAGGCCCTAATCTATGGATATCACATGACTGGGAATACAAATATGCATCTGTCGGTGACAGATACCTTAAATAAAGGTAAGGGCGTGGATAAGAAAACCAGTCAGTATCTGATGTGACCACCATTTGCTTCATGTAGCACGACACATCTACTTCCCAATAAGTTGATCAGGCTGTTGATTTTGGCCTGTGGAATGTTTTCCCACTCCTCTTCAATGGCTGTGCGAAGTTGCTGTATATTGGCGGGAACTGGAACATGCTGTCGTACATGTCAATCCTCAGCATCCCAAACGTGCTCAATGGGTGTCCTGTCTGGTGAGTATGCAGGTCATGGAAGAACTGGGACATTTTCAGCTTCCAGGAATTGTGTACAGATCCTTGCGTCATGGGATTGTGCATTATCACGCCAAAACATGAGGAGATGGTCGTGGATGAATGGCATGACAATGAATCTCAGGATCTCATCACGTTATCTCTGTGCATTCAAATTATCATCGATAAAATGCAATTGTGTTCGTAGTCTGTAGCTTACGCCTGCCCATACCATAACCCCACCGACACCACAGATCGCCATACACGCGATCTGTGGTTGACATACTGCCAATTTCTCTAAAATGACATTGGAGGCGGCTTATGGTAGAGCATTCAGTTCTCTGGCAACAGCTCTGGTGGACATTCCTGCATTCAGCATGCCATTGCACGGTCCCTCAACTTGAGACATCTGTGGCATTGTGTTATGTGACAAAACTGCACATTTTAGAGAGGCTTTTGATTGCCGCCAGCACAAGGTGCACCTGTGTAATGATCATGCTGTTTAATCAGCTTCTTGATATGCCACACCTGTCAGGTGGATGGATTATCTTGGCAAAGGAGAAATGCTCACTAACAGGGATGTAAACAAATGTGGGCACAACACTTGAGAGAAATACATTTTTTGTTCGTATTGAACATTTCTGGGATATTTTATTTCAGCTCATGAAACATGTCACATTTAGATTTTTGTTCAGTGTAATAATAAACTACATTTATCAATCTGACTTCAATATTATGTGAATAAATGCTATAGCCCAGTTAGCAATGAGCAATCTGGAGGCCGGCGTCCATCCAGAGCTTATTTGCCCATCGCCTCATTCACAGGGCGCCCGCGATATGCCACTTGTGCATATCATACAAAACATATAATTCGAAATGGGTGATGGACATCACAAATTAATACATATCATTCTAAATGGAGTGACTCTGATTTACATACAGAATAATATGAAATGCTCTGAGACCAGGATGCCTTACCAGTCTTATCATCAATTCTTATGTAGTACCACCACTGCAATGTGTGCAATGATAATCACTTATTTTTTATGTTTGATTTTATATTTAGAAAACTATTCTCTCTTGCTTGTGATGTACTCAGGTGGTATGCTGAACATCATGCCATTGTCTAAAATACAAGGTATATTGCAATCACTGATCGATGATGCTAATAAACACTCCGGGTGAATGGTTATAGGTTTATTGACACAAATGTTATATTTTATTTATTTTATAGCCCTGAAGAACTTGCTATAGAGGGCTCAGTTCTCCATATGAGTACAATACTACACTTTGGCTGGTGTAAAGCATCCACAAAGCCAGGAGAGGGCGCCAAAGCACATAATATACTTCACATCAGCCACCACTGTAGTGTACATGAGGTGAGTCGGTTCGTAGAAACAAAATAGAACTGTAATGCTGGAGGACTGTACCTTTAAGTCATCATCATACGACATACATATTTCGGTCACGCATGCCACGCTGCTGCGCCTGCTCAGTTTACAACAGACTGTTCAGTGACAAATGTACCACAATCCCGTTAGATGTAGGAAGCCCTTGTGCTCCGTATGTACCCACTGTAGACTTCGCGGCTATTGTTGTGATTCCGCGATTTAGGTGACAGCTCCCGTGGATCAAAAATTCCAGGAGCAACCGAATAATGAGAAGAGGGAATTACAATATTTCTACTGCACGGATAGCGCAGAGAGATATCCACAATAAAAGGTAAATAATAATCTATATATTTCCTTTATTGTTGTCTCGCCATTCGTGTATAATTCCCCTGATGGCATAATGCTACATTATAGGTTATGAAAATGCTGATGAATGCCACAACACTCGCTCGTGCGGTCGTGTTTAGCCTATTGTGCGTTGCCTGTATTGCTTTTTCTATAGGCTAACAGTTTTGCTGACAACACCTTATTAATATAATCCCCTTGATATCAATGTAGCCTTTCTCTGTAGCATGGCGAATATGGTTATAAACAGAAACACTACAGTAACTTGATTTCCTGCTCAGGATAGGATTCAATAGATACATTTGCATAGGTTGTCCAGCGTAAAATACACAGGAACACTTTTTTCCTTCCTTTAAAAAAGTATTTATTGTATTATATGCACTATCGTTGTGGTAATGCACAATTAGTTATGTAATGAATGAATGTGTGTGTGTGTTTTTCATGCATGTTTGTGTGTTCATGTGCATGTGTTCCTAACTCATTCCATTTGTGTCTCTACATGTGTGGGACAACTTCCTCTAGGCAAGTCAAGTCAAGTCAATCAGTTGGGGCAGACCAGCTACTTAAACCCTCTCTGGTCTCTCTTCCGGCCTCTGCCCTGCCAACAGAGACATTCTCAGTAACTCCATATGCCTGCTATAATTTCAGACCACTGACCACATGGCAGTTTCTGCCAGACGCTTTGAATAGTATGCAGCACATTCAGTGCTTTTATAATAGCGAAGATCGCCATCGCCTGTGTTCCCTCTTCTGAGTTTGTTGTTCTGAAAGTAAGACCAGAGATATAGAGGTGAAGCTGTTCCTGACCGTCAGTAGCCTACCATATTGGTATTGATGTCTCCCGAACTGAGACCTCTGTTCCTTTGGGGTGTGTTGTCACTTTTCTTTTTGCCCATTAAGAAAAACAAACAAATGTTAGGCTACAAGGTGGATGCCAGGAGGGTCAAATGTCTTTCTCCTTGTAGTCACTGGTTGGACAGACACCAGTATCTGCTGACAATGTAGTTCCATTCACATTCATTCCAGACATTCCAGTCATGTCTGTGGTACATTAAAGCATCCAATCAGTCTTTGTAACTGTATTTTTAAATCACTGTATGTCTAATAACTCACTGTGTGTGTTTTATATTAATGAAAATAACTCCAAAATATATTTTTTATACTTTATTTCCCTGAGCTTCCTTTTGGCCTTGAAATGGTCAGTCTGATCCTGTGGGCGTTATGTAAATATCTTAACATTTATTTCCTACACTGCCCTGATTGGTTGATAGGATGGTCTAGAGCTCATTCCTTACCCAGATGAACAGTCATTGGTCTATTACAATCAGATCACATTGTGATGTCATGATGTGGTCCAAAAGTTCCATCCCACAACCATCAACAGGCAGAAATTCCAGGCATTTTTTAAAAACAGCTCTTACACAAAAAGTATATTATTATAATTTTCACAATTTCAGTGTTATTTCGACCTCATGGAAATATATAAAAGGAAAATCACGTTTTTAACTGCACTGCCCCTTTAAATTGGCTACTCCTGTCACTTTGGTATAAAGGGTCGGGAGACAGGCGCAGGAATGAGTGATATGGGTTTTTATTATGCCCATATTACGGCGTGCCGTGTATAGGCACGGGGACGAAGATGAAACCAACACGTATACAAAAACACAGGGTTGAAACCCAAAACAAAAAGAGCAAGGAGTACCTTGAATAAATACACACGCACACAATGATTGAATACACAGGACGAGACCCGGAATCATCTGCGCAATCCACAATGGCACGAAAGCCAAAACACACAGCACAGGTACTCACATGCACCAACTGACATAGTACAGTCATGGCCAAAAGTTGAGAATGACACAAATATTAATTTTCACAAAGTTTTCTGCTTCAGTGTCTTTAGATATTTTTGTCAGATGTTACTATGGAATACGGAAGTATAATTACAAGCATTTCATAAGTGTCAAAGGCTTTTATTGACAATTACATGAAGTTGATGCAAAGAGTCAATATTTGCAGTGTTGACCCTTCTTTTTCAAGAGCTCTGCAATCCGCCCTGGCATGCTGTCAATTAACTTCTGGGCCACATCCTGACTGATGGCAGCTCATTCTTGCATAATCAATGCTTGGAGTTTGTCAGAATTTGTGGGTTTTTGTTTGTCCACCCGCCTCTTGAGGGTTGACCACAAGTTCTCAATGGGATTAAGGTCTGGGGAGTTTCCTGGCCATGGACCTAAAATATCTATGTTTTGTTCCCCGAGCCACTTACTTATCACTTTTGCCTTATGGGAAGGTGCTCCATCATGCTGGAAAAGGCATTGTTCGTCACCAAACTGTTCCTGGATGGTTGGGATAAGTTGCTCTCGGAGGATGTGTTGGTACCATTCTTTATTTGTGGCTGTGTTCTTAGGCAAAATTGTGAGTGAGCCCACTCCCTTGGCTGAGAAGCAACCCCACACATGAATGGTCTCAGGATGCTTTACTGTTGGCATGACACAGGACTGATGGTAGGGCTCACCTTGTCTTCTCCGGACAAGCTTCTATCCAGATGCCCCAAACAATCGGGAAGGGGATTCATCAGAGAAAATGACTTTACCCCAGTCCTCAGCAGTCCAATCCCTGTACCTTTTGCAGAATATCAGTCTGTTCCTGATGTTTTTCCTGGAGAGAAGTGGCTTCTTTGTTACCCTTCTTGACACCAGGCCATCCTCCAAAAGTCTTCGCCTCACTGTGCGTGCAGATGCACTCACACCTGCCTGCTGCCATTCCTGAGCAAGCTCTGTACTGGTGGTGCCCCGATCCCGCAGCTGAATCAACTTTAGGAGACGGTCCTGGCGCTTAATGGACTTTCTTGGGCACTCTGAAGCCTACAATTGAACCGCTCTCCTTGAAGTTCTTGATGGTCCGGTAAATGGTTGATTTAGGTGCAGTCTTACTGGCAGCAATATCCTTGCCTGTGAAGCCCTTTTTATGCAAAGCAATGATGACGGCATGTGTTTCCTTGCAGGTAACCATGTTTGACAGAGGAAGAACAATGATTCCAAACACCACCTTCCTTTTGAAGCTTCCAGTCTGTTATTCAAACTCAATCAGCATGACAGAGTGATCTCCAGCCTTGTCCTCGTCAACACTCACACCTGTGTTAACAGAAAATCACTGACATGATGTCAGCTGGTCTTTTTGTGGCAGGGGTGAAATGTAGGGGAAATGTTTTTGGGGGATTCAGTTCATTTGCATGGCAACGAGGGACTTTGCAATTAATTGCAATTCATCTGAACACTCTTCATGACATTCTGGAGTATATGCAAATTGCCATCATACAAACTGAGGCAGCAGACTTCGTGAAAATTAATGTGTCATTCTCAAAACTTTTGTCCACGACTGTACAACAATCGACAGCCCAATGGAGAACCAAAGTACATATATATATACACACAAACACTAATCATTGGTAATTGGGGCCAGGTGTGCGCAATGACAGTTCCGGAGGGATCTGTGACAACTCCGGTCCAGTGTGTGTGTGTGTACAGGGTTTTGTTCCAACCCAGCATTTAACAAAACTGATTGAAACAATTGTGATCCTCAGGTTAGACCAATTGGATGTTTTAGGGCCAGGCTGGAACAAAAGCCTCCCCACATTGTCTAGGACTCTGTCCTAGCTGCATGTGCCTGACTGCATGTGCCTGACTGCCTGTGCTTGAGGGGGCACAGATGTGTCCCCTCAAAATGAATACCTTAAACAGTACAGTTATATTTTATTCGACTTGTGCCATCATGCCCATGTTGCATGAAGTTGTAAACAACATTGTGGAAACATCTCCACTCAGTGGTTGAAAGCCAGTCACATAACTGAAGTTAAGAGATACCAGAGTGATGGAATTACATTTCCTTTGTACCGAAGCTGCCTTGCAATCAAGTTGGAAAATAACAACCATTGGTTGTGTAATCCTGGCCCCAAAGAAAGTGATAAGATCCAGATGTTGATGTGGTCCAGATTATGACTGATCTGGAAACAGGACACTGGTAATGATGCAGCCCATGGAAAGTGTGGATTAACTGGGATTAGGCCTATCCCGCTGTTTTGTTTGAGAGTACAGTATAAGCATTCTTGTACTGTAGGGATCCCAATGATAAGGTCTGTTCATATGATGGATTGAGTGAAAACCTGTGCTTGTGGGCTGTAGCACCACAGAGGCATAGGCAAACATATGCTACACTCTGTCATGTGTGAAAAGGTGAACTCAGTGAGGTCAGAAAGCTTTGTAACAGGTTGGAGGGCCGTGAAATCAATATTCACCTCTCAGTCAATAGCAGACTGCTGTAGGCCTACACTGGCTATCGATCTTCTCAAACAGGCCCACACAACGTACAGTTGAGGACCCTTGAAATGATTGCCTTCATACTTTTTGGATGATTAGCATTATATAATTACATTGTGCAGAGACGTGTGTGTGTGGTAGATTCCTGTGTAGGAGGGTGCAGAGAGAGAGGGGAAGGGAGGAGGAAGGTGGGGGTTAGCAGGGACTGTCAGCCAAACACTGGCAGGATTCTTGGTCCCCAGGGGGCTTATATTACTGGTCCACAGAACAGACAGACACCCTGACGTCCTCTTCACACTGCCAACATGCTACACAGCCACATAGCGCTCTGCTTCTCAAACCTGTGTTCTATTTACAGTGGGGAAAAAAAGTATTTAGTCAGCCACCAATTGTGCAAGTTCTCTCACTTAAAAAGATGAGGCCTGTAATTTTCATCATAGGTACACTTCAACTATGACAGACAAAATGAGGAAAAATCCAGAAAATCACATTGTAGGATTTTTTATGAATTTATTTGCAAATTATGGTGGAAAATAAGTATTTGGTCACATACAAACAAGATTTCTGGCTCTCACAGACCTGTAACTTCTTCTTTAAGAGGTTCCTCTGTCCTCCACTCATTACCTGTATTAATGGCACCTGTTTGAACTCATCAGTATAAAAGACACCTGTCCACAACCTCAAACAGTCACACTCCAAACTCCACTATGGCCAAGACCAAAGAGCTGTCAAAGGACACCAGAAACAACATTGTAGACCTGCACCAGGTTGGGAAGACTGAATCTGCAATAGGTAAGCAGCTTGGTTTGAAGAAATCAACTGTGGGAGCAATTAGGAAATGGAAGACATACAAGACCACTGATAATCTTCCTCGATCTGGGGCTCCACGCAAGATCTCACCCCGTGGGGTCAAAATGATCACAAGAACGGTGAGCAAAAATCCCAGAACCACACGGGGACCTAGTGAATGACCTGCAGAGAGCTGGGACCAAAGTAACAAAGCCTACCATCAGTAACACACTACGCCGCCAGGGACTCAAATCCTGCAGTGCCAGACTTGTCCCCCTGCTTAAGCCAGTACATGTTCAGGCCCGTCTGAAGTTTGCTAGAGAGCATTTGGATGATCCAGATGAGGATTGGGAGAATGTCAGATGAAACCAAAATAGAACTTTTTGGTAAAAACGCAACTCGTCGTGTTGAGGACAAAGAATGCTGAGTTGCATCCAAAGAACACCATATCTACTGTGAAGCATGGGGGTGGAAACATCATGCTTTGGGGCTGTTTTTCTGCAAAGGGACCAGGACGACTGAGCCGTGTAAAGGAAAGAATGGGGCCATGTATCGTGAGATTTTGAGTGAAAACCTCCTTCCATCAGCAAGGGCATTGAAGATGAAACGTGGCTGGGTCTTTCAGCATGACAATGATCCCAAACACACCGCCCGGGCAACGAAGGAGTGGCTTCGTAAGAAGCATTTCAAGGTCCTGGAGTGGCCTAGCCAGTCTCAACCCCATAGAAAATCTTTGGAGGGAGTTGAAAGTCCGTGTTGCCCAGTGACAGCCCCAAAACATCACTGCTCTAGAGATCTGCATGGAGGAATGGGCCAAAATACCAGCAACAGTGTGTGAAAACCTTGTGAAGACTTACAGAAAACATTTGACCTCTGTCATTGCCAACAAAGGGTATATAACAAAGTATTGAGATAAACTTTTGTTATTGACCAAATACTTATTTTCCACCATCATTTGCAAATAAATTCATAAAAAAATCCTACAATGTGATTGTCTGGATTTTTTTCCCCTCATTTTGTCTGTCACAGTTGAAGTGTACCTATGATGAAAATTACAGGCCTCTCATCTTTTTAAGTGAGAGAACTTGCACAATTGGTGGCTGACTAAATACTTTTTTTCCCCCACTGTAGCTTTCACACATTAAAATCTGCAGTTTTTATTATCTTACTCAGACACACACACAGTGGCCCACGATGGTTTAAACGATCCCACTACTAAAGGCATGTGAAGTGCATTCAGCCATAGTGTGACACTGTCAACACTTAGCTGAGGAGTGGACACATGCTGGTCAGAGCTTTGTAGGCAGTGGCAGGAGATGGTTACAGGCTTATGATCAACAATAGAGTGAATTAACCAACGGAATGGACAAAAACAACATCACCTACTCTTTATACAGACACTGCTTTTTTTAAATTCATCACCGATGTGCATTGTAACCTCCCCTCTCAAGACTGGGAGGGTTTAACTCTGGAGGTCAAAGCAAATCACTCACTGGGCAGAATTTCAGTGGGGCAAACTTAGGTTTCTTTATTTCTCATAAAGCAGGGGAAAGGGGGAAAGGGAGAAAACTAACTCTTCCTTCTCACGGTTGCTCCTTGTGGCATCAGTTTACTTCTGGAAGGGAGGCAGAAGAGGTGTAGGATTAGTTAAGGTGGTTCACTTTACTCACGTCCTTAACGAGGCCTCTATCCCCAAGAGGGTGGTTGGGTTCCGGCTGGGCTGGGCTGGGCTGGGCTGGGCTGGGCTGGGCTGGGCTGGGCTGGATCCAACACTCTGTGTCTGCTCTCTTCTCCTGCCTCTCCTTCACTTTACTGTGGCTTCTTTGTTCTCTTTATGTGACTACTAATTGGGCCCAACAGCCTGCAGTCGAGGCTCCCTGTCAGAGGGGAAATTGTGCACACCTGTGTTAGAGCTGTCCTTGGTCCTGAACACCACTGTTAAGCCCAGACCTTGTGTCGTCCTCTGATGGTGCTCTCCATGGTGCTGCAGGTGACTGTGCTGCGTTGTGAGGGACTGTGTTTCCTTCTGGCCACCACAGTATCCAGTAGTCAGTTAGACGGACATATAGGGTTGGCTTGCTAGCATGCTGTAAAATTAAGAGCTTGTCTGTTATATTTTTGCCAACACATTTGGCCACAACCATGCAAAGCAAAGCATCTCTGATTTGACATTGTTTTTCTTTATTTTCCTTTTTAGATATTGACATGAAGAAAGACATTGAGACGTTGATAGCAGAGGAACGCGCTGACATCATCTTGAAATATGATACGGTGGGTGACGTTCATCAATCACACCATTCAGAGGGTTTTGGGAGGCTGTAAACTGTTTTTAAAGTTCTAAAATTGCCATGTGCATTTCCACCTTAGTTATTTCTCATTTACCGATGACCAAAATAACCCAAGCGACCTGTCCAACAAATGCTTCTACAGTTGGAGAACTCCTAGATAAGGTTTGAAAGTTCATAGACATCCATTCAGTTCTTACACAGTTCCAGTAGCCGTCTAATTAGTAACATAGCATAGCATAGCAATAGTTCCGTTTAGCTCCAGGCCTGCATTGATGTATCCATAAATAAGTTAGTCTAAGACTGGTCTGTTAATGTAGGTAGACTGCACCACCTCCATCACCTCCATAAACAAGAAAATAGATCAACCACACCAGTCAAAACCAAACAGCAAAGGTCTTGTTATGTCCACACATAAGCAAGTGAATTTTGTAATGCATATCCTTGATGATCCCATGTTGATTCACTTGGCCTGAGTTTGCACTTTTTTTATCATCCCATCTGACTGTACCACATGTCCTCTCTGTCTGAGTGTTGTCCGTCTGTTCACACAGGAGGAAGAGTTCACACTTGTTTGAGCGTGTTGTTAAAAAGCGCGACCATCGCTCTAAGAGGGATAAGAAAGAGAAACCTAATGTGTGTGTGTTGCTAAGCATTGTCTGTGTGGGTTTATGAAGAAGCCTAATAGCATGCTTGTGGTTTGTTTGGTAACAGAAAATTATTATATAATATGATGTTGAGGAGATTTAGACATACATATGCAGCTAAAATAGTCACATTTGCCAGGCAAACGCAATCATACTGTAAGAGTATGTTGTTAATTCTATAAAACCTAGAGAAGTATACATTATAAAATGAAAGGTTCTGCGGTCTCTTTAGTACAAACTAGAGGTCATGAACTTCAAGTGACCCAAATTACCAGTGTCCCCTCTTCAAAATGAGGTCAACAGACAGGCTGAGAGCGAGAGAGAGAACTACAGCGAATGACACAGTTGACACTCGAAATAGCAAGAGAGAGCGAGTAGGAATGAGACAGAGTTGAATTTAGCTCACAGGCAACAAGACATGAGAACATACTGTATATACAATCTTAATTTGAGCCAGTTGCTACAGCAGGAAAATAATCCTGCAGCAACAAGAAATGTGAGTTATAATTTTAATTATAATTAATGGACATTTTTGTAGGGGTTGATACATTTTTTGTAAAGGAAAATTAAGTCTGATATTTCAAAGTTGAAATTACAAACTTTAGAAGCCTACAAGTAAAACGTGCTGCATTGCAGGAAAGTTATCCTGCAATAGGGTGATCATATTAAGATCCTACATCTGTAGAGGGAACCCTGTCTGGCCATAGCAACACCTGTGACAACGGCCATAGCTAGACCATAGCAATAGATTGCACCATGGCCTCAGAAATCAGGTGATTTCTGTCTGTCTGTAGAATTCTACTGTCTATGAGGTATTTGACTTTGAACAGAAAAACAGAAGAAGCACACACTGTCTCAGACCTCAGGTGGTGGCAGAACAGACACCATGTTTTTAGCGCAATTCACCATGGGTGTTCTGTTTAAAGTAATGTGCAGATGGCTTAGTCAGTGTGCCATTTCTGTTTCTGTTTGGCAAAGACAACAACTTGGCTGCCCTTTGATGTTGCCAAACAAGGTTATGACTTATTATACAACAGGTGGGTCTAATCCTGAATGCTGATTGGTTAAAACTGCATTAAATCTATGATGTTAAAATGCCTATTTACTCTGTTCCATCTGACTGCGAAATCCACTGTCTCATTAGCCCAGCCATCTCCACTATAAAAAGCATCTAGACATTATCTCGCATTTCTTTTAGACTAACATTTAGTTTTCAACAGTGGAGATTTGTATAAACCTTACTATCTGTGTCTCCAACATTTCATCACTGTTTCCCATGCTTGTTCAATGAACCATAAACAATGAATGAACTTGCACCTGTGGAACGGTCGTTAACCTCTTTTGGGCTAGGGGGCAGTATTTTGAAGTTCGGATGAAAAACGTGCCCAAAGTAAACTGCCTGTTACTCAGGCCCAGAAGCTAGGATATGCATATAATTAGTATCTTTGGATAGAAAACACTCTGAAGTTTCTAAAACTGTTACAATACTGTCTGTGAGTATAGCAGAACTGATATGGCAGGCGAAAACCCGAGCAAAATCCATCCAGGGAGTGGGAGGTGACCAGTTTTCATTTCAAGGCCTATTGGTTATATAGGGGAATAGCTCCCAGATTGCAGTTCCTATGGATTCCACTAGATGTCAACAGTCTTTAGAAAAAGGTTTGAAGCTTTTATCTTGAAAATCAAGGGAGTAAGACAAGTTCTTCCTGAGGTCACGTCTAGTGTCCTATTATGAATTTTGCGCTTAGCTTTTTTTCTCTTCTATTCAGCAGGTTATATTCCGTCTGAAATATTATAGTTTATATTCGTTTCAGGGTATCTGAGTATTGATTACAAATGCTGTTTGACTTTTTTCTATGAACTTTACCGGTACTTTTGGGATATTGTTTGTCTGCATTGATGAACGCCTTTGGGCAGGTGGATTACGGAACAAAAGGCATCAACCAAACTGAGCTTTATGGATATAAAGAGGGACTTTATCGAACAAAAGGACATTTTATTGTGTAAACGGGACGCTTGGGTATGCCATCAGATGAAGCTCTTCAAAGGTAAGAAATTTATTTTATGCTACTTTTGAGTCTTGTGACACCTCTGCTGGTTATGTTATTATGCTAATTGAATATGTGTGGTGGGGCGCTGTCCTCAGACAATCAGATGTTCAGCTTTCGCCGTAAAGCCTTTTTGAAATCTGACAACGCTGTTAGATTAACAAGATTTTAAGCTTTTGAATGGTGTGTATTTTCATGAATGTTTGAAATTTGTATTTCTGTCATTTCAATTTGGCACTCTGCATTTCACCGGATGCTGGCAAAATCGAACCCGTTCACGGGATTGGATCCCTAAGAGGTTTAGACACTAACAGCTTACAGACGGTAGGCAATTAAGGTCACAGTTATAAAAACTTCGGACACTAAAGAGGCCTTTCTACTGACCCCGAAAAACACCAAAAAGAAAGATGCCCAGGGTCCCTGCTCATCTGCGTGAACATGCCTTAGGCATGCTGCAAGGAGGCATGAGGACTGCAGATGTGGCCAGGGCAATAAATTGCAATGTCCGTACTGTGAGACGCCTAAGACAGCGCTACAGGGAGACAGGACGGACAGCTGATCGTCCTCGCAGTGGCAGACCACGTGTAACAACACCTGCACAGGATTGGTACATCCAAACATCACACCTGCGGGACAGGTACAGGATGGCAACAACAACTGCCCGAGTTACACAAGGAATGCACAATCCCAACATCAGTTCTCAGACTGTCCGAAATAGGCTGAGAGAGGCTGGACTGAGGGCTTGTAGGCCTGTTGTAAGGCAGGTCCTCACCAGACATCACCGGCAACAACGTTGCCTATGGGCACAAACCCACCGTCGCTGAACCAGACAGGACTGGCAAAAAGTGCTCTTCACTGACGAGTCGCGGTTTTGTCTCACCAGGGGTGATGGTCGGATTTGCGTTTATCGTCGAAGGAATGAGCGTTACACCGAGGCCTGTACTCTGGAGAGGGATCAATTTGGAGGTGGAGGGTCTGTCATGGTCTGGGGAGGTGTGTCACAGCATCATTGCAGGCAATCTCAATGCTGTGCGTTACAGGGAAGACATCCTCCTCCCTCATGTGGTACCCTTCCTGCAGGCTCATCCTGACATGACCCTCCAGCATGACAATGCCACCACGCACAGAACGAGCAGTATGGCTGATTTCCTGCAAGACAGGAATGTCAGTGTTCTGCCATGGCCAGCGAAGAGCCCGGATCTCAATCCCATTGTGCACGTATGGGACATGTTGGATCGGAGGGTGAGGGCTAGGGCCATTCCCCCCAGAAATGTCTGGGAACTTGCATGTGCCTTGGTGGAAGAGTGGGGTAACATCTCACAGCAAGAGCTGGCAAATCTGGTACTGTCCAGGAGGAGGAGATGCACTGCAGTACTTAATGCAGCTGGTGGCCACACCAGATACTGACTGTTACTTATGATTTTGAACCCCCCTTTGTTCAGGGACACATTGGAAAATGTCTGTTAGTCACATGTCTGTGGAACTTGTTCTGTTTATGTCTCAGTTGTTGAATCTTGTTATGTTCATACAAATATTTACACATGTTAAGTTTGCTGAAAATAAACGCAGTTGACAGTGAGAGGACGTTTCTTTTTTTGCTATTTTCCATTATTAAAGTGACCAGTGAGTCCATCTTAATGTGCATAGGTCAGCAGCCTCTAAGGTGCAGGGTGGTAGCCAGCTAGTGATGGCTATTTAACAGTCTGATGGCCTTGAGATAGAAGCTGTTATTCAGCCTCTCGGTCTCAACTTTGATGCACCTGTACTAACCTCACCCTCTGGATGATAGCAGGGTGAACAGGTCGTGGCTCGGGTGGTTGATGTCCTTGATGATCTTTTTGTCCTTCATGTGACATCGGATGCTGTAGGTGTCCTGAAGGCAGACTGCTCCACTCTCTGGAGAGCCCTGCAGTTGCGGGCGGTGCAGTTGCCGTACCAGGCGGTAATACACCCCGACAGGTTGCTCTCAATTGTGCATCTGTAAAGGTTTGTGAGGGTCTTGGTAGCCAAGACAAATTTCTTCAGCCTCCTGAGGTTGAAGAGGTGCTGTTGCGCCTTCTTCACCAAACAGTCTGTGTGGGTGGACCAATTTAGATTGTCAGTGATGTGTACGCAGGGGAACTTGAAGCTTTTCACCTTCTCCACTGCGGTCCCGTTGATGTGGGTGGGGGCGTGATCCCCCTGCTGTCTCCTGAAGTCCATGATCAGTTCCTTTGTTTTGTTGACGTTGAGGGAGAGGTTATTTTCCTGGAACCACTCCGCCAGGGCCCTCACCTCCTCCCTGTAGGCTGTCTCGTCATTGTTGGTGATGGGATAGGGCTGTGTGCAGTGTGATGGCGATTGCATCATCTGTGGATCAAGTGGGGCGGTATGCAAATTTAGGTGGGTCTAGGGTGTCAGGTAAGGTGGAGGTGACATGATCCTTAACTAGCCTCTCAAAGCACTTCATGATGACAGAAGTGAGTGCTACAGGGCAATAGTTATTTAGTTCAGTTACCTTTGCTTTCTTGGGTACAGGAACAGTGGTGGACATCTTGAAGCAAGTGGGGACAGCAGACAGGATAGGGAGAGATTGAATATGTCCGTTAACACTCCAGGCAGCTGGTCTGCGCATGCTCTGAGCACGCAGCTAGGGATGCTCTCTGGACCGACAGCCTTGCAAGGGTTAACACACATAAATGTCTTAATCATGTCAGCCACGGAAAACAAGAACCCACAGTCCTTGGGAGTGAGCGGCGTCGGTGGCACTGTGTTATCCTCAAAGCGGGCGAAGAAAGTGTTTAGCTTGTTCTGGAGCAAGACTTCGGTGTCCGCAACGTGGCTGGTTTTCCCTGCCACATACGGTTTGTGTCTGAGCCGTTGAATTGCGACTTCACTTTGTCTCTGTACTGATGTTTTTCCTGTTTGATTGCCTTTCGGAGGGCATAACTGCACTGTTTGTATTCAACCATATTCCCAGTCACCTTGCTGTGGTTAAATGCGGTGGTTCGCGCAAGACAATGCTGCCATCTATCCACGGTTTTTGGTTTGGGTAGGTTTTAATAGTCACAGTGGGAACAACATCCCCTATACACTTCCTGATTAACTCAGGCCTCAGTCACCGTGTCCGTGTATACGTCAATGTTATTCTCAGGATGAACCCGGAACATTTCCCAGTCCGTGTGATCAAATGCAGCTACTTTGTTTTTTGTTTTTATTTAACCTTTATTTAACTAGGCAAGTCAGTTAAGAACAAATTCTTATTTACAATGACAGCCTACTAAAAGGCAAAATGCCTCCTGTGGGGACGGGTGTTGGGATAAAAAAATAAATATATATATATATATATATATATATATATAGGACAAAACACACATCACGACAAGAAAGACAACACAGCACTACATAAAGAGAGACCTAAGACAACAACATAGCAAGGTAGCAACACAACATGACAACAACATGGTAGCAACACATGGTAGCAGCACAAAACATGGTACAAACCTTATTGGGCACAGACAACGGCACAAAGGGCAAGAAGGTAGAGACAACAATACATCACACAAAGCAGCCACAACTGTCAGTAAGAGTGTCTATGATTGAGTCTTTGAATGAAGAGATTGAGATAAAACTGTCCAGTTTGAGTGTTTGCTGCAGCTCATTCCAGTCGCTAGCTGCAGCGAAATTAAAAGAAGAGGATGAGGGCTGCAGTAGATATCTCAGATAGGGGGGAGTGAGGCCTAAGAGGATTTTATAAATAAGCATCAACCAGTGGGTCTTGCGACGGGTATACAGAGATGACCAGTTTACAGAGGAGTATAGAGTGCAGTGATGTGTCCTATAAGGAGCATTGGTGGCAAATCTGATTACCGAATGGTAAAGAACATCTAGCCGCTCAAGAGCACCCTTACCTGCTGATCTATAAATTATGTGTCCGTAATCTATCATGGGTAGGATGGTCATCTGAATCAGGGTTAGTTTGTCAGCTGGGGTGAAAGAGGAGCGATTACGATAGAGGAAACTAAGTCTAGATTTAACCTTAGTCTGCAACTTTGATATGTGCTGAGAGAAGGACTGTGTACCATCTAGCCATACTCCCAAGTACTTGTATGAGGTGACTACCTCAAGCCCTAAATCCTCAGTGGTAGTAATCACACCTGTGGGGAGAGGGGCATTCTTCTTACCAAACCACATTACCTTTGTTTGGAGGTGTTCAGAACAAGGTTAAGGGTAGAGAAAGCTTGTTAGACAGTAAGAAAGCTTTGTTGTAGAGCATTTAACACAACATCCGGTGAGGGGCCAGCTGAGTATAAGACTGTATCATTTGCATATAAATGGATGAGAGAGCTTCCTACTACCTGAGCTATGTTGTTGATGTAAATTGAGAAGAGCGTGGGGCCTAGGATCGAGCCTTGGTTACTCCCTTGGTGACAGGCAGTGGCTGAGACAGCAGATGTTCTGACTTTATACACTGCACTCTTTGAGAGAGGTAGTTAGCAAACCAGGCCAAATAATCCCTCAGAGACAGCAGTATTTCTTGTCCGCTCACAAGAATGGAATGGTCTACCGTATCAAAAGCTTTGGCCAAGTCAGTAAAAACAGCAGCACAACATTGCTTAGAATCAAGGGCAATGGTGACATCATTAAGGACCTTTAAGGTTGCAGTGACACATCCATAACCTGAGTGGAAAACCAGAAAGCATACCAGAGAGAATACTATAGACATCAAGAAAGCCAGTCAGTTGAGTTTTTCCAAAACCTTTGATTAACAGGGCAACATAGAAATAGGCCTATAACAGTTAGGATCAGCTTGATCTCCCCCTTTAAATACAGGACGAAACATGGCTGCCTTCCAAGCAATGGGAACCTCCCCATAAAGGAGGGACAGGTTTAAAAGGTTGGAGATAGGCTTGGCGATGATAGGGGCAGCAACCTTAAAGAAGAAAGGATCTAAACCATATGACCCAGACCCAAGTTTCAGGAACTCCTTTTGCACCTCGGACTCAGTGACTGCCTGCAGGGAGAAACTTTGTAGTGGGGAAGGGGAAAAAGTGGGAGAAGCACCGGGGATAGTCACATTAGAAGGGATGGGAGTTGAGGAAATATTGGACTGGCAAGGAGGCATGGCTGAGTCAAATAGGAATCCTGACTTATTGAAGTGGTGATTAAAGAGCTCAGCCATGTGCTTCTTGTCAGTAACTACCACATCATCAACATTAAGGGACATGGGCAGCTGTGATGAGGAGGGTTTATTCTCCAGGTCTTTATTCATTTTCCAGAACTTCTTTGGGTTAGACCCACAGAGAGAGAACTGCTCCTTAAACTTTGGCCTTCCGGATAGCCTGAGTGCACTTATTTCTCATTTGCCTGAACGAGAGCCATTCAGCCTGAGTATGCGTGTGCCAAGCCTTTCGCCAAATGCAATTCTTGAGGTGGAGTAACTGTCACGGCTTCCGCCGAAGTCAGTGCCTCTCCTTGTTCGGGTGGTGTTCGGCGGTCGACGTCGCCAGTCTTCTAGCCATCACCGATCCACTTTTCATTTTTTATTTGTTTTGTCTGTGTTTTCCACACGTGGTTTCAAATCCATCAATTACATGTTTTGTATATAACCCTCTGTTCCCCCCCATGTCTTTGTGCGGGATTGTTCGTTGTAGTGCTTGTGCACATTATTTACTGGTGCGTTACGGGCTATTTTGTGCCCATGTACTCTCGTGTTGTTTGAACCGTTGGGTTGTTTTATTAAACGACTACGTTTATTACCCAGTTTTTCTCTCCTGCACCTGACTTCTCTGCAACCAGTTACGCAACCCCTACAGTAACTCTGCAAGATCACAGTCGAACCAGGGGCTGAACCTGTTTTTTGTCCCAGTTTAGGTCACCTAGCAGGACAAATTCAGACTTAGTGTAAGGGGCCAGGAGAGTGCTTAGCAACAGTAAAAAAAATAGCTATTTGAAAGTGTAATGCTTAAAACCAGCAGATCAAATTGTTTGGGGACAGACTTGGTGGAGACAACCGAGCACTGAAGGTGTTCCTTGGTAAAGATTGCCACTCCCCCATCTTTGGAAGATCTGTTTTGCCGAAAAGGTTATAACGAGAAAGGTTAACATCAGTTTTCAAAACACTCTTCCTTAACCACGTCTCAGTAATGACCAACACATCTGGATTGGAGCTGTGACCCCACACTTTCAATTGATACATTTTAGGTAATGAGCTTCTAGTGTTAACGTGCAGAAAACCCAGGCTTTTACGAGAGCAGAAATCAGTGAAGCAGATATCAGAGCACAAGTCAGAATTGGGGCTGGCAACAGTAGATGGGCCAGGGTGTACATTTCCAGATATCATCAACAGTAATACAATCAAGGCACGGCACAGGACAGGGAGAGCTCTGCAGTGCTGATTTATGACATCTGAATGTGCATCAGATGGCAACAAGATCATATTGTACAGCAATTTCATCAGATAACATGAATACAAAGCCGGCGAGAGGTGGTTAGAATAGGATGGGAGGCCAAAGTGTAACTAATAGAGTTCCGAGTGTGGGAACAAACATAGTCTGTCCCACAGTTGGGTAAAGAAAGTTCGTAGTCAACATAGCATGCAGGAGTCATGATGCAAAATAGTAAAATGCACAATAAAAATGTTTAATATATATTACGACTTGGGGCTAGCCATTGTAAGTTCAGAGTCACTCACCCCAACAGTGCGTGTGGGCTGGAGGCGGCGAGTGAAAGCTCGGGAGAGAGGGGTGGAGTGTGGTGGGGGTACCTGTACCAGACAGGGTGAGACAGGCCAGGGCAGACGGTGAACAGATCGCCAGGTGGAATCCACGCACCAGTGCAGCAGGCAACGGGAGAAGCTTTTATTTCTGGAGGCAGATTTCTTGTAGAAAATGTCAGTGGATGGTATTTGAACAGCAGGAGAGGGCTTCAAAGGGGGCTTCAAAGCCTGGCAGCCTTTTCTCATCATTCAGTTCCCATAAAGTAAAATATATCATTGTAATGGACTTTTTAAAATTTATTTTTTATTCATTTTATTTTTCTTCTTGACTTTCAAAATCAGACCAAACACTACTCACTCAGTTGGATGGTGTCCTTAGGTCTCTGCTGTTTGTTTGCTAGAGCACCCTCCGTATAGCTTGGATAAAGGAAACCTGGGTAGCAGTAATCTCTCCAGTTAATTTTGGCCAAAATTAGGTTGTAGGTTTGGAGTTTTGATCTGGAACGAAGGCCTTGCTGTGGAGGGTAGCATCCTGCATATGTCCCTGCTGAAAAATCCAAGTTTATCTAACTCCAAATCTATCATTTTCTAAAAAACATGTTGAAAAATGTGAGAGTTCACATGCAGCTGTGTCTCTCTCTCACCTCCAGTTTATTCTTGCTGCAGTGTTTGACGTGACTGTAAATTAGCCGTAGTTGGCTAGCTAGCTAGTAAGAGATAAGAACGTTGCCAGACAGTATGGCAATAGAACATTTAGAATGAACGACTAGGTCGCGTCCATAGATACAGAACAAAAAGACTTAACGACTGGGTCGCATCTCTGGAAACCAAACCAAACCGATAGAACAAGCGACAAGCCAGTTTGGGTAGCTAGATTTGTGTCGGGACTATATCTTGTGGAAGGATGAAATAGTATGAATAAATTAATCAAAATAACGTTTTAATGAAAATGTGTAAATCATTATTTGAACATGTTGGTAATGCCCTCAAAGCCGGTGTTTGGTGGATATATTGGGACGGTTTGGCACACCCATGCTCATATATCCTCCAAACACCAGCTTCTCGGGCATTATCACTTACAGTAAGTGTTAATTTTCAGACACAGATAAAACAACAGCAGGACAATAAATGATAATAAAGACAATTTATTCTTACACATTCTTGTACATTTAGCCATGTGTTAATACATAAACTTTATAAAATATACTTTGTATGCATTCTTGAATTATGTACATGTTATATGGTCTTGGTATTTACATTCTTTCAAGTGTACTAGAACGATAAACAAAGAATGACAGAAACAAAAATACAAAAGGATTGGCTTAACTTGAGAATGTGTTTGAGCTCATGACATTAGGTTAGAGATAATGATTGAACTCATGACATTAGTAAACATTAATTTGTATTTGTATTTATTAGGGATGCCTATTTAGATGCTGCCAAAGGCAGCAGCTACTCTACCTGGGGTCCAAACACATTAAGGCACTTACAGTGAGGGAAAAAATTATTTGATCCCCTGCTGATTTTGTACGTTTTCCCACTGACAAAGAAATGATCAGTCTATAATTTTAATGGTAGGTTCATTTGAACAGTGAGAGACAGAATAACAACAAATGTTATAAATCGATTTGCATTTTAATGATGGAAAAAAGTATTTGGGCCCTCTGCAAAACATGACTTAGTACTTGGTGGAAAAACCCTTGTTGGCAATCACAGAGGTCAGACGTTTCTTGTAGTTGGCCACCAGGTTTGCACACATCTCTGGAGGGTTTTTGTCCCACTCCTCTTTGCAGATCTTCTCCAAGTCATTAAGGTTTCGAGGCTGACGTTTGGCAACTCAAACCTTCAGCTCCCTCCACAGGTTTTCTATGGGATTAAGGTCTGGAGACTGGCTAGGCCACTCCAGGACCTTAATGTGCTTCTTCTTGAGCCACTCCTGTGTTGCCTTGGCCGTGTGTTTTGAGTCATTGTCATGCTGGAACACCCATCCACGACCCATTTTCAATGCCCTGGCTGAGGGAAGGAGGTTCTCACCCAAGATTTGACGGTACATGGCCCCGTCCATCGTCCCTTTGATGCGGTGAAGTTGTCCTGTCCCTTAGCAGAAAAACACCCCCAAAGCATAATGTTTCCACCTCCATGTTTGATGGTGGGGATGATGTTCTTGGGGTCATAGGCAGCATTCCTCCTCCTCCAAACACGGCGAGTTGAGTTGATGCCAAAGAGCTCAATTTTGGTCTCATCTGACCACAACACTTTCACCCAGTTGTCCACATTCAGATGTTCATTGGCAAACTTCAGACGGGTATGTATATGTGCTTTCTTGAGCATAGGGACCTTGCGGGCGCTGCAGGATTTCAGACCTTCACGGCGAAGTGTGTTACCAATTGTTTTCTTGGTGACTATGGTCCCAGCTGCCTTGAGATCATTGACAAGATCCTCCCGTGTAGTTCTGGGCTGATTCCTCACCGTTCTCATGATCACTGCAACTCCACGAGGTGAGACTTGCATGGAGCCCCAGGCCGAGGGAGATTGACAGTTCTTTTGTGTTTCTTCCATTTGCGAATAATCGCACCAACTGTTGTCACCTTCTCACCAAGCTGCTTGGCGAGGGTCTTGTAGCCCATTCCAGCCTTGTGTAGGTCTACAATCTTGTCCCTGACATCCTTGGAGAGCTCTTTGATCTTGGCCATGGTGGAGAGTTTGGAATCTGATTGATTGATTGCTTCTGTGGACAGTTGTCTTTTATACAGGTAACAAACTGAGATTAGGAGCACTCCCTTTAAGAGTGTGCTCCTAATCTCAGCTCGTTACCTGTATAAAAGACACCTGGGAGCCAGAAATCTTTCTGATTGAGAGGGGGTCAAATACTTATTTCCCTCATTAAAATGCAAATCAATTTATAACATTTTTCACATGCGTTTTTCTGGATTTTTTTGTTGTTATTCTGTCTCTCACTGTTCAAATAAACCTACCATTAAAATTATAGACTGATCATTTCTTTGTCAGTGGGCAAACGTACAAAATCAGCAGGGGATCAAATACTTTTTTCCCTCACTGTATGGAATCATGTAGTAACCAAAAAAGTGTTTAACCTCTCTGCGCACGGATCCCGCTAGCGCGATCGTTTTCAGACAAACATAACGCGGCAAATTCAAAATACAAATTCGTAATATTTAACATCCTTCGATATACAAGTGTTGCATAGCCATCAAAAGCTCTGCTTCTTGGCAATATCACTGCGTTGTCAGATTTTAAAAAGGCTTTACGGCGAAAGCACTAGATTTGATTGTTTTTGAGGCTAGTACCTCACATATTTTCCTCATTAGCATAAATTCATATCCAGCTCGGTTCTCAAAATGTCCATATCACAGCTAATATAAATCGCTTACCTTTCAAATAACTTCTTCTGAGGTCTTCCCAAGTGTCCAACCAAGAGAATCCATGGTTCTTTTGTTAGAAAAAGTAATTCATTATATATATATCCATAAATCTCCGTTTTGTTGGCACGTTATGTTCAGCTACTCCACCAAGCATTGTCAGTCTACTCACCCGTTTTACAGTGAAGGGATCGCGTTCAAGTTATACCTCTCATCTTTTCACAAACAAATCAAATATCATTAATAATGCATCCTTATGTATTCTTTTATGAATAATAGCGATCATATTTTACGGATGGTAACTGAAAGCGTTATAAAAGGAAAAGAAAGCTGGGCCAGCTCACGTTCGTGAGCGTGCCGCGGTTGTTTACATTTTTCCCTTCCTGTAGTCTTTCTTCTTCTATAAGGATCTGCTCAGGGCTTTTTCCTCCAGACACTTTCCAGAGACTGTTGACATCCAGTGGAAGCCATAGGTACTGCAACCTGTGTCCTATTCCCCAATGATTTATATTACCAGGGCTTCAAAGTGAGAGGATGGCAACAGAAAAAGGATTTCCGGACAGACATTTCTAGGGTTTTTGCCTGCTATATCTGTTCTGGTATACCCACAGACTATATCTTAATGGTTTTAGAAACTTCAGAGTGTTTCCTATCCAATAGTACTAATTATGTGAATATCCTAGTTTCTGGCCATGAGTGGCAGGCATTTAACCTTGGGCACGTCAGACAGGCGAAAATTCGGGAAAATGGGACCCTAGCTGGAAGAGGTTAAAAAAATCAATATATAAACGGGGGTTGGAACCAAAAATCTCAAATTTGACTCATCAGACCAAATGGACAGATTTCCACAGGTCTTATGTCCATTGCTCGTGTTTCTTGGCCAAAGCAAGTCTCTTCTTATTATTAGTGTCCTTAGTTTCTTTGCATCAGTTTGACCATGAAGGCCTGATTCACACAGTCTCCTCTGAACAGTTGATGTTGAGATGTCTGTTACTTGAACACTGAATTATTTGGGTTGCAATTTCTGAGGCTGGTAACTCTAATGAACGTATCCTCTGCAGCAGCGGTAACTCTGGGTCTTCCTTTCCTGTGGCAGTCCTCATAAGAGCCAGTTTCATCATAGCACTTGATGGTTTTTGCGACTGCACTTGAAACTTTCAAAATTCTCGAAATTGTCCGGATTGACTGGCCATGTCTTAAAGTAATGATGGACTGTCACTTCTCTTAGCCTTTTTGAGCTGTTCTTGCCATAATATAGACTTGTTTTTTTACCTAATAGGGCTATCTTCTGTATACCACCCCTACCTTGTCACAACACAACTGATTGGCTCAAACGCATTAAGAGGGAAAGAAATTCCACAAATTTACTTTTAACAAGGCCCACCTGTTAATTGAAATGCATTCCAGGTGACTACCTCATGAAGCTGGTTGAGAGAATGCCAAGAGTGTGCAAAGCTGTCATCAAGGTAAAGGGTGACTACTTTGAAGAATCTAAAATAGAAAATATATTTAGATTTCCTTAACACTTATTTGGTTACTACATGATTCCATATGTGTTATTTAATAGTTTTGATGTCTTCACTATTATTCTACAATGTAGAAAATAGTAAAAATTAAGAAAAACCCTTGAATGAGTAGGTGTGCCCTAACTTTTGACTGTTACTGTAAGTTAATGTGAGCTATTTTTAGCACTTTTCTGGGATGTCTGATTGTTTTTATTGCTTTATTGGGAATCTTATCAGAAGTAGACATGCTCATGTTATTTATATTTGAGCCAATAGTGCAGGGTGATCTGCACACAGTGGAATACCTACTCAGGCACAACGCCTCAGTGCTAACAGTATAACTCTGGTTCATAGCCACATGATTACTGCATACAATATCTGTAGGATCAACAGAGACATTCAGGGCAGTTAGGGGACATAAAGTAAGTTACTTACATTGTGTCTGCCAACTCCCCTGGGATAATGTACATTTGTTGCAACATTATGACAACTCACCGACACAATGGTAGGGATTAATTGAGCTGGTCTTGGGTCATTGATAAGTCATTGTCTCAATGCAGCCTTGAAATGCGTGAACAGAGTCCAAGAGCCAAGATGATTTGCATGGACTCCGTCATTCCTGTAGAGAATCTTCTGTTTCCAGAAAGGGTCAAAGTTATTGCTAAAAGTGATTCGAATAGAGCTACTGCAATCTTTTAGCCAGGTGTGTAATGCCAGTAGCCTGCTGAAACTTTCACACCCGCGGGCCCAACGATGGTACCAGGACTGAAATAATTGGCCGCTTTTTGGAATCTTTCAGTGCTAGAATCAGTTCTTTAAAATAAATTTTCAGAAGTTCCGAGCTAGCCCTCCTGATGTCGTTTGACCCCACATGGACTACGACAGCATCAGCTCACGGCATCTGTCGTAGAACTGTCAGAAGCAGCCTTGTAATGTCCTGTACTCATGCTCCAGGATAGCACAGGGTTTTTTCCCTGGGAACCAAGATGTTTCTTACAATAGAACTGCCGATGATGACAGCTGGTGCAATGGCTGAGGAAGTCCGGTTGTTCTTTCGCCTCGAGTGGTTTCGCAAACCCCTCGAGGACCGAATGGCGGTGGGGCCCGATGGACCCGAGCCAGTTATAGTATCCATCGTGGATGATGAATGGGCCGGAGTACCTCCGGATCCGATCTCGAACCGCAATCCCCCCAGGGTAGCCCGCGCCGGAACCTCTAGATCCAGGGCAGCAAAGCTGTTTCTGGTCTGTGTCCGGTCCGGGCTTAATATCTCCAATGAGGCTCCCAGGATGCTGTTTTCGACTTCAATGGCGAGTGACATATCTCCATGGCTGGTTGGTAATATCGAGAACAGGAACATCCCCCAAGTCATCCAGGAGCATCCTACTAGCTCCATTCTCCAGGGAAGGGGGATACCCCTTCGTGGTAGGGATCCCTGCAGAGTACCGGCCAGTCGGCTGTGGAGAGCCGACACGGCGGCGACACTTCCTTCAGGCCAGAGCGATGTCCTGCTACTGGGGTAAAGAGAGAAAAAGTAAGCGGTGTGGATTTCCCAGTAGCTTGTGTAGATTCGCTACTTGTTTGCTAAGAGTAGTCACTTCGCTCCTTTAGTCCTCTACAAGCAAACAGTTGCCACATTGTCCCTTAACAAAGCAGGCGACTGGCCGCTACTCTGATTGTGTTGTTGATTGCGGAAACAGTCAGGTATCCACCAGGCTACAGACATGGGTATGCTTGGAGGAATATTGGAACCAGGTTCTCTGACCATGTGTCTCTCTCTCGCTCTCTCCCCCTCTCGCTCTCTCTCGCTTTCCACACATTCCTTCTCATCTCCCTTTCACTGTTTAATTATATCCATCTCCCCCTTTCCTCTCTTTGCTTTCTTCCCCCAAATGACTTTCGCTATGACCTATTTTTTAGCCCTCTCACTTTCTCACACTTGACACCATTTGCAGTGTGCCCTCAGAGGATCATCGCTGAGATCGTTCATCTGTGATGGCATGGTTTTGTTTCTGTAGGCTGTATGTATCGACCCTCTCTCTCTTTGCCCGCAGCCTGCTTTCTGAAAGCTTTCTATGCTTTCTAATAGTTGGCCACATCTATGTAGTCCATTGACTAGTCCTGAGAGAAAATTGTCCTCTGCCCCTTGTGCAATATCTGCGCCACAATGTACATATGGCAATGAGATTTAATTTTATATTGGCCACGATTTAACACAGCATAGATAGACACAATGCATCCATTTGTATCATCTTTGAGACAGGCACAGCGATGTGATGCGCTTGTACTAAAATCAAATGTATTGTTCTCTAGAGAACAGCATGTGTTGTGTTTTTCCCAATGGCTCCAATTCAAAGGCCCAATGCCTGACTTGATTTAACAATTTTAAAGCAACAGGCCATCTTACTGCATGTTTTCCCTTGGCTGTGTGCTGTTTCTGATGTGTCTGTGTCTGTGTTATTCCAGGGCAGACAGGAGGGGGTGGAGATTGACCCCTGGGAGGATGCAGACTACAGTATTTACAGAGTCACTGACCGTTTCGGGTTTCTGCAGTAAGTCAAACTGGGTTTCTGTGTACAGCATTGTACACATTACTTGACTGGCAGAATCTTACTGTTGTTGTCCATTCTTTTCCCACAGTGACGAGGATCTGCCAACCCCTAGTGCACATGAGGAGAAGGTAAGAAGTGGAAATGCAATATATGCATCAAAAGAGTCAAAGAGACACACTACAGTTTGTGTGTGTGTGTGTGTGTGTGTGTGTGTGTGTGTGTGTGTGTGTGTGTGTGCGTGGAAATGTGTCAATGCTTAATGCATGCTTGATGTGTGTGCATTAGCCAATCCATGACCTCGCGCTAACTTAGTGAAACCCTGTAGCAGGGTCACATGCCCCAGGCATCCATCTAAGGTGAAGCCGATCTTTAGGCATCTCACACACTCCTGGAATGGGAGCTATGCTTTCTCACACCTTAGAACCGGTCATGTGGTCATGATTGATTCAATTAATACCACATTTAACCTTGGGCAGAACTTGATAAGCTCTCCTCAATGTTACATGTCAAACAGTACAAACCGACACATGCCAGTCATAGCAGTGGGGGCAGGACACCACGTTCTCAAGTCAAGTGATCTTTTATATGATCCCACAAAGGGATTTAATTTGGTTGTAGTTTTAGAAGAAACATTGTAAATACTGTGTTCTGTACTATACTTTCTGTAAAAATGCGTCTTGTTAATGTAAATGTGTCTTCATTTTGCATACATTTTAAACTAGGTGAAATGTTATGTATTTTCGGTTTCGCCCTGACAGAAAAAGAACCTGGAAATTGAAAGGGTAGAAAAATGGCTGAAGATGGTGAAAAAATGGGATAAGTACAGGAACAGTGGCAGGGTGAGAATAATCTCTCTCTCTCTCTCTCTCTCTCTCTCTCTCTCTCTCTCTCTCTCGCTCTCTCTCTCTCTCGCTCTCTCACAGACACACACCTCACCCTTCACTTGTGTTTATAAATGTTTATATTAGTCTGAAATGCTCACTGAACATTTACACTCCTGCCTCAACTCCCCATTTTGTTTATCCCGTCTCCCCCTGTCTAACCCCTGTCTCTCCTGTGTCCCCCTGCTCTCCTCTCAGATGGTAAAGCGTGTGTATAAGGGTCTCCCCCTGCAGCTGAGAGGCCAAGCCTGGGCCCTGATGCTGGATGTGGAGAAGGTGAAGAATGAGAACGAGGGGAAGTATGAGGTAAAAGAGTACGCAGTATCTAACACGCACACAGTCACACGCGCACGCGCACACGCACACACACGCATACACACACTGTTGATTCATCAAGCATGTACTTTAAACAGTGAGTAGGTGTAGCCAGCATTTACCAACACACAGGGATATGATACCATGCTCAAACCAGCACAATGCAGTCTGAAGCCAGTGGTCACTAAGGACCACTAAACCATGAAATCTCTGCTGTTATGATTTGAAGGCGACTGCTACTTCAGGTCTCAGGGAAAGTGATTTCATTGTCTAGTCTACGCTATCAGTAACCAGGTTCACTACATGGGCAGAGTCAATGGAAAAAAAACTATTCAACAGTACTGAATACCCTATACCCGGCCATAGATAAATACCCTGTGATTCAACAATGGTGTGATACGGTAATGTCCCTGTCCTCCCCATCATTTTTTCATTTTTTTGTCAAGGATCTACACAAAAGTCTCTGTAATGTCAAAGTATTAATGGAACATAAAACACTAAAATATTTTAAATTAGATAAGTATTCAATACATGTTAGAATCACCTTTGTCAGTGATTACAGCTGTGAGTCTTTCTGGGCAAGTCTATGTGCAATATTCTTCTAGCTCTGTCAGGTTTGTTCTTGATCATTGATGTACAGCTATTTTGATGTCTTGCCATAGATTTCAAGCCGATTTAAGTCTGTAACTAGGCCACTCAGGAACATTCAATGTCGTATTGGTAAGTAACTCCAGTGTATATTTGGCATTGCGTTTTAGGTTATTGTCCTGCTGAAAGGTGGACTTGTCTGCCAGTGTCTGTTGAAAAGCAGACCGAACCAGGTTTTCCTCTAGGGCTTTGCCTGTGCTTAGCTCTATTCTGTTTATTTTTATCCAAAACAGGAAAATCCCTAGCTCTTTCCAATGACAAGCATACCCATAACATGACGCAGCCACCACCATGCTTGAAAATATGAAGAGTTGTACTCAGTGATGTGTTGTGTTGGATTTGCCCCAAACATACAGTGGTTCTTTTTTAAATATTTTATTTATTTAACCTTTATTTAACCAGGTAGGCCAGTTGAGAACAAGTTCTCATTTACAACTGCGTCCTGGCCAAGATAAAGCAAAGCAGTGCGACAAAAACAACAACACAGAGTTACACATGTGATAAACAAAGGTAGAGTCAATAACACAATAGAAAAATCTGTATACAGTGTGTGCAAATGAAGTAAGGAAGTAAGGCAATAAATAGGCCATAGTGGCGAAGTAATTACAATTTAGCAATTAACACTGGAGTGATAAATGTGCAGATGAGGATGTGCAAGTAGAAATACTGGTGTGCAAAAGAGCAGAACATTTCTAACAATTATGGGATGAGGTACAGTAGGTAGTTGGTTGGATGGGCTATTTACAGATGGGCTGTGTACAGCTGCAGCAATCGGTAAGCTGCTCTGACAGCTGATGCTTAAAGTTAGTGAGGGAGATATAAGTCTCCAACTTCAGTGGTTTTTTGCAATTCGTTCCAGTCATTGGCAGCAGAGAATTGGAAGGAAAGGTGGCCAAAAAGGTGTTGGCTTTGGGGATGACCAGTGAAATATACCTGCTGGAAGCGCGTGCAATGGGTGTGTGTTGCTTTGGTGACCAGTGAGCTGAGATAAGGCGGCGCTTTACCTAGCAAAGACTTATAGTTGACCTGGAGCCAGTGGGATTGGCGACGAATATGTAGCGAGGACCAGCCAACGAGAGCATACAGGTCGCAGTGGTGGGTAGTATAAGGGGCTTTGGTGACAAAACGGATGTCACTGTGATAGACTGCATCCAATTTGCTGAGTGTTGGAGGATATTTTGTAAATTACGTTGCTGAAGTCAAGGATAGGTAGGATAGTCAGTTTTACGAGGGTATGTTTGGCAGCATGAGTGAAGGAGGCTTTGTTGAGGAATAGGAAGCAGATTCTATATTTTATTTTGGTTTGGAGATGCTTAATATGAGTCTGGAGGGAGAGTTTACAGTCTAGACAGACACCTAGGTATTTATAGTTGTCCACATATTCTAAGTGTCACGACTTCCGCCGAAGTTGGTGCCTCTCCTTGTTCGGGTGGTGTTTGGCGGTCGACGTCACCGGTCTTCTAGCCATCACCGATCCTCTTTTCATTTTCCATTTGTTTTGTCTGTGTTTTCCACACCTGGTTTCAATTCCTTCATTACATGTTTTGTATTTAACCCTCTTTTCCCCCTCATGTCTTTGTGTGGGATTGTTCATTGTAGTGCTTGTGCACTTTATTTACTGGTGCGTTACGGGCTATTTTGTGCCCATTTACTCTCGTGTTTTTTGTAACGTTTGGGTAGGTTATTAAACGACTAAGTTTATTACCCAGTTTTGCTCTCCTGCGCCTGACTTCTCTGCAACCAGTTACGCAACCCCAACACTAAGTCAGAACCGTCCAGAGTAGTGATGCTAGTCAGGCGGGCAGGTGCGGGCAGCGATCGGTTGAAAAGCATGCATTTCGTTTTTCTAGCATTTAAGAGCAGTTGGAGGCCACGGAAGGAGTGTTGTATGGCATTGAAGCTCGTTTGGAGGTTTGTTAACACAGTGTCCAAAGAAGGGCCAGATGTATACAGAATTGTGTTGTCTGCGTAGAGGTGGATCAAAGAATCACCCGCAGCAAGAGTGACATCATTGATATATACAGAGTCGTCCTGAGAATTGAACCCTGTGGCACCCCCATAGAGACTGCCAGAGGTCCGGACAACAGGCCATCCGATTTGACACACTGAACTCTATTTGAGAAGTAGTTAGTGAACCAGGCGAGGCAGTCATTAGAGAAACCAAGGCTGTTGAGTCTGGTGATAAGAATACGGTGATTGACCTAGTCGAAAGCCTTGGCCAGGTCGATGAAGACGGCTGCACAGTACTGTCTTCTTTCAATGGCGGTTATGATATCGTTTAGGACCTTGAGCGTGGCAGAGGTGCACCCATGACCAGCTCTAAAACCGGATTGCGCAGCAGAGAAGGTACGGTGGGATTCGAAATGGTCGGTGATCTGTTTGTTCACTCGCTTTCGAAGACTTTAGAAAAGCACGGCAGGATGGATATAGGTCTGTAACAGTTTGGGTCTAGAGTGTCTCCCCTTTTGAAGAGGGGGAGGACCGCGGCCGCTTTCCAATCTTTAGGAATCTCATACTAAATCGATACTAAAGAGAGGTTGAACAGACTAGTAATAGGGGTTGCAACAATGGTGGCGGATAATTTTAGGAAGAGAGGGTCCAGATTGTCTAGCCCAGCTTATTTGTAGGGATCCAGATTTTGCAGCTCTGTCAGAACATCAGCTGTCTGGATTTGGATTTTCTTCCTAGTTGCGTCATACTGCAGCACACCCGCAGCAGAATTCTATGCCACGTTATTGAATTGTCAGCCATTGTTACCATTAATGCTAGTTAGTGCTAGTTTCACCACCAGAAGCATCTTTGAGAAGCATTTGGCTGTACTAGAGAATGTAAAACCTTTTTTGTAAGAACATAGTGTATGGGATTGATTTTAAGAAATGTAGCTTAATTAATTTGATTCATATTATGGTGTTTCTATTCCAAGAAAAACTAAAAACGAAACCCTCAGGTTTTCCGTTAGGATGGAACGGAAAATATGGCGCTGTACAACGTGACGGTCGGGAGTAGGCTACAGTACTTAGAGAATAACATTTCCATACCCTAATTGTAGTCTAACCAATACCCAAAAGGAGTTTCAGTGAAGAAATAAAATCTCATTGATTTATCAAGACCAGTCCCCATGCTTGTCTCAGAGCAGCGCGAAACGGTGCTGAAATAGTTGACCACAGCAGGTAGGCTATTGCTTCAAATCCTATTGCTTCTAACTTCAATATGCTTTTTAAATAAATAAGACCTACACCACTTTTAACAGCACATTACTCAACACTAGTGAGACTCATGTTGCCTACAGTAGGCCTACAGTATATATATAAAAAAAAGTTCAATGACGTGACTCTCTGCCAATAATTAGATTTAGAGAATTTGAGGATTCTAAATTAATATCTAAGGTGCATTTTTCATTAGCGCAAATCTGATCTGTGAGAATATCTAAGGGGCTTCATGGGTCTCCCGGTCGTCTCCGACACGGATATCGAACCAGCATCTGTAGCAACGCAGTTTGCACTGTGATGCAGTGTCTTAGACTGCTGTGCCACTCGGGAGGCCCCATCCACAAATCAATCAATTGCCTTTCACAAAGTATCAAAATACAGAGAGGTGTTGGCAAGAGTCTATTGTCCTGCTAACAGCCCATAATGGGCTTTTATAATACATGGTGTCCAGGTCAGGATAACCAAAACATTTCTTTATTAAAGACAATCAGAAAGAGTGTTGGTACTTATTTATTTTGATCCAAAGCCATGAATGAGTGAGTCACTCAGCTTTATGTAGGTGCCGAGGCAATATGACTGTGCCATCAACTTGATTATTTAGCAGACATCACTTGCTTATATTCAGTCAACACATCTTAAGAATATCATGGAATATAAGAACATTATTGTTTGTCTTAGAATAAAAACCTTTGTGTAACAACAGTTTTAGTAAGTAATACTGACGAGTAAAAACAAAAAAATAAGTGTATTTTTCAGGGTGTGCGCATGCAGGACAGAGGTATACTGTGAGGGAAAAAAAGTATTTGATCCCCTGCTGATTTTGTACGTTTGCCGACTGACAAAGAAATGATCAGTCTATAATTTTAATGGTAGGTGGTTTATTTGAACAGTGAGAGACAGAATAACAACAAAACAATCCAGAAAAACACATGTGAAAATTTGTATCAATTGATTTGCATATTAATGAGGGAAATAAGTATTTGACCCCTCTGAAAAACATGACTTAGTACTTGGTGGCAAAACCCTTGTTGGCAATCATAGAGGTCAGACGTTTCTTGTAGTTGGCCACCAGGTTTGCACACATCTCAGGAGGGATTTTGTCCCACTCCTCTTTGCAGATCTTCTCCAAGTCATTAAGGTTTCGAGGCTGCCGTTTGGCAACTCGAACCTTCAGCTCTCTCCACAGATTTTCTATGGGATTAAGGGCTGGAGACTGGCTAGGCCACTCCAGGCCCTAATGTGCTTCTTCTTGAGCCACTCCTTTGTTGCCTTGGCCGTGTGTTTTGGGTCATTGTCATGCTGGAATACCCCATCCACGACCCATTTTCAATGCCCTGGCTGAGGGAAGGAGGTTCTCACCCAAGATTTGACGGTACATGGCCCCGTCCACCGTCCCTTTGATGCGGTGAAGTTGTCCTGTCCCCTTAGCAGAAAAACACCCCCAATGTTTCCACCTCCATGTTTGACGGTGGGGATGGTGTTCTTGGGGTCATAGGCAGCATTCCTCCTCCTCCAAACACGGCGAGTTGAGTTGATTCCAAAGAGCTCCATTTTGGTCTCATCTGACCACAACACTTTCACCCAATTGTCCTCTGAATCATTCAGATGTTCATTGGCAAACTTAAGATGGGCATGTATATGTGCTTTCTTGAGCAGGGGGACCTTGCGGGCGCTGCAGGTTTTCAGTCCTTCACGGCGTAGTGTGTTACCAATTGTTTTCTTGGTGACTATGGTCCCAGCTGCCTTGAGATCATTGACAAGATCCTCCCGTGTAGTTCTGGGCTGATTCGTCACTGTTCTCATGATCATTGCAACTCCACGAGGTGAGATCTTGCATGGAGCCCCAGGCCGAGGGAGATTGACAGTTCTTTTGTGTTTCTTCCATTTGCGAATAATCACACCAACTGTTGTCACCTTCTCACCAAGCTGCTTGGCGATGGTCTTGTAGCCCATTCCAGCCTTGTGTAGGTCTACAATCTTGTCCCTGACATCCTTGGAGAGCTCTTTGGTGTTGGCCATGGTGGAGAGTTTGGAATCTGATTGATTGATTGCTTCTGTGGACAGGTGTCTTTTATACAGGTAACAAACTGAGATTAGGAGCACTCCCTTTAAGAGTGTGTTCCTAATCTCAGCTCGTTACCTGTATAAAAGACACCTGGGAGCCAGAAATCGTTCTGATTGAGAGGGGGTCAAATACTTATTTCCCTCGTTAAAATTCAAATCAATTTATAACATTTTTCACATGCGTTTTTCTGGATTTGTTTGTTGTTATTCTGTCTCTCACTGTTCAAATAAACCTACCATTAAAATTATAGACTGATCATTTCTTTGTCAGTGGGCAAACGTACAAAATCAGCATGGGATCAAATACTTTTATGTCGCCCATTCATTGTCAGTTAGAGACACATTAGCGCCTTCGCACCCAAAAGCGTAATCAGTGCTCTAACTCCCCCTTGCGCTTGTCTGGAGCAATGAAGCAGTGACGCGGGGTACCGTACTAAACCACAAATTACCTCTTAAGTCCCGCAGCATAATCTCAAAACCTTTAGTTGAGCAACCACTGTAATGCTTTGTATTCAGGACAAAAAGTTCATTTCTTCGACAATTATTTTGCAGTATTACTTTAGTGCCTTGTTACAAACAGAACAGAACAGTTTTGGAATATTTTTATTCTGTACAGGCTTCCTTCTTTTCACTCTGTCATTTAGGTTAGTATTGTGCAGTAACTACAATGTTGTTTATCTATCCTCAGTTTTCTCCTATCACAGCCATTTAACTCTGTAACTGTTTAAAATCACTATTGGCCTCATGGTGAACTCCCTGAGCGGTTTCCTTCCTCTCCGTCAACTAAGTTAAAAAGGACGCCTGTATCTTTGTAGTGACTGGGTGTATTGATACACCATACTGTACAAATTGTAATTAATAATTTCAACATGCTCAAAGGGATATTCAATGTCTGCTTCTTTTTGTTTTACCCATCTACCAGTAGGTCACTTTCTTTGCGATGCATTGGAAAACGTCCCTGGTGTTTGTAGTTGAATCTGTGTTTGACTACCCCAGAGGTGGGGGTAGTCATGAAAATAATAATGTTAAACACCATTATTGCACACAGAGTTAGTCCATGCAACTTGTTATCTGACTTTTTAAGCACATTTTTACTCCTGAAGTTATTTAGGCTTGACAAAAGGGTTGAATACTTATTGACTCAAGACATTTTCAGCTTTGTTTTCTAAAATTAAAATTCCACTTTGACATTATGGGGTATTGTGTGTAGATCAGTGACACAAAATAAAACTGTAATCCATTTTAACTTTAGGCTGTAACACAGCAAAATGTGCAAAAAGTCGTGTGAATACTTTCTGAAGGCACTAAGACATACAGTACGTGAACATACGTAGGAGTGTTCTGATCTTCCCCCACATATTGTTGCAGCCAGAAGCCAGAGTGCTGAACACAAAATCTTGTCATGTTATACACCAAGACCATTACATGTTTATAGGACCATTGCTTTTCACAACTACCACAACTCCCACCCACCCGTCGCTACATTCAGCAATATTAATAGTAGTGACATTGTTTTTGATTGTTTGTTGGTTGCGGCTCCAAAAAGAGAGAGGATTATGTTAATGTATGTGAGACGAAAACAGGCAGATGGTGTTGACATGGAGTTACAAATATCACACGCACATCACACAATAACAGAGGTTTACTGACAGGGGATTATGTCTTTTGATATAAAGTTAATATAAAAAGATGTTGCCTAAATACTACAGAATCTATGATTTTGAAAAAATTTGTACTTTTGCTCTTCATTTCTTTCTTATAAGCTTTTGAAGTGTGCAAGGGATTTAGGGAACATTTATATATTGTTTTAATTCAATTTTTCAGAGGATGAAGGAACAGGCCAGAATGTTCTCCCAGGAAATCAAACAGATAGATCTGGACGTGAACAGGACATTTAGAAACCACATCATGTTCATGGATCGATTCGGATTCAAGTAAGTCAGCAGCTGTATTCTATGGTAAGGGTGGGTGTTCATGTATGTCTTAGTGCTGATCTAGGATCAGATCCCCCAGTCTATTATATATTAGAGTGGCTGCGGTTTGGGATTTTCTGGAACCCGTGTTGCTATTGATAGGTCGATTTTTACGTAGCTGCTGCCCGCTCTGCTGCCTACGTAGCTCCGCTGTTGCTTCCCCCTCATTGACATGGAGGGTGAAACTTCATGTTGTACACTAAAGACATGATCGACATGTTCGTACAAACTTTGTTGTCTGTTGTAACAGTATTGCAAACATAAGCACAACACAAAGCAGACTATTTCATGTTTTTAGGCAAGTACTCTACGTGACCAAAAGTATGTGGACACCTGCTCGTCGAACATCTGATTCCAAAATCATGGGCATTTATATGGAGTTGGTCACCCCTTCGCTGTTATAACAGCCTCCACTCTTCTGGGAAGGCTTTCTACTCAGCCACAAAATCATTAGTGGGCACTATGCATTGGGGCAGGTAGGGTTCTTCATCCGTCGGACTGCTAGATGGTGAAACGTGATTCATCACTCCAGAGAACGCGTTTCCACTGCTCCAGAGTCCAATGGTGGCGAGCTTTACACCAATCCAGCCGACGCTTGGCATTGCGCATGGTGATCTTAGGCTTGTGTGCGGATGCTCGGCCATGGAAACCCATTTCATGAATCTCCCGACGAACAGTTATTATGCTGACGTGGATTGCAGAGGCAGTTTGGAACTCGGTAGTGAGTGCTGCAAACGAGGACAGACTATTTTTTACGCGCTATGCTCTTCAGCACTCGGCAGTCCTGTTCTGTGAGCTTGTGTAGCCTACCACTTTGCAGCTGAGCCGTTGTTGCTCCTAGACATTTCCACTTTACAATAACAGCACTTACAGTTGACCAGGGCAGCTCTAGCAGGGCAGAAATTTGATGAACTGACTTTTTGGATAGGTGGCATGCTGTGACGGTGCCACGTTGAAAGTCACTGAGTTCTTCTGTAAGGCCATTTTACTGCCAATGTTTGTTTTATACACCTGTCACAATGGGTGTGGCTGAAATAGCCAAATCCACTAATTTGAAGGGGTGTCCACATACTTTGGATACATAACACAAGCAAGACACAGACAGGCAGTCAAAAAAGCGATTATTTTCTCATCATTGCAAACATTGGCTATTTTTTTTCCCATCAACTCTCACTACAATTAGTAGGCAGTTTAAAGCAGTAGTTAAGTACAATACCATTGGAAATTAATGTTGAAACTTTTATATTCATTTATATTCTTAAAACTTGATGCTGTCACTGCTTCCTGTTGACAAGACATATTGACAAGTAGCCCAATGTCAAAACACAGTTTTAAAGTGTCCAAATCAATAACCAATATGCAGAAACAGTTTGTGATATATTGAAACCTAAACATAAAATGTAGTATTGGGGTGTAGCACTGTTTAAACGAAGACGACGCAAAGGCCACACAGGAACTTGGAATAACCTATACATGCTGTGACACTATATTTTGGAATGATGGATGTTCATTTCGGGAGGCTGCCATCATGGAAAAGGGAACAAACCACTTTTTCTGTTAGTTAACTTCAACGAATCTCGACCCGCCATAGGTTATAAACGGTTGGCTGATATTTACTTGCATGTGATAGTTTTGACTGTCAAGTCTGCATATTTGTGTGTGGCCAGCGACTTTTATTAAGAGACCACCTCGAATTATCCATGCCATAATAGCTGCATTCTAAGTCCTGCAACCCACAGCGTGTATGACAAAATCAACAGTACAAAACCAAAGATATAATGATCTGTTTTAAGCAATTGATCTTGTGCCATCATGTTGATTATAAACTTTGATACTAACATCATCAATCTGAGGTAAAAAGGATGTGTAATCCCCCCCCCCAGTTCGATGTGGTCAAAACGCCAGCTTGTGTAATATAGTTAAACATACTGTCCGCACATCATGGAAAGCAGCGAAATTAACCATACTTCTATTTAGCTAAATGATACAAAACACAAATGGATTAATAGTCTCAATTGCTTTACTGACAATAATGCAATATTAAACTAAATCAGATGTTAAGATCTACAAATGTTTGACATTTAACATTAGTTACAGAAGGTACTCGTTGAAAGTCCAGCATAGATGAACAGCCGATGTGTTGATGATGCAATTTACTTTAAAAGGTCAAAGGTAATGCAGTAGCATGGGAGTGCGCAGTGCTTCTCAAATGTAAAATGTATCCGTTCTCCACACTCCCGTCCTACTAAGAATCTACTCAAGAGAAGCCTTGAAGAACGCACTCAGAGCATAAGAGTATGCATATTGAGAAACACCCACAGACACGCAGTCTTATTAGCAATTTAATGTTATTTTTTCATCATCATTCCGAACGAATAAAATAAAATGTTATTTGTCTTATGCTTCGTAAACAACAGGTGTAGACCAACAGTGAAATGCTTACTTACGGGCCCTTCTCAACAATGTAGAGAGAAAGATAAAAAAAATATAGAAATACATTTTAACACAAGGAATAAATACAACTTATTAGTAAATTGACAGCTAGTATGGTCTGCAGCTTATCATGAGATATTCTAACTCAGGCGAGCAAAAACTCGGGACTTCCTTAATATTAGAGATCGTGCACCAGTTGTTGTTAACAAAGAGACACACCCCTCCCCCCTCATATTTTCAGTTAATTTATTTAAATCAAATTCATCTGCCATTACTGTGGTGCAGGAAATTCTCAGCATTAAAAGAGTGATCAAATTCAGATCCTACATATGTATAGTATAATAAGGTATGAAGTGAAAGTTATCTGAACCATGGCAATTACCCCTCTCTGTCTCTGAATGACTGACCTCCCTCTCTCCTCTCTGTGTCTACACAGACAGCAGTCTTTATTTCATGTCCTGTCTGCCTATTCAGTCTACAACACGGTGAGTTTGTGTTAGTCTTCCCTCAGTCATAAATAATGTCAATATTTACATAATGTTTGCATCAGGATTCAGCCCAATGTTCAGCAATTAACTGCTTTGTGTCACTAAAACTAGTGGCAACTGAGCTGTCTCTAACTTTATGGAGACAAAACCTACATCAGGTTAAATGTAGCCTGGTGATCAATGTGACATAGTTTGACCTCTAACCTCTGACCCTATAGGAGGTGAGCTACTGCCAGGGCATGAGCCAGGTCGCTGCCTTGCTGCTGATGTACATGAACGAGGAAGACGCCTTCTGGGCCCTGTCACAGCTACTGACCAATCAGAAGCATGCCATGCACGGTGAGCTGACCAATAAGATATTCTGTAAACATTGATTCAACTGAACAGATATGTCATGCACTGTGATCCGACCAATCAATAATAGGAATCAGCTACATTACCAGTGGAATAATATATACATCTTTATAAAGATATGGAATTACAGTTATTGACTAGTAAGTACATTCTGTTATGGAGTTCTAGCCACAAGAGTTATCTGTGTGTTTACACAAGGTAATGAAGCAGTCTAATCATACACTCTCCCTCTCCTTCTCCCTCTAAGGTTTCTTTATTCCTGGGTTTCCCAAACTGCAGCGCTTCCAGACGCACCACGATCAGATTCTCTCCAAACTCATCCCCAAACTGAAGAAACATCTGGTTAGATCACTGTTTATTGTTTTATTTTTGTATGTTTTTATCCATCCATCACCCCCCCCCCCTCTTCGAGGGACAAATATGTTGTTTGTTTTTTTTACAGCTTTTCTGCTACATATATGTACATTGTACATAGACATTTTACATAGACATTTTTCATACACATTTTACATAGATCATTGTTTAGGTTGCCTTCACACACACAACCACATACATGCATACACACGCACACAAACGCACATACACACACGCACATACATACATGTGCACACATGCACATACACACACACATTACGTAATGGCATTGTTATGTTTCATAAGAGTGAGGTTATTGCAATAATTGCATATAGTTACTTTTAAATGTGTGTTACTGTGTGGAACTGACCATCGTTCTTTCTACCCTTCCCTCTCTTTCTCCCTCTTTTTCTCTTTCTTCCTCCATCCCTCTCTCCCTCTGTCTCTCTAGGACAGGGAACAGATGTCCTGTGGGATCTACAGCACTAAATGGTTCCTGCAGTGTTTCATTGACAGGGTGAGAGAAAGTGTGTTTTAAAGGACCGGTGCCATTTTTAGCCGATTTAAATAATTATTCATTTTTATTGCCCCGTGACAACCAAGAACTCTTCTCCTTAAAGGTACAATCTGGGATCTGGGGTTGCTGACAAAAGATTGCCATATATGACCGACCACCTTGATTCGGTCTTATGTAACAAAAGACCCCCCTCTTCGAGGGACACATATCTTGTTTGTTTTTTTTACAGCTTTTCTGCTACATATACGTACATTGTACATAGACATTTTTCATACACATTTTACGTAGATCATTGTTTAGGTTGCCTTCACACACACAACCACATACATGCATACACACACGCACACAGACAAGTATTTTGTTAAGACATGTAGCTAGCTAGCTAGCTAAACAATTAACCATAATCACAACTCATGACGTTAGTAACCTGCATGAATCTGCAGGTAGCTAAGCAATATCTGAGAATGTAGCTAGCTAGACTATCTTACCCGTATACATCATTCATGGATGGACATGTCTCCTGTCAGATGCCATGGTTACCCTTAGTTTGAAGATGTAATCCGAAGACAGGTGTTTTTCTCCACCTCCTTAGCAATCATACTCGATTTCAAAACTCGGTCCTCCAGGAAGTGGAGAGCAACACTTATGCAGTTTTACACCAGGGGGTAATGATACATAAAAACAAAAGTTGCGTTAGACAGGATTACCTAGACATACTGACCAGCTCAAATAGATAGAAGCGTGCTATATGGCAGACCAATCCAAACTCATCTCTCGGTATGTCCAGCCCACTCATTATCTCAGCCAATCATGGCTAGTTGGAAGGTTGCTGTCTTTTTTCTGTGGCTAAACCAACTAGGCTCGTAATTTAACAATTTTATTTGTATTTACAGATGACATAAGGCACATAAAAGTTCACATGTTTGAGAAGGCATTTCTGCCAAAAAACACATTTAGATTTTTATTTTAAGTTTACGTTCAAACAGCTCTCCTGTGAAGTAGTGACCCGCGACATACGCCTAGTTTCCTGAAACGGGTCACATATTGTAACTTTTAGCAGAGGAGAAAGTAGTCAAAGAATTGATTGTTGTGAGCCTCATATTTAACTGACAATAATAACTTAAAATAGCAGAATTGCAATTGTATTCATGAATGTTAATTCATTTCACAACTTTAAGCCGGATGAACTTATAAGGTAAAACTTATTTCAGCATTTATTAGCGTTGTTAACTATGTATAAAGGAAACATAACATAAGCATAATCACAAGGATTAATAACTACTCTGTGTGTACTCGACTCCGTTCATACACACAATCCTGTGGCTTTGGTGGTTTGGAGAGAGACATGCTGTTGTCAGCGCATCTCAGTCCCGCTGGGACCCACCACAGAGATGGGGCTGTGGGTTAGGCGGGGCGCCACCAAGACCCCTCACTACCAATGGACTGGAGGCAGGGGGAAGGGAGAGAGAGACAGAGAAAAAGAGTAAGATGAAGACAAACAAACAAAGAATTTGCCTAGAAATCAATGATTATGTCATGGATCGATAATTGTATTTGGGGGATGATAAGCCTATGTGCTTACAGATAGCAAAACAATCCTATTAATGTACAATATGTGAACTCATTACTTGTGATATTGTGGTCTTTTTGGACACCACTGATTTTAAGAACAGTTTTACCACTTTGTGAATGGGAAATCATTTTTCTTGGAAGTCAGAGATCTTTTTTCCTTCTCCTCATAGACCCCGTTCACCCTGACTCTACGCCTGTGGGACATCTACATTCTGGAAGGAGAGAAAATTCTTACTGCCATGTCCTACACAATCCTTCGAATATTTAAGAGTAAGGAGTGCATCTACCTTTGACAAGTAGCCTTTTAGCTACTTTAGCCTATTAGCTATTACATAACTCTTTGCTAATACAATATTGCTCTCAGCCATGCATATTTGACTCCTGTCCTGTTCGTTGTGTCTCGGTTAGAGTAGTTCAAATCAAATTGTATTAGTCACATGCGTCGAATACAACAGCCTTACAGTGAAATGCTTACTTACGAGCCCTTAACCGACAGTGCAGTTTCAAAAAATATGGATAGAAATAAGAGATAAAAGTAACAAGTAGAAAATAACCATATATACAGGGGGGTGCCGGTACAGAGTCAATGTGCGGGGGCACCGGTTAGTTGAGGTAGTACGTACATGTAGGTAGAGTTAATTAAAGTGACTATGCACAGATGACAACAGAGAGTGGCAGTGGTGTGGAGAGGAGAGGGGGCAATGTGATGTGAATAGTCTGGGTAGCCATTTGACTAGATGTTTTGGGTTATAATGTCAATGATGTTGACTCCTGTCCTGTTTGCTGTATCTGTGTGTCAACAGAACGTCTCCTGAAGATGAATCTGGAGGACCTGAGAGAGTTCCTTCAGGAGAAGATCGCCCTGTCTTTCCTCTACAGCGATGATGTCATCATCGATCATCTGCAGGCCTCCATGGCGGAACTACGCAAGATGAAGCTGGACCTTCCACCCCCAGGTAACACACTGCTTAGCTGATTTATGTACTGTTTGAAAAGGATAAATCTGTAAAAAATGCAGAGACCAAACATCTCATGAGGGCTTTTCAATGAGCTCCCCCTTGTGGAGAGAAATTAGGTCATATAATGACCATTATATGTGAGTTAGTTGTGGGGTATTTTTGAAAGAGGGTAACCATAATTACAATGTAATATTTAAGCATAAACCAGGTAAACACTTACCAACTGAAACAGAACTGTAAAGCAAAGCATAGTTCCTATAATTTACCTCAGTTTTAATGTTCCTGTGTTTTATTTCTAGCCAAGCCAGATGAGCTGCCACAGAAGGCCCTGGGTTTGGAGCTACCTGTTCTGCTCACCTCTCTCAAGCCCCCCAGAGGAGTCACCCCTGACCCGGAAACCAAACGACCAGGAGCAGGGGGTCTGGGTCTCCACATCATCACCTACCAGCCAGACGTCATCTCCCAAGACGACAGCCCCTCTAAGGAGGACAGGAAGGACAAGGAAGCTCTCAATGGGGAGGAAGAGGAAGAGGAGGAAGTCTGTCTTCCATTTTCAGACCCCATTCTCATTCACACCATCCAGGCTCAAGTGACCCCCGATGGGCCTCCCCAGGCTGGGGCTGGGCCACCACCTTATGAGCCACCAGGGGGTAATGAGCCCAATGTTATGGGACAACCTGCCATTCTTATGGCACTCCACAAAGAAAAAAGTGTTGAGAGCTCCTCTGGTCCAGTGGCTTTACCAGAGACACAGGTCGTAGTTCAACAGGGTACAAACACACCTCCACAAATCCCCATGGAGGAGACGACCCTGACTGCCCCTTCATCCCTTAGCCCTCCCCAGCCACCCTGCAGGGTCCCCCGGACTCAGTCAGCACCCTTAGCCGAGGCTTCCCAGTGGCCTACGGGCCTGGCCCAGAGTGAGAGCCGTTCGGTGGGGGAGAGGGCGGAGGATGGGTAACTGGCCAGGCTTCTGGAGCAGGCCATGGCACTGCCTAAACACAGGGCCCAGACAGGAGACAAAGGAGAGCCAGGAGACCCAGAATGGCCAGTTCGATTCTAGAGCATTGCAAAGCATTCTAAGTCACCCCCTGTTGTCTACAGGACAGACATTGCAGAAACATAGTGTTATGTTGTAGGAGAAGCTGCCGTAGTGGAGTTCCAAGGGACAGTGCCACATTCTCCCATCACAGTGAAAGCATTACAGCTTACTTCATTTTAGTAGTTTTGTAATATTCTAACAATGGACATTATGTTTGCTTAGAGAGCTTTTGTAAAATATTTGCTAGTATAGTCTTATTTTAGACACATCTCATTCCAAAATCATGAACATTAATATGGAGTTGGTCCCCCCTTTGCCTCCACTCTTCTGGGAAGGCTTTCCACTAGATGTTGGAACATTGCTGTGGGGACTTGCTTCCATTCAGCCACGAGCATTAGTGAGGTCGGGCACTGATATTTGGCAGTTAAGCCTGGCTCGCAGTCAACATTACAATTCATCCCAAAGGTGTTTGATGGGGTTGAGGTCAGGGCTCAAGTCAAATTTTTCCACACCGATCTCGATAAACCATTTCTGTATGGACCTTGCTTTGTGCACGGGGCATTGTGATGCTGAAAGAGGAAAGGGCCTTCCCCAAACTGTTGCCACAAAGTTGGAAGCATAGAGTCGTCTAGAATGTCATTGTATGCTGTAGCGTTAAGATTTCCCTTCACTGGAACTAAGGGGCCTAACATAAACCATGAAAAACAGCCCCAGACCATTATTCCTCCTCCATCAAACTTTACAGTTGGTACTATGTATTTGGGCAGGAAGCGTTCTCCTGGCATTCGCCAAAACCAGATTTGTCTGTCGGACTGCCAGATGGTGAAGCGTGATTCATCACTCCAAAGAATGCGTTTCCACTGCTACAGAGTCCAATGGCAGCGAGCTTTACACCACTACAGCTGACGCTTGGCATTGCACATGGTGATTTTAGGGTTTTGTGCCGCTGCTCGGCCATGGAAACCAATTTCATGAACTCCCGACGAACAGTTCTTGTGCTGACGTTGCTTCCAGAGGCAGTTTGGAGCTCGGTAGTGAGTGTTGCAACCGAGGACAGACGATTTTTACGCGCTACGCACTTCAGCACTTGGCAGTCCTGTTCTGTGTGATTGTGTGGCCTACCACTTCGCAGCTGAGCCGTTGTTGTTCCTAGACGTTTCCACTTCACAATAACAGCACTTACAGTTGGCCGGGGCAGCTCTAGCAGGGCAGAAATTTTACAACTGGCTACACTGCAAGGCTACACTGCAAGGGATCTCATTTCTTAGTCCATCAATTGAGGTCACTTGAGGCCAAATGCCTGATATTTTAGGTGTAGGCCTAGTATAGATGGATTTTGTACTGGTCATCCACAAAAAAAACTAAACAAGCATAGGCGAAGGCAATTGGGTCTACTGTATGTGACTTTGCTCTTAGATTTGTCATCTGGCAAGAATAATTCATATTTAAATCTCATTTTCTATTCTTGGAATGTTTAAGCTTAAAATGAAAACATGTTTTGTGTTTTCTTGGTTTATCATTGATCTAGCTAAAATGTATTTTCAGAGTATTCGATCTTTGCTGTAATGTATTATAAAGCTTATTTGTAATTTGTATTTGTAAGAAGAGCAATATGTAGATATTTTGTAGTCATTGTGTTGTAGAAGAAACACACTGAAGTTCTAAATACTGGCTATAGAGATTATGTAGTAGTAAATAGCCTAATTGTGATGTTGAAGTTGCCCTTAACATTTTTCCAAGTGGTTAGTGGTACTGTAGCGCCATGTGATTTACTTACTTTGCTGACATCTAGTGGACAATTTGCGTATAGCGTTTAATTTGTCCACTGGCAGATGTTGGTTGGTTAGATGAAGACAAAGTTTACTTAGGTTCCCTCAATTCATCATAAGTTAAAATATTATAATCATCAATCATAAACGTGTTGTTAAATAACTGGATTGAGTGCTCCACTGCAGAAGCCCATTATTTATTTACCTGAAAGGTTATTTATAGACTAAACTGAATAGGTCTACAGCGATTTCAATGGTAATGTTTTGCACTTTGCTATTTATCCACAGAAAAACAGGCTAAGGAAGAAAGGTTTTGTGTGAATTCTAAATTCATGTTTGTACATTGATATGCCTTAGTTGTAAGGTCAAAACAAAACAGATGTGGTTATGATTAGTGTATAATTTATGCTAAGAACCCCTGAGACTGTTCAATAATGATTTGTCAAATACATGTTTTCTACATTTTGATTTTCTTTTTTTGTCTCTTTGTCGAGAACCAAAATGTTACATCTGTGTTGAGTATTATTTTCAAATCAACCTACAGGAGAAAGTATGCAGGAGTATTTTATATTACAGTGGTTCCCAAACTTTTTCAGTTACTGTACCACCAATTGAATTTTTTATGCCCGGAGTACCCCTGAAGTACCCCCTCATGTGCATTTTACCAGTAGGCCTATGGTCTCATGAGTCTTCTCAAGTACTCAATGTGGAAATGCTAAGTACCCCTAGGGGTCCTAGTACCCCTGGTTGGGAACCTATTTTTTTGTAGAAGAGTATTAACACATATTTTAAGACTCGTTTTCTCTGGCCAGGACTCCGGGCCCTACTGAAATACCTTGTTCTTGGCTATAACTAGGGTCTAGGGTTTTTCCTGGTCAGGTCAGGTCAAGTGATCAGGAAAAACTCAGTTCCCTAAGAATTAGTGCACTGTTTTCATAATTTCCACACGATGGCGCTGGTATTGTAACAGGATACCACTCCTGGTTTGCATAGGTTTCATTTATCTGATTGGTTTTGACCTACATTGGTTCAAAGGGCTCTCAAAGCCGATTGGTGGGCGCAAAGGGTAACTCTCATTGGTCTCACTCCTCTAACGTTTAATGCAGAGCAGTGCATGTGCCTGTGGAGCTGCAACTGGCAGCAGGCGAGACTGCGTCCATGGACAAACATCGAAACTACTAGAGAAGTGATTGAATAGACTTATCTACAGTCATTTAACTATCTTAATCCATATATCTATAATTGGAGAGGAAACGTTCACGGGGTGTATTTCTTGCAGTGCATAAAAGTGACCTTCGAATCTCTCAGAACAGAAGCACGTCTCAAGAAAGCGACAATAATGTCAGGCACCTTCAGTCCCAAGATGACGAAAACTCTGGAAGATCTGAGTCTGGACTCGGGCTACGGAGCTGGGGACTCCTGCAAGTCCCTCAGCCTATCCTCGTCCAGGTCCCGGCACTCCCACACCCACCCACACCGGGGGACCTGGTGGAACCAGATCAGTTCTCTGAGCAGTAGGAACGCCAGCTGGGACACAGTCAACACGGTGCTACCTGAGGATCCAGAGGACATACTCTCTAAGTGTCCTCGTCTGCCGACGCTGGAAGAGGTCCCATGGACCGACCAGGAGATCGCTGAAGTCCTGCGTAAAGTAGCAGGTGAGGAGGTGGCTTTCTCTGGTGACGCAGTCCGCCGTCTCTCGCTGCTCTTGCGGAGGGCTCTGGTTCGGATCTCCCGGGAGGCTCAGAGACTGAGCGAGCTGCACCGGCGATGCACGCGCTTTGAGGTGCAGAGCGCCATTCGGCTGGTGCTGAGCTGGGGGCTGGCTGAGCGGTGCGTGGCTGGCACAGTGAGGGCCATTTCTCTCTACTGCATGAGCTCGGGCGAGACACTGCGTCAACGGGGCAAGTCGTCGCGCTGCGGGCTCAGCCTCCCGGTGGGACGGTTCTTCAGGTGGATGGTGGATACGCGTGTGTCAGTGCGCGTGCATGAGCACGCAGCCATTTGCCTGGCCGCGTGCGTGGAGAGCCTGGCGGAGGAAGTGGTCGTGCGGGTGTTGATGATGGCAGAGGAGCGGGAGAGAGAGCGGGAGGGCACCTGTTGCCTGGTAAATATTGAGGTGCTGGACGGGGTCGTCAATGACGACGCGGAGCTGTGGGGAGTGATGCAGAACTACGAGCATCTGATATGCGGGAAAAATGCCAATGGTAAATGTGTGTGTATGTGCGTGTATGCGTGCGCCCCAACCCTGATGACACAATATGTGAATCAATTATCACTTTCCCTCTGTCCATGCACTAAATACACACAACCATTTCCCAGAATTATTTTCTTCTCCTATGACTGCGCACAATGGAATGGTTCTTCAGTGAACATGCATTCTGATAATTCTCTCTGGCAGCTTTTGGAAGTCTAGCAGAAAAATTATGTAACCTCGGGGATTTAAAGGAACAAAACAAAAGTCCACTCAGGCAGAATATTCGAGAGAGAGAGGCCTTTCTAACAACTGACCCCACATATGAGAAGCATGCATGTGTGTGTTGTCAGTAGCAGTGCTTGGGTAAAATCACAGAGGAAGCCAAGCCAGGAAAAAAAAAGCCATACTACAACCTATGTGTTGTGATAATTGCGATATTTGCTCTATAACCTGTTAGTTCATATGCCTTACTACCGTGATATAGAGGCCTAAGGCCGAGACAATAAGAAGACAACCACACCTTTGTTTCATCACAAAACTAGAGAGCATATTGCATGTAACAAACAGTTACATTCTGTGGTGGAAAAGTACCCAATTGTTAAACTTGAGTAAAAGATACCTTAATAGAAAATGCCTCAAACAAAAGTGAGTCACCCAGTAAAATACTATCTGAGTAAATGTCTAAAGAATTGTTTGGTTTTAAATATACTTAAGTATCAAAAGTAAATGTAATTGCTAAAATATACTTAAGTATAAAAAAAAAAAATGTAATTCCTTATATTACGCAAACCAGACGGCACCATTTTCTTGTTTTTTATTTATTTACGGATTGCCAGGGCCACACTCCAATGCTCAGACATCATTTACAAAAGAAGAATGTGTGCTTAGTAGTCCACCAGATCAGAGGCAGTACGGATGACCAGGGATGTTCTCTTTATGAGTGTTTGAATTGGACCCTTTTCCTGTCCTGCTAATCCTTCAAAATGTAACGAATACTTTTGGGGGACAGGGAAAATGAATGATTTTTTAAAAGAATGTAGTGAAGTAAAAGTTGTGAAAAATATAAATATAAATAGTAAAGTACAGATACCCCAAAAAACTACTAAAGTATTTTTACTTAAGTACTTTATACCACTGTTTACATATCCTACAGCATGGTCAATCAAGTTAATATTTCCGTCATTTTCGGACTACTAAACAACTATTGATTTAGAACACTACCATAAGTCGCAAAGAAAACAGGAGCTGCCTCCACTATTCCAGGACCATTTCAACTTCAACGTCATTAAATCACCTATGCTTAGTCTAAAAGATTCCAAAAACAATTTAGTCCAATCAACGTAAGCTAAATATGTGGCTGTCCATGGTACTGATTTCTGTGTGTGTGTGTCTGTGTGTGTGTGTGTAGTAGTAGAAAAAACATGTTGACTCACCCTACTTGTAGAGAAACGCCAATGCCATCCTCCTCTCTTTCATGATGCCGAAACGGTCATACAGTACACGCTTTTAGTTTTTGTTGTTCTGGGCTACCTGACTAAAATGCTTGCTCGCTAGCCTAACTTCCTTTCATTCATGGGCAACGATTAGCCAGCTTGTTAACATTAGCCACATATTGAACTTCCATCCTCTCAGGCCAGATGTGCAATGTATGAATTTATGGTTGGATCAGAATCGCCGTTAAATCATTTGCCAGTACAATTGTGAAGTAAAACCACAAGTCCAAATCCCTATCTCCATACATGGCTTATTTAGGAAAGGTCCACATTTAGCTAGCAAGACCTGAGGACAACAACACAACGAGATGCAGCAATTAAAAATGTTTCTGTCAATGACGTTTGGCTTGATGTGATGTGATTGGTGTGAAACCAAATTCAAAATGGCTTCCCTTGACACCTTTTTTATGCATCAGGATCATTAAAAGTTGAGCTCACTCAGTTTAGCTCAACGCTGATTGGCTATTATTGTATACTTTTTATCAAAGGAGGCCAAGTGCTCGCTGGCTTCCCTTGCATTCAATGTTACGGGTGACAATATTATACTCTTTTTGACCAGACAGCATCAGATAGATGGGCTACCCATACAGAGACAGAGGGGTGCTGTTTCGCTCGCTCAGATGCCTTCTCCAGTGAGATACATTCAGCCTCTTGCGAACTGAAGGAAAATTATGGTACATTTTGGGGGAAAGCCTGGCTTCCCTTGGCAACTATGAATACATGCCACTGTGTGTTGTGTGTGTGTGTTGATCCGAGCGCAAAGATTGATGTTTCATAAGCCACAGTGAATAGGGTGTGCTTGTGTCCACAAAAACATTTGTAGACTCATTCTATAGAGAGAGTGTGAGAGAGAGAGAGAATTGTGTCCTGGTTTTGGGGTTGACTAATGATTTGTGATAATCCCTCTCTTTGTATGTCCTTGAAGTCCCAAAGCAGGCTAAATGCCCTAACTGTTACAAATGGACTCCATGGAACAGCAATCACGGTGATAAGTGGTGAGGTCACTGGTTTTCTAGGTCCTCTAGTACCCAGAACCATAGACCTACGCTCTGCCACAAGTATGTCAAGGATAAGGGGAAAACCCCACAGAGCCCGACAGACAGGAAACAGTCATTAGGTGTAATGTTGTACTGAAGGACTGGAAGTGGGAGATCTCCTAGGGTGCTGTGGTTAAGCCACCGGTAGGCTGTAAGACCATTGTGTGTGTGTGTGTGTGTGTGTGTATGTTTGTGTGGTGGACTGATAAACAAGGAGTTATTGAGAGGAGCCATGGTTCACATTACCAGTCAGAACCCTAGGGGGTCCTGTTTTCCTAAACCAATCACACACAGAATAATCTCGTTTGTTTGTTCGGATAGAAATGTGGCTTTCCCATTTATACCGTAGTATGTTATTGCACGGTACTCTATTACAGTGTTATTACTGTTTATATGTGTTCTACCTTCATCTGTACCTTCATCTGTGCACAGTAGCCTCAGCTCACCCATCTTCCCACAGTGTGTTCTAATCAGAGAAACAAGTTTGCTTTTAAAAATGGGGGGGACATAACCTGGCGGGGAGTCTGGGGGTCCTCCCTCAGAATTTTTGATGGTATCTAAAGCTCATTTCCTGCATTTCTACACAATCTAATATGACCATTTTGGGGTCACTTTGATTGTTTCTTAACACTTCTACATGAATGTTATGCTACCATGGTTATGGATAATCCTGAATGAATTGTGAAAATTATGAGTGAGCAAGTTATAGACGCACAAATATCATACCGCCCCAAAAAATGCTAACCTGTTATTGTAATGGTGAGAGGTTAGCATATATATTTGTGCGTCTGTACCTTTCTCACACATTCATTCAGGATTATCCTTAATCATGGTAGCATCCACATTGTGTTTAGAAACATATTATATTCTTATATACAATAAAAGTGACTCCAAAATGACACAATACATTATTTACAATTCATTTATATTGGTCACAAAATAATCTGAAACACAACCAAAACAAACAGCAAATGCATCCAACAATGTGGGACCAAATACTTAACTTTTTACTACTTTATATACACATACAAGTGAATTTGTCCCAATACTTTTGCTCCCCTAAACCGGGGGGACTATGTACAAAAATAGGAAGAAGGGAGAATCTGTAGACATGCGGAAAATAAAAGAACACACTCTTTGTCAGAATTCAGCCAGCCTTCACAAGAGCATAACATATTGAAATATGTCCCCTTTTGTGTTTTACAATTATTTCTGAGTGCATGATTCAGTTTCACTGGCATATAGTATGTTCTATGGATGGTCTTAAACTGCAGCAATTTCTGTCTGAGATTATATGAACATGACTGGGCATTCTAACATATCTGTATCCATTCATCATCATCATCATCATCATCATCAGTAGTGTCTCCCAGGTCTTCCTCACATTTTTGTTTTACATGTTTTGTGTCATCAAGAAAAGCCTCTATCAACCGCTGATACAGTTTAGAAATCAACTTTAGAGGTTTGTCAGAACTGCCTTAAAATAGTTTCAGTCTTTGAAGCTTCTGACTTGTCCAGTGTTTGCTGCACAGAGAGAATAAAGTGTTGCATCTGCAAAAGTTCCCTTCAGCCGCCTGTCACCATCTGATACTGCTCAGATGACGCATGACAAAGAATTTCCTTGGTGTACATTTATACATTATATTATCCAAGAATAGAATCAATAGAACCCAACCAAGCTCCACTGCTTCTTGACACAATACCCACTTAACCCAGAAGCCAGCCGCACCAATGTGTCGGAGGAAACACCGTACACCTGGCGACGTGTCAGCGTGCACTGCGCCCGGCCCGCCACATGAGTCGCTAGGGGACAAGGACATCCCTGCCGGCCAAACCCTCCCCTAACCCGAACGACGCTGGGCCAATTGTGCACGGCCCATGGGTCTATCAGTCGCGGCCGGCTGTGACAGAGCCTGGATGAGCGATGAGACAAGACTGTAACTACCAATTAGATACCACAAAATTGGGAGAGAAAAAAGGGGTAAAAAAAACTGCAAAATTCACCTGAGCTCCATACACTGGTCTTCTCTGGTTGTTTGACCCTGCTGGGACACCTGTCACCATCTGATCATGCTAAGACATGATGAGAATAGTGTTATGTACTGACTGTGCACCATGACAGTGAAGCCTCTAGAGCTGTTTATTACTGTCAGTGTGAAAAGTAGGGAATTAGCTAGGGAAACTGACAGATCGGTAACGTTACATTGCTATACTAACGTGGATCAGTTGAAGTTAGTTCATTCACTTCAGACAGAACTTCAGTCGAGTGGGGATGAAACATTAGCTAACGTTGCATGTCAGTTACACTACTAGCTCAGCACTGGGAATAAATATTTTTTTTCCTGTTAAGTCAAACAGCAGTTACCTTGCCAGCTACATTAGTCAAATAAAGAGTAGCCAGTTAAGGCTCTGCTTGCTTTTACTCTGAGGAAACTCAGAGAAAAAGCACACAGACAACAGCTGCCTCTGCACGCTCTGTGGTGTCCGCGCAGTCCTAAATCCAGCTGGCTGAAACCACCAAACAGCTTACCCGACCGCTCTGAGGTGTCCGCATGGTCCTAAAGCACACTGATGCTGGATATTGTATCAAAATGATAAAACTGGGGGGGACAACATTTTTATTTCAGAATGTGGGGGGGTCATGTCGCCCCCTTCCCCAGTGAAAGTTGCGCCCCTGGTCCTAATGGAATTCATTATACAACAGGTGGGTCTAATCCTGAATGCTGATTGGTTAAAAGTGCATTCCAGCCGGAGTCTATCCCACAAGTTACTGTACCAGCGTCTAAATCTATGATGTTAAAATGACTATTTACTCTGTTCCATCTGACTGCGCAATCCACTGTCTCATCAATCAATCAATCAATGTATTTATGAAGCCCTTCTTACATCAGCTGATGTCACAAAGTGCTGTATAGAAACCCAGCCTATAACCCCAAACAGCAAGCAATGCAGGTGTAGAAGCACGGTGGCTAGGAAAAACTCCCTAGAAAGGCCGGAACCTAGGAAGAAAACAAGAGAGGAACCAGGCTATGAGGGGTGGCCAGTCCTCTTCTGGCTGTGCCGGGTGGAGATTATAACAGAACATGGCCAAGATGTTCAAATGTTCATAGATGACCAGCAGGGTCAAATAATAATAGTCGGTGGTTGTTGAGGGTGCAACAGGTCATCAGCCCAGGCAGGGAAGTTATAAACATGATCTCCACTATATAACGCATCTAGACATTATCTCACATTTCTTTTAGACTAACATTTAGTTTTCAACAGCGGAGATTTATATAAACCTTACTGTCTGTGTCTCCGACATTTGCAACATTGTTTCAATATTCAAATTCGATTTCCAACTGTCCCACAGCAATGCAGGTGTAGGGTTTGGGAGTCGGGACAAGAGAGAGAGGCAGGCAGCGTTTCTCAGCCAGTCAAAATCATGAATCAGCTGGCATAATTTTTATGGATATAAACAAAGAAATGTCAATTGAAAAAAGCTAAAACGAAACAAAATGCAGCTAGTTGGTAGTCTTTCCAGATTCAGTTTGAAGTTATTGTGTTAGCTGTGTTGTTGGCTAGCTCCTCTGAACTCCTCTGTCCTATCGAGAGAGCACATTTTCTATGCCAGGCGAAATCGTGCCTCATTAGCTCATTGTTATGGATGTATCCAAATAAATTTCACTAGAAAACAGCTTAAACAAATGCATCTACTATTGTTATTCTGTCTGCACTGTTTGAAGTGACTGTAAGTTAGCCGTAGTTGGCTAGTTAGCAAGCAAGGGATAAGAACGTTGCCAGCCAGTATGGCAATGCAACATTTAAAACGAACGACTGGGTCGCGTCCATAGATACAGAACAAAAAGACAACAACCAGCCGGCTTGCGTAGCAACCCTACATGTGTTTCGGGACTATATCTTGTGGAGGGATGAAATGGTATGAACAAATTCATCAAATAACGTTTTTAATGAAAATATGTCACTCATTATCTGAATATGTTGGTAACCCGTTGTATAGAAGTGATAATGCCCTCGAAGCCAGAAACCGGTGTTTGGAGGACATATTGGCACGGTTTGCTGGCCCTTGACTTCGTCTCGGGCCTAACAACACCCGTGCCAATATATCCTCCAAACACCGGCTTCTTGGGCATTATCACTGAAGTAGAAACCAGTAGCACTACTTCTCAAACCAACACCTTATGTCAAAGACGTATTCTACCATGTAATTGCCAGTTTTTAACGACAGTGTGTGTTAGTATGTAAAAACTGGGCTACTCTCTAGTGTATACAATCCAGCTACTACAGTAGGTTACGCTCTAAACCAGTGGTTCCCAACCTTTTTCGGTGAATGCACAGTAAAAAATTCCAGTGTTGACTTATTTTAACCCAGGATGAGTATTTTCAACATTATGAGGAGTCAATGAGCTCTAGTGTCGGAATTAAATCGGAGTGTAAAATTATGCAGTGTAAATTCAACTCAATTCAGTGGAATGAAAAAACACGCCAATCAACTGCTGTGGTTGTAGATGATCATTATTTCGACTTGCTTGTCAACGCAATTGCTCCTGCACATCCTCAAATAATCGTGTAAGTAACGTCAACAACTAAGTTTTCACTTTGACATTTACTTAATTATAGAGTAATAGCCTATTGATGTTAAACCAGTGTTATATATTATTACACATTTATGTGTGAATTTTAACACTATTTTGAGTCAAAGTAACTCTGAAAATGTGACACTACCTGTAGAGTAACTTTAACACTATGTAGACTGGGATCAAATGTTATCTGAAACAGTGTTGAATTCAACTCTATAGGAGTTAATTAACACTTTTATTTTAACTCTGTGGTACTGTCTGGAGTACCCCTGAAGTACCCCCTCATGTGCATTTTACCAGGAAGCCTATGGTCTCATGAGTCTTCTCAAGTACCCCCTGTGGATAAGTACCCCCAGGGGTCCTACTACCCCTGGTTAGGAACCACTGCTCTAAACACTACATACACAGCTAGAGGCCAGCATTCCGCTCTCATACTGGGGCATGGGTTTATGGCTCTCTGGGTTGTGCTAAAGCTTAAAGGAACTGTTAATAAAGCACACACTAGGTGTTGATTATTGCTTTTATGGGGGAAAGATTCAGGTTTAATGTTACTGTGAAGCTGACATTGGTAGGTTGGCAGGTGCTGTTACTACAGTCATGAACAGGTCTAGGAGTGGATGGAAGGAACTGGATGTCTAGTATTATGTCTGTCTCTATCTCTCTGTCTCTCTATCCCTCCCCCTTCACATTCCTTTCTCTGAGTGCCCCTCTCCATTTTAGATACATCTGACCTACACTCAATATGATCAAATGACCATGACAAATGATAGGACCTAACCCATAAACGTTGTGACAGTAAATCCAACATATTAGATTCTCACTGTGAAACTAGAGAAGATGCTTCCTCTCACAAGAGGATCCGTTCTCAGCATTCTCTCTTCTCTGCGCTATCCACACACACAGATTGATATCTCATCATCATCCTCCTCCTCTCAGATCTCTATAACAGCAGGCTCATACTGCCTCTGCACCATAACATCTCTAGATGTATCATCTTGTATGCCTCATTGTCTTCCAGAGTAGCGGTTATCCCTTTATAGTTTTTACTACTCTGTTTGAATATGGTCATGGTTTGTGTTAACTGGGAAGCTATATCATTTAGTCCTTTAAGTTGGACGAGTCCACTGTTTGAAGAGAAAGTTAAGTGCTAGTGTTTCACACGCAGTCTCTGTTTTGGGCGGGGGAAATGTTGTTTTTGACTAATCCGGAAAACAGTTTAACTTCCTAGTTATATCACGTTTTAGGGAAGACCCATACGCAGACAGTGTCGAAGTAACAAAAGTGTATTACTAGAACAGGTCAAGGGCAGGCAGAGGTCAGTAATCCAGATCAGAGTCCAAAAGGTACAGCACGGCAGGCAGTCTCATGGTCAGGGCAGGCAGAATGGTCAAAACCGGGAAAACTAGAAAACAGGAACTAGAAACAGACAGGAGCAAGGGGAAGGAAAAACGCTGGTAGGGTTAACAAACAAAACGAACTGGCAACAGACAAACAGAGAACACAGGTATAACTCCACTGAGGATAATGGGGAAGATGGGCGACACCTGGAGGGGGGTGGAGACAATCACAAACGCTGCGCCTCACGAACATGCTTCCCTTTTCCCCAGCTGAGTGCCGTCGCCAGGCACGAGGTGAGAAGGACGGTCTCGGGTTTCGAGGTTATAGTCGTGGGGCTATAGCGGCGTGACAGCACATCCAGCTTGACATTCTTGGATCCCGGTGCATATGAGAGGGAGAAGTTGAACCGGGTGAAAATCAGGGCCGGCCTAGCTTTCCTGGATTTGAGACGCTTGGCGGTGCAGAGATATTCCAGATTCTTGTGGTCGGTCCACACAATGAGCGGATGTTCCGCCCCATTCAGCCAGTTCCTCCGCTCCTCCAACGCCATCTTCACCACGAGAAGCTCACAATTCCCCACATCGTAGTTCCTCTCCGTGGCATTGAGGCGATGGGAGAAGAAGGCGCAGGGATGTAACTTGAGGTCCAGGGCAGAACGCTGGGACAGGACAGCCCCCACTCCGACATCCGAAGCATCAGCCTTGGAGAAACATTGCAGCTGCACCCTGGACGGGCACAGGGTTTTGTCCTTCTTCTCCAAAAAAAAGAACCCTGCACCGGCGGGGGAGGCAGAAGAACGGATTAACCCTGCAGCTAGGCAGTCCTCAATGTCTCCAGACCTGACAGAGAGTACAGTCGTCCCTGGGAGGAGTCGTGCCTGGGAGAAGGTCAATCCCGCAGTCATATGGTCAGCAGGGCGGAATCGAAGTGGCCCAGGCCTTACTGAACACCTCCCGGAGGTCCTGGTCCGAGGCAACTTCCGAGCTCCCAGGAAGACTACCGGGGCAGGCTGCACTGACTTCAGGCAATGAGCGTGGCAGAACGGGCTCCAGCCCATGATGGCACCATAAGACCAGTCTATAAGGGGATTGTGTCGCTGGAGCCAAGAGAATCCAAATACCACAGGAACCTGATGAGACTTAATGAGCAAGAATTGGATCATCTCGCTGTGGTTCCCTGACACACGTAGGCTGATGGGGGTGGTATAGTGGGTGACCTGGCATATAGAGCGCCTGTCCAGCACTCTAACGTCAATGGGAATGGAGAGGGGCTGAGTGGGGATGCCCAGCTCGGATGCCAGAGTAGCGTCCATAAAGCTCTCATCGGCCCCAGAGTCAATGAGTACCCGGAGAGATTTCGACTGGTTCCCCCCACAGGAAAATGGCATGAAAAGGGGTGCGAGTAAGGGGAGAGGAAAAGTTATCCGTATGGCCCACCAGAGTACTCGCTCCTACCGGTGAGCCTGGTCTTTTAGTGGACAGGTGGAGATGAAATTACCAGTAGTCCCGCAATACAGGCAACTCTTAGTGTGAAGCCTGTATAGCCGTTCGGCTGGTGACAGACTAGCTCTGCCTAGTTGCATTGGCTCGGGAAGAAGTGAATAGGCAGACTTCGGAGACTCTCAAGGGAACTCGGGGTAGCCTCGGGTTCTCTCGGCAACGGAGCCGTCGGGGACTTCTGGGATGCCTCGGAGACTAGGTGGAATCCTTGGGCGGGCAAATGAAATCGAACCTCCTTCCTTCGTTCCCATAGTCGCCCGTCGATCCGAATGGTCAAGGCGATGAGTCGAGATCCGTCGGTAGTTCCCGGGCTGCAAGCTCGTCCTTTACTTCCTCCGATATGTGCAGGAACATGTCGGACAGCGATTCCGGGTTCCAGGCACTCTCAGCTGGCAAGGTGGGCAACCAGGAATTTCCATGCACCTGTAGGCAGCGACCTCTGAATTTGAGGTGATTATGTACTGTTGGTTCATAAAATCAGATCACATTTAACCCTACTGTTAAATGATTGATTACAAGCCCATCATAGTGCCTAGTATCTATGACACGATTGAGACACCCGTACTGTGCTTTTGTAAGGCAAATGATCCTAAGGACCATCGATGTCAACACCAAGACAGGACATGCAGACTGACCCCTGAGCCCCGTGTCCATTTCCAACAGGTTCCTTCCGTTCCACTCTAACTCTCCCTCTCTCCCTTTATGTCCTCTCTGCCTTTCGCTGCCCTTTTCTCTTTATTCTACACTCTTACTTTTTAAATATGAAAGAATTCAAGGTTATTTTACCATTACTGCATAACCCCTTTGAGCTAATGCATTTTGAGGAATGTGCAGGACATCTGGTAAATCATGCACTTGTGTCAAAAGGGGGGTTTCAGTATATGTGTAACTCAGGGTAGGATTGGTCCCTATGTCTCCCCTCTATCCATACTGCTGTTTTAGTCTGACCAAACAGTCATGGCATTATGCCCTGCCACAGAAAGGACATGTTGTGTGTCACAGAAAGGTGACTGTGCCTCTGTTTTCATACACACACACACACACAGACACACACACACACACACACACACACACAGGAAGAGGGAGGTAAAGGAAATAACTTAATCATACATGATTAGGCAAGTAAGCATGGCTTGTGTTCACACACACAGTAGCCGTAGCCTTGGGGCGTTAGCAAGCACAGGTAGGGTTTGGAAAACACTCAGTTGTGCTTTGTACCCCCTGAAGACTGGCCTCTTGTTGTGAATGAATGGACTATATGAACACATACTTGTTCAGACGGCACACATTACTTTTCTTTCCTAACAAAGTAGCTAGGGGTAATCAATGTAAGTTATCCAAAAGGCTTATATTTAATTATGCTTCTACAACCAAGAAAATATTTATTTCAAACCAAAATAGGTATTTTTTTGAACACCTAGACTAAGTCAGTTGGATTGTGATTCCACTTGGGAGATACAGACAGTTTATCTTTGGTTGTGGCTTAAGCTTAGATTGTGAACCGAACAATTCATGTTTTGGTGTGATTTACAATTGCTGCCAATAGTCCCATTATAAATATTGGATTTCTTTCATCCAAAATGAAAGCCTCCAGTTGTGTTAGATTAAAGTTACAGAGTAACTCCTATCTACTTGAAAAGTTCTCTCACGCACTTAACATACACAATACACACAAATATATACACACATATCTCAGAGCAGACTTTGGGCTGGTGGTGAGTCTGAGGCTGTCTGTAGAGTCACTGATGACACATGATTCGTTTTGGGGTTTGCCAGTGTGGGGACCGTGGTGTGAGGGAAGATAGGTGGGGTGTGACTGTGTAATGGTGTGTGTGACTGTGTCTGTCTATGTGTATGGCTTATCCACTTAGTATGGGGCGGAGGGTGGACAGTGGTTGTGGGTTCAGTTCATCAGGATCACTCTGAATGCTCTCCTAAGGTGCGTCCCAAATGGCCCCTTATTCACTTTATAGTGCACAACTTTTGACTAGGGCCCATAGGGCTCTGGTCAAATGTAGTACACTTGATAGAGAATAGGGTGCCATTAGTCATCCAACATCAATACATCATGCACAGCCCTCTCCCACACTCATATAAATAGCTGAGTAAGACCAGTGGCTTGGGGGAGGGAACTTTGCATACTAAGCCTGTAGAGAGCAGAGCTATCCTAGCTTGGCTTTTGGCTTTTGGTGCCTTTTCCATTGTGTAAAATACAAGAGTCAGCAAATACCCATCTCACACAATGTGTGTGTGTGTGTGTGCATGTGTGTGTGTGTGTTTGCGTGTGTGGGAGTATGTGTGTGTGCGTGTGCGCATGCATGTATTATATTTGTGTTTCTAGGAAACCTTCCTGTAAGGGGTGTTTCTATTTGGGAGTGGGTGTGTGCGTCATATACTGTCCAGATTACTGACTTTGTGGCTTGTAGGGCTGTAATGGGAGAAAGCAATAGATTAGTTAAAACCCCTTTTGGTCAGGGCAGTAAATGGTTGAACGTTCCATTACTACTCTGTTACTACACTCTTAGAATAAAAGGGTTCCAAAAGAGTTCTTCGGCTGTCTCCATAGGATAACCTTTTTTGGATCTAGGTAGAAGCATTTTTGGTTCCAGGTAGAACTCTTTTGGGTTCTGTATAGCACCTTTTTTTACAAGAGTGCACCCTACAGATGAGAATCAGATTTTATTTTGGGGTATGGTTAAGATGTGATCACATGCATCAAGGCCGTTATCTGTCTCATTTCCTGAAGGTTTAAATGAAAGGTTAAATTCAAATTTTAAAGGTGGGAAAATACATATATATATATATATATAGAGAGAGAGGGATATAGAGAGCTCGAAAAAGAGGACAGAGGTGGTATGTAACTAAATATTTACACTCTCACCCCATGTCTCCTCAGTCTTTTCTGAGTTAATCTTAGTTCATAAAACAAAATAAATCCGATATGATCCCCTCATTATTCTCACTGGTTACATAACTGTCCTGGTAACTAGCAGTGCATTCAACCTTCACTTCCAAAGTAAACGTTTTCTATAGTCCGTCTGTGGTCCTGGTTGTTTTTGTGCAGATGTCGAGCCATGGTGGCAGACACTGACAGCGTTAGTGTGAGTTGCAACACTACGCTAATGCTTAAATAAGTTGAGGTCTTTGAGGGATTTAGTAACTCTTTATGAGTAAATGTTCATTTGATACCTTCTACTTTTTATATTTTTCTAACAATTTTTTTGTGTGTACATTTTGTATGTACAGGTGAGCTATCCCTGCCAGCCCATGTCAGTCCATACACAAAGGATCCCCGGGCACCAATGGAGAGCAGGGAGGATGCCTACGCCCATCTGGAGCTACGCACCCTGGAACAGTCCCTTCTGGCCACATGCGTGGGCAGCATCACAGAACTCAGTGAGTGTCTTTGTGTGGGTCACATTCTCAATCTTCACATTCACTCAAACACTCTCAAACGTATTACATACCCTCTTCATTTTACATTCAAAGATTCCCTCTCTCACACACTCTTTTTCAAACACTCACATACTCCTCTAGCTTTAGTCCTAGCCAGCGAGGAACTATCTGGCCCTTATGCATGTGATTCATCAGTCTTATCTAGTCAGGAGAAAGAGACAGTTGCAGGCACAGACTCCTACTGACCATGTTCAACCTTGTTCTGAGTAGAGGGCCATCTTTCACATTTACAGATGAAGAGAGGTACCAGCTGTTAACTCCAACATCCCCAGTCTGTCTTGTTCTTCTGTTGTTCATCTTCATTAAAACTAGGGCACCTAAGTAGGGCAGCACTGAACAGTGTTTGGGAAAGATGGCACCCAAAATTCAAATTTTTAATCCATCCAACTATCCATTTGTCTCATGTTTTTTGTTAGAATGTAAACTTACTTCGACGTCTCTTTCTGTAAGTCAGTTGTCCCCGAAAACATTTTAAAGTGCTGTGCCCCACCTAGCTAAAGCCTCTCAAATAGACAAAACATGTTTTTAGCCAACAACTAAGGCCAGGATTCAATCCCATCATGCTTTGTCGACAATGCACCTTTTAAAGGCAATGTTCCCGTGCTCGCAGAGACCGCATTCATGGTAAACGCTGCATATGTCGGCTCAATCGGAAATGACCTTTAAATGGCACATTGTCGACAAAGCGTGATCGATTTGAATCCCGGCCTAACTCTTTAGCCACAATCCAGTAGGGACTGGTCAGGAAACACAGCTTTACGAATTATGTCAAAGCTAGCATTGTTGAAAGGATGACAGACAGACAATGTTGGTGTAGATAACAACACTGGTCTCAGGTCTGACGTTAGCATAAGAAAGTTAACCCTGTTCACCGTCTTTAAAAAATATCTGACCCTTGTTCTGTCTCTTGGGTCCCTTCATTAGAATCAGACGGGGATGTCGTATCCACTGAAACATTAGGCTATATAACAGACTACTGTGTGTTCCCAAAACACAAGAGCACTTTCACGTCAGCCACAGGGTGTTATAGACCCCCTTGCTCTCCCCGCCCCTCACACACACCCCAAACACACGCACACACACTCCCCTGTTTCCACAAATCAAACAAATTCCATGTGGGTTCTTTTCTCTCTGGTCATCTTGGGAGTAGCACCTAGCAAAACAGTGCACACACTTGTTCATTCTTGGAGACCAAGCGCATGAATTAAATGGGACAACATACAGTTTGTTTCACCATAGAAAGAAAATAATTAATCCGAATTGTGGTGCTTATTGCTATCACTAGAGATTAAACATTGTCTAGTATATCTACCCATATGGAGATACAGTACATACTGTAAATATGATATGAACTAAAACCTGCATATACACTGCTCAAAAAAATAAAGGGAACACTTAAACAACACAATGTAACTCCAAGTCAATCACACTTCTGTGAAATCAAACTGTCCACTTAGGAAGCAACACTGATTGACAATAAATTTCACATGCTGTTGTGCAAATGGAATAGACAACAGGTGGAAATTATAGGCAATTAGCAAGACACCCCCAATAAAGGAGTGGTTCTGCAGGTGGTGACCACAGACCACTTCTCAGTTCCTATGCTTCCTGGCTGATGTTTTGGTCACTTTTGAATGCTGGCGGTGCTTTCACTCTAGTGGTAGCATGAGACGGAGTCTACAACCCACACAAGTGGCTCAGGTAGTGCAGCTCATCCAGGATGGCACATCAATGCGAGCTGTGGCAAGAAGGTTTGCTGTGTCTGTCAGCGTAGTGTCCAGAGCATGGAGGCGCTACCAGGAGACAGGCCAGTACATCAGGAGAAGTGGAGGAGGCCGTAGGAGGGCAACAACCCAGCAGCAGGACCGCTACCTCCGCCTTTGTGCAAGGAGGAGCAGGAGGAGCACTTTTGTTGTCAGCACATTCAACTATGTAAAGAAAAAAGTATTGAATAAGATTATTTCATTCATTCAGATCTAGGATGTGTTATTTTAGTGTTCCCTTTATTTTTTTGAGCAGTGTACTTTGACAGACACCGCGGCTACTTCAGGAGTCTTAGCATCATTAAACAAGGAGTAGCCGTTTTAAGATTATAATCTCTTTCACATGAGCAGATTCTCTCACTGCTCTCTGGTTGCTACGTTTAAGAGCTAGCATCTCTTCTTCCTAATGCCTTCCACATATGTTGTGTGATAAGTGACTGCGATAGCTACAGCCGAGGACGACAATTCCTGATTGAAGGGTCTATAAGGAAGGACGTGCCGTTGAGTCCAGCTAAACCTCAACTCTGCTCCCAAACTAATGAGCTGTATCTGAGACTCGATCATTGAACCATTCTTATTGTTTCATCTGTAAAGAGATATAATAAGACACAGAATTGATTAACCTAAGACTAATGTTACATCCAGCTGCTACCTGTGATATCTGAGAAACTTGCAATGTAGCTCTGTCTATAACTGTACTGACAGAAGTTGAAAGTCCCACAGTTTTGCATTAGAAATTCATTGGTAAGGAAACCAATATTGTATATATAGCATTATGGGTACTGTAGTACATCACGCTACAACTACATCATCCATGTTTAATAGCGCATGTATAGCTGAGGTTTTATGGATTTGTATCAGATGATGATGTGTGTGATACTAAATGCGTGTGTGACTGTTTCCTCTCAGGTGACCTGGTGTCACGGTCCATGCACCACATACAGCGCCTACGCGCAGTAAGCCACTCCCTCAGCCCTATTTGCCCAGCTAATCAGCATTCAGTATTCTGGGCGCCCGATGCCATGCGTACCCTCTACTACTTCCTGTCTAGCCCACAGATGGAATCACTGGAGAACCCAAATCTAGAGCCCCCCAGGATGGCCCTGAGCAGAGAGAGGTAATGGCTGTGTGTGTGTTCGCGCGTGAGTGCTGTGTGTGTCCGTGTGAATGTGCCTTCTTGTATGCTTAGGCACACAGAGATATTGTTTCTCTCCACCTGGTACCAATTATAATCACAGGCCCCATTAACCCGTTAGCTTCCAGTTAGACTCAGCTCTGTGTCTCTGTTGAGCCCTGTGATCTCAGTAACCATAACCAGAGAGGAAGAGGCGAAGCGAGAGGTTTCACTCTCGCCAAAATCTGTCCAAAATAATATGCCCAATGTGTTTCTATGGGCTTATTTTGGACCTAAGCTTGTCGCCTGCTTTTCTGCTTTTGGGACAACGACTCCCATTGTTAGAGCGGAGACATGAGAATCTAGACATTATAAACAGATCTCTGCCATAAAGACCTGCCTCTGTGCTCTGGGGAGGTGAAGAGACCACATGTTCTAAAACAAGCGTCACATCAGGGAGTGTTCTCTTTTTAGTCCTTTGTTAACAGTAAAAGGGTACCCTTTTTCTCAATTAGTGCAAAAGTTGTGGGAGGTTTCTACGTCAACACACATTAAGACTACCAAAAAACACCCTGCGTGAACCTGTTTTAGCCCACTGCAGGAAAAGGTTAAGTAGTCGTTATTGTACAAAAGGCTGAGGAATTGGTCCTTTATGCCAGATTTGAAGGCATTGTGGGATTTTGAGTCATTGAGGAAAGTTACAAAATTATATCACTTCATTGCTTGAATCTTTGCTCCTCCCCCCAGACTGTTTATGCTTCTTCCCCCTCTGATGGAGTGGATACGGGTTGCCGTGGTGCACGCGGAGCACCGCCGCAGCCTATTGGTGGACAGCGATGATGTCAGACAGACCGCCAGACAGCTCCTCCCAGGATTGGACTGTGAGCCCAGACAGCTGAGGTAGAAACACACTGAGCGTTGCATGTTTAATGACATACACTCACCAGACAGTTTATTAGGTACACCCATCTAGTACCGGGTCGGAACCCCCTTTGCCTCCAGAACAGCCTGAATTATTTGGGGCATTCTGCAAGGTATTGAAAACGTTCCACAGGGATGTTGGTCAATGCTGACACGATGGCATCACGCAGTTGCTGCAGATTGGACGGCGGTACATTATCTCTGCGAACAGCCCATTCCATCTCATCCAAAAGATGCTCTATTGGGTTGAGGTCTGGGGACTGCGCAGGCCACTGAAGTAAACTGAACTCGCTGTCATGTTCCAGGTGATGTTTTTCCACTCAATTGTCCAGTGTTGGTGATCACGTGCCCACTGGAGCCGCTTCTTCTTGTTTTTAGCTGATAGGAGTGGAACCCATCTGTTGCAATAGCCCATCCGTGTTCCGAGATGCTGTTCTGCACACCACTGTTGTACTGCGCCGTTATTTGTGTGTTTGTGGCCCACCTGTTAGCTTGCACGATTCTTGCCATTCTCCTTCGACCTCTCGCATCAACACATAACTGCCACTGACTGTATTTTTTTAGTTTTTCGCACCATTCGCTTGGGTTCGCACCATTCTGATGGTCAATCGAACAGTAACTGAATGTCTCAATGCCTGTCTGCCTGCTTTATATAGCAAGCCTCCTACAGACGTGACACCACAGCCACGTCTGTAGGAGCAATCGATTTTCGTGAACGAGGTGCTGTATCTAATAAACTGGCCGGTGAGTGTATATTACTGTAACATGCAATAGAAAGATGCTGAACCATACTGTTGACTTGTGAAACCAGTACATAACAGTAGGCCTACTGTCATTATTGAAGAGTTAAGCCTGTTAGAAGTTTTCATTGTAGCCTCTCTCTCTCTCCTTATCCTCTTGTCTCTCCCTCTCTCCCAGGCCTGAGTGTTGTTCCAGCTCATTTAGGCGTCTGGACTCTAAGGCTGCTATAGAGAAGCTTCAGCTGGACCTGGGCTTCCGCATGCTGACCTGTGGCAGAGCAGACCTGATTGGTCAGGCCACACAGCTACTGGGACCATCAGGGGTTAACACTATGGATGACCAGGTAGGACTGGGGATAGGGAATAGGAGATACATGGTGGGGATAGAGGTAGGGGGGAGTTGGGGAGAGGGGTAGGATATATACATATTCAGACATAAGACTGACAGGTTTTGGCAGGGAAGGTAAAAGAGACTTGTCAGTCTTCTGTTTGTATGCCCTACCCTGACTGGTGTTAGAGAGTGTAGAGACTGTTCAGAGTAAGATGTTTATTCTCTGACCTACAGGGTATGACCCCTCTGATGTATGCATGTTCGTGTGGAGACGAGGCTCTAGTCCAGATACTGGTGGAGGCTGGAGCCAACCTGGACCTGGCGGTGAACACTACTACTTTAAAGATACTAGCATAATATGATATAGATAGTATATCATGTAATGGGTTGAAAAAATCTGGTAACTTTCTCAAAATTCCCAGGTTTTCCAGAAATGCCGTTTGGAAGATTACTTGAATCCGAAGGGACTGAGCAGGAAATCCATAATCCTCCAAAACAGGATTTCTGGAAACCTGTGATTTTTGCAAACCTAATCATGTAATATAATGGCTTTGTGCTGAAACTGCCTCTACTACAACATGATAATTTCACTTGATGGCAATGTTTACCAACAGGCTCGCTTTGAATGCATATACACTACCGTTCAAAAGTTTGGGGTCACTTAGAAATTGTTTTTGAAAGAAAAGCGCATTAAAATTGATCCGAAATACAGTGTAGACATTGTTAATGTTGTAAATGACTATTGTAGCTGGCAACGGCAGATTTTTTATGGAATATCTACGTAGGCGTACAGAGGCCCATTATCAGCAACCATCACTCCTGTGTTCCAATGGCACTTTGTGCTAGCTAATCCAAGTTTATCATTTTAAAAGGCTAATTGATCATTAGAAAACACTTTTGCAATTATGTTAGCACAGCTGAAAACTGTTGTCCTGATTAAAGAAGCAATACAACTGGCCTGATTTAGACTAGTTGAGTATCTGGAGCGTCAGTATTTGTGGGTTTGATTACAGGCTCAAAATGGCAAGAAACTAAGAACTTTCTTCTGAAACTCGTCAGTCTATTCTTGTTCTGAGAAATTAAGGCTATTCCATGCGAGAAATTGCCAAGAAACTGAAGATCTCGTACAACGCTGTTTACTACTCCCTTCACAGAACAACGCAAACTGGATCTAACCAGAATAGAAAGAGGAGTGGGAGGCCCCGGTGCACAACTGAGCAAGAGGACAAGTACATTAGAGTGTCTAGTTTGAGAAACAGACCCCTCACAAGTCCTCAACGGGCAGCTTCATTAAATAGTACCCGCAAAACACCAGTCTCAACGTCAACAGTGAAGAGGTGACTCCGGGATGCTGGCCTTCTAGGCAGAGTTGCAAAGAAAAAGCCACATCTCAGACTGGCCAATAAAAAGAAAAGATTAAGATGGGCAAAAGAACACAGACATTGGTGAGAGGAACTCTGCCTAGAAGGCCAGCATCCCGGAGTTGCCTCTTCACTGTTGACGTTGAGACTGGTGTTTCGCGGGTACTATTTAATGAAGCTGCCCGTTGAGGACTTGTGAGGCGTCTGTTTCTCAAACTGGACACTCTAATGCACTGATCAGTTGTGCACTGGGGCCTCCCACCCCCTCTTTCTATTCTGGTTAGAGCCAGTTTGCGCTGTTCTGTGAAGGAAGTATTACACAGCTTTGTACCAGTTTCTTGGCATTTTCTCGCATGGAATAGCCTTCATTTCTCAGAACAAGAATAGACTGCCAAGTTTCAGAAGAAAGTTCTTTGTTTCTGGCCATTTTGAGCCTGTAATCGAACCAACAAATACTGATGTTTCAGATACTCAACTAGTCTAAAGCAGGCCAGTTGTATTGCTTCTTTAATCATAACAACAGTTTGCAGCTGTGCTAACATAGTTGCAAAAGGGTGTTCTAATGATCAATTGGCCTTTTAAAATTATAAACTTGGATTAGCTAACACAACGTGCCATTGGAACACAAGAGTGTTGGTTGCTTATAATTGGCCTCTGTACGCCTATGTACTGTAGATATATCATAAAAAATCAGCCGTTTCCAGCTACAATAGTCATTTACAACATTAACAATGTCTACACTGCATTTCTGATCAATTTGATGTTATTTTAATGGACAAAATGTTTGCTTTTCTTTCAAAAACAAGGACATTTCTAAGTGACCCCAAACTTGAGAACGGTAATGTATATTTTAGACTTAGATATGTAACGGTTTTCATTCTTCTCTCAGGTTCCTTGCTGTTCCCCCAGACAGCCCTCGGTCCACCCAGACAGTCGTGGTTGGGTGGCCCTCACCTTCGCTGTGCTGCATGGACACCTCTCAGTATCTCAGGTGAGTCCTCACTGCCCAGTGGAAAGGGTCTAACACAGTTTCTTAATCACACATCTCAGACTTGATAGTGCTACGTACCCCGTGGGAAGGTTTTTTTTGTGTGTGTGTAGTGTAGTTCTAATCATTCCTCTGGGTTTCTGTGTTGTATAGCTGCTGTTGGAGGTGGGTGCAGACGTGGAGGGGACTGCTGCTACTTCCAGCCAGGAGAGCTCTGCCGAGACTCCTCTACAGCTGGCCTCTGCTGCTGGGAACTATGAAATGGTGAGCCTGCTGCTGGCCCACGGGGCCGACCCTCTACTCAGAGTGCATGATTGGAACACTCTGACATCCCCGCTCTACGAGGACATGAACTGCTTCAGCTACGCCGCTGCACACGGACACAGGTAGCTACACCTGTCTAACTAGTCCAGGCTTGAGCTATGTCTCCATAGTCTAACGTGTTGCCCTTTCTTTGTCTATTACCTTCCGTCAGAACTGAATAAATGAATGGATACTCATCCCCTACTCTCCTACAGGAACGTCCTGAGGAGGCTTCTGACCCAGCCCCAGCAGAGGAAGGAGGACATTCTCTCTCTGCAGGAGATACTGGCTGAGGGGTTCCAGGAGGAGGAAGAAGAGGCTGGCTCACTACCTCCCCCCAGCCTCAGCCCTTGCAGCCCTGCTGTCTGCCCCAGTAGCTCTAGCCCCATGCCCAGGCTATGTAAGGCCAGGATGAAGGCCCTGCAGCAGGCTGCCTACTACAGCGCTGAGCACGGCTACCTGGATGTCACCATGGAGCTACGATCACTGGGTATGGATTATTTGTAGGTCTACTTCTTTTGTTTTATGCCATCATCATTGTTTTGTGAAGGACTTGTCACGAATCATGCATTCCGAAAGCACAGAAATATTATTTGACCCACTTTAGGTTGTTTGAGACTTTGTTCCCAATGACTGACCTAAGTAATTCATCTCTTGGGACCCTCATTTGTTCCCTTATTTGTTCCCCAGGTGTCCCCTGGAAGCTCCATGTGTGGCTGGAGTCCTTCCATGTAGCCCAACAACTGTCCAGGGATGAGGTGACCCTCTCTCTCCTCAGAGACTTCACCACTATCAGGCCACAGGACTACTGCCAGGAGCTGGTCTCGCCCGCTCTACCTCTCTTGTTTAACATGCTTGCAACCAGCAAGGTAGCCATGACTGCTAGGCTACCTGGCAGTCCAATTTCTCCTTCAGTCTGTGTTGCTTGGTGTTTGGTTTTCCATGTAGACTACAGTATGTCAGTAGAGGTTTTCATTGAGTAAATGTTCAATGAAACCTCGAACCAAAAGCAGAGTATGAATCAGAAATCGATCCAACAGCAAACAATTCTCAAATCAGTTGTTATAAAATGGGTAGCAAACTTGCAATGGCTGTTATATAAAATCACATGACTCTTTCTGAACATGATTATTATTTCCCTTTAGGACTACGCCATAACCAAGAGATTGTCGGCCATCTTCTCTCACTGTTACGGCTCTGCTCCTACTCCCTCTGTTCCTCAGATGGACCTCACTCTCTCCACACAGCTAGGTATGGAGACTGGCATACTCTCTCTATATGGAACAAACTGCAGTCTGTTTAGTTGCTCTGATTTTTCGGGTCCGAGTTTTCACTTCATTTTAGCAAAGTGTAACTCCAACTTTTGTGTAAATCATGCTTAGTTGTGTACATGTGTTTCAATGTATGACTCTAAATGGTGTAAACGTCACTTCGCTCTCTCTCTCGTCCACCAGATGCTCATTTCCTGAACAACCCAGAGATGTCTGACATAATGCTGTTAGTGGAAGGCCGTCCCTTCTACGCCCACAGGGTCCTCCTCATGTCTGCCTCCAATAGGTGAGCTAGCACTTCCCTCCTCACAGATGAGGTGGTATGACCTCGTGCGCAGGCCCTAGTGTTTTCAGGGGCAGTCTGTGCTTTTGTGTCCACACGATGGTTATCAAGTCTCTTTCAGGTTCCGGCACCTGCTGAGTTTCTGTGGGTCAGACACCAGCACCATCCACATCTCTGACATCACATACAGCACCTTCCAGAGGATGATGAGTTTTCTGTACTGTGGAGGGACTGAAGGGCTGAGGCTGTCACAGGCTGACGCTATGGAGGTAAGAAATGTATCCTAATTTACACTGATAGAACTTCAGTCATACATCCCATTGTTGATCCATACATTTACCACAGTGGTTAAGCTTTAGGAATGGCCCCCACTATCACTTCATTGAGGAGTGGAAAGACAACATAGTGGAGGTCATGCATAAAATGTAAGCATTTTGGAAAGGTGTGATTGTATGTTTGGAGTGGTGACTTGTGATGGAAGTACTCTCTGCTCCTCTGTCAGCAGCTGCTGCCAGTGGTCTGTTTCTTCCAGCTGAAGGTGCTAGAGAGGCAGTGTGAGATCCTGCTCTCCCAGAGTATCACCCTGGACAACGCTGTCATCATCTACTTGATGTCTAGGGTAAGAATTCTAACTTTGTATAGATATAGACATAAGTGTGCCTGTGTGAGCGGTGTTTGCATTAGTATCATTGTAATATGTGTCTCTCTTCTCTCTCTCTCTCTCTCTCTCTCTCTCTCTCTCTCTCTCTCTCTCTCTCTCTCTCTCTCTGTGTATGTGATTCTGTACAGGATCACGGGGCGGCTGAGCTCAGGAGGTTCTGTGAAGGTTTCTTCCTGCAGCACATGGAACAGCTCTTGGAGAGAGAGGACTTCCACAGACTGCTCCTGGGAGGGGCCCATCAGGAACAGCTCTCCGCAGAGACAGAGCCCCAGAGTGGACCATGTCAGGACCGACACTCCTCTCTCCTCCTGGAGGATCTGGAGGTCACATTGGTCCACAGGCTGCTCTCGCTGTACCCTCCCTGCAGAGAGTAAGCCACCGGCTGCGTCTCAGTAGTCATAGTTGGCTTCTTTGTTCGTCCATTGTCTCGTTTCCTTCAACTGTACTGATGTGAAATAACTACATATGTGAAAGACAAGTAGCTATATCTGCTCTTAGATGTCAGTTAGGGTGAAGGAAATGGGATGAGGAGAGGAGGCCACATTAGAATATTGAGATGGACCCCATGTGGGGAGAAGGACAGACATACCAGCATTCCTGGAGATAAATAACCGGTGTAGTGTAGCGTAGTATCTCGCAGTGCGGCGATGTCACCACTGTTGCCAGCACAGGTTGGTAATGCTACTCTGTCATGAGGGAGTGAAGAGGCAGGGCCTAGGTGAATCTGCCACAGGACCGAACACTTTTACTGTGATCTAACAGGCCCTCAAACCTGCTCTCTCTGCCGCTGTGAATGCCCAAGGTACTGCTAAGACAGTTACTTTAGTTTCAGTGTGATGGTTAGAGAAGCAATGGTAGTTAGCAGCTTCTTGCCACACATGCCACAAATTGTGAAAGGACAACTGAAGGTGCTGCAAAAAGTTAGAGACAGAAAGCATAAAGAGTTTTGCAGTTGTGGAACGCAACCTCACCATCAGTTCCTCGGGTAGCCCAGAGAGCAGGAAGGAGGATTGATGGATAACTGGAGAAGTACTGCTGCCATCTAGTGATGTGTGGGACTTATTCCACAGGACTGACATAGAAAATCTAGAGATAGTCCATTGCTTAAGAGAGGAAATGGACAATGGCTGGAATTGATCTAGAATATGATGAAGGTTTATGGATATACCGCTATATAATAACAGGTACTGAGACAGGTACTGAGACTCTTAAAGCATTTAGAGCATTTTGGACTGCTGTTACTTACTAGAGTCCATCCTCGCTCTAGTGGATGGAACTTGGGGAGATATATATTGTACAGGAATAACAGAACTCTGAAAATGTTATCGTTCTGTAGATACAGTATGTCAATAAACGTTTTGCTCACAATAATTAGCATCAGCGTTTTTATATTAGCCCCTTTTAGAATACAGTTTTTGCCTATTGCTTACACACTTTTTGCAGAATTTGGCTCATTATGTCAAAACTCAACACACAAGCCAATCAGACATAGTACTTGGAGATTAACAACTCACATACATGCCAAAATGAAACACTGCAATCAAAACTCAACACTCCTTTCTAAAAATGAAATTCTTGCAACAAAACCATACACACAAGCAACATTTGAATTACTCTTTCATATCACCAGCAACACACTGATGGGCTTTATATAAAACACTGCAGTCTTTGTGTTTCTATTTTTATTGTCATTTTCTCAGACTCAGTCTTCTGTAAAACTCAAAAGTAGAATTTCTGCAGTAATCAAACAGTATTTACAAAAATCAAATTTAGCAACAAAACAAAAGTAAAAAAAAAAAAAATTACTGGATAAATTGCTTTTGGGGGGAAAAAACATATACTTGTTTTGTGTGTGTGTGTGTGCGTGGTGGGGGGCGGCGGGGGGGCTTATGGATCACGTCTTCTGTTCGGATCTGGCCACAAGACCTCGTCAACATCACAGGCGATGTCCTCGCGGGCTAGGCATCGCGGAAAATATCGCCTTGTGTGCCAAATCCACCCTTGGATTGATCCCACCTCAATGTCTCCACATGCCTCTTCCATTGCTTGCAGAAGAGTCATGCGGGCATGTGGTTGCCGATCATATACTTTCCACCGCCACGCTGAAAATAATTCCTCGATTGCATTTAGAAAGGGGCTGTAAGGGGGCAGGTATAAAACTGTGAAATGATTATGGTTGTTGAACCAATCTCGGACCAGAGCAGCCCGGTGGAAACTAACATTATCCCAGATGACAACAAACCTGGGCTGCTGTGGTCTGTCCTGCACAACTGCATGTAGTGCATCTAGAAATGCAATGATCTGTCCTGTATTGTAGGGACCTAGAGTGGCATGATGATGCAGGACTCCTTGGACACTAATTGCAGCACACAAGGTGATATTTCCCCCACGCTGCCCAGGGACATTTACAACAGCCTTTTGTCCAACTACGTTCGGCCCCGACGCCTGGTTTTGGCCAGATTGAAGCCTGCCTCATCCACGTAGATGAACTCATGCAGCAGTTCGCGCATCAAACTCCAGAACTGTCTGTAACAGAAAATATTGAATAGTGTTACTGAAAACACATACAGTAACTACAATGTCTATATTTTCACACAAGTAGGGGCTGGGTTGGCTGAGTATAGACAAAAACTACAAGCTACAGGCAGGGCAGGTGGCAGCATAAACCCTCATTCCCACATCACAATATATAGTATGTAAAGTAAAGTGACACATACCTGCACATAATCATGGCGCAGATCCTTGACCCTGACACTGTTCCTCTCAAATGGCACCCTGTACAGCTGCTTCATTCTGAAGTTATGTTTCTGTAGGATGCGACTTAGTGTAGAAATGCTGACCCTGTTGATATTGTTGAATTCATTTCCATTTGCAATTATGCGTTGTTGCAACTCACGAAGTCGGATTGCATTATTTTCTCGCACCATTTCAATGATGGCAAGCTCTTGTTGTTGAGTGAAGAGCCGTTCCCTTCCACCTTGAGGAGGTCGTCCAACCATTCTGTAGAAAATGCCACCACAAGATGTCATTGGTTAGGTTATTTTTCACATACTGTACTTTCAGACTGTACACAGTACTGCAACATCACAATGGTATTCCTTTACATATACAGTACTTCACAGCACTACCCATTTTTGTATAGTATAGTTAGTACAGTAATACTGTAATATGATACAAAATCATGTGACACATACAGTAGGTACAGTCTGGAGTAGAAACTTGAAGATATACCTGTTCTCCAGTCGGAATGTCCTTATTATCGATGCTACTGTGTAGCGACTGAGGTTAGGGTGGACTCTTTGCCCAGCCTCCCTCATGGACAGGCCATGATTTATCACATGGTCCACCAGAGTAGCCCTGATGTCATCTGATATACGTCTCCGCACTGGTCCTCGTCCTCTTCCACGTCCTCTTCCACATCCGACTCCTCTCTCTCTTTGTCCTCCTCTTACTCTGACTCTCATTGCCTCCATGCTTGCAAAGTTCTAAAAATGGCTTACCTGAGGCCTATTTGTAGTGCTAAGGCTCAGAATGATTGGTGTTCTGTTTTCTGTGCAAGTGTTTTCAGGTGTGTATGTAAGTGCATACAATTGCCAGATGAGTTTTGCATTTTGAACAGAGTGTTTTCCCAATGATTACAGGTGATTTCGTTTTTGAACAAAGTGTCTAATGTAAGAAAACGTGTGTAGTGTTTCGCAATAAGTGTGTTACAGAATTGCAAACAAAGTGCAAAGTTGACATTGTGTTTAAGCTATGGTTACACTGTGTTTAAGGTATGCTACAAGAAGTTTAGGTATTGAGGCTTTGGTCTAAGCATTCGGTTTTAGTGTGTAAGCAATGGGCAAAAACTGTAATATGCACCCATGGAAGTGTATAAGCTAAAATCAGAAATCACCACCACGCAATTCCAAAGTCAACAGATTTATTTCCTTTTGCACTGAAGTTGTTCACAGTTATGTCACAAGGGGATACATTGCCAGTGGTTTCCTGCTAAATACCAGCGCTCCTGGCGTTGTGTTCTACTGTATGTCCATCATCCTGTGTGGCCTGGTTACCCAATAGTACAAAATAGAAAGAATAACACTAATAGGTATTGCTTTATTTTATCTCTTCTGATACCAATTCCCACCCCAGACAGAATTCGTGACCAGAGTATCAGGTCTCTCTTTGAGTGTGTGCGTGTGTGCGTGTGTGTGCGTGTGTGTAGAGGATGCATTGCACTGTAAATGTGCACAATAGTATAAGGAAGGGGAGGGTCAGGGTGCGAGAAAGAACTCAAAAGACAAACAAACAACCGAAGTGGTGAGAGAGAAAAGAAAAATAAGAGAAACAAATTAAGAGACAGGAAAGAAAGAAAGAACGAAAAAGAGAGAAAGAAAGAAGGGGGGAAAAGGGACAGAACAATTCCAACAACTACATGCAAAGAAAAGACAAATGTTGGACATGCAAACGACATTACAAGGTAAAAGCTGAGAGTAGGAATCCCCTTGGTTTTTTAAATAAGTTTGTCAGCAAATTGTTTTGTATTTACAAGGCGAGTGGCTGGAGTGATGTCTTTGATGTCGTATACACACAACGAGAAGGAACGCACAATTATTATCAACAGAGGGCTCATTCCTCTCAAAGAGACTAGTCTACATTCTTAAATTACCGTAAATCATTTTCCAAATGTATATATTACACGCTTTCTCATCGAAGCTGGGAAAGAATGAATGCTCACAAAAACATTTAGAGAATTATCAATGATCAATAAATTAAACATGACAAAAACAATCCTTAAATTATCTAATACATTTTCTACATCATTTATATAAATAACCTAGAATAAATTAAAACAAACATGACAAAAAATACAATAAGGTACACAAATATACACAATAATTATGTCCACTATTGTCTGAATCCTGCAGATATTTCAAAGGAACATGAACAAAATGGAAGAAAATTATTCATCCCTCAAAAGGTAACCGAAAATAAAATACAACATTTAATCGATAAAACACGTCCAAAAAGTAGAAAACACAGAAGATAGTGATAAGTTCTTAGCTAAACATAATGTCACAACTACACAAACGTTGTACATATGGGAACATACTGTAGTTAGTCTGTACAACAGAATAGATCATTCATTTGTGTACCCTCCCTCCCCATTGCCCACCCAAAGTCAATTAACTCAATTTCATTTCATTTACAGCAATGACACAGAGTCTGAATAAGTCTAAAGTGTTAAAATCCTGTGTTCACAAAGAAGGACTACATTAAAAAAGAATTACAATCCAGCCAAAGTTTAGCCAACGTTCAGCCAACGTCCATCCAACGTCCAAGAGTCGCGCCTCCTCTCTCCAACTTTCATAGGAGCCAGTGGTTCTACTTCCATTCGTCTTTGTGCACAAGTCTTTACATCCCCCCAGTGTGTGTGCGTGTGTGTGTGCGTGTGTGTGTAGGAGGATAGACAATGAGGAGAGAAAGGAGGAGAGGGGATGCGTGTAGTATAGGTTTGACAAACATCAGTCTTTTAAGGCTTTTCTCCAACTCTTCGGCTAATATGTCTCTGGGTGTCTGTCATGATGAAGAGAGAGTCTCTAGTACTCTAATGTTTAGTGTGTGTGTGTGCGGGTGGAAGGCAGGAGGGGTGCATGGGGAGGAGGGGGGACAGCAGTGTGAAGTATGTGAAGTCTTTCTCTTGTCCTCCGTCTCTGGCTCACTTACTCCCGTTGTTGACAAATGTGCCCCAGGTTGGGACACACACACTGTCCTCCATCTTGTTTCTCTAATAGGTTTTAGTGATGATCCCTGGTGGTAGAGACAAGGTCAAGCCATCATCACAGAGCAGACACACACACACACACCGACACACACCCCACGGCGTGGGAAAGGGACGAGAGGAGGGTAGAGGAACAGAAAAGAAATGTGGCTACATGTGGTACTTATTATCGTCAAATACTGATCAATGATCGATTGCTAAACTCAAATAGTAGTCATTCCATTATTATACAGTACAAAAGTTTCTCTCTGTGATAATCAAAAGTAGATTTTTTCTAGACACAAACACACTAAGCCTACTGACTAAAGCAAGGAAACCAGCAGCATCTCTCATTTCTCATCTCTCACACACTCTTGTGGGTTTTGTATTGGGTTTTGAATGACCTGATAACAGGTGGTTATTATCTAGTCATGCAACAGAGAGCTAGCTACTTCTCTCCGGTCTTAAGGTTGTTCCCCAGTCCGGCTGGTGGAGGCCATCTTTGTTTGTTTGTCTTTGCCCAGAGGCGGGGGGCATTTAGAGTCAGTGGGCTGAGTGGGCGGGGGACATGGCTCGTTTCGCCTGCTGCCGGGGGCATGCTTGGCGGGGGCGGGGCTAGGTGTGCCAGGTGTGCCAGGGGGGTTGTGCGACGCCTGGCTGTTCTTCTCGTCTGAAAAAAGCTGTTTAATTACGTCAAAGAAGTTACTCAACGGGCTGCCTAGGTACAAAGATGGGAAGAAAAGAAAAAAAGAGAGAGAACAAACAACGAATGAGCAATGGGGTTAACGTGAGGAGGAAGAGGAGAGGGTGATGATGAGGAAAGGACTGGAGGTATTGTTCCAGGAGGTAAAAAGGAGACTCGTTAGCCACGTGGATGGTAAAAAAGAGGATTTGATTATATGTGTTAGACTGTTAGTATATACAGTACCAGTCAAACATTTGGACACACCTACTCACGTGTTATTTCATAGTTTTGAAGTCTTCACTATTATTCTACAATGTAGAAAATAGTAAAAATAAAGAAAAACCCTAGAATGAGTAGGTGTGTCTAAACATTTGACTGGTACTGTATGTTAATTCTGTCTCTAGGCTGAGGTTATGGTACATCAGTATTAAAGTACTAAGTTAGGAGACCTAAGGTTTGAACAATAGTAATCCATAAAAAAATGTAGGGGTCACATAAAGCCTGTGGGCTTTTGAGTCTCTGTTCTACCTGGTTTGGGTGAGAGTGGTGACATAGGAGGGCTAGCTTGAGCTCTGGAAGGGTAATGACTAAAATGACAAGGTTTGAGGCAGGGGTGTCCAAATCTACATCCTAGAGCACTACTGAGTGCAGGTTTTTGTTCCAGCCCTGCTCTAACACTCCTAATTTACCTCGTCAAGATTAGAAAAGGATTAGTAGAAATAGGAGTGGTAGAGCAGGGCTGTAACAAAAGCCTGCACACCCAATTGCTCTCTTTCTGAAGAAAGGGGGGAGGAGAGGAAGGGATGGGAACACGAGCAGCATTTCAGAGTACCACAAAGCGTAATGTCTTGCCTTCCAAGCTCCTGGTAACTATCCTAATCACCACAATAAAAGCATACCTTAGAATGAGTCCATACAGTGCTCACAGACAAACACATACAATATGAACAACATGCCATCATCACAATAACATCACTCATCACACAACCAATTTCACTTTCAAGTAAGAGGAATTTTAGGGCCAGTTTCCTGGACACAGATTAAGCCTTGTCCTGGACTAAAAAGCATGCTCAATGGCGATCCTAAATTAGAAGTGCTTTTTAATCCAGTAACAAGCTTAATCTGGGTCTGGGAAGCCAGCCCTTAGTGTTGCACTGAGAGTCAAACATAGACAGGTTTACTCCTAACTTTCTTGAAATCTATCAGTCTAACTGTCCTTTTAAAGTTAATAAGGTGGGTGTTTTTTTGGACCAAACACAAAATACTTACGCAATGTCATCTTGCTATCACTTACCATTGTTCTTGTGCTACATAGACATTTGTTATTGATGGTCTACAATGTGTTTCACCCATGGAATGGAAGGGGTGGACATTAACATCAACACTAGTGTGCATCCCAACACACACTGTGCTATACGGCCCCATGCAAAGGATTATACACACACACACACACACACACACACACACACACACACACACACACACACACACACACACACACACACACACACACACACACACACACACACACACACACACACACACACACACAAGGAGAGCTGTGCATTAGTGACACCATAGTGCGTTGATGGTGAAGAGGTTAAGAGTCATCAGGTGTAGTGATGGAGGTTTGCTGTTTGCCAATCGAGTGAGTATTTCATTAGGGAAACAGTGGGTATTTGATTCATTTAGTATTTTATTGTGATTACATATTCAGGGAAACAGTGAGTATTGTCTTAGCGGTTCTTACCACGCTTGGAGGGTTTGCTGGTTAGAGTGTCTGACCTCTGAGAGACATCTGGGAGCAGAGTACACAGTTACTCTCTAACACACCTCTATAGTGTCGGCTGGTATATACAAATGAAGAATTGTATAAATCTTTGCATACATTTAGCATTTTTTCGTCTGAAATTAAGGCGCATGGGTCCTTTTCTATGAGTATGAATTATGGCTGTTATCAAACTTTTAAAACATTTACTTTAGGTGTGCTTTAAAATCTTTTCGTTTTTTTTCTAAATGTGATATCCAACACACAAGGTGCGCTATATCATTGTCCAGGTGGATGAAATGTTCTATATGGTTTTTGCAGATGGCGCTAAAGTGAGTCATTTTTCTAAACATTTCCATTATAGTTGTCTGTACAGTATATTCAGAAAGTCTTCAGACCCCTTCTCTTTTTCCACATTTTGTTACGTTACAGCCTTATTCTAAAATGTATTAAATAATGTACAGACATTACATTTTTCCCTCATCAATCTACACACAATACCCCATAATGACAAAGTGAAAACAGGTATTTAGACATTTTTGCAAATGTATTAAAAATAAAAAACAGATACCTTATTTACATATTTACAGACCCTTTGATATGAGACACGAAATTGAGCTCAGGTGCATCCTGTTTCCATTGATCATCCTTGAGACATTTCTACAACTTGATTGGAGTCCACCTGTGGTAAATTCAATTGATTGGACATGATTTGGAAAGGCACACACCTGTCTATATAAGGTCCCATGGGTCACAGTGCAACGGGAAGGAGAGGAGTGGAAAACAGCCTTTAACACGGCTACGAATACCTGGTGATGCTATTCGGACTGACCAACGCCCCTGCAGTGTTCCAGGCCCTGGTTAACGATGTTCTCTGTGACATGTTAAACCGGTTCGTGTTCGTCTATGTTGATGACATCCTTGTTTTTAACCTGCTCAGCTCAAGAACATGTCCTCCACGTCCGACAAGTCCTCCAGCGTCTTCTGGAGTACCAAGTTTTTGTTAAAGCTGAAAAATGCGAATTTCCATCACTCCACCATCTCCTTCCTAGGATACATCATTGCTGCAGGTAACATGCAAATGGATCCTGGCAAGGTGAGAGCGGTGGTGGATTTGGCCTCAACCCACATTCAGAGTGCAGCTGCAACGCTTCCTGGGGTTTGCTTTTCTGGATCTGAACCACCGTTTTACCACAGCCCCCATCCTAATCCATCCGGACCTGTCCCGTCAGTTCATGGTGGAGGTTGACGCCTCGGACATCGGAGTGGGGGCCGTCCTGTCCCAGCATTCTGTACTGGACCGAAAGCTGCATCCCTGCACTTTCCTCTCCCATTGTCTCAATTTCGCTGAGAGGAACTATGATGTGGGAAATCGAGAACTACTCGCGGTGAAGATGGCGTTTGGAGGAGTGGAGGCACTGGTTAGAAGGGGCAGAACATCCATTCGTTGTGTGGACTGATCACAAGGACCTGGAATGTCTCCGCACCGCCAAGTGCCTCAACTATAGGCAAGCTCGATGGGCCCTGCTATTCACTCTGTTTATCTTTACCATCTCCTACCGCCCGGGGTCCAAGAATGTGAAGACGGATGCGCTCTCACGTCTCTATAGCCCCGCTGCTACACCGTCGGACCCCGAGACCATCCTCCCGCCTCTTCTCTAGCGGCTGCACTCATCAGGGGTATAGAGATCCAGGTCCGTGAGGCGCAGCGTTCCCAACCATTTGCCTGCAACCTGTCTTGTAATAAACATCGGAGATTCCAACTGTCCGTCTCCTGTGTCTGCATCTGGGTCTTATCCTGAGCCGTGTTGTGTCATGTCGTATCCAAGAAGACTCGAGGCTGTAATCGCTGCCAAAAGCGTCTCAACAAAGTACTGAGTAAAGGGTCTGAATACTTATGTAAATGTTCAAATTTGCTGGCATTTCTAAAAACTGTTTTGCTTTGTCATTATGGGGTATTGTGTGTATATTAATGAGGGGGGAAAAAAACATTTGATCCGTTTTAGAATAAGGCTGTAACGTAACTAAATGTGGAAAAAGTGAAGGGATCTGAATACTTTCTGAATGCACTGTAAGTTAGGTTTCTCTACATCTTTTTTTCCACACTTAATCAGAACCTTGTCTTGTTCATTTAGGCTAACCCCTAACACAGATGCGGCGATAGACAGCTGTCACTCTCAGCTGTTCGTGTGCTGGCTACCTAGCATTACACTTTGAGCTCTTGAGTGTCATTGGAGCTTTTGGTTATGGATCTCTTCGACAGTTTGGAGCCTGTGATATCTGTTCCTGTTGGCCGAAAGAGTAAACTTTCTTAACAAGCTCATAAAAAGGAGAGAGGCCAGATCCAGCGACGGTAAACAATTATAGGCTACTGCTGCAAACATAAGGAGGCTGCAAACAGTGGGCTGTGCCACTCCGAAAACAAGAATCAATCCATCCTTGACTGGCAAACTAGTTGTGACACACTTTCAATTGTTCCCTAAATCCTTCCCTAAATCCTTCCCTAAAGTGTATATAATCAAACAAAAAAGCTTCCCTTAAAATTGTTCCAAAAGTTGCTAAAATGTCCAAAAAGAAAACACATTGTATACACCATTCACCCTCTGAATACAATACATTGCCTATGTTATATTTGCACAATATTACAGTGCTTTCGGAAAGTATTCAGACCCCTTGACTTTTTTCACATTTTGTTAAGTTACAACCTTATTCTAAAATGTATTAAATAAAAAATGTTCCTCATCAATCTACACACAATACCCCATAATGACAAAGCAACAATAGGTTTTTAGAAATGGTTGCAAATTATTTACATAAGTATTTACATGTGGGGATGTTTTTCAGCAGCAGGGACTGGGAGACTAGTCAGGATCAAGGGAAAGATGAACGGAGCAAAGTACAGTGAGATCCTTGATGAAAACCTGCTCCAGAGCGCCCAGGACCTCAGACTGGGGCGAAGGTTCACCTTCCAACGAGGCAACAACCCTAAGTACACAGCCAAGACAATGCAGGAGTGGCTTCGGGACAAGTCTCTGAATGTCCTTGAGTGGCTCAGCCAGAGCCCGGACTTGAACCTGATCGAACATCTCTGGAGAAACCTGAAAATAGCTGTGCAGCGACTCTCCCTATCGAACCTGACAGATCTTCAGAAGATCTGCAGAGAACAATGAGAGAAACTCCCCAAATACAGGTGTGCCAAGCTTGTAGCGTCATACCCAAGAAGACTCAAGGCTGTAATTGCTGCCAAAGGTGCTTCAACAAAGTACTGAGTAAATGATCTGAATACTTTTGTAAATGTGATGTTTCAGTTGTTTATTTTTAATAAAAAATGTAAAACCAGTTTTTGCTTTGTCATTATGGGGTATTATGTGTAGATTGATGAGGGGGAAAAAACTATTTCATCAATGTTAGAATAAGGCTGTAACCTAACAAAATGTGTTTTTTTTTAACTTTTTCTATTGGAGTTCTGTGTTTTGGGGTGGATATATAGTGTTTTGCCACAAAACATGATTATTTGTCTAAAATAAATACATTCTCTAAAATAAAATTACCTTGCAATATTTTCAACAAAATAATGTCTATTTTTTCACTAGTCCATGTCATGGTAAAATAGAAATAACAGCTCTCTCTCTTTCACAAGATGTGTTTTAATTAATGTCAATTCACCAACATTTCAGAAAATGGAAAGTCTTACTCTTATTTTGCATGGATGTTTAAAGTCCATGCATTTCAAAGGGGGAGGGTGGGTGTCTACCTCCATTGCTTCTCTTCAGACTTTCTGTTTCTCTCTGTCTCTACCCATCTGTCAGTCTGTCTCTCTAGATAGGTCTCTGTATGTAACTCTTTCTTTTTCTCAATCTCTTATCTATAAGGTCAATTAGCTGGGTAGGGTGAAAGCTAATGGAAGATTAGAAATATTCTACTTGGGAGGGGGGCACTCTCACAAAGTACAAAAGGACGAGAAAATGTATTTGCGCAAACACACACACACACACACACACGCGCACACGTTTGCACACACGCACACACACACCTGCCTTCCTTTTCCCCATTAAATATTCACACGTACAAATGAAGTCAGAATTTATACAGTTTGAGTGTCATCTGTAGTAGCTAATAGTACTGTTAAAACTTGGCACCGCATGCAGTCCCCTCTGGTCTCAGACACTGAAGGAGTGAGTGCAAACAGATTGCACAGATCTGTTTCAAATATTAGACTAGCGGTTGATTTAATATTAGTAAAGGTTGTGGTTGGTCAAATAGTTTTTTGGCTAAAACACATGCCCTCAGTGTGTTGTTGTCATACGTGGCACACACTGTTCAGTATCAGTGTGTGATATCTAGCATTCAGTGCATTGATCCACCCCAGAGCCATAGACACACAGAGTTAGGCAAACTCAGTTTCAGAATTACCTAGGCAGCCATATTGGCACCAAAAAGTCCAAGACCATCACATGCATGGAATATTTGGAGCCGACATAGATAATCCGTTTCCAGAATCTGTGTAGAATGTCTATGGCTCTGGTTGAAACCCTTGCAATCCACTCAGCATGCTAGACCAGTCATTCAGTTCTTTTAGTGATTCTCTGACAAGTGCAGTTAGATTGAAGCTGTGGATGATGACCAAAAGCAGGCTGGGATGGACTGGCAGGTGAAATAGGGTGAGAGGGAAAGAAAGAGATGGATAGAAAAGGGATAGAAAATACAGGGCTACGGGGTTGTGGTCAATTCCAGCTCAACTAATTCTGGAAAACAACTGAATTTCAGTTAATTAATTGAAATCAACCACTATTTGAAATGATGTTTTTTCAATTAATTAATTGAATTTCAATGAATTCCCTGGAATATGGTCAAATTTTTGACCCCAAACCTGAAAAGGGGACAAAGACATGGACAGATGACAAAGAAAAAGAGAAATGAACTGAAAGAAGGAAAGAAAGAGAAAGAAAGAAAGAAAGAAAGAAAGAAAGAAAGAAAGAAAGAAAGAAAGAAAGAAAGAAAGAAAGAAAGAAAGAAAAAGAGAGTGAAAGCAAATTGTGAAAAATGTAAAGAGGGATGGGGATGAGTTATTGATGGAGAAAGTGGTTGGGGTGTTGCATAAGGTGCCTGATAACAGTTCCCATCTGTGACAGGGTGAGTCCCAGGCATTCAAAGTGCTAAGACCGCTAGCTGGTACGTGTGCTAAATGTGTGAACTAGAAAATGGTCAAACCAGTGTTATTCGCTCCTGGTCCAAGAAGTAGGTAGGTGTGTGTGTGTGTGTGTGTCAGGCCAGCTTGCTAGCATTAAAGGGAAATAAATGTTGGAGTGGTGCTGGAGATAATGAATATGAAGTTCAACATTTTAGAAATGTCCCCATTAACACACCTGTACACTTCCCCAAGGTTTTGATGATGAGTTTGATTATTTGAGTCAGGTGTTAAAGCACTAGACTAGGACACACACATTAGCCTGCACATACTCATACTGTGGGCCCAGGAGTAAAGAAGATGGCTCTAGCCTTATTATATTATATAGTATGTTCTATGTAATGTATGTAATACCGTGTCTCACCAGCAGTGGGTGCTGTTATCAAGTTAAGAAACCCCAAGTTTATACAATACAGGCACATAAAAAAAAAAAACAAGGACAAGTGAAGAACAGAACGTGACTTTTCTTCCATTCCTCCCTGTTCAACCCATCTTCATCCTAGAATATCAAACTATATAATACATACATGTACTGAGCTAATGTGAGGGGGATAGTTTTGAAGTGTTACATCATTTTGGTCCTTATTATCTATATGGGAAGGTTATACTGGACACAAGTTCAATAAACAACCTCTTAACCTAGAGCTGGTTGGAAAGTGTAAAAAGTTAGCAGAAAATGTTGTCAAATTAATTCTGTGTGTGTGTAGGTCATGACTGAGCCATGGTGTGTGAATGCAAGAAAGTCAAGAGAGAGTGTGCCCCCTCTAGATGTTCTCGAGGATACCAACGTTGTTGCTTTGTTGGTGCCGGGTGCATCTGCCATGGTGCGGGCCATGCATGTGGAGATGCCTTGTGTCAAAGCGTGAGTCGAGCCGCGCTGTGACTGTGACGTTGCCGTGAGCTACGGGATGCCGAAGGGGGAGAGGGAGGGTCTCTACTTACCAGAGATCTGCTGGACCCCGGGCTGGTCATGTGAGCTCATCAGTTGAGCCTGAATGGTCTCAACCACACGCTTGAAACGGCGGCTAGGACCTGGTGAGAGGGGGGGAGAGACAGAGAGAAAAATGAGGGAGGTAGATAGTGAGGAGGAGAGAGAGAGAGAGTATGAGGAGAGACAGGGAGGCAGAGAGAAGGTGGAGGAAGGGAGTGAGAGAGAAATAGAGAGAAACAGAGAAAAACAGTCATAGAACTTGATTGACTGAAAATAAGAAATATTTTTGAAAATAACCAGAATAATAGACAGAAAATAAGCTTGTGATGTTGAAACACACAATGCCACACCAGTGGGACGCAAAGAGTGCAAATGTTATGAAAACAATGGCATTATATTTCTCTCACAATAGCCTTAATGAAGCTTTAATTTTAATCAAACGCATGTAAATCTCAAAAGAATTCAGCTGAATTAAATGAGAGTCTGTTCAACATCAATTGAACATAAATGATCCACATTGGAATAAGCAGACAAACTGCAGAGACAACACGGAATATTTGGCTGGAGATGCTCCAGTGTCATTGGGCAGAGGTTGTCCTTTGAGACTCAGCAGGGACTAAAGTGCAGTGTGATTATGGTGGGAAAAGGTCTCTGTTTCTCTGTCCTCCTTCTCACCAGGCTTCTGTGTAATGGTGCTTGCATCAGCTTGTGTGTGTGCTTGTACATGTGTGTACATATTCAGGAAGTGTTTGTGTGTATACAGTGTTTGTGTGTGTATGTTAATGTGTGTGTGTGCACGCATGTGCCTGCCTGACTGCCTGCCTTTCTGTGTGTGTTACCTGAGAGCAGGGTGAAGGTGACCGAATAGATGCCGTTCTCTTTGGTGGCGGCAGTGCTCTCTGTATAGGTGATGTCCACCTGGAACTTGACCGGCTTCTGAAACACTGTAGGGCCGGCTGTAGACTTATACTCTGCCCGGAAACTTGTCTGACTGATCACACTGTGGCTCAGACTGGGGATCTATATGAGAAAGAGGAGAAGGGAGAGAGAGGGGGGAAAGGTGGGAAGCAGGAGGTAGGGAAGCAGAGGGAGAGAGATGGGAAAGGGAGATGGAGGGTGGGAGAGAGAGAGCGAAAACAAAGAGAGCACAGGAAAAAAAGAGAGAAAACAATCCGTTTCAATACAGAGACCATGTGTGACTAGTGAGAAAAAGGATATGTACAGTGCCTTGCAAAAGTATTCATCCCCCTTGGCGTTTTTACTATTTTGTTGCATTACAACCTGTCATTTAAATGTATTTTTATTTGGATTTCATGCAATGGACATACACAAAATAGTCCAAATTGGTGAAAAACATATAAAAACCTGTTTTAATTTTTTTTTTTTAAACTAAAATGGAAAACTGGTGCAACCAAATACCTTCAGAAGTCACATAATTAGTTAAATAAAGTCCACCTGTGTGCAATCTAAGTGTCACATGATCTGTCACATGATCTCAGTATATATACACCTGTTCTGAAAAGACCCTGAGTCTGCAACACCACTAAGCAAGGGGCACCACCAAGCAAGCGGCACCATGAAGACCAAGGAGCTCTCCAAACAGGTCAGGGACAAAGTTGTGGAGAAGTACAGATCAGGGTTGGGTTATAAAAAAATATCAGAAATGTTTAACATCCCACGGAGCACCATTAAATCCATTATAGAAAATGTTAAAGAATATGGCACCACAACAAACCTGCCAAGATAGGGCCGCCCACCAAAACTCACAGACCAGGCAAGGAGGGCATTACTCAGAGAGGCAACAAAGAGACCAAAGATAACCCTGAAGGAGCTGCAAAGCTCCATAGTGAAGATTTGAGTATCTGTCCATAGGACCACTTTAAGCCGTACACTCTACAGAGCTGGGCTTTACGGAAGAGTAGCCAGAAAAATTGCCATTGCTTAAAGAAAAAAATAAGCAAGCACATTTGGTGTTCACCAAAAGGCATGTGGGAGACTCCCCAAACATATGGAAGAAGGTACTCTGGTCAGATGAGAAAACAATTTAGCTTTTTGGCCATCAAGGAAAATGCTATGTCTGGCGCAAACTCAACACCTCTCATCACCCTGAGAACACCATCCCCACAGTGAAACACGGTGGTGGCAGCATCATGCTTTGGGGATGTTTTTCAGTGACAGGGACTGGGAAACTGGTCAGAATTGAAGGAATGATGGATTGCGCTAAATACAGGGAAATTCTTGAGGGAAACCTGTTTCATTCTTCCAGAGATTTGAGACTGGGACATGGGTTCACCTTCCAGCAGGACAATGATCCTAAGCATACAGCAACACTTGAGTGGTTTAAGGGGAAACATTGAAATGTCTTAGAATGGCCTAGTCAAAGACCAGACCTCAATTCAATTGAGAATCTGTGGTATGACTTAAAGATTGCTGTACACCAGCAGAACCAATCCAACTTGAAGGAGCTGGAGCAGTTTTGAATGGGCAAACATTCCAGTGGCTAGAGACATACCCCAAGAGACTTGCAGCTGTAATTGCTGCAAAAGGTGGCTCTAGAAAGTATTGACATTGAGGGGGGGTGAATAGTTATGCACGCTCAAGTTTTCTGTTTTTTTGTCTTATTTCTTGTTTGTTTCACATTATTGTTTTTGCATTTTCAAAGTGGTAGGCATGTTGTATGAATAAAATGATACAAACCGCCAAAAAGTCTATTTTAATTCCAGGTTGTGGGGCAACAAAATAGGAAAAATGCCAAGGGGGGTGAATACTTCCACAAGCACTGTATATGAGCTAAAATACAGAGAAGAGGCGAGACAAAGAGAGACAAGACAAGACAGGAAGAGACAACACTGGTACTGTTACACTACAGCACAGCACTGTTAGGGACCATCAGACTCTGAGTCAATTACAATAGACAGTGGGTCACACAGCAACAACACAGTGTTGAGCTAAAGGGACTAGGGTGCCTTTGAAAATACACGAAAACAAACCTGCTGGGAAATATTGCGGTTAGATAATTGGCAAGGTGTAGGGTTAATGCAAGCTAACTACTGTAGTGTACGATAATGCTTGTGTCATGAGTGTCAAAGTCAGTTTCCATCCGTTGTCGTGACTGTTTTGGCGCTGTGTTATACCATTATAATGACACAGCTATGCACAGCATGGCCAAGAAAAACTTAAGAAGACTCAATCAAGTCCTTTCCTTGGCTCTCTTTAATGTCAGAAACCAGACTGCTGTGCACCAATCAGATGCAGACTACAAAAAGCAGGCTGCTGTTCACTGATTACACAATAACACTGACCTTCAATGGGAAAGCAGCAGAGGGAAATGCAGGCAGTAGCACTGACTAAAAGTTGCTCTAAATCGAAAGATAAATCACAGTTGCTTTATAGTGAATTTATCCACTTCACCTCATGGACAAACCAGTGAACATAACCATCACTTTGCGTGCTAGCTCTAATAATGATTTCAATGTTTGAAGACCAGGATTTAAAAAATATTATTCCATACAATAACAAGTCAAATAGCATCATGGCGCCGGAGGAGATGGCTGCTGTTTTACGATCCCCTAACCAATTGTGCTACTGTGTGTGTTTTTTCGCGTTATTTCTAACTTATTTTGTACATAATGTTTCTGCCACTGTGTCTTATGACCGAAAAGAGCTTCTAGATATCAGGATCCGACGGCGAGCGGGTAATCTCCCTTTACCATCGGTCCTATTAGCCAATGTACAAGCAATAGGACATAAAATAGACGAACTACAATCACGTATATCCTACCAACGGGATATTAAAAACTGTAATATCTTATGTTTCACTGAGTCATGGCTGAACGACGACATGAATAACATACAGCTGGCGGGTTTTAAGCTTTTTCTCTGCAGGATAGAACAGCGGCTTCTGGTAAGACAAGGGGTGGGGGTCTATGTATATTTGTAAACAACAACTAGTGCACGAAATCTAAGGAAGTCTCAAGGTTTTGCTCGCCTGAGGTAGAGTATCTCATGATAAGCTGTAGACCACACTATTTTCCAAGAGAGTTTTCATCAATATTCTTCGTAGCCATCTATTTACCACCACAAACCGATGCTGGCACTAAGACCTCACTCAATAAACTATATACAGCCAAAAGCAAACAGGAAAACGCGGCGCTCCTAGTGGCCTGGGACTTAAATGCAGGGAAACTTAAAACTTGTTAGGGAGCAGCAGCTGAGGGGTTGGTTTTGGAGAGTTGTGCGTGCCCAAAGTAAAATGCTTGCCACTCAGGCTCAGAAAATAGGATATGCACATAATTAGTACTATTGGATAGGAAACACTCTGAGGTTTCCAAAAGTGTTATCATTTTGTCTGTGAGTGTAACAGAACTCATTTGGCAGGCAAAAACCAGAGAAATGTCCATCCGGAAATCTCATTCCTTGTGGCTTATGGCTCACTTTGAGACTGTGCCTTTAGAAAAGTATTTATACCAGGACACTGAATGTAGTACCTATTGCTTCCACTGGATGTCAGCAGTGTATAGGTAAAGTTTAATGGAAATCGGAACCAATGTGTTCTATTGGGAGAAGTTTTAGTCGGGGGAGCTATTTTTCAGCTGCACGTTTTTGGGCTTATCGCTGAGCGGTCCACTTTATTTGACTTATATAACGTTTAGGTGACCATCTAAGTGAAAGATTATCACTTTTATTCATAAAATATAAGCTAAGGATGCATTTGAATTATTTTTGTTTTGTTGAGGGAAAGTTTATAGATATAGTTGAACGCGTTCTCGTCACATTGGATTTTCTGAACACAAGGTGCCAACCAAACGGAGATTTAAGGATATAATAAATTACTTTTTCTAACCAAATACCCATGGATTGTCTTTGTTGGACACTTAGGAAGCCCTCTGCAGAAGTTCTACAAAAGGTAAGGCACAGGTTTTCCCTGTGAAATGCATTTTCTATCGACCGCGCGCTGGCTAAAGATTTCATGGTTATGGAAAATATTGAAGGTGCTACCCTCAAACAATCAAATGTAATGCTTTCGCCGTAAAGCCTTTTTGAGATCCGACAACGCTGTGATATTGCCAAGAAGCAGAGCTTTTGATGAGTATGAAACACTTGTATATTGGTGCGTTTTTAATAATTCAATTTTGGGATTTTGCCTTGCATTTCACCTGGTAGTGTCGGGAGTGGGGCGCTAGCGCCCCACCACTCCCTGAGTAGTTAAATCCATTTTACCTAATTTATACCAGAATGTTAAATGTGCAACCAGAGGGGGAAAAACACCTTTACTCCACACATAGAGACTCGACAAAGCTCTCCCCTCGCCCTCCATTTGGCAAATTTGATGATCATTCTATCCTCCTGATTCCTGCTTACAAGCAAAAACTAAAGCAGGAAGCACCAGTGACTCGGTCAATAAGAAAGTGGTCAGATGAAGCAGATGCTAAGCTACAGGACTGTTTTGCTAGCACAGACTGGAATATGTTCCAGGATTCTTCCGATGGCATTGAGGAGTACACCACATCAGTCCCTGGCTTCATCAATAAGTGTATCGATGAAGTCGTCCCCACAGTGACCGTACGTACATACCCCAACCAGAATTGGATTACAGGCAACATCCGCACTGAGCTAAAGGGTAGAGCTGCCGCTTTCAAGGAGCGGGATTCTAACCAGGAAGAGTATAAGAAATCCAGCTATTCCCTCCAACAAACCATCAAACAGGAAAAGCGTCAATACAGGACTAAGATTGAATTGTATTACACTGGTTCCGACGCTCGTCTGATGTGGCAGGGCTTGCAAACTATTACAGACTGCAAAGGGAAGCAAAACCACAAGCTGCCCAGTGACACAAGCCTACCAGATGAGCTTACTTCTATGCTCACTTCGAGGCAAGTAACACTGAAACATGCATGAGAGCATCAGCTGTTCTGGATGACTGTGTGATCACACTCTCCATAGCCAATGTGAGTAAGACCTTTAAACAGGGCAACATTCACAAGGCCGCAGGGCCAGACGGATTACCAGGACGTGTATGCGCTGACCAACTGGCAAGTGTCTTCACTGATATTTTCAACCTGTCTGTCACGTCCAGGCCCGAGAAGACAGGCTGGCGTGTTTTGTTTTGGTTTGGTGTAGGGTTTTTCTGTTCTAGGTTATCTGTTTCTATGTTGGGGTAGTGGTTCCCAATTAGAGGCAGCTGAGTGTCGTTACCTCTAATTGGGAACCATATATATGTTTGTAGTTTGCACTAGGGGTTTGTGGGTTATTGTTTTGTTACATAGTGTTTCAGTCTATGTATATGTTACGATCTTCGTTTTCGTTCGTTTTGTTGTTTTTTGTCCCAGTTACGTGCTTAATAAAGAATGTATACTGGATGCCTCGCTGCGCCTTGGTCTGTCCGTTCCGAAGATCGTGACACTGTCCCTGACTGAGTCTGTAATACCAACATGTTTCAAGGAGACCACCATAGTCCCTGTGCCCAAGAACACTAAGGTAACCTGCCTAAATGACTACCGACCCGTAGCCCTCACACCTGTAGCCATGAAGCGCATTGAAAGGCTGGTCATGGCTAACATCAACACCATTATCCAAGAAACCCTAGACCCACTGCAATTTGCATACCGCCCCAACAGATCCACAGATGATGCAATCTCTATTGCACTCAACACTGCCCTTTCCCACGTGGACAAAAGCATGTGAGAATGCGATTCATTGACTACAGCTCAGCGTTCAACACTGTAGTGCCCTCAAAGCTAATCACTAAGCTATGGACCCTGGGACTAAACACCTCCCTCTGCAACTGGATCCTGGACTTCCTGACGGGCCGCCCCCAGGTGGTAAGGGTAGGTAACGAAACATTTGCCACGCTGATCCTCAACACAGGGGCCCCTCAGAGGTGCGTGCTCAGTCTCCACCTGTACTCCCTGTTCACTCATGACTACATGGCCAGGCACAACCCCAACACAATCATCAAGTTTGCCGATGACACAGCAGTGGTAGGCCTGATCACCGACAACGATGAGACAGTCTATAGGGAGGAGGTCAGAGACCTGGCCGTGTGGTGCCAGAACAACATCCTCTCCCTCAACGTGATCTTGACAAAGGAGATGATTGTAGACTCCAGGAAGAGGAGGACTGAGCACGCCCCTATTCTCATTGACGGGGCTGCAGTGGAGCAGGTTGAGAGCTTCAAGTTCCTTGGTGTCTACATTCAACAAACTAACATGGTCCAAAAACACTAAGACAGTCATGAAGAGGGCACGGCAAAGCCTATTCCCCCTCAGGAGACTGAAAAGATTTGGCATGGGTCCTGAGATCCTCAAAAGGTTCTACAGCTGCAACATCGAGAGCATCCTGACTGTTTGCATTATTGCCTGCACGGGCTCCGACCGCAAGGCACCACAGAGGGTAGTGCGCACGGCCCAGTACATCACTGGGGCCAAGCTTCCTGCCATCCAGGACCTCTATACCAGGCGGTGTCAGAGGAAGGCCCTAAAAATTGTCAAAGACCTTAGCCACCTTAGTCATAGACTGTTCTCTCTGCTACCGCACGGCAAGAGGTACCGGAGCGCCAAGTCTAAATCCAAAAGGCTTCTTAACAGCTTCTACCTTTAAGCCATAAGACTCCTGAACAGCTAATCAAAGGGCTACCCAGACCCCTCTTTTGCGCTGCTGCTACTCTCTGTTTATTATCTATGCAGTCTCTTTAACTCTACCTACATGTACATATTACCTCGACTAACCGGTGCCCCCGCACATTGAGTCTGTACCGGTACCACCTGTATATAGCCTCGGTATTGTTATTTTACTTCTGCCAAATAATTATTTGTTACTTTATTTATCTATATTTTACTTAACACTTATTTTTCTTAAAACTTTAAACATTGTTGGTTAAGGGCTTGTAAGTAAGCATTTCACTGTTTTTAATTTTTTATTTTATTTCACCTTTATTTAACCAGGTAGGCAAGTTGAGAACAAGTTCTCATTTACAACTGCGACCTGGCAAAGATAAAGCAAAGCAGTTCAACACATAAAACAACACATAGTTGCACATTGGAGTAAACAAACACACAGTCAATAATACAGTAGAAAAAAAAACGAATCTATATACAATGTGTGCAAATGAGGTAAGATAAGGAACGGCAATAAATAGGCCATGGTGGCGAAGTAATTACAGTATAGCATTTTAACCCTGGAATGGTGCAGTAGATGAATGTGCAAAGTAAAAATACTGGGGTGCAAAGGAGCAAGATAAATAAATGAATACGGTAGGGGATGAGGTAGTTGGTTGGGCTATGTACAGGTGCAGTGATCTGTGAGCTGCTCTGATAGCTGGTGCTTAAAGCTAGTGAGGGAGATAAATGTCTCCAGTTTCAGTGATTTTTGTAGTTCGTTCCAGTCATTGGCAGCAGAGAACTGGAAGGAAAGGCGGCCAAAAGAGGAATTGGCTTTGGAAGTGACCAGTGAGATTGTCACGTCCAGGCCTGAAAAGACAGGCTGGCGTGTTTTTGCTTTGGTTTTGGTGTAGGGTTTTTGTTCTAGGTGTTGTATTTCTATGTTGGGGTAATGGTTCCCAATTAGAGACAGCTGTGTGTCATTGTCTCTAATTGGGAACCATATATATGGTTGGGGTTTTCATTTAGGTTTTGTGGGTGATTGTAAGTTCATAGCTGTGTTTGTCTTGTCAGTTATGTTCTTCGTTACGTTCTTCGTTTGTTTTGTTGTTTTTCCCAGTTACGTTCGTGTTTATTAAAATGTATACTGGAAGCATCGCTGCGTCTTGGTCTGTCCCTCATGAAGAGCGTGACAGAATCACCCACCATAAAAGGACCAAGCAGCGAGAGACCCGGGAGTTAAGGACTTGGGAGGAGGAATTATTCAATGGAGGTGCGTGGACCCAGCCTGGAGAGTATCGCCGTCCTAGAGAGGAATTGGAAGCAGCGGCGGCGGAGCGGCGTAGGTACGAAGATCTGTACGGAGCATGGGATCCGGATAGAGGAGAGTTTATGAGACCTCGCCGGGCACGGAAGCCCCGAAAGACAGCACGAGGAGTTTGGCCCGGTTCAGGAGGGACTCCTAAGCCAACTCCTCGTGCTTTGTGGAGAGAGCGTTGGGGAGAGCGGCGCACGGAGAGGACACTGTGTTATGCAGTTTTGCGCACTGTTTCTCCTGTGCGGATTCAGAGGCCGGTGCGGAAAATTCCAGCTCCACTCATCAGTCGGGCTAGACTGAGTGTGCAGCCAGGAGGAGTGGTGCCAGCTCTGCGCGCCAGGTCTCCAGTGCGCCTCCTAGACCTGGATATCCTGCACCGGTTCTGCGTGCAGTATCTCCGACGCGTGTCCACAGCCCAGTGCGAGAGATCCCAGCGCCACTCGTCTGTCAGGCTAAGGTTAGTGTGCTACCTGGAAGAGTGGTGCCAGCTCTGCGTGCCAGGTCTTCAGTGCGTCTCCTGGGACCAAGATATTCTGCACCGGTCCTACGGGCAGAATCTCCGGTTCGCATCCACAGCCCAGTACGCCCTGTCTCTGCTCCACACTCCAGGATCCCTGTTCTACGCTCCAGGATCCCTGTGCCCGGCGTGGACTCAGTACGTCCTGTCCCTGCTCCACGCTCCAGGATCCCTGTTCCACGCTCCAGGCTCCCCGGGCACTTAGAGAGTCCAGCACGTCCTGTTCCTGCTCCCCGCACCAGAGTGCGCGTTACGAGGCCAGTTCGGGCGGTTCCCGCTCCCCGCACCAGAGTGCGCGTCACGAGCCCAGTACGGCCGGGTTCCGCTCCCGCACCAGAGTGCGGCGTCACGAGCCCAGTTCGGCCGGTTCCGCTCCCCGCACCAGAGTGCCAAAGAGGGTCCCCAGTCCGGCGCCGCCAGTGAGGGTCCCCAGTCCGGCGCCGCCAGTGAGGGTCCCCAGTCCGGCGCCGCCAGTGAGGGTCCCCAACCCGGCGCCGCCAGAGAGGGTCCCCAGCCCGGCGCCGCCAGAGAGGGTCCCCAGCCCGGGGCCGCCAGAGAGGGTCCCCAGTCCTGAAAATGGCCCAGGGCCTCCGGTGCGTGACCGGACCAGCACGGCCAGCACCGGAGCCGCCACCTGGGACAAAGAAACCCACCGAAGACCCCCATGGACTTTTGGGTGGCGCGGTCGAGTCCGCGCCTTTGGGGGGAGGTACTGTCACGTCCAGGCCTGAAAAGACAGGCTGGCGTGTTTTTGCTTTGGTTTTGGTGTAGGGTTTTTGTTCTAGGTGTTGTATTTCTATGTTGGGGTAATGGTTCCCAATTAGAGACAGCTGTGTGTCGTTGTCTCTAATTGGGAACCATATATATGTTTGGGGTTTTCATTTAGGTTTTGTGGGTGATTGTAAGTTCATAGCTGTGTTTGTCTTGTCAGTTATGTTCTTCGTTACGTTTTTCGTTTGTTTTGTTGTTTTTCCCAGTTACGTTCGTGTTTATTAAAATGTATACTGGAAGCATCGCTGCGTCTTGGTCTGTCCCTCATGAAGAGCGTGACAGAGATATACCTGCTGGAGCGCGGGTGGGTGCTGCTATGTTTACCAGCGAGCTGAGATAAGGCGGGGCTTTACCAAGCAGGGACTTGTAGATGACCTGGAGCCTGTGAGTCTGGCGACGAGTATGTAGCGAGGGCCAGCCGACTAGAGCATAAAGGTCGCAGTGGTGGGTGGTATGGAAGAAGAGTTTACAGTCTAGCCAGACACCTAGGTATTTGTAGTTGTCCACGTATTCTAGGTCAGAGCCGTCAAGGGTAGTGATGCTAGTCGGGTGGGAGGGTCCAGGCAGCGAACGGTTGAAAAGCATGCATTTGGTTTTACTAGCGTTTAAGAGCAGTTGGAGGCCACGGAAGGAGTGTTGTATGGCATTGAAGCTCGTTTGGATGTTAGTTAACACAGTGTCCAAAGAAGGGCCAGAAGTATACAGAATGGTGTCGTCTGCATAGAGGTGGATCAGAGAATCACCGACAGCAAGAGCGACATCATTGATGTATACAGAGAAGAGAGTCGGCCCAAGAATTGAACCCTGTGGCACCCCCATAGAGACTACCAGAGGCCCGGACAACAGGCCCTCCGATTTAACACACTGGACTCTGTCTGCAAAGTAGTTGGTGAACCAGGCGAGGCAATCATTAGAGAAACCAAGGCTGTTGAGTCTGCCGATAAGGATGTGGTGAATGACAGAGTCGAAAGCCTTGGCCAGGTCAATGAATACGGCTGCACAGTAATGTCTCTTATCGATGGCAGTTATGATATCGTTTAGTACCTTGAGCGTGGCTGAGGTGCACCCGTGACCAGCTCGGAAACCGGATTGCACAGCGGAGAAGGTACGGTGGGATTCGAAGTGGTCAATGATCTGTTTATTAACTAGGCTTTCGAATGCTTTAGAGAGGCAGGGCAGGATGGATATAGGTCTATAAGGTCTGTAAGGTCTACACCTGTTGTATTTGGCGCATGTGACAAATACAATTTGATTTGATTTGATCATAAGTAGGGGGGTGACAAAGGAGAGAGCAAGAGAGAGAGATAGGAGATATACACATACAGTCGATGGAGAGGGAGAGAAAGAGGAGCGGTGAGGAGTTCTTACAGAGAGGAAGGCGTGAACGATGTCTGCTTTGATGGAACTGAGAGGCTTGTCTCTGATCACCACAAAGATCTGCTCCTCTTTCTCCAGGTTGATGAAGTTACCAAACCATGACTTCTTGGCAAGCCTGCAGGAAGGGAGAAAAAATGGTGCATTCTCACAAACACAGACACGTCAGCAAACTAGCAGGATACACACTCACTTAATTTAGTATCTGCTGGAGAGAAGACTAATGCATCATGTCGAGAGGAATAATTAACATAGTGCCACACTCATTTGCATAATGCAACATTTACCATGCTTTGTCTGATCTTTAAGGGTAATGAACAGAAACTGTTTAATTATTAAGGGAGTAGTGTTAAATTCAATGTTCTTCTAATCTAAAATCACTTTGTCTCTCCTAGCCTGGACCAGATGTGTATTTCAACCAACTGGTGACTATAATGTACGCCATGACAATTATAGTCAGAGGAGTTGGTTAAAGCACATTCATATTTGAACCAGGCTATTCTGTTTCCACCTCCCTCTATCAGCTTACTTCAACCCTTGTGCATGTTCTGTAAGCCCTCTTCCTCCCTCTGCTTGTCCGAATAGCCTCATATTGGTCCCCAATAGCAAAGACATCATCATGACTACCTTTGCTACTAACCTACCTCAAGGCCCCTTCCTCGTTTCTGCCTCATCTCCAACTATCCAACCAGACTCTAGCTGTGTTTGTCTGTGAAGCAAACTGGAACAAAACCACTCAAATATTCATGTGGAACAATTCCCCTAAAAATAGCCCAATCAACAGGAAGGAGAGTCCAATCTGCATAATTGCGGGGATTGTTCACACAGGACTCTTGGACAGAATCCCTGTACCTTACATAGTCACTCTCCCAGTGGTGAAAACACCAAAGATAGAATGAGTTGACTTTCATGCACATGCATGTAACAGTGGTTCAGTGACCCACAATCAAGTGACGTATCTCCTTGCCTGAGACCTGCAGCTTCCTGAACTAATGTCTCCAGACTTTAGCTTAACGGGCCAACATCAGTGAATCACAATTTTTGCAGTAATGTTGCAATTAGTTGGATGTAATTTTGAGTAGAGCAGACATTTCCATATATTTTTGTTAGCTGCATGTGTGATGTAACAGTCCTATTTATGATATAATTTACAAAGATTATACAATTCTTTAATGTTTTTCTCCCCAAATATTGTTTTTTTTTATCAATTAGTATATTTAAGTTTAACCATAATATTTGTTCTGTCTTTTCTGGTGAAATAAACTGAAATTGCAACAAACTTTCTATGGCTTGTTAAAAGAATTGCGATATTTTTGAGAATATTTCATTTTCAAAAAAACGAAAGTGAGAGGTTGTAATCTGAATAAAGGGAAAAAGGCCATTCTTGAACATGGGGTGAGACATTCTTACTAATCTGCTAAAGAACCAGTTCGGATTTAAATACATCTTTTGTATGACTGAAGCCTTTAGGTCTAATTCTTTAATATTTAATCATAATCATAATAATATTCATTATATAAATATGTCTGTTTAATTTTGTCTGGCTTGCCATTCCAAATAAAATGAAAATCATTTTTGCTCGTATAATTTGAAAAACAAGTTGCTAGGTGTAGGCAAGGCCAAAAGCAAATAGGTCAACTGGAATATGACTAAAGACAGATATTTTCCTAAAGACTTGCCTTAGATCTCCGAAAGAACATCTACAGACCACCTACGGGTCCCTATGGTGCTTGACCTCTAAATGTTTAGTAAAAGGCATAAGCTGACGCACTCCCCCAAATGTTCTGTAGAGGTGCTGACTATAGCAGAGTAAACTATAAAAAGAAAGAAAGTCGCACACTCTAGTTATGCTCCCAAACATTTAATGGATATAGCAAACAACGTTTCGGAACACAGAGCCTTCTTCAGGGTTTGGGAGCATAACTAGAGTGTGCGACTTTCTTTCTTTACCTCAATGTTTGTCAAACGTTTCATTTATGTTTTCCTGGGTCACTCACTCTGGTGAAGAGTCTGGCGTGAGGCTGGACATGTCCTCCTGGGTGGGAACTGTGGAGAGAGACAGAGGTCAAAAGTGAAAGGTTAAAGGCTCAATGCAGTCCAAAACGTGATTTTTCTGTGTTTGATATACATTTCCATACTATGAGGTTGGAATACTACTGTGAAATTGTGAAGATGATGATTACCCTTCTGGTGAGCTGTTTGAAAAGACAGTTTGAAATTTCAGCCTCTTTTGGTGGGTTAGAGTTTTGGCCTACCTGGTGGCACCACCAGGAGGTACATAGACCAACAAGACAGAGAGTTCCAAACCTCTATGCCAATAACAGCTCATTTTCAGTATTACGCTCCCCACTCAGTCCATTCCCAGACAGTCCTAGAAAAATTCTCACTTGAGAAACTGCTCTTTTACTAAGAAACTATTTTTGTTTATTTTTGACCATTTTAATTATAAACAATGTACTTAAATGTTACCCCAAAATGATTTGAAATTGGAGATAAAAACGTCTGTATTCACCTTTAAAGGTGAAAAGGTCAGACAAATGGGCAACATCAATTGATTGACATCTGAGAGCACTAAAGAGGGTCCAGTGTGGACGTTTTATTTTTTATTTATTTGTATCACTTGATCCTTACTATGTACAGTACATGAATACTGTATAGTGCATAAGTACAACATGAAGCCAAAAATCCTTTCCTCCTTAATCTTGTTTATAAATTGGTTTCTCTTTTACCATTGTAATACCATTATCTACAAAGGTTATTATGGATAAGATGGACAATATCCCTTCACGTTGTAGAAATTATGTTAGGGAAAGGAAAGGGATACCTAGCCAGTTGCACAACTGAATGCATTCAACCGGGAAGCAGTTGTTGTGGGGGTTAATTGCCTTGCTCAAGGGCAGAACAGCAGAGTTCTCCACCTTGCTGGCTCTGGGATTCTGTCCCAACGCTCTAACCGCTAGGCTACCTGCCGCCCCTCAGTAATGGAGGATTTAAATGATATATCACCGTGCAGCACATATTACATGACAACCTACCTACAGGCATTAAAACATTATACCACTCATTAGAAGAAGAAGAATACACACTACAGTTTCCCCAATTACATATATGAGCTCGTACGCTTTGAGAACCATCATAACGCCTATGGTAAAGCTCTGAAGCTATACGCTCGTTATAACACAAACAATCATTATTTTCATCTTTGCTCCTCTCATCGGAATGCAATAGCCGTTGATTTATAATGTATATGACTAATCATATAGAATTTAATGGGATTAGACTAAAGAACCCCTTCCCCTGGTTTAATAAGATTATATCACAACGTATAGGACAGAACGATTACTGTTAACCCTCTTGAGATTAATGCAGATATTCCCCTGTGCTAAGCGCTAATGCTAGCACTCTACTGGGTGAGTGTAAAATATATTTCTTAACAGTTCAGTATGATTTGTTCTACTGTTCACCAGAAGTGTGTACAGGTAGGATTTAAAAACTCATGGTGACCAATCCCCTTGACCAAGTGGTTCCAGCACGTCATTGTGCTGGGGATGATATACGCAGCCCAGAAGGATGTAGCTGTGAGCCACCAAAGGGTCCCTTTCCTGTTAGTGTTTGTGGAAACCCTGCCTTAGTCCCTCATCTCTCGTCCCCCTCCACAAGTCTCCTACCCCAGTCCAGTACCTTGCATTTTCCTGCGATGGAAGCGTGGCGAGCCCAGGAAGCTGTTCTTGATGGAGTTGAGACGCGTCCTCCAGGGCAACCCGCCGATGGAGGGGCTGGGGGGCGGCGTGGGGCTAGGGGTGCCCGCAGGGCTCTCCTTGGGCGTGTGCACCGGAGTGCCCTTGGGGGTAGGGAGGGGGCTCCCCCGCGGAGAGGGGTGGGGAGTCACCTGTATGGTGGGGACAGATTTGTGACCGTTGTGGTCAGGGTGGAGGCGGTGCCGGCGGAGGGGCGACAGGGGTGGCACCGGCGAAAGGGGGATGGAGAGCTTGGGGGGCACGGTGAGGGGTGGGTGGCGGCGGGGCCGCGGGCTGTTGGGGACGTAGGGGGGGCTGCCCAGGGGTGAGGAGGGGGAGGTGGGCTCCGACTTGGGGGTGGTTGGGCTGTCAGCCGAGTTGGGAAGGGGGTTGGACCTGGTGGTCTGAAGGGGCTTCTCAGACACTTTGGGCTTGGCAGGGAGGGTCTGTGTGCGGGGGTGCATCAGGGGGGACCCCATCTTTGGCGTGTAGGAGTTGGGAAGCGGGTGTGGGTGCACACGGTTGGCCCCCCCTACCCCGTTATGGTTAAGGCGGAACTCTGGAGAATGGGTGGGGCTACTGTTGGGCGACTGACAGAGGTCCGGCGACTGGGGCGGGATAAAGAAGCGCCGGACCGGCTGCGATTGGACATGCACCGTTAGATTGACAGCGCAGGCAGCCAATGAGAGACCACGCCCAGAAGCCAGGGGACATATATAGAAAACACCACAGCCCAATAAAGGTGGATTGCAATGAAAAGGCACCAGGAAAAAAAAGAAATATAGTAAGAAATGACATGGAGGAGAGGATAGGTGGAGCGAGTGACACACAGGCAGGGAGAGTGATGAGAGTGCAGAAAGAAAGACAAGAAGAACATGCCATTAGCATAACCAGCCAACCAGGAGGCAGCAGCACCATGGGGGAGAGAAGTGTAGAACATTACAAGCATTCATGAAGCCAAACCCAAACCGGCAACTGAAACAGCATCCAAAGCTAACTGCATTAGCTTCCAGATTGGTGGAAAGCAGCCATTCTGCATGCACAATGCTGTGGTATGAATGACATAGCAACTATCATGACAGGACATGAAAGTTTATGACAGCTTATGAAAACTGACATGTATTAAAAGTTTATGCAAGGTTTAGTGGCTTTTTGTTGTGTCACTCATATGGCAGCATTATGAAGCATTTATGACGACTGCCTTTGTGAAGTGATCCTCATTAAATAATGCACGAGAGTGTGTTGTCTCTGTGTGTGTATGTGTGTGCGTGTGCATGTGGGTGCTATAAAGTTTAAAGGTCAAATTACCCTCCTAAATTTGTGTGACATAATATGTAGCCTTACATAATCGGCACAATATTTATACTTAAAAAAGGAGGACTAAAATGGCATCACCCCTATCTGAACCAAGTACTTTACAGTGTCACTCATCATAAAAAAGAATATGAAGTAACATTTAGGCACAAAACCCCTGCTGGGGTTGCTGACAGATATAAATATTTGCCAGAAAGAAATATCCTCAACTATGAAACTTTTACAGAATCCTTCATAACACTGACAGTTCCGCAAGAAGAGGCAGAATATGTGATGACTGCATGTTTGTATCCTCGCTAAGGGCTGGCTTTAAAAATGCATGGCCTTAGTAAAAGAATGGAGAAACTGTGCATGCTAGCTAAGAGCTGGTTAGTTGATTTGTAGCCCTAACCTTTACAGTCATCTTATAACATGGCAGCATTTTCCAATGTATTCCCTAATCGAAGATGACTTTGATGGACTATGTTACTATTTTATAGTACTGGTCATTGAACACCAAATGCTACATATGGGATTTATAATAATGGATGTGTTTGCAATCTGATGAGTTGTTGGGGGAATTAAGCACTTTAAAACAAGAATGATGGGTTCCCTCATCAGTACTTAAGCCCCTATGAGACCTCACATGGATCCAATGATACATCACAAGAAGCCCTCTGACATCCAGCCTACATAGCTCTGTCATAACAATGATATAACAACAGTCGTATCATGATAACCAACCATATATTACAGTATAACAAATGCAACCCATTAATGAAGTATAAATTATTTAAAATTAATCTGTGACCCACACTGATACCTCATATCAGCGTTATGTCAGGTGTCATAACTCGTGCCCTGTGTTTTGGGCTATCATGTCACATGGCATAGATTTTAACCTTTATTTTAAGCTTTTTCCAGAAATAGAATTACACCAAAAATGAAAGCCATTGTCTGAGGATGGTGCTGGACCATCTGCCATAAAAATAAAACAGAAGTGTTTGAACAAAAAGCTTTAAATAAAGTTAAAATCCAGGTCATGTGACATGATTGTCCAAAACACAGGGCCCTAGTCATAAACTGTCATAGGGTATAGTGACTGGTAGCTGTACAATATTCTTATGACAGGATTATCCGGGCTTCATGTCAGATGGTCTTTCAGATTCCTCTATGAGCTGCCCTATGTATAGCCTTATGAGCGGCCGTAGCAAGTGAATATCAGTGTGTGCATTCCGGTGACATCCACAGCACAGCAGAGCTAGCGGTGAGGTGAGTTGGTGCGGTGCAGTGTGGGCCCCGGGTGGGCCAGTGGGTGGTACGGGACAACCAAACTCTTACCCTGGGACTGCTGAGAGGACTAGTGGAGAGACCGGAGGACGCTCCGCTGATAGACCGTGACCTGTAGACACACACACACACACACACACACACACACACACACACACACACACACACACACAGGGTTAAAGACAATAGAATATGTGTGCTACAACGGGAAAACACTGAACACTACAATATGACCACACACTGGCACACCCCTAGCTGGAGGGAGGACAAAAAGCTCCAAAAGGATATAAGCTCCAAAAGCAGTAAGATAAAGTTGCCCCTATATACTGATCTAAGATTAAATTTGCAATTTGGGAGGGTTAGCTGATCTGTGCCTAACGGTATTTTCTACCTGAAGCTTCTGGAAGAAGTAGAGGAAAGAGATCAGAAGAAGATGAGTTCATTAACGTAACTACCTTGAACACAGTTGTATGTGGCATGCAGGATAAGCAGAGGAGATTGACTCAAACAAGGATGGATAACACTGGATGTAGCCAGGGTTATTTCACTCCTGGGGAGGGAGTCTGTTTAGGTTGGGATTTCTGAGCTGTTTTATTAAACACATTTCTCTCTGTCCTTCAATCTCTCCCTCTCTCATTTCAATTCAAGTCAAAGGGGCTTCATTGGCAATGTACTGGCAAGTGAAATAAACAATCACAGATTAACAATTAACATTAAACGCACACAAGTTTTAAAAAGAGAAAGACGTTTGAAATGTTCTATTATTAACTATGTGTAGTGTTGTTACAATGTGCACATAGTAGAAGTACAAATGGCATGGGAAAATAACTAAACAGATAAATATAGCTTTCATTCACTTTGGTGTTCGTGTTCCACTGGTTGCCCTTTTCTTACTGCAGCAACAGGTCACAGATTTCACTGTGATGAGTGCACACTGCGGTATTTCACATAACAGATATGGGAGTTTATCAATATTTGATTTGTTTTCCAACTATTTTTAGGTCTATGTAACGTGAGGGAAATAGGTCTCTATTATACTATCGTACATTTGGCAAGAGGTTAGGAAGTGCAGCTCAGTTTCCACCTCATTTTGTGGCCAGTGGGCACATAGCCTGTCTTCTCTTGAGAGCCAGGTCTGCCTATGGAGGCCTCTCAATAGCAAGGCTATGCTCACTACATAGTCTGTTTTCCTCAGATTTCTATCAGTCACATTGGTCTCTCTCTCTCTTTCTCTCGTGTACACCTTATGGAACAGTAGGGTCTGTGAAGCAGACACATGCATACACACACGATAACATACGCACTATACACACACATGGATTTTGTGTTGTAAATATGCGGTAGTGGTGGAGTAGGGGCCTGAGGGCTCACAGTGTGTTGTGAAATCTGTGAATGTATTGCAATGTTTTAAAACTGTATAACTGCCTTAATTTTGCTGGACCCCAGGAAGAGTAGCTGCTGCCTTGGATCCATAAAAAATACAAAATACAGTTGAAGTCGGAAGTTTACATTCACCTTAGCCAAATACATTTAAACTACATTTTTCACAATTCCTGACATTTAATCCTAGTAAAAATTCCCTGTCTTAGATCAGTTAAGATCACCACTTTATGTAAAGAATGGAAAATGTCAGAATAATAGTAAAGAGAATTATTTATTTCAGCTTTTATTTCTTTCATCACATTCCCAGTGGGTCAGAAGTTTACATACACTCAATTAGAATTTGGTACCATTGCCTTTAAATTGTTTAACTTGGGTCAAACGTTTCGGATAGCCTTCCACAAGCTTCCCACAGTAAGTTGGGTGAATTTTGGCCCATTCCTCTTGACAGAGCTGCTGTACCTGAGTCAGGCTTGTAGGCCTCCTTGCTCGCACACACTTTTTCAGTTCTGCCCACAAATTTTCTATGGGATTGAGGTCAGGGCTTTGTGATGGCCACTCCAATACCTTGATTTTGTTGTCCTTAAGCCATTTTGCCACAACTTTGGAAGTATCCTTGGGGTCATTGTCCATTTGGAAGACCCATTTGCGACCAAGTTTTAACTTCCTGACTGATGTCTTGAGATGTTGCTTCAATATATCCACAATTTTCCTGCCTCATGATGCCATCTATTTTGTGAAGTGCACCAGTCCTTCCTGCAGCAAAGCACCCCCACAACATGATGCTGCCACCCCCGTGCTTCACGGTTAGGATGGTGTTCTTCGGCTTGCAAGCCTCCCCCTTTTTCCTCCAAACATAACGATGGTCATTATGGCCAAACAGTTCTATTTTTGTTTCATCAGACCAGAGGACATTTCTCCAAAAGTACAATCTTTGTCCCCATGTGTAGTTGCAAACCGTAGTCTGGCTTTTTTATGGCGGTTTTGGAGCAGTGGCTTCTTCCTTGCTGAGCGGCCTTTCAGGTTATGTCGATATAGGACTTGTTTTACTGTGGATATAAATACTGTTGTACCTGTTTCCTCCAGCATCTTCACAAGGTCCTTTGCTGTTGTTCTGGGATTGATTTGCACTTCTCGCAAGAAAGTACGTTCATCTCTAGGAGACAGAATGCGTCTCCTTCCTGAGCGGTATGGCAGCGGCGTGGTCCCATGGTGTTTGTACTTGCATACTATTGTTTGTACAGATGAACGTGGTACCTTCAGCCGTTTGGTAATTGCTCCCAAGGATGAATCAGACTTGTGGAGGTCTACAATTTTTTTTTAGGTCTTGGCTGATTCCTTTTGATTTTCCCATGATGTCAAGCAAAGAGGCACTGAGTTTGAAGGTAGGCCTTGAAATACATCCACAGGTACCCCTCCAACTGACTCAAATGATGTCAATTAGCCTATCAGAAGCTTCAAAAGCCATGACATCATTTTCTGGAATTTTACAAGCTGTTTAAAGGCACAGTCAACTTAGTGTATGTAAACTTCTGACCCACTGGAATTGTGATACTGTGAATTATAAGTGAAACAATCTATGTGTAAACAATTGTTGGAAAAATTACTTTTGTCATGCACAAAGTAGATGTCCTAACCGATTTGCCAAAACTATAGTTTGTTCATTTTAACAAGAAATTTGTGAAGTGGTTGAAAAATGAGTTTAAATGACTCCAACCTAAGTGTATGTAAACTTCCGACTTTAACTGTACTCTCTCACTCACTCTCTTTCTCTCTCCCTCTTATTCACTCTCTTCCTGGCTCATCACGCTCTCCATCTCTCTATCTCTCTGTCTGTCACTCTCTTTCTCCCTCTCCGCCATTTCACTCAGCCTCTCTCTGTCTGTCAATCTCTGTATCCCTCTTCCTCTACCTCTCCTTTAATCTTTGATGAGGCGTCAGAGATGTCCTTGTGCATAGCCTCAAATGGCCTCGTATGTACAATATGACTACCACAGTCACACAGTGGCTGTAGACTAAAACAACAGACAGTTGAAAGGTTTGGAGTGTGTTGGCTTTTAAATACTAGATTGGGTGTACTCGCCAACCGTGTCTGTCTACATGACAACAAGACATGCAAAGCATCAGAGTCTAAAGTCAACATCTATAAATACTTCAAACATGTCAGCTACGCCGTGAGTACACACACACACACTGCAAAATTAATCATCTTCCTTTTTTATTTCTTCCCCTTCTCTTGTCCCTCTTCTGTTGTCACCCTTCCCTCCCTCACATCGCATAGGGCCACTGATGCCAAGCAAGGTTTGGGGATTTAATTTGCAATAGACAATTTGGCTATTTTGTTGGAAACTAAAATTGAAACAGTAAATCATGGTTAAATATGCTGCAGTGTGCACGCACATGCACTCGAATGCACACACACACACTAAGCTTCAACCTCAGGGAAGGATTTCATCCATAACCTTATCAATGCTATCTGGATTACAAAATGGCGACAGTAATACAAAGCGCAAGGCGAGCGAACAAGAACCTAAGTTGCCTTTCACCGAACTGCAATGGAATCCTCCAGACAGGGCTCTACACAGACAGACATCGAGTTCACAGTAAGGATACAGGAGATGAAGTAACGTTACTGCACTACAAACTACATGAAACAGTAACAATGGAAAACAGAAGAAGATTGATGAAAGGTGACATAGTACAAGCCACATCTCAAAACCACAGAGTTAAGATGCAGGGGAGTTTTCCTCAGAAGTCTCTCTATGAGCTTGCCATACAGCATTCCGGAATGTAGTAAATATTGATAACTGAGTTTATGTTGTAAAGGCATATTGAGTACATATGAGTCAAACATGTATATTTTGTCATATACACAGGGGCGCAACTTTCACTGGGGATGGGGGGGGAAATTACACTTTTGTCCACCACAGTTTTATCATTCCGCAAAGGGCTTGGGAGAGGCGAAGGTCGAGTCATGCGCCCTCCGAAATATGACCCGCCAAACCACGCTCCTTAACACTCACCTGCTTAACCCGGAAGCCTCCCAGCCAAAACCTCCCCTAACCCGGACCCCGTCCTATGAGACTCCCGGTCACGGCCGGTTATGACACAGCCTGGGATCTAACCTGGGTCTGTAGTGATGCAGTGCCTTAGACTGCTGTGCCACTCGGGAGGCCTAAACATCAGACATTTTATGCTTGTTCCTTATTCTGCTGCAAGGTGAGGCGCTTTTAAATTACAACACATTATTGTACTTGTGTGTACGATCATACACACCTCGCCAATATCAGGTAGTCTTTCAAGCACATAATTGAAAGAAATCTGTTGTTTGATGCCGATTAAATACAATGTGTGTGTGTGTCTGTGTGTGTGTGTGTGTGTGTGTGTGTGTGTGTGTGTGTTTGTGTGTACGTGCGCGCAGTGGTATGTATGTGTGACAGTGGAGGCTCCTCAGAGTAGGAAGGGGAGGACCATCCTCCTCAGTGAAATTTCATATAAATAAAAATAGTGAAACATAAAAAAATAAGTTAGCCTTTTTAGATAAAACTATATTAAATATATTCATATGTCATCAAATAATTGATTCTATAGTAACTTAACTTAACAGCACTGTCTGGGGTAGCACCATCATGTAGTCGGAGGACAGCTAGCTTCGGTCCTCCTCTGGCTACATTGGCTTCAATACAAAACCATATACATACATTGAAATTATGACCACCTTCGGAGGACGTCTTCCAACCAATCAAAGATTTTGCAGTATGAACTGACATGTTGTCCATCCAATCATAGAATTAGGATCAGAGAACGAACCTAGTGTTTTTTATTGGGATTGTGCCACAGAGCATTATGGGGGTTGAGAAACTTGGTGACATTGTTGGACAGAAATTAAGAGGGACAGTTGAGATATTTTTTTTATATTATTCAATTCAAATTTGTTTTTTCAAATTACTGGAGAAGGAGGTATTTTATACATTGTTTTCTTTGTTTTATAACTTTATTTTTTTGTCTTCAGTTGGTGCAATTCATTTCAATTTGCCCTGCTAACTTCAGTAGCTAGCAAGCTCCGCCAGAATAGTAGAATGGCCAATGTTGCCAAAAAATGTTGTCAACTTTTTGTTGAAGAGCCCCTTTCATTCTCTGGGGTACACAGAAAAGGGGCAAATTAAAAGCGAGGGTCGACCTCTGCCTGTGATCAGTTTCATGAAGAAGGATGAAAAGGTGAGGGCATTCAATACCAACTGGTATCAAATGTATAGCTGGTTAACAGGGAGGATTTCATCAAGCCGCCTGTATTGTTGGCCTTGCCTGCTTTTTGGAAAGTCTGAGACTTGGTCGAAAGGTGAGTACAGTGACCTGAAGAATATCGATCGTTTAGCTAAACGGCAAAACAAAAGCAGGGAGCCTATAAATGCCCACATCAGATTCAAGCTTCTGGGAAAAAGCTGCATCGATTATGACGAAGGTCTGCGAATTCTAACTGCGCAACACAACGAGAAAGTAAGAAGAAACAGGGATGTTCTCAAGCGGCTTATCAACACCACTGCATTTTTGGGCATGCAAGAATTTGCTTTTAGAGGACACGACGAGAGGGAAAGTTCCGGCAACAAGGGTAACTAATTACAAGGAGCTTGCAGAGGTAATTGCACGCTACGATGCTTTACTTGCTGAACATATTGAACTTTCAACTGTCTTTTATGGGATGTCAAAAACAATTCCAAATGATTTGACAGCTTCCATTGCATCATCCATTAAAAGTTAGATTCAAGTTAGATTCCCCAATTACATGTTCATTATTTAACCCTCTGTTTCCCCCATGTTTTTGTGCGTTATTGTTCTAATATTATGTCAGGCCATTTGGTGGGCTTGGTATTTTGTTACTACTTTGAATATTTTGAGTAAACTACGTTGTGTTGCTCATCTCTGCTGGCCTGTGCCTGACTCTTTTTGCACCAACTACACCAAGCCTTCTGACATGTACAGTGGGGAAAAAAAGTATTTAGTCAGCCACCAATTGTGCAAGTTCTCTCACTTAAAAAGATGAGAGAGGCCTGTAATTTTCATCATAGGTACACTTCAACTATGACAGACAAAATGAGGAAAAAATCCAGAAAATCACATTGTAGGATTTTTATGAATTTATTTGCAAATTATGGTGGAAAATAAGTATTTGGTCAATAACAAAAGTTTATCTCAATACTTTGTTATATACCCTTTGTTGGCAATGACAGAGGTCAAATGTTTTCTGTAAGTCTTCACAAGGTTTTCACACACTGTTGCTGGTATTTTGGCCCATTCCTCCATGCAGATCTCCTTTAGAGCAGTGATGTTTTGGGTCTGTCGCTGGGCAACACGGACTTTCAACTCCCTCCAAAGGTTTTCTATGGGGTTGAGATCTGGAGACTGGCTAGACCACTCCAGGACCTTGAAATGCTTCTTACGAAGCCACTCCTTCGTTGCTGGGCGGTGTGTTTGGGATCATTGTCATGCTGAAAGACCCAGCCACGTTTCATCTTCAATGCCCTTGCTGATGGAAGGAGGTTTTCACTCAAAATCTCACGATACATGGCCCCATTCATTCTTTCCTTTACACGGATCAGTCGTCCTGGTCCCTTTGCAGAAAAACAGCCCCAAAGCATGATGTTTCCACCCCCATGCTTCACAGTAGATATGGTGTTCTTTGGATGCAACTCAGCATTCTTTGTCCTCCAAACACGACGAGTTGAGTTTTTACCAAAAAGTTCTATTTTGCTTTCATCTGACATTCTCCCAATCCTCATCTGGATCATCCAAATGCTCTCTAGCAAACTTTAGACGGGCCTGAACATGTACTGGCTTAAGCAGGGGACACGTCTGGCACTGCAGGATTTGAGTCCCTGGCGGCGTAGTGTGTTACTGATGGTAGGCTTTGTTACTTTGGTCCTAGCTCTCTGCAGGTCATTCACTAGGTCCCCGTGTGGTTCTGGGATTTTTGCTCACCGTTCTTGTGATCATTTTGACCCCACGGGGTGAGATCTTGCGTGGAGCCCCAGATCGAGGAAGATTATCAGTGGTCTTGTATGTCTTCCATTTCCTAATAATTGCTCCCACAGTTGATTTCTTCAAACCAAGCTGCTTACCTATTGCAGATTCAGTCTTCCCAACCTGGTGCAGGTCTACAATTTTGTTTCTGGTGTCCTTTGACAGCTCTTTGGTCTTGGCCATAGTGGAGTTTGGAGTGTGACTGTTTGAGGTTGTGGACAGGTGTCTTTATACTGATAACAAGTTCAAACAGGTGCCATTAATACAGGTAATGAGTGGAGGACAGAGGAGCCTCTTAAAGAAGAAGTTACAGGTCTGTGAGAGCCAGAAATCTTGCTTGTTTGTATGTGACCAAATACTTATTTTCCACCATAATTTGCAAATAAATTCATAAAAAATCCTACAATGTGGTTTTCTGGATTTTTTTCCCCTCATTTTGTCTGTCATAGTTGAAGTGTACCTATGATGAAAATTACAGGCCTCTCTCATCTTTTTAAGTGAGAGAACTTGCACAATTGGTGGCTGACTAAATACTTTTTTGCCCCACTGTATGTGGAGGATGAGGGCTGCAGTAGAGATCTCAGATAGGGGGGAGTGAGGCCTAAGAGGGTTTTATAAATAAGCATTAACCAGTGGGTCTTGCGACGGGTATACAGAGATGACCAGTTTACAGAGGAGTATAGAGTGCAGTGATGTGTCCTATAAGGAGCATTGGTGGCAAATCTGATGGCCGAATGGTAAAGAACATCTAGCCGCTCGAGAGCACCCTTACCTGGCGATCTATAAATTATGTCTCCGTAATCTAGCATGGGTAGGATGGTCATCTGAATCAGGGTTAGTTTGGCAGCTGGGGTGAAAGAGGAGCGATTAACGTTAGAGGAAACCAAGTCGAGATTTAACTTTAGCCTGCAGCTTTGATATGTGCTGAGAGAAGGACAGTGCACCGTCTAGCCATACTCCCAAGTACTTGTATGAGGTGACTACCTCAAGCCCTAAATCCTCAGTGGTAGTAATCACACCTGTGGGGAGAAGGGAATTCTTCTTACCAAACCACATGACCTTTGTTTGGAGGTGTTCAGAACAAGGTTAAGGGTAGAGAAAGCTTGTTGGACACTAATAAAGCTTTGTTGTAGAGCATTTAACACAAAATCCGGTGAGGGGCCAGCTGAGTATAAGACTGTATCATTTGCATATGAATGGATGAGAGAGCTTCCTACTACCTGAGCTATGTTGTTGATGTAAATTGAGAAGAGCGTGGGGCCTAGGATCGAGGGAGAAGCATCGGGGATAGTCGCATTAGAAGGGGTGGGAGATGAGTAAATGTTGGATGGGCAAGGAGGCATGGCTGAGTCAAATAGGAATCCTGGTGATTAAAGAGCTCAGCCATGTGCTTTTTGTCAGTAACAACCACATCATCAATGTTATGTATTTATAGTCCAGTTGCATAGGCCTGCATGATGCAAATATGCATAAAGAAAGCTCAGCCCTGTGAGTTCTATTGTCTATCAGATGTTGTCTATGTGTCTGGGTAGAGGTAATCCCGCTCATGAATCTAGTCTAAATATAATGTATATCAACAAATATAAGGTAGCTGCAGTTTGAAAGGGTTTTCACCCCCCCCCAAGGCCAGGAGTTTCTTTCAGGAGTTTAATAAAACCATGTGACCTGATGAGGAAAAACTGGTCCCATCATAGCCCATATAAAACCTTTTTACAACTAACTGATTAATCACTGTCATACCGTACAGGATCCAGAGTTTTCCTAGTTAGCTTAACATATAAGGAAATACTCCAGGCCCCAGGGGTTAAAATTGACCCACCACTTTGGGACCTATGGTGCCACCAGTCTGATTGCAGTTGTCAGTTAGTCAGGTATGTGGATGATCAGGGCTTTATTCAGGAACATTTCTTGGCCTACTTCGATGTGTCAAGTGGGTGAGATGCGCAGTCTGTGTTTGACCTTATGAATTTCGAGAGGTCTGAGTTTAACTTCATAGAGAAACTTGTTGTCCAAACCTACGACGGCGCAGCTGTCATGGAATGTATCTGCTATTTGTTCTTACAGCTAAGTCACCTCCTGTTTCCTGATTAAGAGGTGACGACTACTCCACTCCACTCCACTACCATTGTAAAATTTCTCCTGACATGAACTGAAGCCATGTCTCATGTGCCCACTCAAGCTCTGGCACATTAAGTGTATCCCCTTCAAGCACTGTGAGTACCCCTGTCAATTATCGCTCATTACTATATGTAGAGTCAATCACATACACAATCACATTATTACACATCACTGATTTTACTCTTTGCTACGGCTAATTAATTCTTAGCTATTTTGTCTAACTGTGTAGTGTGTTGTGTTATTGTTTTTTATATTCCCAGTCAAATCCTGTCCTGCACTGGTCAAGCCTCTGAACACTTCAACTCATGCCTCATACCCTCATTCAATCACTGTTGTGATCCCTTTCCAACACTGTGTAAGTAGCCCTCGCATTCCCATTCCCCATAATATTGTATTATAAATGTCTTTATTAAATGCTTTAGGTTAAAATAATTCGTCTTTGACGATTTTTGAAACACTCTGTCGTGGGTCTCCCATCCTCCTACATTTTTCAAGTCACCAGCCTCCATTGATGTTTGTGTGTGTACCACTGTATCACTCTAATTAGATAATGGAGATAAAAGACTGTTCAGAGGGATATGAATGCCTTATTTCCATCCCTGTTTGCTCCAGCAAAACGCCCCATCTGCATTCCCACCAATTAATTTATGCTAATCTCTCTCTGTACGGGGTGGGGGGCGGACCGGCGAAGCGTCTCTAAACTGTGTTCCTGGACACAAGGTCATCCGTGAATAGGCTTTGAAAGGACGATTGGACCTGACGCACCACGATGAGGTAACCTCACAAATAGATTGGCAGAAGACAAACAAACATACACATGCATGGGAGCAAACACAGACAAACACACACACCCGTTCAGGCACAAAGACATACACACACACAATGGGGAAGGAGGCAAAACAGGGAAACAAGGAAGTTGACCTACAAATTGGGATCTGCCCTGGGACGCCAAAACTACAGCATCAAAGGGAAGAGAGGGGCCAAAAGAAGGAGAAGGAGGATAATATGCTTTTGATGTGCATGGAAGCAGCAAAGAGTGTCGAGAAGACTCCCTCCCTCTATCTCTTCTCTATCTCCTCTCTCCTTTAGTTCAGTCTAGGCCTGATCACATTGGCCTACATTACCACCGTATGAAAATAAGGGCTTTATTGTGTGAATTAGTTATCAGATAGCCAGGCAGTCAAGTGAACTTCTGGTAAAAGTTTCAGAAGAATTCTAACGGCAAGAGGTTAGATTCTTTGGGAATTAATTTTATGCAGACAAGGATGGAGCTTAGATTTTATTGAAGTTTACTAGACTACCCTCTCAAAGGCTTATAGACTTAAACATGGTGAGAATATGAATGGGAAAACCCCTCTGCAACTCAACTGTGGCAAGACAGACAGAGAAAAGTGACAAATACCTTTCTTCTTTGGTGAGGTTAGCGTTTGTGATATCCAAGCTTTTACTGAAAACAGACTTACTTCAGACAGACAGAAAGAAAGTAGAGAGGCAGACAGAAATACAGTCACATAAAGGGACTGATTCTAAGCATTCCTTAAAAAGTACAGATTATTGTATAGGTCATGAGTTGCCAACATAACGTTAGTTGTGTATGTGATACAGAGCTGGCTATTGCTCACAATGACCAATGCACAGTAAGCAATATTAGTCTTAAAAGGAAAAGTTAACAGAAGAAGAAAAATGATTGAACATGACATGACAATGAAAACAAAGAAAGATACTCTCATGACAGTAATATATTAATCAGCAAGTAAAAATAGATTAAACAGAGGGATAAGACACTTCGAAGGGGCATGATAATATGGGCTGTTCTCACATTTGGTATACTTTCTAACAGTCTATAAAAAGTTGAAGTCTTAAAGCCTCTATCCGCTTTGGATGACTCACCCGCGCAGAAAGTTGTAAACTTTTCAGCTTTTCTGTATGTGTTAGACCGTCATAAAACCCTAAGCAGCTTACTAATAAAGTTAGTGAGGAGAGGGATTCTACTGGAAGTACACACACAGCAGATTGAACTAATGGACAGAGATATCCAGCAAGGTGCCAGAATATGTAGGCACCCTACTGCTACGTATTTGAATCCGGTGTGCGTGTTTGTGTGAGTGTGTGTGTGTGTACGAGTTTATGTGTACGTTTGTGGTGCGTTTGTGTGTGTGTGTGTGTGTGTCCATGCATGCACGTGTCTGTGTGTGTTAAAGAGATTCCTCCGGGTAACTTGGTATACTTTTTAGCTAGTAGTTCTGAAAGTAGCACTCACAAACCAGAAGTGGCCCTCAAAATTGCATACTACGTCACATATGTGCAGATATGTGCACCACGTCATTGCTTTCTCTCTCTCTGCTGCGTTCACTGGGCCTGCCATGCAACCTCAGTGGATAACACTGAACAGGCCTCTTGCTAGCTGTCACTATAATGCGAGGGGCTGAAGCTCAATGCAGGGAAAATGGCGCGGCACAGCTTCAAGATAAACAGTCGCTTTCAAACTAGGGATTTCATGGCTAATTGAGGTAAGACAGTAATTCTGCTCATAGATTATGCATGCATGAACTACACATTGACACATCCAGCCCAAAGCGGGAGGTTTAAAAAATACTTAGTAGTCGCCAAAGTTCCGGAGCATGTCTTTAATATTCAGTAATCTGAAGAGTACTACACTGAGAGTGGGGACAACAGAACACTCATATTAATCGGAGGTCCTGTGGTTCTGTTTTTCACTAGCTTTAATCTCATGTGTTTACACTGATATGTGTTGCATGTACTTGTGCATGTGTGTATGTGGGTCAATATGATACATGTGAGTGAGTCCATGTACAGTATGTGTGTACACCACACCATACCTCTGTCCATGTGTGGCCATGTCGATGGCTCGTCGTACGGGTACTGGAGAGCCCCCCTCTGTGACACTCAGCACCTCCATAGACTTCCTCTCCGGCCTCCTCTTCCCATGGCGGTTCAACATGGGGGAGTCCACACGCTTCCTGGGCGGGTCAGCTGAACAGAGGTCAGGGGTCAAAGGTTAGGGGTCAGGGGAGAAGCAAGTGAAGAGAGAAAGAGAACTAGTCGGCAACAAACCAACTACGTGTAACATAACATCATATCCGAGTTATGGTGTAGCTACTGCAGGTTTTCATTTATAAAAGGCATAGAAGGTTTGGACTAGTCTACTTCTATTGTGTGGGGGTAATTTGGACCAGCCAACCTATCTCACTGCGCGTGGGGAGGTTCTGGTCCTCCTGACTGGGGTACCTCTCCTTCCGGTCCAGCAGCAGGAAGTAGATCATCTTCTCCTGGTTATCACTGGAGAGACAAGACAGTAAAGTCATCCTGCCAGATGTCCTTGAAGCACCTCAGAGTGGATGACTTCGCTGACACCTTGCTGACACATTTCTCCCTCCTTATCTCTTCATCCCTCTCTCCTTCCCTTTAGTCAGAGAGCAGGTCTGTCATCAATTTGCTATGATCTCTGACACAGCCCAGTGAGTGCATGATTTCCCTCCCTTTTTCCTCCCCTTCCATCCCTCCCTCCCTCCCTCGTCAAAGAGCAAGTCTTCGGTGAGTTTTTTTTATCCCTTCCATCCTTATAGTCCTCCCTCCCTTTTTTATCCCTTCCAACCTTACAGTCCTCCCTCCCTCCCTCGCCCTCTTACTCTCTCCCTCCCTCCCATCCCTCTATCACTCACTCGTCAGAGAGCAGGTCTTTGGTGAGTTTGCCCTTGTCTCTGAAGCAACCCAGAGAGTGCATGCTCTCCAGGACGTCCGGGTCTATCTCTTCAGTGCTCAGGGTTCTGATGGCCACCTTCCTGGGGACAGGCTGTTCCGGCTCAGGCTCGTTCTTCCCAGCTCTGACAGACAGGAAGAATGACAGAAATGACAGACAGATTTTATTTTTTATATTTTTCCATTTTTATTTTAACAGGGAAGACATATTGAGACCTAGGTCTTTTTTTCATGCGCCCTGTAAAATACATTAGAAATATACACAATATACACTAAATATAAATACAGTGGGGCAAAAAAGTATTTAGTCAGCCACCAATTGTGCAAGTTCTCTGACTTAAAAAGATGAGAGAGGCCTGTAATTTTCATCATAGGTACACTTCAACTATGACAGACAAAACGAGGAAAAAATCCAGAAAATCACATTGTAGGATTTTTTATGAATTTATTTGCAAATTATGGTGGAAAATAAGTATTTGGTCACATACAAACAAACAAGATTTCTGGCTCTCACAGACCTGTAACTTCTTCTTTAAGAGGCTCCTCTGTCCTCCACTCGTTACCTGTATTAATGGCACCTGTTTGAACTTGTTATCAGTATAAAAGACACCTGTCCACAACCTCAAACAGTCACACTCCAAACTCCACTATGGCCAAGACCAAAGAGCTGTCAAAGGACACCAGAAACAAAATTGTAGACCTGCACCAGGTTGGGAAGACTGAATCTGCAATAGGTAAGCAGCTTGGTTTGAAGAAATCAACTGTGGGAGCAATTATTAGGAAATGGAAGACATACAAGACCACTGATAATCTTCCTCGATCTGGGGCTCCACGCAAGATCTCACCCGTGGGGTCAAAATGATCCACAAGAACGGTGAGCAAAAATCCCAGAACCACACGGGGGGACCTAGTGAATGACCTGCAGAGAGCTGGGACCAAAGTAACAAAGCCTACCATCAGTAACACACTACGCCGCCAGGGACTCAAATCCTGCAGTGCCAGACGTGTCCCCCTGCTTAAACCAGTACATGTTCAGGCCCGTCTGAAGTTTGCTAGAGAGCATTTGGATGATCCAGATGAGGATTGGGAGAATGTCATATGGTCAGATGAAACCAAAATATAACTTTTTGGTAAAAACTCAACTCGTCGTGTTTGGAGGACAAAGAATGCTGAGTTGCATCCAAAGAACACCATACCTACTGTGGGGGTGGAAACATCATGCTTTGGGGCTGTTTTTCTGCAAAGGGACCAGGACGACTGATCCGTGTAAAGGAAAGAATGAATGGGGCCATGTATCGTGAGATTTTGAGTGAAAACCTCCTTCCATCAGCAAGGGCATTGAAGATGAAACGTGGCTGGGTCTTTCAGCATGACAATGATCCCAAACACACCGCCCGGCAACGAAGGAGTGGCTTCAGAAGAAGCATTTCAAGGTCCTGGAGTGGCCTAGCCAGTCTCCAGATCTCAACCCCATAGAAAATCTTTGGAGGGAGTTGAAAGTCCGTGTTGCCCAGCAACAGACCCAAAACATCACTGCTCTAGAGGAGATCTGCATGGAGGAATGGGCCAAAATACCAGCAACAGTGTGTGAAAACCTTGTGAAGACTTACAGAAAACGTTTGACCTCTGTCATTGCCAACAAAGGGTATATAACAAAGTATTGAGAAACTTTTGTTATTGACCAAATACTTATTTTCCACCATAATTTGCAAATAAATTCATTAAAAATCCTACAATGTGATTTTCTGGATTTCTTTTTCTTATTTCGTCTGTCATAGTTGAAGTGTACCTATGATGAAAATTACAGGCCTCTCTCACCTTTTTAAGTGAGAGAACTTGCACAATTGGTGGCTGACTAAATACTTTTTTGCCCCACTGTATATACGTATATATATATACAGTTGAAGTCGGAAGTTTACATACACTTAGGTTGGTGTCATTAAAACTAGTTCTTGTTAACAAACTATAGTTTTGGCAAGTCGTTTAGGACATCTACTTTGTGCATGACACAAGTAATTTTTCCAACAATTGTTTACAGACAGATTATTTCACTTATAATTCAATGTATCACAATTCCAGTGGGTCAGAAGTTTACATACACTAAGTTGACTGTGCCTTTAAACAGCTTGGAAAAATCCAGAAAATGACGACATGGCTTTAGAAGCTTCTGATAGTCTAATTGACATCATTTAAGTCAATTGGAGGTGTACCTGTGGATGTATTTCAAGGCCTACTTTCAAACTCAGAGCCTCTTTGCTTGACATCATGGGAAAATCAAAAGAAATCAGCCAAGACCTCCACAAGTCTAGTTCATCCTTGGGAGCAATTTCCAAACATCTGAAGGTACCATGTTCATCTGTACAAACAATAGTACGCAAGTATAAACACCATAAGACCACGCAGCCGTCATACCACTCAGGAAGGAGACGCGTTCTGTCTCTTAGAGATGAAAGTACTTGCAAAAAGTGCAAATCAATCCCAGAACAACAGCAAAAGGACGTTGTGAAGATGCTGGAGGAAACAGGTACAAAAGTATCTATATATCCACAGTAAAACGAGTCCTATATCGACATAACCTGAAAGTCCACTCAGCAAGGAAGAAGCCACTGCTACAAACCACCCTAAAAAAGCCAGACTACGGTTTGCAACTGCACATGGGGACAAAGATCGTACTTTTTGAAGAAATGTCCTCTGGTCTGATGAAACAAAACTATAACTGTTTGGCCATAATGACCATCGTTATGTTTGGAGGAAAAAGGGGAGGCTTGCAAGCCGAAGAACACCATCCCAACCGTGAAGCACGGGGGTGGCAGGAGGGACTGGTGCACTTCACAAAATAGATGACATCATGAGGGAGGAAAATTATGTGGATATATTGAAGCAACATCTGCATCAGTTGAAGCAACAGTGCATCAGTCAGGAAGTTAAAGCTTGGTTGCAAATGGGTCTTCCAAATGGACAATGACCCCAAGCATACTTCCAAAGTTGTGGCCAAATGGCTTAAGGACAACAAAGTCAAGGTATTGGAGTGGCCATCACAAAGCCCTGACCTCAATCCTATAGAAAATGTGTGGGCTGAACTGAAAAATCATGTCCGAGCAAGGAGGCCTACAAACCTGATTCAGTTACACCAGCTCTGTCAGGAGGAATGGGCCAAAATTCACCCAACATATTGTGGGAAGCTTGTGGAAGGCTACCCGCAACGTTAGACTCAAGTTAGAAAATCTAAAGGCAATGCTACCAAATACTAATTGAGTGTATGTAAACCTCTGACCCACAGGGAATGTAATGAAAGAAATAAAAGCTGAAATACATAATTCTCTCTACTATTATTCTGGCATTTCACAAGTGTTAAACACATGAGATTCTTCAAATTAGCCACCCTTCACATTGATGACAGCTGTGCACATTCTTGGCATTCACTCAACCAACATCATGAGGAAGTCACCTGGAATTCATTATAATTAACAGGTGTGCCTTGTTAAAAGTACATTTGTGTATTTTCTTTCCTTCTTAATGCGTTTCAGCCAATAAATTGTGTTCAAATCAAATAACATTTTATTAGTCACATGTGCCGAATACAACAGGTGTAGACTTTACAGTGAAATGCTTACTTACGAGCCCCTAACCAACAATGCAGTTTTAAAAAATATGGATAAGAATAAGAAATAAAAGTAAGAAGTAATTAAAGAGCAGCAGTAAAATAACAGCAGCGAGACTATATACAGGGGGGTACCGGTACAGTGTCAGTGTGCGGGGGCACCGGTTATTTGTGATAATATGTATAATATGATAATATGTATTCCTCCACAAGTGACTATACGTAGATGATAACAACAGAGAGTAGCAGCGGTGTAAAAGAGGGGGCAATCCAAATATTCTGGGTAGCCATTTGATTAGGTGTTCAGGAGTCTTATGGCTTGGGGTAGAAGCTGTTTAGAAGCCTCTTCGACCTAGACTTGGCACTCTGGTACCGCTTGCCGTGTGGTAGCAGAGAGAACAGTCTATGACTAGGGTGGCTGGAGTCTTTGACAATTTTTACGGCCTTCCTCTGACACCGCTTGGTATAGAGGTCCTGGATGGCAAGAAGTTTGGCCCCAGTGATGTACTGGGCAGTTCGCACTACCATCTGTAGTGCCTTGTGGTCGGAGGCCGAGTAGCTGCCATACTAGGCAGCGATGCAACCAGTCAGGATGCTCTCGATGGTGCAGCTGTAGAACCTTTTGAGGATCTGAGGACCCATGCCAAATCTTTTCAGTCTCCTGAGGGGGAATAGGTTTTGTCGTGCCCTCTTCACAACTGTCTTGGTGTGCTTGGACCATGTGAGTTTGTTGGTGATGTGGACGCCAAGGAACTTGAAGCTCTCAACCTGCTCCACTGCAGCCCCATCTATGAGAATGGGAGCGTGCTTGGTCCTCTTTTTCATGTAGTCCACAATCATCTCTTTTGTGGTGTACAACCACTGTGATTATTATTATTGTCTGCCCCTGTGGTCATCTATGAACGTTTGAACCTCTTGGCCATGTTCTGTTATAATCTTCACCCGGCACAGCCAGAAGAGGAATGGCCACCCCTCAGAGCCTGGTTCCTCTCTAGGTTTCTTCCTAGGTTCCGGCCTTTCTAAGGAGTAAAAAGGGCTTTATAAATACATTTGATTGATTGATTGTGACAACGTAGGGGTGGTATACAGGAGATAGCCCTATTAGGTAAAATACCAAGTCCATATTATGGCAAGAACAGCTCAAATAAGCAAAGAGAAATGACAGTCCATAATTACTTCAAGACATGAAGGTCAGTCAATCTGGAACATATCAAGAATTTTGAAAGTTTCTTCAAGTGCAGTCGCAAAAACCATGTAGCACTATGATGAAACTGGCAGCAGAGTTACCTCTGCTGAAAAGGATCCGTTCATTAGAGTTAACAGTCCAAATAAATGCTTCACAGAGTTCAAGTAACAGACACATCTCAACATCAACAGTTCAGAGGAGACTGCGTGAATCAGGCCTTCATTGACAAATTGCTGCAAAGAAACCACTACAAAGGACACGCATAATAAGAATAGACTTCCTTGGGCACGAGGAAAAGAAACACGAGCAATGGACATTAGACCGGTGGATATCTGTCCTTTGGTCTGATGAATTTGAGATTTTTGGTTCCAACCGCCGTGTCTTTGTGAGATGCAGAGTAGGTGAACGGATGATCTCTGCATGTGTGGTTCCCACAGTGAAGTATGGAGGAGGAGGTGTGATGGTGAGTGGGTGCTTGCTGGTGACACTGTCTGTGATTTATTTAGAATTCAAGGCACACTTAACCAGCATGGCTACCACAGCATTCTGCAGCAATATGCCATCCCATCTAGTTTGCGCTTAGTGGGACTATAATTTCTTTTTCAAAAGGACAATGACCCAAAACACACCTCCAGGCTGTGTAAGGGCTATTTGACAAAGGAGAGTGATGGAGTGCTGCATCAGATGACCTGGCCTCCACAATAACCTAACCTCAACCCAATTGAGATGGTTTGGGATGAGTTTGTCATCAAGGCACTTTTTTAGTTACTACATGATTCCATATGTGTTATTTTATAGTTTTGATGTCTTCACTATTATTCTACAATGTAGAAAATAGTAAAAATGAAGAAAAACCCTTGAATGAGCAGGTGTGTCAAAAATGTTGACTGGTACTGTATATACACACCCTAAAATACAAAACATCACAAATCACCCATAAAAACAGTTACATTCCTGCACAAATAAGTCCCCAATCAATACTTTAAATTGAACATCAAGACGAAATGTTTTTTGAAATTTGTTCCAGCAATGCGGTGCATTAAAACTAAAACCAAATGTACCTAGCTTGGAGGAGACCCTAGGAATCTCAAGAGTTAACCAATCCTGTGAATGGGGTAGGCAACTCAGGTGTCTATACCTCAACAGCAAAGTTAGATAAGACCGAAGTTAATGAAGTAGGGCCAAAAAGGGAGTAATGTAGAGATTTACGGGTCTTTAGCGAAGTCCAGCCAACCTTTTGATACAGGATGCAGTGATAACAAAACGAAGGGCACTATGGTACATGGCATCCAAAGGTGTATGAGTAGTAGCAGCTGCACCTTAATAAGTAATATCTCCTTAATCAATAACAGATAAAAAGGTTGACTGAATAATCTGCTTTTTACTGCTTAGAGAAAGGCACTATTTGTTTCTGTAGTAAAAGACTACTTTAAATCGTAGTTTCTTAACCAGTTCCTCTAAACTCAGCAAAAAAAGAAATGTCCCTTTTTCAGGACCCTGTCTTTCAAAGATAATTCGTAAAAATCCAAAGAACTTCACATATCTTAATTGTAAAGGGTTTAAACACTGTTTCCCATGCTTGTTCAATGAACCATAAACAATTAATGAACATGCACCTGTGGAACGGCCGTTAAGACACTAACAGCTTACAGACGGTAGGCAATTAAGGTCACAGTTATGAAAACTTCGGACACTAAAGAGGCCTCTCTATCGACTCTGAAAAACACCAAAAGAAAGATGCCCAGGTTACCTGCTCATCTGCGTGAACGTGCCTTAGGCATGCTGCTATAAGGCATGAGGACTGCAGATGTGGCCAGGCAATACATTGCAATGTCCGTACTGTGAGACGCCTAAGACAGCGCTACAGGGAGACAGGACGGACAGATGATTGTCCTCGCAGTGGCAGACCACGTGTAACAACACCTGCACAGGATCGGTACATCAACTGCCTGAGTTACACCAGGAATGCACAATCCCTTCATCAGTGCTCAGGCTGTCCGCAATAGGTTGAGAGAGGCTGGACTGGGAGCTTGTAGGCTTGTTGTAAGGCAGGTCCTCACCAGACATCACCGGCAACAACGTTGCCTATGGGCACAAACCCACCATCGCTGGACCAGACAGGACTGGCAAAAAGTGCTCTTCACTGACAAGTCCCGGTTTTGTCTCACCAGGGATGATCGTTGGATTTGCGTTTATCGTCGAAGGAATGATCGTTACACCGAGGCCTGTACTCTGGAGCGGGATCGATTTGGAGGTGGAGGGTCCGTCATGGTCTGGGGCGGTTTGTCACAGCATCATCGGACTGAGCTTGTTGTCATTGCAGGCAATCTCAACGCTGTGCGTTACAGGGAAGACATCCTCCTCCCTCATGTGGTACATTTTTTTGGGCCCTAATCTATGGATGTCACATGACTGGGAATACAGATATGCATCTTTTGGTCACAGATACCTTAAGAAAAGGGTATGGGTGTGGATCAGAAAACCAGTCAGTATCTGGTGTGACCACTAGTTGCGTGATGATCATCATAGCGTGGATCAGGCTGTTGATTGTGGCCTGTGAAATGTTGTCCCACTCCTCTTCAATAGCTGTGTGAAGTTGCTGGATATTGGTGGGAACTGGTCCACGCTGTCGTAACGTTGATCCAGAGCATCCCAAACATGCTCAATGGGTGACATGTCTGGTGAGTATACAGCCCATGGAAGAAATGGTTACATTTTCAGCTTCCAGGAACTGTGTACTGACCCTTGCGACATGGGGCTGTGCATTATCATGCTGAAACATGAGGTGATGTCGCCGGATGAAGTGGTTAGAGCGCTGGACTAGTAACCGAAAGGTTGCAAGTTCAAATCCCAGAGCTGACAAGGTACAAATCTGTCATTCTGCCCCTGAACAGGCAGTTAACCAACTGTTCCTAGGCTGTCATTGAAAATAAGAATTTGTTCTTAACTGACTTGCCTAGTAAAATAAAGGTCAAATTTAAAATAATGAATGGCAAGACAATGGGCCTCAGGATCTCATCACAGTATCTCTGTGCATTCAAATTGCCATTGATAAAATGCAATTGTGTTCGTTGTCCATAGATTATGCCTGGCCATACCAGAAATTCTGCAGTTTTATCAGCTGTCCGGGGGAGCTGGTCTCAGATTATCCCGCATGGTGAAGAAGCCTGATGTGGAGGTCTCTGGCTGGCGTGGTTACACATGGTATGTGGTTGTGAGGCTGGTTGGACTTACTGACAAATTCTCTAAAACGAAGTTGGAGGCGGCTTATTTTAGAAAAATGAACATTAAATTCTCTGGCAGCTCTGGTGGACATTCCTGCAGTCAGCCTGCCAATTGCACGCTCCCTCAAAACATCTGTGGCATTGTGTTGTGTGACAAAACTGCACATTTTAGAGTGACCTTTTATTGTCCCCAGTGCAAGGTGGACTGGGGACAATGTAATGATCATGCTCTTTAATCAGCTTCTTGATATGCCACTCCTGTCATGTGGATGAATTATCTTGAGAAATGCTCACTAACAGGGATGTGAACAAATTTGTGCACACGATTTGAGAGAAATAAGCTTTTAGTGTATATGAAAAATGTCTGGGATCTTTTATTTCAGCTCATGAGACATGGGACCAACACTTTACCATGTTGCGTTTATATTTTTGTTTAGTATACAATATCGTAGATTGCTAAATAGCAATGACGAACTGACATAATGTAGCAATGAGCAACACACATTATTACATTGCTGAACAGTAGAGCGGTCCTTGGCACTTTTCTGAGAGGAGGTATTTAAAGCCTGCATTGATAAGGCCAAGCCATTTAGGAACAGAACAGAGTTCCATTAAAACTAAGAACATCATGGTATTTTATGTTCAGGTGGCGTGTAGGGTAACTACTAGAGAGTAGCAGAAAATAGACCTCTCACATCTGTCCTAATGGACCTACCTTCTCTTACAATAAAGGCTGCAAAAAAGTTTGACTTTAGCTTCCATTAGTTCCCATTCCCTAATTTAGCCTGTGTAAGTGGAATACTTTTATCTATTTACCGTTTTTTTTAAATTACATTTCACTGATAAAAGTACATAGTGCATATATCTATTAAAGTATGCACAAAACAGCCAGTCGTATGGATGTTCACACACAAACACACACACAGAAAGAAGCTGTACTCACATGTACCAGTTGTGCTTCTGGATCTGCTCTAACTGTAGAGACACATGAAGAGGAAAAAAACAGTGTTAACGATGCAGCATGTGGAACAGACAGACAGACGTACAAGTGAACACAGCAACATGCCTTATCTGTTCTTACTGTATGTATTACACTTAAGACTTCTAGTAACAACCCAGTCTCTACCTACTGTAGTGACAAAAACATATAATACACTATACGTACAAAAGTATCTTGACACTCCTTCAAATTTGTGGGTTAGTCTATTTCAGCCACACCCATTGATGAGAGGTGTATAAAATATAGCACACAGCAATGCGATCTCCATAGACAAACATTGGCAGTAGAATGGCCTTACTGAAGAGCGTGGCACCGTCAATGGAGGCCACCTTTCCAACAAGTCAGTTTGTCAAGTCAGTTTGTAAATCTCACCGCTATTGGACTCTGGAGCAGTGGAAATACATTATCTGGAGTGATGAATCACGCTTCACAATCTGGCAGTCCGATAACGAATCTGAGTTTGGAGGATTCCAGGAGAACGTTAACTGCCCGAATGTACCAACTGTAAAGTTTGGTGGAGGAGGAATAATGGTCTGGGGCTGTTTTCCATGTTTTGGGCTAGGCCCCTTAGTTCCAGTGAAGGGAAATATTAACACTACAGCGTACAATAACATTCTAGATGATTCTGTGCTTCCAACTGTGGTGTGGAAGAACTTGACTGGCCTGCACAGAGCCCTGACCTCAACCCCATCGAACACCTTTGGGGTGAATTGGAACACCGACACGAGCCAGGCCTAATCGCCCAACATCAGTGCCCGACCTCACTAATGCTCTTGTGGCTGAATGGAAGCAAGTCCCAGCAGGCAATGTTGCAACACCTAGTGGAACGCCTTCCAAGAAGAGTGGAGGCTGCTATAGCAGCAAAGGGGGGACCAACTCCATATTAATGCCCATGATTTTGGAATGAGATGTTCGACGTGCAAGGGGTCCACATATTTTTGGTCATGAAGTGTATATTCATTCTATTTCTATGGGCCTTCCACTTACTTCAATACATAGAAAGAAGAAAAAAAACACATTATAGCATTAATATTCATATTATTTGTCGAGTAGATTAAACAGACAGAAAACCAGATTAGTGAGGGATACTTAAGACGTTGGGCGACTGGGAAAGCACCCTCTATTTGACAGAAAACTCTTAATGCTGATGTGAGTGAGAGTTAATCTAATAAACTGTTAGAGGAAGTCACACTGTAGCTGTGGGAGGGTTTGAAGTGTCGCCTGTCTGTGTCTCAGATGTCTGAACCAAACAGACAGAGTCAATGGGATGACTGTCTAGAGTCTAGATCCAGAGAGGAGGTTTCCCAAACCCAGATTAAGCCTTCTCCTGGACAAAATGACTTGGTAATTGTAGAAACCCCATTAAAAGTGCTTTTTAGACCAGGAATACTCTTAATCTGAGCATGAGAAACTGCCCCTGAGAGTCTTTAGTCTAAATCAGGGGAAGATGGCTCCCTTTCTCTACAGTGATAAGTGCTTTCTGCTTTACTAGTACTGTGGGTGAGAGCTGGGGAAGATGCTCTGATTTACACTGTGGTAGTAAATATTTTGTGGTAATAAACTGAGATGGAATTGTTTGTTACATTTCTATCTGCTAGGCCCTTTTGAAGTTGACCCCTGTATTGATTGAGAACCAATTTACAATTCACCTGAAAGTGAACAAACGTAGTATTAAGTGCATCTTCAAGCTGAAACAAGGGTGTTGTGAACATACATCTGATCCTAGGCCTGATCTTAGCGGTAGATTAGGTGGGCCATAATCTAAATTGATGCTAGAGCTGATATTAAGGGCATTGTCTACCTGAAATAAGGGGGTTACGAACATACATCTGATCCTAGAGCTGATCTTAGAGGAATGTACCGTGAGTCTCTTTGTGGCATCCACCTCGATCATGCCCCGGAGGAGGTTCTGACAGTCTGGGGGGATGAAGTGGGGCATGTGGAAAACACCCAACTTCACCTTCTCCAGCAGGTTTCTCAGGTTGTCATCGTCAAATGGCAGGGCACCCTGAGATTGATAAGATTTTATTCTTAATTCCAGCCAGCCAAGTGATACACTGCATTCAAATCATCAAGGATAACACAAAAAAGTTAACAATTTATTTCCACTGTGGTCCAGAATGATGTTCCAGTGAAGATATTCTAATGGCTGGTCTACAGGACCCACTTAAAGCCTAGTCCTGGACGAAAAATAATGTTCAAAGGAGATGCCCATTTCCCAATTGAAAGTGTTTCCTAGTCCAAGACAAGCCTTAATATGAGTCCGGGAAACCGGCCATATGTGATATCACTCAGTAAGTCGGCATTGGAAATCTAGAGCCATGCCAAAGTAGAAAAGTTAAAGACTGCCAGGTGAGACTGTACTGTATGCATCTGACAAGGACAAACAACAAGCTTATTGTTGTTAGTCAAGGGAATACAGTGAATAAGTATTACTCATGGCAGTCAATGTAGGTATATATGGCCAGCCTTCTTCAAATTCTCGAATATGAATGGCTTTCAAGAGACACTAGGCAAGGCAATACATGAGCATTACTCATGACAATCAGTGAAGGTCTATCTGACATTTGAAACAGGCAAAGTCTTCATACTTCTATGGATGGGAGGTGTAGTTTATGATAGCATGACTGATAGGGTCTCTTCCCATCTCAACATATCTTCATCAGGGATAAATAATTGGCCATATTGACCAAAAATGTAGAAACACACACACACAGACACACACACAGCCTATAATTTCCTTTGTTCTCGGCTTCCCCACTTTGTCACTGTCTAATCAGAGCGGTGTGTGAATGCTGGTGACACAGACTCTGATTAATGAGCATATGTGTGTCAGTACAAAGCTGACAGTCAAGCCAGCCCAGGAAATCCCTGCTCCAATCAGAAATATTATGAATCAATCAATCATTTGGGGATGAAAGATGGAGGGTGCTGATTTAATTTTCAGTCCTGATCCAATAATCTAATGTCATCTTTCACTAACATTCTATACAGACAAGATCTGCAATCACAGGCCATTGGCAAGAAGTTTGTTTTACCACATTTATTAAGTTATGTCTCCAAACCTTGTCCTGTCCCTTACCCCAAATTCCACCCCAGGGTATTTAAAATCATAATGAAGACATTTATGCAAGTCACTGAGGTGCAGCTTCCTATGAGACTTATTGTGTCACATTCAGCTACGTCCCCTGTCACTTTAACTCACATCAAACCACAACATTAACTCAACAGCACGTGTCAGGGTCATCGTCAGGGCAATGGCAGCTGTCAATCACTCACCACTAAAAGTGCAAAGAGGATGACCCCGCAGCTCCACACGTCTGCTTTCCTCCCGTCGTACTTCTCCCCCTGAGAGAGAGAGAGATACAGAGAGAGAGAGAGAGAGAGAGAGAGAGAGAGAGGGTGAGGAAGGGTGAGGGAGAGTGAGACAAAGAGATAACGACAGATAAAAAAAGACAAAAAGATAGTAATAAATTATGCATGTTGTTATGGAGGTGAGATACAGATTCCACATAATCTTTGTGAACTGAAAACCTCAGATTAACATTTAAAGAACTCCCTTGGGTGAGTTCGTGTTTACAGTGCCTTCAGAAAGTATTAATACCCCTTGACTTATTCCACATTGTGTTACAGGCTTTTTTGTGTGTGTATGGGGGATCAGCTTTAATATTACATAGATTGTAGCTTCCATCAATGTAATTGTCTGCATCATTTCCAAACCCCCATATATTTTTGGGGTAAATATATATTTGTATATATATATATACATACACATACCCACATATATACTACCGTTCAAAAGTTTGGGGTCACTTAGAAATGTCCTTGTTTAAAAAAAAAAAAATTTGTCCATTAAAACAACATTACATTGATCAGAAATACAGTAGACATTGTTAATGTTGTAAATTACTATTGTAGCTGGAACCAGCAGATGTTTTAGGCATACAGAGTATTATCAGCAACCATCACTCCTGTGTTCCAATGACACGTTGTGTTAGCTAATCCAAGTTTATTATTTTAAAAGGCTAATTGATTATTAGAAAACCCTTTTGCAATTATGTTAGCACAGCTGAAAACTGATGTTCTGATTAAAGAAGCAAGTTGAGTATTTGGAGCATCAGCATTTGTGGGTTTCGATTACTGGCTCAAAATGACCAGAAACAAAGACCTTTCTTCTGAAACTCATCAGTCTATTCTTGTTCTGAGAAAGGAAGGCTATTCCATGCGAGAAACTGCCAAGAAACGGAATAGCTCGTACAGTGCTGAGTACTACTCCCTTCACAGAACAGTGCAAACTGGTTCTAACCAGAATAGAAAGAGGAGTGACAGGCCCCAGTGCACAACTGAGCAAGAGGATAAGTACATTAGAGTGTCTAGTTTGAGAAACAGACACCTCACAAGTCCTCAACTGGCAGCTTCATTAAATAGTACCCGCAAAACACCAGTCTCAACGTCAACATTGAAGAGGCGACTCCGGGATTCTGGCCTTCTAACCAGAGTTGCAAAGAAAAAGCCATATCTAAGACTGGCCAATAAAAAGAAAAGAATAAGATGGGCAAAAGAACACAGACACTGGACAGAACAGCGTGAAACTGTGCTGAAATAGTTGACCACAGTGGGTAGGCTATTGCTTCAAATCCTATTGCTTCTAACTTCAATATGCTTTTTAAATAAATAAGACCTACACCACTTTTAACAGAACATTACTCTCATGTTGCCTACGGTAGGACTACAGTATATCGGAAAAACGTTTTTTCAACGATGTGACTCTCCGCCAATAATTAGATTTAGAGGATTGGAGGATTCTAAATTAATATCTAAGGGGCATTTTTCGTTAGGACAAATCTGATCTGTGAGAATATCTAAGGGGCTTTTATATAATTCTAATTTAATTAATAGTAATAATATTAATCACTTTGTTTAAAAAAGAACAATATTTTGGAGATGATTTTGTATTCAAATAACCTAAAGTGAGCAAGAAAAAAGCCATTCTTGAACATGGGGTAAGACATTCTTACTAACTTGTAAATAAAGGCAGTTTGTTATTTAGTTATTTTTCATGTTTTTAGAGGGAGAGAAACCAAAAGCCCACTGTCGCCTCATGGATCTCCCGGTCGCGGCCGTCACAGGTATCAAACCAGCATCAGTAGCAACGCAGTTTGCATTGCGATGCAGAGTCTTAGACCGATGCCCCACTCAGGAGGCCCCATCCACAAAGTTTTTAATGCTGATCAATTGCCTTGGACAAAGTATCAAAATACAGAGAGGTGTTGGCAAGAGTCTATTGTCCTGCTAACAGCCCATAATGTTATAATACATGGTGTCCAGGTCAGGATAACCAAAACATTTATTTATTAAAGAATATCAGAAAGAATGTTGGTACTTATTGTGAGTCACTCAGCTTTTTGTAGGTGCCGAGGCAACTTGATTATTTTGCAGATATCACTTGCCTATATTCAGTCAACAGATATATCTTAAGAACATCATGGAATATAACTGAATATTTTTGTTTCTCTTAGAAAAAAAACCTTAGAGCTACAACAGTTTAGTAAGTAATGCTGACGGGTGGAAACCAAAACATATGTGTATTTTTCAGGGTGTGAGCATGCAGGACAGAGGAATAGCAATTCTTACACTATTGTTCTAAATTCAATCACCTTATTCATCCTCATAATTTAGTCAATTGAAATTGAATTTTGAAGTTGTGCAAAATTATCAGTTTCTATTTGGTTTATGTCGCCCATTCATTGTCAGTTAGAGACACATTAGCACCCAAAAGCATAATCAGTGCTCTAACTTCCCCTTGTGCCGTTCTGGAGCAATGAAACAGTGACGCAGTGTAACGTACTAAACCACAAATTACCTCTATGCCCCGCAGCATAATCTCAAAACCTTTAGTTGAGCAACCACTGTATATACATTTTACAGACTGTATGTTATACATTTGTTATCTTGTTGTTATTAGTCCCACCATTCTGCCTCATTCAACCCCTTCCATCTATCTCTTAACACCATCCATATTGGATTTCTATTTGCCATATATTTTTCAACTGTGCTGTGATGCTTCACAAAAGTTCTGAACCTTTCTATTCTCATAGTTTCTACAGATTTTAAATTAAAGATAAACATTTTTGATAAAATAATTATTATATTATTGATCGATTGACTACGACTTTTCGAATCAAAGTATTCACATCCCTGAGTCAATACTTTGTAGAAGCACCCTTGGCAGTGATTTCAGCTGTGAGTCTTTCTGGGTAAGACTCTAAGAGCTTTGCACAGCTGGATTGTACTATAGTTGCACATTATTCTTTAAAACATTCTTCAAACTCTGTCAAGTTATTTGTTAGTCATTGCTAGATAGCCATTTTAAAGTATTTTCAGAGATTTTCAAGACAATTTAAGTAAAAGCTGCAGCTAGGCCACTCATGAACATTCAATGTTGTCTTGGTAAGCAACTCCAGTGTAGATTTGGCATTACGTTTTAGGTTATTGTCTTCCAGTGTCTGGTGGAAAGCAGACTGAACCAGGTTTTCCTCTAGGATTTTGCCTGTGCTTAGCTATATTCTGTTTCTTTGTATACTTAAAAAAACTCCCTTGTCCTTGCCAATGACAAGCATACCCATAACATGATGCAGCCACCACTATGCTTGAAAATATGAAGAGTGGTACTCAGTGATGTGTTGGATTTGCCAAAAACATAATGCTTTGTATTCAGGACATAAAGTTATTTATATATATATATATATTTTTTTGTTGTTGTTTTACTTTAGTGCCTTATTGTAAACAGGTTGCATGTTTTGAAATATTTTTATTCTGTACAAACTTCCTTCTTTTCACTATGTCAATTAGGTCAGTATTGTGGAGTAACTACAATGTTGTTGATCCATCCTTAGTTTTCTCCTATTACAGCCATTAAACTCTGTACCTTTTAAAGTCACCATTGGCCTCATGGTGAAATCCCTGAGCGGTTTCATTCCTCTCCGGCAACTCAGTTAGGAAGGATGCCTGTGTCTTTGTAGTGACTGGATGTATTGACACACCATCAAAAGTTTAATTAATAACTTCACCATGCTCAAAGGCATATACAATGTCTGCTTTTTTTTCTTTTATTTTACACATCTACTAATAGGTGCCCTTCTATAGAGGCATTGGAAAACCTCCCTGGTCTTTGTGGTTGAATCTGTGTTCGAAAATTCCCTGCTTGACTGATGGACCTTACAGATAATTATATGTGTGGGGTACAGAGATGAGGTAATCATTCAAAAATCATTTTAAATACTATTCTTTTTCATGGAACTTATTATGAGACTTGTTAAACTTATTGAATACTTATTGACTCAAGATACTTCAGCTTTTCAATCTTTATTAATTGGTAAAAAAATCTAAAAACATCATTTCACTTTGACATTATGAGGTATTGTGTGTAGGCTAGTAACACAAAATCTACATTTTATCCATTTTAAATTCAGGCTGTAACACAACAAAATGTGGAAAAGGTCAAGGGGTGTGAATACTTTCTGAAGGTACTGTAAGTAACCAACTCCATGACAGCTGGCATACAGCACAGTTTTTGTTTCAAGTTTCAAGTTGTATTAGTTGTATGTACGGCATACACCTGGTATACACCGTCCAACAAAATGCTTATTTGCAGGATCCTTCTTGACAATGCAAGCACATATCCACCTGGCATACACCTGATTCACAGCTGCACTGCTTACAGTATATCAGACGACTTGTGATGACATAACACGTGGCTGTGTGGCATTGCCACTGCCTGAGGGGCGAAGAGCTGAGAGACGGTTCATTGTATACAGAGCTGAGAGTAGAGCACTCTAAAGTGAATGGTTGGAGGGCACATGGGCTTGTGCTGCAATGCCATTATGGGAGGGAGAGAGAGAGAGAGAAAAGGGAGAAAAGAGAGAAAAGAGAGAGAGAAAAGAGAGAGAGGCAAGAGAGAGAGAAAAAGAGAGATACAGCACTGAGGTGAGAGAAATAGGGAGCGAGAGAGAGGTGGAGAGAGAGTGCACTTACCCTTATGACCTCTGGGCAGGCATAGTGAGGAGATCTGTAAAGTGAGAGACGCACAACAGCTTTATACAAGGCAATGCACACACACCGAAAAAAACACAGTTACCAGAACACGTGTGCACACACATTGCGTGAACTCACAAACACATACTCATACACACACACACACTGTTCTGAATGTAAGGAGTTAGGTTGAGGAATGCGTGACTGCTGCAAATGTCCCCAATAGGTGGTAGGAGTATACATGCATCAGGTCTATTAGCAGAGGCACACTCTTAAACAGATAAGAAATGTTGGAACAGCGTGGACTGTGAAGAGACCCACACACACAGGTACAGACACACGCATACGCACACAGGCGCTAGCACATGCACTCTACACACACACGTACATTGTAATATTGTTGTATGGCGGTATTATAAGCGTTCTATTGTAGATATGTAGTGGTTTAATAATGTTGTATGATGTACTGTTTTATCTTTTGTTTTATGTGTAATGTAAGTGACTTAATGTGTTTGGTTCGCAGGAAGAGTAGCTGCTGCCCTAATAAATACAGAATCACAGTCAGGAATATGGCACTCAGTATTTAGTCAGCTACTGCACAAAATAGATTTTTGGACTATGCCCAAATACATCTCAGCCACTGTCTTGTGCTTTGATTTATGAATGGCTATGGTTTTATGTGCACACACTGTGCTGAGCACACATAGTGTAGAGGATGAACCAATACTCTACTGAGTGTACTGAATTCTATACAGGACTTATGCACCTTGTCATAATGTAATTGTCATGCGACTAAAAGACTGTGGTTTGAACATACCCTGTGATTTGAACATACTTTACTCAGTGGTGTAAAGTACTTAAGTAAACATATTTTTAAGTACTACTTAAGTCGATTTTTTTGGTATCTGTACTTTACTTTACTATTTATGTTTTTGACAACATTTACGTTTACTCCACTACATTCCAAAAGAAAATAATGTACATTTTCCCTGACACCCAAAAGTACTTGTTACACTTTGAATGCTTAGCAGGACAGGAAAATTATCCAATTCACACACATCAAGAGAACATCTCTGGTTATCCCTACTGCCTCTTATCTGGCAGACTCACAAAACACAAATGCTTCGTTTGTAAATTATGTCTGAGTGTGCCTCTGGCTATCCGTAAAATAATAAAACAGGAAAATGGTGCCGCCTGGTTTTCTTAATATTATGAATGTGAAATGATTTATACTTTCACTTTTACTTTTGATACTTAAGTAAATTTTAGCAATTACATTTACTTTTGATACTTAAGTATATTTAAACCAAATACTTTTAGACTTTTACTGAAGTAGTATTTCACGTTAACTTGACTCATTTTCTATTAAGGGTATCTTTACATAGAGGAACTACGTCACTGCCTACGTCGATTTTATTCAAGCGGATAAAGTAGTGGCATACGGCAGTGACTTAGTTCCTCTATGCCAAAAGTCCATAATCACTGTGTTGCCTAGGGTCTGTTTTTTTCAGAGAGTGGGGTCATGGCCAGCTATTATCAGCAGCGACCCTGGAGCAATTAAGGCTGAGTGCCTTGCTAGCGACATTTTGGTTACTGGACAAACACTCTAACCGTTAGGCTACCCACAAACAAGTGCCAGGAGCTGAGATTGAACCCGCGGTCTATGGAGCAGGAGCTCGCTGCTTAGACCACTGCGCCATCCGTCCATTGAAAGAAGGTCCTTTATTGGAAGTAGGGCACGAGTGGTCACTGAATGGTTTGATGAGCATGAAAACGATGTAAACCATATGCCGTGGCCGTCTCAGTCACCAGATCTCAACCCAATTGAAAGCTTATGGGAGATTCTGGAGCGGCGCCCGAGACAGCGTTTTCCACCACCATCTACAAAATATCAAATGATGGAAATTCTCGTGGAAGAATGGTGTCGCATCCCTCCAATAGAGTTCCTAGACACTTGTAGCATCTATGCCAATGTGCATTGAAGTTCTGGCTGGTGGTGGCCCAGCGCCCTATTAAGACACTATTGCTGGCGTTTCCTGTATTTTGGCAGTTACCTGTATATGTACAGTGATTCGAGAGTAAAGTTCCAATACTACCCTTGCATGTGGACATGCAAAAAAAAAAACTGCATGTGTCACTATTACAACAGGGCACAGGGAATGAAAAAGGCATAATTATACAACCACAAGGGTCCTTAAGGTCAGGGATGTGACATGGCCATCGCCTGAATTCAGTGTCTTTGAAAAGGACACCTTGGAACACAGTCACACAGTGTCCAACGTGCATGTCAGACACATGACTTTGCCCGAGAAAACAAAGCTAATGTTTTTTTACTGTTTTTTGGCTGTTCATTTGTGTTGAGTCATGGCCTAGTTGTGTTTGTGCATATGAAATGGGGACAAAGAGCTAAGCCCTCGACAGAGTTCACCTGGGTTAGCACGTTAGCCTGTCACGCCAACTTCCTACTCTTATCTCCTCTGTCACATTGTGCTGGGCCACACTGTCTGTCTTCCAGATGATAATGGACAGAGACTTAGCATTGCTACATCGCTAATCTGTAAAGATGCAGGGTAGGCTATACTGGCCCTGGTTATCTGGGCTGAAGATCTTACTGACCACGCACACACACACAAGTGGACACACACATATGCAGGTGCAAACACACACAAGCATGCTCTGATATACACACACACACATGGCTTTAGGACTATGTAGGGATTGGACACACGCACACACACACACTAGTGGTGCGCGGATCAGCTGTTCATTCACCCACACCCGCCCGCAATTCCTAATAACCCATCCCCAACCGCCCGACTATGTGTGATAAAGTGGCAATCTGAAACCTGCACCTCGACCCTAACCCCCTAATATAGAAAATGCACTGCAGGCTACAATCAGAGAAGGCAAACATATTTTTTGACAGGGGGTGCAGGATTTTGGGGCCCTGATTTAGATATGTTTCTACCTATAATTTCTGACATTTTGGTAGGCTATTTGTTAGTCAACTTGCCTATAATTAGATACATGCAGCTTCTCTTCTGTCACTAAAATACTAAGAATAATGAATAATGTCATAAATCGATAGAATGAACGGTTCAATCTAGTTGACATCGGTAATGTTCTCTATCATCTCTGCTTCTTTCGCGGAGCAAAGACGTTTAGGGGCCGAGGAGAAAATACTATAAAAAAATATAAAAAAGGAACGATTTTCTGTGCAAAATGTCCAAATGACATCAGTTTGACCAGTTGTAAAATGGAAAGCTGTGAAAATGACCCAACACGTTTCTGATCAAAAAATTGAGTTCGGCACGGATGCATATTTTATGTGGTTGAAATACTATCAGCTTTTATATTGCTGATAAAGATAGCAGCTTTACAGACAGTAGGCTATCTAACTGTGCATTCGCATCCTCTCAAGATTCTGAAATAAATAAATCACATTTCTCCACTCCTGTTCACAGGTCAAAATGTTGCCTACATCTGATGTAGCCTATCATTTTACTACAATAAATGCTTAATTCTGCAGGAGTTAATATTAAGGCTATGTGAGAGGTTATAGACCTCTAGTCATGTCCAGATTTCAGTTTCCATTTAACCCATCTGAACAGTAGGCTACAGCTCCCTTGACGTGTCATAGGGCTATTTGAAGTCCCCGTCTTGTGACTGTCGAATTTGTGTAGAGCCTCGCAATCATCACACATCACTCTTTATTTTCAACTCTCCATTTCATAGCTTTTCTCTTATTAAACAAAAATTCTGACATTGTTCTTTTTGCCTCCATGGACAACTTTTTCTGCCATTCCCAAAAGCATTTGGCGATTGGAGTGTAGGCTATTTGGTGCACGTACAGTTCAGTTAGGCCCTAAAGCTTAGGCTTATGCACTAATGCCAGATCGCCTAAAATATTGAAAGAAAAACCTCAATGTAGCCTATAGATATCAAAGTCACCATTATTAGTCAGTTGTACAACCAAATGCCTTCAACTGAAATGTGTCTTACGCATTTCACCCAACCCCTCTGAATCAGAGAGGTGCGGGGGGCTGCCTTTAATCGACATCCACGTCTTCGGCGCCCGGGGAACAGTGGGTTAACTGCCTTGTTCAGGGGCAGAACGACAGATTTTTACCTTATCAGCTCAGGGATTCAAACTTGCAACCCTCTGGTCACAAGTCCAACACTCTAACCACTAGGCCACAATAATTATACATTTAAGGTATTATTTTCTCTTTATTCAAACCGCCCGCCACCCACCCGGCCTTCCTTCACACAATATTTAATGACCCTAAAACCGCCTGCCCTGCGCATATACTGTAATCGAAGTGACTGTGGGTTATGGGTCAACCCGCGCATCACTAGCACATACATACACACGCACGCACACGCGCACACACACACACACACACACACAGTTGACTCACCCGCAGCTGGTCTCCAGCAGACTATCCCCGACCTGCAGAGACGCCATGCCAAAGTCTGCTATCCTGATGTTGTTCTTTTCATCTAACAACAGGTTCTCTGGCTTCAGATCTCTGTGACTGTGGAGAGGAGGAGGGAAAGAGGGAGGGAGGAAGAGGGAGAGGGAAAGAGAGAGAAAAACATAATTTACCCAAGTACCATGCAAAGGTGATAACAAGAAAACCTGACAATCCTACAGGATTGGAATGATGAATTGCCAGGAATGTTGTCAAGGAAATTCCCCGAAAAATATACACACTGTACTATCATTTCCTTTGATCAGACGCTAATGTGTCAGGAGCAGGCTTCTCTCATGTCGTCTCTCTCTCTCTCTCTGATAGGGTCAGTGTTCCTCTCACAGATGAAAGGGAAATGGTAGACCAGACACTATCTCAGAAAGTAGGACTGAGCATCTACTTATGCTTGCTCTTTAGGATCTAGGTAGGGATACTTTAAAAGCACTTTGGACTTTTATCAATACATTTGATTAATTGATTGATCGATTGATTGATGATTCACCATATGGAGTGACTGTGGCAGAAGTCCAGAGCTGAGATGATCTGTCTGAAGAACTTCCTGGCCTCCTTGGGCGTTAACCGTCCCTTCTTGACCAGGTAGTCAAACAGCTCTCCCCCTGACACGTGCTCTAGCACCAGATACCTGGGTAGGGAGGGAACCACACACGTTAGATACACAGACTAGAGCTATTATATCATATCTCTATAGCTATGTGTGTCTGGTTCGGTATTATAGAGATAGTCTACAAGATCCAGGACTGCTGGCAGTGAAAGGCCAGGACCAGCTATCCTCAAGCTGACCACACATTTACATTACATTGACACTTTGGTAATTTAATGAGGCACCCAATCATTAATTTATGGTGATCCAGAAACCACTGTTTTTAGTGCACCCTCAAGTGTTAACATGTAATTAAAACATTTAGAGGTGGTCTTCTATCCATAGAAGTTCCTCTACTCTATAGTTGTATCTATAGCAGTTGCTACTGTGAGAGTATATGTGGTAACTCTTGTGATATTATCTGCGGTAGCTACTGCGCTGTATGTGTGAGAAAGCACTGAAAACACCACTGTGGTATCCCTACTGTAACAGGATACTCCATATTCCCACAACCCCCCTCTCTCCCACCCACACCACTTCCTGATTTATTAGCAGATTAAGGGATCTGCTCAAGCGTTCACCTGTCAACGCTAGTTAAATTAGGAACACATTCACACATGAATTGTGAGTGGGAAAATGTATCCGAGGCAAACACTTTGCGTCCTTGTCGGCGATTCGTCTGTGTCATCGGAATATTAGGAAAACAAATTCCCAGACCGGTTGTCGCAGGCGCCTTTAATAATTATTGAATAGTGCATTAGGCAGAGCCATTGGAGCAGGGACACAGGAGAGATTAATACATAAGATAACATATGGCTCTACATTAAACCTACAGCGCTCCGAATAGGCAGGTTAAACTGAGGGAGACCCGATGAAACATTACACGCCAGTGTGAAAATGGCCCCGGAAAATACGTTTCTCAAGTGATTTTCAACTTGCCTAGCTTGTTTGCTAACATGTTGCTATGCACTGGTGCTTCTCCAAATACGCAATGCAACGGTTTTAGGGAAGCACATTTGTTACAGCGTTTCAGTGAACCAAATAGTTTTGGAAAGTATACTCACAAATATTTCTTGTTTTCGTAGACGTCGTGCAACTTTAAAACGTGAGGGTGCTCTATGAGCTTCAGAATGGCTATCTCTCGCTCCACCTGCAGAAAGAGAAAAAAAAGAGAGAGAAAGAAGGGGAAATTAAGAATATTAGTGTGTGATTCAAAGTACTTATGGAAGACTTTAATGGCCCTAAAAAATAAATACAAAAAAACTGCATAGCTCCTAGATGGAGCTGTGGATGTACTGTAAGTACTGACCATCCATGAGGTCTTTAACATAGAGCCCTCATTGGAGCCCACTCAGAAAACAGGTTGGGCCTAAATAATGAAGAGAAGAATGTGCAGACACAAAGAGAGAGCACAGAGGAACGGAAAGGGAGAGTGCATAGGAGGAAAATAAAGAACGAGACAGCGAGAAGCGGTGGGAATAAGAGACGGACTGGCAGTGCCAGAGCCCATGTCTAGCCTGGCAGCTTGGGTCCATGCCAGGGCCTACGGGAACAGCGACATGCCTACCACTTGTTAGGGTCCTGCTCCTGCCACAGCGCAACCACACACCAGCTAATTTAACTCATTAATCACACACTGATATCTGATATCACTCTATTGTAATACACCACGACACAACTACTTGTTTTTACACTCTGGAACGTGTGTGTGTGTGTGCGCACGTGTGTGTGTGTGTGTCTAAACCATAACGGCACTGCGTACAGAATCTCAGCACCTGACAATGTGGTAACATTTTCCAATGGACCTTGGGCTAAACTTGAGGTAGGTTTATTGATGTGATAGAAAGGTACAGTACGTATGTTCCTTGCATAGAACATTGGGTTCTATTGGCCACACACCATATGACTCACAAATACCGTGTTGTGTGTACAGCTACTACATACATTTGTGTCATGTTCATTCACAAACAGTACACCTACATAGTCACAGAAAAAAAATACATAATGACAAGACACATTAGTGACCAATAATACAAATGTCAACTGCATTTTTGTAGCATCCAGACAAAACAGCTACTGTTTGTGTACCATCTGTGTCATGAACAGTTAGCCCGTACTGACATCATCATGAATGTCGTGTGGCGCCCTCCATTTTGTGTGATACTGTCAAACTCGATAAAGCTTCATGATTCAAACAACTGTTACACCTCCTGCTTTGAGACATCACATTACAGGGGTAATGGCAGCTCAATGGGGAGTACCCTTTATGCTTATACGCATAGAACAACATTTGCTAACCATTAAATAAGGTAAACAGTACATGAGTTATATGTTAATATACTGCAGTAGCTTTAGTGTGACCAAATCTACCTACAAGATGCCTAGTGCAAACCTCAGGAGGATAGACATACACACACACACATGCAAACAGACACACGCACACATACACACACAGCACAACCCCCACCAACAGCACCTCCAGTCCAGAGTGCTGAGTTTTATTTACAGAATGCAAGCAGTGTAAATGCCAGCTCAGTGAAAACATCGGGGATGAAGCTGTGCAGCTGGCAACTGTTTCTCTCAATAAGTCTCACTCTAATTGCTTCAATAAAGGGTCGGGCTTGTTAGCCAAAGACACAGGTACCATAAACCATAAAGAAAGAAAAGAAACACAATGTATTCACAATTCCCTACACAGGTCAGCATTTACAGTACAGTAGAGATTGCATCTACATTTAGAGAATATTTAGCTGGGTTTCCCAAATAACTGGCATTTCATTTTCATATTCATGTTGCGTATCCGTTCCCTCTTCAAATGTCAATAAAGAACAAGAATTGAATAAGCGTTATTAATCAGTAACCAGTGGAGTGGTATCAGTGGGAATACCTGCTCCAGCTGATCAAACTAATCCGGTGTTAATACTGTACTGAATGTCCTATTGACTGGGCTTCTCATTGGCTGATCGTTCCTGCACTACTAGGCTATGATGTTGGAACACACAAAGGTTATTTGATACGTTAGTGTAGCAGAGGTGGTCCAGTGAACTACACAGTCGTGTGACCATTAACCTTGTCTGAGACCTGGAGAACTTGTGTGAACTGCCAGAGTTGGGATTTAACTCAATGGGCTGACAAAGTCTTAATGTTGGGAGGCACTGGGTTCAACACGTAGTAGGTCATACTAGCCTGGCATCAGAACGTATGAGAGTTGCTTGAGAGTTTGTGCAACATCTGGATGCACCGAGAGGACTAAATATTGCTGGCTATTACACCAAGACCCATGACATCTGGACCCAGTGAGCCAATTAGCTAGCGTGGAATCATGGTGTGCATGCATGATTCTAAAGTTGGGTTCTATGTAGATTTGGTGGCACACATACATACAGAGTAATACGCGATGTCTTGTAATGGCCCATGGTTCCCAACTGTCTTAGGTCAGCTGTGAGCTGCCGCAAGGTGATGTGTCCCAATGTAGTCCTTAATCGCTATTTCACAAAGTGCCCAATTGTCTTGAAATCCTGAAATCCTCACGTGAGTGTGCCATTGTCCTCCCCAGGGTGTATGTTATAAAATCAAATCAAATTGGTCACCTACACGTGTTTAGCAGATGTTATTGCGGGTGTAGCAAAGTGCTTGTGCTTCTAGTTCCGACAGTGCAGCAATATCTAACAAGCAATATCTAATAATTTCCCAACAAATACCTTATACACAAAAATCTAAGTAAAGGGATGGAATTAAGAATATATAAATATATGGAGGAGCGCTGTAGGGTGCTCTTGCTTTGATATCTTGCAGTAGGTCTCTCCTGTATTCTGTTGACATACCTACTTTTACCATTCCTACTGCCAGCGTGTCATACCTCTACCCACATACCAACCAAGGGGCACTGACACACCCACAGGGAAAAGGGGGAAAGGGTAGAGGGGTGAGAGAAAGACAAGACGAGAGGCGAGGGAAGAGAGGTAGGAACTAGGAAAGTGAGGCACAGGGGACAGAAGCAACCGACAAAAACGTCATTCTATTCCCATCAAAGCCCCAAATCTTCAAAGGTTCTGTCACTGGGATCGGGGCTAGAGCCTTGGAGCCTTGGAGCAGGGGAAAATAAATAATTAAACCCTTTAATCTTTTTTTTTTATTAACCTTTATTTATACCGGAGAACAATGGGTTAAGTGCCTTGTTCAGGGGCATAACAAAAGATTTTTACCTTGTCAGTTCAGGGATTCAATGCAGCAACTTTTCAGTTACTGGTCCAACGCTCTAACCACTAGTGGCTGGCCCCACCAATCCCTCTGTCATGCTAGCTTCCCTCTTTCTGCCTTCCTTCTCTCTGCCTTCTCTCACAGACAGGGAATGAAGGAAGGAGGGAAGGAGGGAGAGAGATTCCGAGAGCGAGCGAAAGATGGAGGGATGGAGAGAGAGGGACTGAGCGAGAGTTTCTTGGTTACAGCAGCGATCAAAATAAAAATGTTTCCTTTCAATTTCCTCCTGTCCCTTTCTCTGTTTGTCTCGCTCTAACTTTTCTCTTATTTCTCTTTCTCTCTTTCACACTCTCTGGCTCTTTCTCTGCAATGTGCTGTGTTATCAAGGCCTTAACAACAGGGATACTAATGCTAAGTGCTAGCAACGTTTATATGTTTACATCTGGGATGCTAACGTTAGGTGCTAGCGACATTTATCCGTTTACAACAGCAACGCTAACACTAGGTGCTAGCGAAATTCCCGGCAGGGATTTTAATGCTAGGTGCTAGCATCAGCGACAGGGATAGTGTACACCTGAAGCCACATAACCTCACACTTTCACACACTCTTTAATGTCCTGTGGAAATCAATTGCAGCCATATATGCATAGAAAATATATATTAGACACACATCTATATACAGTATATGCATGCCGCACCAGTATGCACACAGCACGCACACACACACACACACACACCACTAACAAAGTGCATATGATCAGTACTATGAGAGGTTATTCTTGGTTAGGGTTGCTAGATTGGATGATTACCTACTAGCCGATCTCCCAGTAAACAGGACTGATTATCCAGCCCATTCCCCCTGAGGAACACCCGCCCTGCCAAATCCCCCACTTTTCCCACAAACAGACTCCCACAGAAAAACTCATCCAATTGCAACTGTAATGGGTGGATTACCTTGGCTATCATTAGAGAAGGGCGGTTGCCAGATCTATAGAGGACGATTTGGGGTTACAACATGAGAGAATTATAAATAGAACATATAATTCCAGGACAGTGGGTTTGAAAACGCTAATAAACAAACACGGCAACTGTAATTGTCAAAATTATATGTGGGGTTGGTATGGTTCTGAACACTCCTGTGAAGTCAAATATGGAAAACAAGGGGAACGCGGATCCGGAGATAAGCGCATGGAAGGACGGAATTGGGGAGAGTAGGGGAGGGAAGCATGGAGGTGCATGCCATTCCTTTGCCGTCATATCTAATAAGCCCTCTCCCCTTCCCCTATCATCCACCCTGTCATCTCCTTAGATCAGTGACACACACACACACTTCAGTACCGGTAATTAAACCCATGTACAAGGTAAACAACCCCCCCCCCCCCATCATTGAGACGGAGAAAGACAGCGCAATGTATTATGCTCAATTATTTCCACATATGGTGTGTAAATGTGTAGTAATAAAGTGTTGAGAAGTGGGGTGATGGGGGAGAGAGGTGGTCACACAACAGACCTTGGAGAAATTAGGTGAGACAACGTGTCAGGTCTACAGCTGCTCCTGTAGGCTTCTGAGAGAAGGTGTGTGTGTGTGGGTGTGGGTGTGGGTGTGTGTGTGTGTGTGTGCACATCATACACAATGGTCTCTTTGAACTAAACCAGCCATAGCATATTTCATACACCATGGTGTGTGTATAGTGCAACATCTGATGAAAATGATGATGTATTTTCACTGTTCAGTACCAAGACTAACTCCCTCAAGAAGATTTATTGTGCTATAAGAAGCTTCAACCATTCAAATCAAATCACATTTTATTGGTTGCATACACAAATTTAGCAGATGTTATTGCGGGTGTAGTGAAATGCTTGTGTTCCTAGCTCCAACAGTGCAGTAGTATCTAACAATTCATAACAATACACACAAATCTAAAAGTAAAAGAATGGAATTATGAAATATATAAATATTATGACGAGCTTCACCGGGGTCTCTGTTATTCCTGTCATTTCTGGGGGGCGAGTTAGAGGAGGCCCTGGTGGGTCTAGGGTTGGCCTGAGGGCTCCGGCTCGAAACAGCCATCAAGCATTATTATGGGAAGCTCCATGGTTAGATTGGTGGAAGTCCGAAATACCCGTACACTTTGTTTTCCTGGAACTAGGGTATCGGAGTTATTCAAAGTTATTCGAAGTCATGCCCACCATCAAGAAACAGATTACTGCTCTGAAAACAGTCGTGTTGCATATTGGGTCTAATAATATTATGCGTGTAAAATCTGTAAAGCTGAGACCATTTCTTACAGCTCTTGGAGAATGCTCAGAAATTTGCAGAACATATATTTGTAGAACAATTCCATCTCCTCGCCATTGTGGTGTTTTAGCCGTCTTTGGTCTCTTCACCAGTGGACTTGGGCATGTCCTTCGTTGACAATTTTGACTACTTCTGGAATAGGCCAGGCTACTTTGTGGAAGACAGAATTCATCTGGGTGAAAATATTGTCATTAAACATTGGAAAGGTTCTTGGTCAACTAAATTGATGTGAGGACAATATTAGCATTACATGTAAGTCAGTTGTTACCATCTCCTCCTTGGTCACTGTGAGAGTTCCACATGTTGTATCTGAAAGTGGTGACATGCCTAATGGTGCTAACTGGAGAAATGCAATTTCTGTTCGTACTTTGTTTTCTTTTCCTAATAGGTATAATCCAATCTTTGAGTCTCCTGTTGTTCTGAAATCTCAAAGTAATCTAACTTGTATTGGATGTCTGTGTGATTTTAAATACAGAAAAGGTTTGACATTTTTACATCTTAACATTCATAGTTAATTACCTAAAATGTACCATGTCAAGATCTGGGCCTCTCAGGCAGACCCTGATATTTTTATTTGATCTGAAACCTGGTTAACTGATAAAACCCTGCACCCTGAGGTTGCTATGGATGGTTAAAATGTGTTTAGGGCTGATCTGAAAGGCAAAGGAGGTGGTGTTGCTATTTACACAAAGAATCTTATTTCTGTCTCTCTGTTAAAGGCTACCTCCAGTCCTTGAATTGTTGGCTTTAAGTCTTCAGTTGGGTTCAAATTCAGAAATAACAGCTATAGGAATCTATTGTCCACCCTCCGCCAAGAAGTGTGTACTAAACAAACTCAATGATTTAATTGCCATTTTTAATATCCCAGAGATGTTGATCGCTGGATATTTTAATCTTGCATGGGGAACGCAGGATGCTGACTGTTTAAAAGATTTTTGTACTAGCTGATTAAAAAAACCTACTCGTCCAAACTTAAAAGACCCTGCGGAATCGACTTTGATTGACCTCATATTTACAAATACTCCAGAGAAATATGCTGGGAGTGGGGTATTTGCTTTGGATATTAGTGACCATGGATATTAGATGCCTGGGTCCAAACCACGTTTCATAAACAAGAGGAATTTAAAAAAATTCAATGAACAGGCCTTTTTTAGTGACCTTTATTTTGGTGACTTTGATTGTATTGCATCTATACGTGACCCAGAGTTGGCTCTGAACCACTTCTCAAATGTTTTTGTCATGGTTCCTCCTGGCACCAGAGGGCGGCAGAGACCACACTAGAGACCTTTATTGGACTCATGTGTAGCTTATTATTTCGTCCCTGTTCAAAGAGGTGTGTTTCTGTGGTTCTTTGCAGAAGCTTGAATTGTTTACCGTGTGCGTTCCTGTTTGTTGTTTTTTCAAGTTTTGCTGGACCCCCGAGGCTGACAGAGCATTCACGGAGCTCAAGGGATGTTTTACCTCTGGACCCATCCTCGTTCATCCTCAACCGGAGCAGGGGCGGTCCTTTCACAGGGGAACGAGGAGGACAAGAAACTGCACCCATGCTCCTTTCTCTCCAAGCGGTTCTCACCAGCAGAACGCAAGTATGATGTAGGCAACCGGGAGCACTTGGCAGTTAAGTGTGCTCTTGAGGGGTGGAGACACTAGTTGGAGGGGGCACCTCATCCTTTCATGATCTGGATGGACCATAAGAACTTGGTCTCCATTCAAGAAGCCAGGCGGGCTCTGTTTTTTAACAGGTTTGATTTCACACTAGCCTATTGCCCGGGATCCAAGAATCAGAAGGCAGACGCCCTGTCCCGCCAACATGATGTCTCTAACGAGGAGAGGGACGCGAGCCCATCATCCCCAGCTCACGCATTGCGGACCCTGTGATATGGAGTATTGAGACCATGGTCCGACAAGTCCAGACCCGAAGACCTGATCCCGGCGGGGTACCCACTAACAGACTTTACGTTCCGTGGTCAGCCCGGTCCCAAGAAACAGAAGGCAGACGCCCTGTCCCGCCAACACGATGTCTCTAACGAGGAGAGGGACCCCGAGCCCATGTGATATGGGGTATTGAGACCATGGTCCGACAAGTCCAGACCCGAGGACCTGATCCCGGCGGGGGACCCACTAACAGACTTTACGTTCCGCGGCCAGCCCGGACCTGAATACTACAATGGGGATACTCCTTCAAATTAACTGAGCATCCAGGGGTTTATCGGACACTGGAGTTCCTGAGGCGGAAATTCTGGTGGCCCAGATCCCAAAGCAAGTCTTCACGTCAGCGACCAGCAGGGTTGCTCCAACCTCTGCCCATCCCCAGACGGCCCTAGTCTCATCTGTCTATAGACTTTATCACAGGGTTACCTCCCTCTCAAGGGCTTCCCATAATCCTGGTGGTCGTCAATCGGTTCTCCAAGGCAGCCCATTTCATCGCCTTACCCAAGTTTTCTTCAGCGATGGTTACCCATGTCCTTTGACTACACAGACTTCTCCAGGACATTGTATCCGATTGTGTGTCAGTTCGTCGCACGGTATTGGAAGGCCTTCTGCTCCCTGTTGGGGGCATCGGTGAGTCTCTTCTTGGGGTTCCACCCTCAGTCGAATTGGAAAACTGAGCGGGCCAACCAGGAGCTGGAAAAATTTCCTCTGCTGCTTCATCTCCACTCAGGACAGCAACTGGAGCAAGTTCCTTGTCTGGGCAGACTATGCTCATAACTCATCCGCTGAACTGTCGCCATTTGAGTGTCAGTTCAGGTTCGCCCCCCCAAGAGGCCGAAGCGGGGGTGCCTACAGCTGAGGTGTTCATTCGATGATGTCATCGCACTTGGATCAGAGCGCGATTCTCCTTGCTCCGTTCCTCTGCTCAACACCAACATCAGGCAAACCGGCACCGAAGACTTACATCCGGGTCAACGGGTGTGGCTGTCCACCCGTGATCTTCCCTTAAAGGTGGACTCGCGGGAAGCTCGCTCCTCGCTACATAGGACCCTTCAAGATCCTGAGTTGCATCAACCCGGTCACCTATCGTCTCCAGCTTCCCAAGTTCATGAGGGTCTGTCCGTCCTTTCATATCTCCTGTCTCAAGCTGGTAAGGACCAGTCAATTCTCTCCCCCCACACCTGCTACTCCGCCCCCTCGACTTGTGGATGGCCTCTCGGCCTACACGGTCCGGCGTCTGTTGGAGGCTCGTCGGGTCCGAGAGACCCTGCAGTACCTAGTGGACTGGGAGGGTTACGGTCCCGAGGAGCGGGCTTCGGTGCCTGCCCGGGACATCCTGGATCCGGGTCTTGTTAAAGACTTCAAATAACTACTTGGTGGTCGTCATGGCTCTGCGGCTGGAGCCGGTCCTACAGGGGTACTGTCATGGTTCCTCCTGGCACCCGAGGGCGGTCTAGACTTTTATTGGACTTTAATTGTCTTATTATTTCATGAATGTGTCCCTGTTAAAAGAGGTGTGTTTTCTGTGGTTCTTTGCAGAAGCTTGAATTGTTTACTGTGTGAGTTCGTGTTTTTTTTTTTTCAAGTGTACTATGCAAAGAACCGGCTACCGTTTCTCAGTAAAGCATTATGTTTATCCTTAACCACTCATTCCTCGCCTGGTCTCTTCTCTGCACCTTGGTCCAAACGTACATGTCCCTGTTTTGAAATGTATTGTAGATAAACATGTTCTTTAAAAAACTGAATAAAAAATAGGTCTTGCCCTTGATTCAGTCCAGAGCTATCTGAAGTCATACACAACAGAGATGCTGCCTGGGCCAAAGCTAGATTCACAGACTCTGGCCCAGACTGGCAGTCTTTCAGGCGATTGAGAAATGTGTGTGTAAAACTAGCAAAAGCAGATTATTATGTTAATACTCTATCTGAATGTACAGGGAACCAAGCTACAGTTGAAGTCGGAAGTTTACATACACCTTAGCTAAATATATTTAAACTACATTTTTCACAATTCCTAACATTTAATACTGGTAAAAATTCCCTGTCTTAGGTCAGTTAGGATCACCACTTTATTTTAAGAATGTGAAATGTCAGAATAATAGTAGAGAGAATGATTTATTGCAGCTTTTATTTATTTCATCACAGAAGTTCACATACACTCAATTCGTAGTTGGTAGCATTGCCTTTAAATTGTTTAACTTGGGTCAAACGTTTCAGGGTAGCCTTCCACAAGCTTCCCACAATAAGTTGGGTGAATTTTGGCCCATTCCTCCCGACAGAGCTGGTGTAACTGAATCAGGTTTGTAGGTCTTACTCGCACAAGCTTTTTCAGATCTGCCCACACATTTTCTATAGGTTGGAGGTCAGGGCTTTGTGATGGCCACACCAATACCTTGACTTTGTTGACCTTAAGCCATTTTGCCACAACTTTGGAAGTATGCTTGGGGTCATTGTCCATTTGGAAGACCCATTTGCGACCAAGTTCTAAACTTCCTGACTGATGTGGCGGTTTTGGCGGTTTTGGAGCAGTGGCTTCTTCCTTGCTGAGCGGCCTTTCAGGTTATGTTGATATAGGACTCGTTTTACTGTGGAAATAGAAACTTTTGTACCTGTTTCCTCCAGCATCTTCACAAGGTCCTTTGCTGTTGTTCTGGGATTGATTTGCACTTTTCGCACCGAAGTACTTTCATCTCTAGGACAGAACGCGTCTCCATCCTGAGCTGTATGACGGCTGCGTGGTCCCATGGTGTTTATACTTGTACTATTGTTTGTACAGATGAACGTGGTACCTTCAGGCGTTTGGAAATTGCTCCCAAGGATGAATCAGACTTGTGGAGGTCTACAATTAATTTTTCTGAGGTCTAGGCTGATTTCCTTTGATTTTCCCATGATGTCAAGCAAAGAGGCACTGAGTTTGAAGGTAGGACTTGAAATACATCCACAGGTACACCTCCAGTTGACTCAAATGATGTTAATTAGCCTATCAGAAGCTTCCAAATGAATGACATCATTTTGTTTAAAGGCACAGCATCTTAGTGTATGTTAACTTCTGACCCACTGGAATTGTGATACTGTGAATTATAATTATTATAATTAGGAATTATTTTAAAATCTTGTCCATGTTCTGTTATAATCTGCACCCGGCACAGCCAGAAGAGGACTGGCCACCCCTCACAGCCTGGTTCCTCTCTAGGCTTCTTCCTAGGTTTTGGCCTTTCTAGGGAGTTTTTCCTAGCCACCGTGCTTTTACACCTGCATTGCTTGCTGTTTGGGGTTTTAGGCTGGGTTTCTGTAAAGCACTCTGTGACATCAGCTGATGTAAGGGGGGCTTTATAAATACATTTGATTTGAATTTGATTTGATAAGTGAAATAATCTGTCTGTAAACAATTGTTGGAAAAATTACACAAAGAAGAAACTATAGTTTGTTAACAAGACATTTGTGGAGTGATTGAAAAACAAGTTTTAATGACTCCAACCTAAGTGTATGTAAACTTCCGACTTCAACTGTACATTTTGGAAAGCTGTTACATCACTGAAGGGTTGTGTCTCCTCTTCTCTCCCCCAAGAAATTGTCATGACTGTCCTGTGAGGATCCAAATAGGTTATATCAGCTTTGCAATAAGTAACTTAACCAGACCCCTTGCGGAGGGAACTGGTGGGGGTTAACACCTCATGCCCTGTTGTAAACCAAGGATAGAATATTCAGACATGCCTCTCCAAATTCACTCAAGGAATGTGATTTGTTTTAAAAATACTTTTCCTGACGAAACTGTAACACGTTCTAAAGCGAATACTAGAACAATATTTCTAACATGGAATGTGGGGAATGGTCAGAGCTGGGACGTTTCACATCTGGACCCATCAGTTCCCAGTTCCCATTAACCCCCACCAGTTCCCTGCTAATGTCATATTGTGTGTTATTTAGTGATTTCATAAAAAATGTTATATAGGAAAAACTGTAACTTGAAAAGTATACACACTACATGTACAAAGTTTCCATCCTCTGCGTTGTGCATGCTATACAACAAATTATGAAAGTGTTTTTGTTAAGAGAGGGGTGTGATTTTAGAAACTATAAATTGTTTCTATAACTGTGCACAGTAAGTAGTCAGAGAGCATGTCAGCCTGACGGAACCGCCCCTTTTGAACAAAATGTATAAAATGATGGGTTAAGAATTAAAATATATACCAGAGACACGTAGAGCTGCAGCTCACGTTTAAAGTGGTTTGAACTCTGAATCTCAACACGAGGTAGAGAAGATAAACTCACCTCCCGGACAATCACTGGTACGGCTGATTAGCTGTCCTAAGTAAAGTATCTAGAAAAGCTACGCTATCTTCAAAGAAGCATCTTCCAGAGCGAATGGAAGTAGAATAAACTCTAGTTCTGTTCATGACTACACGACAAGTCACCCGGATACCGGACGACTGCAGATGGGAACAACAGCAGAAGACGGTTGGGGACCCCTTTTTGGACAATCAGAGCCTTACAAGAGTGCCGCAACAAGGCCCAAACCCCTTTCCAAGAAGGCCCTGTCCACCGAGAGAAACCAAGGATTTTTCCGTAAATACATTCATGATTTTTTACTCCAAGCAGGCGGCGGTTCGTGTGTAAAGTATAAGTGAGAGTAGTTTCTAAATGTACCAATGTTAACTTCTTAGGGCTAGGGGGCAGTATTTTGAAGTTCGGATGAAAAACGTTCCCAAAGTAAACTGCCTGTTACTCAGGCCCAGAAGTTAGGATATGCATATAATTAGTAGCTTTGGATAGAAAACATGGCAGGCAAAAACCAGAGCAAAAATCCATCCGGGATGTCTGAATCAGTCATGTCACACTGTTTTCAATTGGCATGCTATTCAAAGCAGGGTATTTTAGCTCCCAGATTGCAGTTCCTACGGCTTCCACTATATGTCAACAGTCTTTAGAAAAAGGTTGGAAGCTTCAATCATGAAAATCAAGAGAGTAATACCACTTGTTCCTGAGTTCACGTCAAGTGTCCTGTTTGGATTTTGCGCGTAACAGGGAATGCGCGCTCAGTTCTTTTTCTCTTCTATTCAGCAGGTTATATTCGGTCTGAAATATTATAGTGTATATTAATTTTAGGGTATCTGAGTATTGATTACAAATGCTGTTTGACTTTTTTTGACTAACTTTACGGGTAGTTTTGGGATATCGTTTGTCTGCATGGATGAAAGCCTTTGGGCAGGTGGATTACTGAATAAAACGCGCCAACCAAACGGAGCTATATGGATATAAAGAGGAACTTTATCGAACAAAAGGACATTTTATTGTGTAACCTGGACGCTTTGATATGCCATCAGTGGAAGATCATCAAAGGTAAGCGATTAATTTTATGCTATTTTTGAGTTTTGTGATACCTCAGCTGGTTATGTTATTATGCTAATTGAGATTAACAAGAGTTTAAGCTTTTGAAGGGTGTGTAGCATTTGTATTTTGTTTTTGGCCTTCCTGTGACATCGGGTGCTGTAGATGTCCTTGAGGACAGGCAGTGTTTAGTTTGTCAAGGAGCAAGACGTCGGTGGTTATCCCTTTATAATCCGTGATTGTCTGTAGACCTTGCCACATACGTCTCGTGTCTGAGCCGTTGAATTGCAACTCCACTTTGTCTCTGTACTGACGTTTTGCCTGTTTGATTGCCTTACGGAAGGAATAACTACACTGTTTGCATTCAACCATATTCCCAGTCACCTTGCCATGGTTAAATGCGGTGGTTTGTGCTTTCGGTTTTGCACAAATGCTGCCATCTATCCACAGTTTCTGGTTTGGGTAGGTTTTAATAGTCACAGTTGGAACAACATCCCCTACACACTTCCTGGTGAACTCAGTCACCGTGTCCATGTGCACGTCAATGTTATTCTCAGAGGCTACCCGGAACATATCCCTGTCCGTGTGATCAAAACAATCTTGAAGCATGGATTCCGATTGGTCAGACCAGAGTTGAATAGACCTTAGCACGGGTACTTCCTGTTTGAGGTTAGGAAGAGAGGAGCAAAATGGAGTCGTGATCTGATTTGCCAAAGGGAGGGCAGAGGAAGGCTGCGTAGGCATCCCAGAACGGGGAGAAACAGTGGTCGGGTGTTTTTCCAGAGTGAGTACTACAGTACAGTCAATGTGTTGATAGAACTTTGGTAGTGTTTTCCTCAAATTTGCTTTGTTAAAATCCCCAGCTAAAATAAATGCAGCCTCGGGGTATGTCGTTTCCAGTTTGCAAAATGTCCAGTGTAGTTTCTTGAGGGCCATTGTGGTATCGGCTTGAGGGGGAATATACACGGCTGTGACTGTAACCGAAGAGAATTCTCTTGGCAGGTAATACGGTCGGCATTTGATTGTGATGTATTCTAGGTCGGGTGAACAAAAGGACTTGAGTTTCTGTATATTATCACAATCACACCATGAGTAGTTAATCATGAAACATACACCACCGCCTTTCTTCTTCCCGGAGAGATCTTTATTCCTGTCTGTGCGATGTACTGAGAACCCAGCTGGCTGTATGGACAGGGACAGTAGATCCCAAGAGAGCCATGATTCCGTGAAACAGAGTATGTTACAGTCCCTGATGTCTCTCTGGAAGGAGATCCTCGCCCTGAGCTCGTCTACTTTATTGGCCAGAGACTGAACATTAGCGAGTAATATACTTGGAAGCAGTGGATGGTGTGCACGCTGCCTGAGTCGGACTAGAAGTACACCCCGAATACCTCTTCTCCACCGGCTGCGGCTTGGAGCAACCTCCTGGATAAGTTCAATTGCCCTGGGGGGTACGAACAAAGAATCCAATTAGGGAAAGTTGTATTCCTGGTTGTAATGCTGGTGAGTTACCGCCGCTCTGATATCTAAAAGTTATTTCCATCTGTATGCAATAACACAAAAAACGTTCTGGGATAACGTAAGAGATAACACTCAAAAAAACAAAAGCTGCTTGGGAGCTAGAAGCAGAGCATACATGTCTGTCTGCGCCATCTCTCACACCATTATAATCAGTTGTTATAAAACAATGTGCCACTCTGGCTAATAAAATGTGATTGATGGACTGTAGTAGGCCTAGACCCAGTCCCAGCATCTCAGGCTCTGATTGGTTGAGATGTCCTGTGGTTTCCATAGGGAATTGTGGGTAGTGCAGTTGGCTGAGGATGAATGTAGTTCATGATTGGGCTAATCAGTGTTAACGAGACAGGGTGCGTCAAAAGCGCAAGTGGCATCCCCTTGTTAAGAATATGAGAGTGTGTGTGTGTACGTGTGTGTTTGTGTGCGTCATGCGTCATACCCATTTCTTTAGAGTAGCTGGAGGAGTGCAGATGTTCTCTCTTCCCCTCTCGCTGCATCCATCCCTCTTTCTTTCCCTATTCCCTCTATCCCTTGTCCCTCTCTTTCCACTCTCTCTCTCTCTATCATTAGCCGAACAAACTGTGTTAGTATTCAGTGAAAACAGAATAATCTAAGAATCAGAGACATCATGAGTCATACCTTTTTTTTATAATAATTTAGATGATCTAATTCCACAACAATGCTTAAACTGCATCAGGAGACCACTTTTGAGGTCTGGAAAAAAATATAAGAAATTTGGATTTTGGGGTGTAGTTAATCTTTAATGCAGGTGGCACTAGCAAGAGACCGTTGGTTAGCAATGTTTCTGTGGCACTCATGTAATTGCATGGACTGGACTGATGCAAGTCATCATGATATCATTCTGCCAGGTAGGCATAGGCTACTTGATCCTATTCACTGATCCTATTCAAATCCCTGGTAATAATGTGTTAATAAAGCACTACTGTTTCTACAGTCAAATCAAATAAAATTGTATTAGTCACATGCGTCGAATACAAAAGGTGTAGACCTTTCAGTGAAATGCATACTTACGAGCCCCTAACCGACAGTGCAGTTTCAACAAATATGGATAAGAATAAGAGATAAATTTACCAGGTAATTAAAAAATAACAACATATACAGGGAGGTGCCGGTACAGAGTCAATGTGCAGGGAAACCGGTTAGTTGAGGTAGTATGTACATGTAGGTAGATGACAACATCGAGTGGCAGTGGTGTGGAGAGGGGAGGGGGACAATGCAAATAGTCTGGGTAGCCATTTGACTAGATGTTCAGGAGTCTTATGGCTTGGGGGTAGAAGCTGTTTAGAAGCCTCTTGGACCTAGACTTGGCGCTCCAGTACCGCTTGCCATGTGGTAGCAGAGAGAACAGTCTATGACTAGGGTGGCTGGAGTCTTTGACAATTTTTAGGGCCTTCCTCTGACACCGCCTGGTATAGAGGTCTTGGATGGCAGGAAGCTTGGCCCCAGTGATGTACTGGGCCGTTCGCACTACCCTCTGTAGTGCCTTGCTTGGACCATGTTAGTTTGTTGGTGATGTGGACACCAAGGAACTTGAAGCTCTCAACATGCTCCACCGCAGCCCCATCGATGAGAATGGGGGCGTGTTCGGTCCTCTTTTTTCTGTAGTCCACAATCACCTTTGTCTTGATCACATTAAGGGAGAGGTTGTTATCCTGGCATCACATAGCCAGGACTCTGACCTCCTCCTTATAGGCTGTCTCGTTGTTGTCGTGATCAGGCCTACCACTGTTGTGTCATCGGCAAATGTAATGATGGTGTTGGAGTCGTGCAGTCTGAGTGAACAGGGAGTTCAGGAGGGGGCTGAGCACGCACCCCTGAGGGGCCCTTGTGTTGAGGATCAGTGTGGCGGATAGTCCCAGGGTCCATAGCTTAGTGTTGAGCTTTGAGGGCATTATGGTGTTGAACGCTGAGCTGTAGTCAATGAATAGCATTCTCACATAGGTGTTCCTTTTGTCCAGGTGGGAAAGGGCAGTGTGGAGTGCAACAGAGACTGCATCATCTGTGGATCTGTTGGGGTGGTATGCAAATTGGAGTGGGAATAGGGTTTCTGGGATGATGGTGTTGATGTGATTCTTGACCACCCTTTCAAAGCACTTCATGGCTACAGACGTGAGTGCTACGGGTCGGTAGTCACTTAGGCAGGTTACCTTAATGTTCTTGGGCACAGGCACTATGGTGGTCTGCTTAAAACATGTTGGTATTACAGAATCAGACAGGGAGAGGTTGAAAATGTCAGTGAAGACACTTTCCAGTTGGTCAGCGCACGCTCGCAGTACACATCCTGGTAATCCATCTGGCCCTGCGGCCTTGTGAATGCTGACCTGTCTAAAGGTCTTACTCACATCGGCTGCAGAGAGCGTGATCACACAGTCTTCCGGTACAGCTGATGCCCTCATGCACGTTTAAGTGTTATTTGCCTCGAAGCGAGCATAGACGTAGTTTAGCTCGTCTGGTAGGCTCGTGTCACTGGGCAGCTCTCGGCTGTGCTTCCCTTTGTAGTCTGTAATAGTTTGCAGACCCTGCCATGTCCAATGAGTGTCAGAGCCAGTGTAGTACAATTCAATCTTAGTCCAGTATTGACGCTTTACCTGTTTGATGGTTCGTCAGAGGGCATAGCGGGATTTCTAATAAGCTTCCGGGTTAGAGTCCCGCTCCTTGAAAGCGGCAGCTCTAGCCTTTAGCTCAATGCGGATGCTGCCTGTAATCCATGGCTTCTGGTTGGGGTATGTATGGTCACTGTGGGGATGACAACATCGATGCACTTATTGGTGAAGCCAATGACAGATGTGGTGTACTCCTAAATGCCATTGGAGGAATCCCGGATCCCGTCCTGTAGCTTAGCATCTGCTTTATCTGACTACTTTTTTATTGCTTTAAATTTTGCTTGTAAGCAGGAATCAGGAGGATGGAATAATGGTCAGATGTGCCAAATGGATGGCGAGGGAGAGCTTTGTATGCGTCTCTGTATGTGTGGTATAGGTGGTCCAGAGTTCGTTTCTATCTTAGTGCCAGCCTCTGACTGTGGTGGTATGTAAACATCTACAAAGAATATAGATGAAAACTCTCTCGGTAGGTAGTGTGGTCTACAGCGTATCATGAGAAACTCTACCTCAGGCGAGTAATAGCTCAAAACTTCCTTAGATATCGTGCACCAGCTGTTGTTTACAAAATTACATAGACCGCCGCCCCTTGTCTTACCAGACGCCGCTGTTCTATCCTGCCGGTACATCGTTTAACCAGCCAGCCAGCTGTATGTTGATGTTGTCGTTGTTCAGCCACGGCTCCGTGAAGCATAAGATGTTACAGTTTTTAATGGCTCGTTGGTAGTTTAATCTTAAGCGTAACTCTGCGATTTTATTGTCCAAAGATTGCACATTTGCTAGCAGAATTGAGGGAAGTGGGGGTTTATTCGATCTCTTTTGACTTCTCAGCAGGCAGTCCGCTCTCCGGCCTCTCTTTTTCTGCCTCCTCTTCACGCAGATCACGGCACTCGGGCCTGTTCTCGAGGGAGCCGTTTATCCTCCGCCTTGGGCTTGTCAGAGTCGTGAAAGAAGAAAAAAGGATTCTGCTAGTCAGTGGTGAGTAATTGCAGTCCTGATGTCTAAAAGTTATTTTCGGTCATAAGCGACGGTAGTGGCAACATTATGTACAAAATGAGTAAAAAAAATACTTACAAACAGCGCAGATAAACGAACAAAAAAACACAATCGGTTGGGGGCATGTAAAACGTCTGCCCTCTGCTCCAGGGCCATTTTAGGGTCCCTCCATTACCACCAATGGTCTCACTTATCTCAGGGATTTAGCTACTGTCTCTATGCATTAACTCGGAGGGATTAACACAGGTTCACTATCACCAACACAAAGTCATTAAGAAAAAATCCATATGCAAAACTAGACACTGATATGCAAAACCATAATGCACTCTCATACACATTACAGGGATACATACGAATGAATGCATAATGGTATGCATAATGAATGCATAATGAGACTCATACACACAAACGCACACAAACACACTGAAATCAATGTCTCACATGTGTTAATAGATCGGTAATGCTTAGGCTCTTCCTCTCTCCCACTAGCAGTGTTCTGAGCACTGGGATCAATGGAAAATTCTTCCACAGGAAGTCTGTAATCTCCCTAACACAGCCCACCAACTCCCTCTTCATGAAATGTGCATGTGGACACACACACACAGAAACACACGTGCGCACATGCACACACACACACCATAACCGAGGGCACTGTATAGAGAGGTCTTTATCAACTGATGGTGCTGTCATACTGAACCCCTGAGCGAGCTCAGCTCACCCATCCATTCACCATCTCCACAGAGGGACCTGGTCCTGAACAGCTGTGTGTCTGCTGCAGTATCATTCCTCAGTGTGTGTGTGTTTGTTTGTCTTCGTGCTTGTGCGCGTGTGTGTGTGTGTGTGTGTGTATATTGGTATGTGGTCAGAGGATATCCAGAAAGCCCTGTAATAAAACTAGTGAGGATCTCTTGAGATGAAAGATACACAGAGAACCAGTGATGTGTTCATTAGTGGACCCTAAGGACTACTAACGATGTAGTACGTATGATGTACGTGGGTTGAGAGAAAAGACGGATGAAAGCCTTCCTCCTGAGTTCCAGAATAATTGAGATGTGGTGTCAATGGCTCTGCTCTTTTAGAGAAGTCGTCCACAGTGTGATAGACAATGACTAAGGGTCATACGTTGAATGTGTGGGTGTGTGGGTTCAAGGTGAGACAATAACACCTTCACAGATCCTCAACAACATTACATCATTGAATCAAACAAGCTGCTCCTCGGTCAACACAGTGTGAATGACCAGATAATCCTACAGGCTATCCTACTCAGAGGATTACACACACACACTCTTTCTCTTGCTCACACAAATATGTCCAAGGAAGGCCAAACTGATTGACGTTCATCTCTCTGCATCCTCGGAAAGTTACTCAGGGGCAAATACACACGACACACGTGCACACACACACACGCGTACACACACGCGTGCACACACATACACGCATGTGCACACACAGACCCATCCAATAATCACACTATCCAGCCTCTCCTGACCAATCAGTGGCCTAGCTCTACGTGGGCTGAGCATTATAAGGATTGATGGGGGGAGCCGCTCGTTCGCAGCTCTTCCAAATCCCACGTTAATTGAAATGCGATACGGAGCTCAGGGCCATGGAGAGGGAAGTCAATTGGAACATCCGCTCAGAAATCAAACCACCATCTGTTGCTGTGATAACGAGGGCTGTGTCCGAAAACGTTACCAACTGTCAAATCCTTGCCTCCTCAGTTCTTGTTTCCTCAATTTGTCTCAAAGCAATTTTGTCTCTCCCCTGGACCTCCTTCTCCAATGAGCGTTGAGAGGACCGCCTACTTTAGGAGTAGAGAGAGAAAGAGAGAGGGGATGGGATGTTTGACTGTTTTTAGTTTTGAATGAGCCTGAATGAGTCTGGAGCTGAGGACTGCCATCAGAGTCGTGCTGTCGGCGTGATGTGAGTTGGCTGGAGGATGTTCTGCGTACACATTGGGAATACTGGGTATTTGATGCAGTCCCACAACACTCATTCAGATAGAAGACCACCATATTATGATTGTCACTACATAGTGTCCTGTTAAACAATCACTTATAGGCGAGGAGAAATTGGATTTGAGGATGAATTGAATTGAGTCCCTCGTTGAAAGCTTCAGATTGTTAATTAGTAACAACGGGTTGACTCGTATGTTTCCATCTAGTTTCCAATCAAAGCGTATCTATGCAAATACTGTATATAAAATAAAAAAGACTCAGAGTTAGTCTGCACTCTGTAAATCCAAGGTCTCCTTGTAGAATGTAAGGGGGGAAGGGAGGGAGAGAGAGAGAGTTCCAAAGGAATAGAGACATTTTAAATGTCATAATAAGACATTTGAAATGTCTCTAGTCCTTCGGAATTATTGTGTTTACTGTAAATGTTTCATTGTTTCTTTGACTTTTGTTTATTATCTATTTCACTTGCTTTGGCAATGTAGACACGTTTCCCATGCCAATAAAGCCCTTCGAATTTAATTTAATTGAGGAAGAGACAGAGAGACAGAGACAGAGAGACAGAGACAGAGACAGAGACAGAGAGACAGAGACAGAGACAGAGACAGAGACAGAGACAGAGACAGAGAGAGAGAGAGAGAGAGAGAGAGAGAGAGAGAGAGAGAGAGAAAGAGAAAGAGAGAAAGGGAAGTGATGGTGCTGTCATGGCGATGTCAGGGTAAGCAGATTAAGGTCAGCTGTGATTCATCAAGAAAGGGCAGATGCTCTCTTCTGTGGCGGATTGCAATCTGTATTCTTTAATTTTATCCCCTTTTTCTATTTAGCCCCTCCCCCCACCCCACCAGCGCCATCTCTCGCGCTCTCAAGGGCTCAGACATAGACACGCACAAGCATGCTCGCACAAACATGTATGCACGCACAAGCACACTAACACACACACAGTGTGTAAAAAAACTCAGTAGTATCAACACAATTAACCAAGTATGGACAAAGTCAGCCACTCGTTGAGAGCAGAGATTAAATTATTCTAATCAACCAAGAGACTTTAAGACCAAGATCAAGAAAACCTCTACAGTGGCTTCTGCTATTTAACACAGGAAAAAAAAACGTCATCTCACTGTCAACTGCGTTTATTTTCAGCAAACTTAACATGTGTAAATATTTGTATGAACATAACAAGATTCAACAACTGAGACATAAATTGAACAAGTTCCACAGACATGTGACTAACAGAAATTGAATAATGTGTCCCTGAACAAAGGGGAGGTCAAAATAAAAAGTAACAGTCAGTATCTGGTGTGGCCACCAGCTGCATTAAGTACTGCAGTGCATCTCCTCCTCATGGACTGCACCAGATTTGCCAGTTCTTGCTGTGAGATGTTACCCCACTCTTCCACCAAGGCACCTGCAAGTTCCCGGACATTTCTGGGGGGAATGGCCCTAACCCTCACCCTCTGATCCAACAGGTCCCAGACGTACTCAATGGGATTGAGATCCGGGCCATGGCAGAACACTGACATTCCTGTCTTGCAGGAAATCACGCACAGAACAAGCAGTATGGCTGGTGGCATTGTCATGCTGGAGGGTCATGTCAGGATGAGCCTGCAGGAAGGGTACCACGTGAGGGAGGAGGATGTCTTCCCTGTAACGCACAGTGTTGAGATTGCCTGCAATGCCTGCAATGACAACATGCTCAGTCCGATGATGCAATGACACACTGCCCCAGACCATGACAGACCCTCCACCTCCAAATCTATCCCGCTCCAGAGTACAGGCCTCGGTGTAACGCTCATTCCTTCGACAATTAACGCGAATCCGACCATCACCCCTGGTGAGACAAAACCGCAACTCGTCAGTGAAGAGCACTTTTTGCCAGTCCTGTCTGGTCCAGCGATGGTGGGTTTGTGCCCATAGGCGATGTTGTTGCCGGTGATGTCTGGTGAGGACCTGCATTACAACAGGCCAACAAGCCCTCAGTCCAGCCTCTCTCAACCTATTGCGGAAAGTCTGAGCACTGATGGAGGGATTGTGCGTTCCTGGTGTAACTCAGGCAGTTGTTGTTGCCATCCTGTACCTGTCCCGCAGGTGTAATGTTCGAATGTATCGATCCTGTGCAGGTGTTGTTACACTGCAAAGACGATCAGCTGTCCGTCCTGTCTCCCTGTAGCGCTGTCTTAGGCGTCTCACAGTACGGACATTGCAATTTATTGCCCCGGCCACATCTGCAGTCCTCATGCCTGCCTAAGGCACGTTCACGCAGATAAGCAGAGACCATTAATTGTGTATGGGTAATTGAACAAGCATGGGAAACAGTGTTTAAACCCTTTACAATGAAGATGTGAAGTTATTTGGATTTTTACGAATTATCTTTGAAAGACAGGGTCCTGAAAAAGGGACGTTTATTTTTTTGCTGAGTTTATATATAAACACATACATCCCCCCTCTCCGTTTCACACAACCAATTTCCTGCCATCATGACATATTTTCCACACTTATCTGGTCTCACCAGGTGGTCCTCTAACAGCCCCTAGCCCCCCTCTCCTCATCCCTGCCACCATCCCTCCATTCGCCACACCCCATCCATCCCTACCACCTTGACTGTCTCCCTCTCCCTCCCTCCCATTTCCACCATCTCCCTGGATTACAAATGCTAAATGTTCCCTTAGGACTAAAGTCTAAAGACACACACACACACACACACACACACACACACACACACACACACACACACACACACACACACACACTCAAGCAACATAAAATACAATTGACACTGTACAGTGTGCCTGTGCCAACACACACAAGCTGTGTGTGTTGTACATCAATGGACATCCACACCTCTGTGTATGTTCGAACCCCACAGCTTGTGTCACTGTAGGAGAAGTGAAGACTCATTTTACAACAAGATCTCACGGTCTCACTTCACCATTCAACATTTGTCAAGGCGGGTGTGGATGAACATCTATGGGTGAAGTTAAAGTAGGTAAGGGTTAAGGCTCCCAATCACATCTGGCCGTGATTGGGAGTCCAATAGACGGCGCACAATTGGCCCAGCGTTGTCCGGGTTTGGCCAGTGTAGGCTGTCATTGTAAATAAGAATTTACTTACTTGCCTAGTTAAATAAAGGTTAAATAAAAACAATTAAAATAAGGTTTGGCATAGGGTTCAAACATAAAAAACTTGACAGTTAAGTTTAGGCATTAATTCGGAGTGGTTAAGGTAAAGGTTAAGTTTAGGCATTAATTTGGAGTGGTTAAGGCAAGGGTTGAGTTTAGGCATTAATTCGGAGTGGTTAAGGTAAGGGTTAAGTTTAGGCATTAACTCGGAGTGGTTAAGGTAAGGGTTAAGTTTAGGCATTAATTCGGAGTGGTTAAGGTAAGGGTTAAGTTTAGGCATTAATTCGGAGTGGTTAAGGTAAAGGTTAAATTTAGGCATTAATTTGGAGTGGTTAAGGCAAGGTTTGAGTTTAGGCATTAATTTGGAGTGGTTAAGGTAAGGGTTAAGTGTAAGCATTAATTCGGAGTGGTTTGGGAAAGTGTTCAAACTGAAAAAAAGCTAAACTAAAAACAAGCGCCCAGAATCCTCTGAGTTGTAGCTCACGGTTTAAGCCCTTCCGCTATCCCCATCCACAACACGCTAACGCGAGTCTACTAGATGGTAACAAGCACTCGCGTTGCACCTAGTGGATGACATTGACATTGCATGCATGCACAAGGCATCTCCCGACGTCCAGGCGACCTGTAAAAACGTCTAATACTGCAGTGGATCTGGTGTGACCTGGCTGCATTACAGTATAGCTATATCCACAGAGCAGAGTAGGAAGTTCTAATATGGAGTGAGATTAGGTTATTGTAAATATATAGAACATGTGACTACAGTTATGTTGTATAATTTGCAATGATTATACATCTAATCTCACTGGATTTTCTTAGTCTAAATGCCAGGGATGACATCATTATCTCAGGAGGGTGCTGGAGATGATGTTAGGTGGTGTACTCTGGCTCTGCAACCGCTCGTCTCTTCCGGTCTCTAAATGTCAAGTCTCTGGTCTGTGTGTGCTCAAGACTGTCTTCAGCTGTTACAAACACACCATCAGTCTAGGACCACACACACATATGCAAATGCCATGCTAACACTGCTACAGAGGCCAGAGAGAGATGGAGAGAGATGAGTGAAACAAACAACGAGGAAGGAGGGATGGAGAACAGAGTTAATCCCAACATGAGAGACGGTAGACGAGAAATACGTTTTGTCTTTCATTTTCGATGATGGGAGAGAAAGTTAAGAGACCAGGGGAGTATGGAATGAGGGGTAGAAAGACATGCGCACGTGTACGCGCGTGTACACACACACACACACACACAAACTGAAAAGATGAATTAACAGATGTAGTGTACCTGCGGCAACAGCCTTTTAAACAAAGAAACACATCAGGATTCCGGGGGTACACTTGAAAATCAAACCATTTTGAAAATGCCAAAGTATGAATGAGTTTTCAGGCGAGACAACAGAGGAAGGGAATATGTTTTAAACATGTTGTTGTCTCGGAGTGCATGTGTGGTGTGTTGTCTGGTGGATCTGCATTGTGTAGGGGGAAAGACAGACGGCCAATAACTCATGCTGGAAATACGTCATTTTTCTCCCCTCCCCTTTCCAAAGCCAATCACTCCCTGTTCCTATGACAACAAGCCCCTCAGATGTTGAGACTGGGAGAGTAGAGAGAGAGAGAGAGAGAGAGAGAGAGAGAGAGAGAGAGAGAGAGAGAGAGAGAGAGAGGAAAGAAAGATTTGAACACATTTGAAATATAAAGCCTGATAGAATGAGGGAAAATGTGTAATTGAACTCAAACTAACTTCAGACACACACACACTCAGAGTTAACGACCCATTAACCAAGGCCGTGGAAATGAAGAGTGAGAGGGTTAAAGTGTTGAGTAGGCCTGATGGGTGGAGTAATGGTCCCCTCTTTTCTCCCATTCTCTCCATCCCACTCGTTCTCTCATTAGGCTGAAAGAACAACATCAGCGGAAAAGAGAGGCAGCAGCTCTGAAATGGCCCATTTAGCTGACTGCTGCCCTGCTTACTGCACACACACACACACACACACACATTGTACACGCTGTACACACACTGTACACACGCTGTACACACACACACACACATTGTACACGCTGTACACACACTGTACACACACTGTACACACACACACATTGTACACGCTGTACACACACTGTACACACACACACAGTACACGCTGTACACACACAGTACACACACACACACACATTGTACAAGCTGTACACACACTGTACACACACACACACACACACACACCATATGAGAGGGCAAGAGTGTGTTTGTACTTTCACAAATGATTACATATATTTTTTATATACAGTATTACTGTATACACATATATCTTACCAAACTCCACTCCTTCTTTCCACTGCCTTGGTTAGTGCACGGATGCACACACACGTATGAGCATAGCTACTGCAGACACTCCTGTGCAGACTGACAAAACACACACGTTTAACTGCCCTACTGGGGGGTGACCATGGGAATGAGGGAAAGTAAAACATGTGCTTTGTCAACAGAAAATCTCCCCCACTACATCCTAGTGGGCCCACTGGAGTCATGATATTTAGTCCACAGACACACACACACAGACACCAGCCAGGGTGTTTTTTATTAAGAACATTTGTCACCCATGGCTGCCTGTGACCACCCTTTCTCTGTGCGGAGGACAAAGCAGTGTGATAGTGCCAAGCACCACACTAACCTCCTGCACTGGTACACCATCTATCTCACTCTATTGAAGTGTTGGCACTGCTGAAGTGTGTGTGTGTCTGTGTGTGTGTATGTGTGCCAGCGTGCGTGCGTGCTAAGTGTGTCATGATGATCTCATCCCGGGCGTGTGTGCGTGTGTGCATGTGAGAGCACATACAGTATGCTGTATGTATGCGCTGCACCCCGTTCAAATTGAATCTGCCCACGATCCAATTACATCCCAATGAGATGCTTCAGTGTGATTTCCTGAGGTAGAGAATATGCTGCATCCCATGAAAGGTAATTATACTAGATCAGATTAAGGCCATGCTCCATTCTCCTAGCTCCCATGGCTATACTCCACCATAAGGGTTTATTATTGCAGAGAAGCAAAGTCTAGTCTGGCTATTGATGGGGACTGGTCTAATGCAGAATAGCCGTGAGTAGTTGCTCAACATATCTTGTCATTCATAGGCCCCGATACTCACACACACTGACACAAAGATGCACACACATACACAGACACACAAAGATAAAGAGCTATGAAAGGTTAGGAGGGCATCTCTATTACTCTGTTTTACATAACAGCACTATCTCTGGAAAAACTCCTGTCATAATGTCAGACACTGCAGGACAACACTCTACTCTCTCCACTACGGTGACAGAAAGACCAAGTCATATTACCCTCTTGTTTGTAGCAATAACAACAACAGAGCAGTGTAACGTGCAGTGTCGTGCCCCTGGTCTTACCTTCATGAGGACAGACTCGCTGAGTTTCTCTCTGTTGACGATCTTGATGGCCACTTTCTGACACGTGACACAGTGGATTCCCAACTTCACCAGGCCTGAAACACACACATTAGCAAATAGTGTGTCAAACACACGCGCAAATATACACCGCAAAAACCGTCAAACACATAATAAACGCAATGCAGGAAGAGTGTGTTAGTTAAACCCCACATCTGAAACACACACGGAGACACAGGCACACACATGCGCAAACACACACAAAGCAAAGAGGGTCAAACACACAATAGTTGAGTGAGTAGGCCTGTCTTGTTCAAACCAGTTGTATCAGGTGTTTTTGTGCTGGGCTGAAACAAAACCCTGCAACTACACACAACGACTCCGGGAATAGTGTTACCTTTGCCTCGTGTATCGAACAAAGACCCACTGAAGGGAACCAGAGTGAATGTCATTGAGTAGGGAGTGTCAGTGAGTACAGTCGTGGCCAAACGTTTTGAGAATGACACAAATATTAATTTTCACAAAGTCTGCTGCCTCAGTTTGTATGTTGGCAATTTGCATATACTCCAGAATGTCATGAAGAGTGATCAGATGAATTGCAATTAATTGCAAAGTCCATATTTGCCATGCAAATGAACTGAATTCCCAAAAAGGACCAGCTGACATCATGTCAGTGATTCTCTCATTAACACAGGTGTGAGTGTTGACAAGGACAAAGCTGGAGATCACTCTGTCATGCTGATTGAGTTCGAATAACAGACTGGTAGCTTCAAAAGGAGGGTGGTGCTTGGAATCACTGTTCTTCCTCTGTCATCCATGCTTACCTGCAAGGAAACACGGCCGTCATCAATGCTTTGCACAAAAAGGGCTTCACAGGCAAGGATATTGCTGCCAGTAAGATTGCACCTAAATCCACCATTTATCGGATCATCAAGAACTTCAAGGAGAGTGGTTCAATTGTTGTGAAGAAGGCTTCAGGGCGCCCAAGAAAGTCCAGCAAGCGCCAGGACCGTCTCCTAAAGTTGATTCAGCTGCGGGATCAGGGCACCACCAGTACAGAGCTTGCTCAGGAATGGCAGCAGGCAGGTGTGAGTGCATCTGCACGCACAGTGAGGCGAAGATTTTTGGAGGATGGCCTGGTATCAAGAAGGGCAGCAAAGAAGAAACTTCTCTCCAGGAAAAACATCAGGGACAGACTGATATTCTGCAAAAGGTACAAGGATTGGACTGCTGAGGACTGGGGTAAAGTCATTTTCTCCGATGAATCCCCTTTCCGATTGTTTGGGGCATCCGGAAAAAAAGCTTGTGCGGAGAAGACAAGTTGAGCGCTACCATCAGTCCTGTGTCATGCCAACAGTAAAGCATCCTGAGACCATTCATGTGTGGTTTTGCTTTTCATCCAAGGGAGTGGGCTCACTCACAATTTTGCCTAAGAACACAGCCATGAATAAAGGTACCAACACATCCTCCGAGAGCAACTTCTCCCAACCATCCAGGAACAGTTTGGTGACAAACAATGCCTTTTCCAGCATGATGGAGCACCTTGCCATAAGGCAAAAGTGATAACTAAGTGGCTCGGGGAACAAAACATAGATATTTTGGGTCCATGGCCATGAAACTCCCCAGACCTCAATCCCATTGAGAACTTGTGGTCAATCCTGAAGAGGCGGGTGGACAAACAAAACCCCACAAATTCTGACAAACTCCAAGCATTGATTATGCAAGAATGGGCTGCCATCAGTCAGGATGTGGCCCAGAAGTTAATTGACAGCATGCCAGGGAGGATTGCAGAGGTCTTGAAAAAGAAGGGTCAACACTGCAAATATTGACTCTTTGCATCAACTTCATGTAATTGTCAATAAAAGCCTTTGACACTTATGAAATGCTTGTAATTATACTTCAGTATTCCATAGTAACATCTGACAAAAAAAATCTAAAAACACTGAAGCAGCAAAATTTGTGGAAATTAATATTTGTGTCATTATCATTGCTTTTGGCCACGACTGTACACTAAAGCCTTAGAGCGTTGGGCCAGTAACCGAAAAGTTGCTGGATCGAATCCACGAGCTGACAAGGCAAAAATAGTTCTGCCCCTGAGCAAGGCAGCTAACCCATTGTTCCCAGGGGGCCGAAGACGTGAATGTTGATTAACCTGTTCGGGCTAGGGGGCAGTGTTCGGAAGTAAGGAGAACCTGACGAAAGTAAACTGCCAGAAGCTAGGGTATGCATATAATTGGTAGTATTGGATAGAAAACACTCTGAAGTTTCTAAAACTGTTACAATAATGTCTGTGGGTATAACAGAACTGATTTGGCACGCGAAAACCAGAGGAAAATCTAACCCGGAAAATTTGATTTTTTGATGTCACTGTTTTTCCATTGACCTGCTATTCACTACAGAGGGATTTAACTCCCAGATTGCAGTTCCTATGGCTTCCACTAGATGTCAACAGTCTTTAGACATGGTTTCAGGCTTGTTTTTTGAAAAACGAACAAGAAATAGCAGTTCTTCCTGCTGGATCATGAGGTGGACTGTACTGTTTTGCGCACATGACAGTGTGCACGCTCTTCGTTATTTTTCTTTTCTATTGAACAGGCTTTATTCCATCTGAAATATTATCATTTATTTACATATTAGGGTACCTGAGAATTGATTAGAAACGTTGTTTGACTTGTTTCAACAAAGTTTCTAGGTATCTTTTTTACGTTTTCTATGTTTTGTTTTGGGGATATAAAGAGGGACTTTATCGAACAAAATAACCATTCTTTGTGTTCCTGGGACCTGTGGAATTGCAACCAGAGGAAGATCTTCAAAGGTAAGTGATTTATTTTATCGCTATTTTGTTTTGTGACACCTGTCCTGGTTATGAAATTATGCTAATTGAGGAAGTATGCGGGGCGCTGTCCTCAGACAATCAAATGCTATGCTTTCGCCTTAAAGCCTTTTTGAAATCTGACAACGCTGTTAGATTACCAAGATTCTAAGCTTGTGAATCATGTACGACACTTGTATTTCCATGAATGTTTAATATTACTATTTTTGTAGCGTCCCACCGATCCCTAAGAAGTCGAGGCAGCCCCCCGCACCTCTCTGATTCAGAGGGGTTGAGTTAAATGCAGAAGACACATTTCAGTTGAAGGCATTCAGTTATACAACTGACTAGGTATCCCCCTTTCCCTTTCCTGGTCATCTCCTTCAGATAAAGAATACACACACATACAGATGAAAAGTGTGAGCAACGGTCAGGCCACAACAACACAACAACTCTCTAATAGAAAACATCCCTGAAAGCTCCTCATAAAAACCACTGTATCAAGCCACCCGAGGCCAACGTCTCCCATCTCGCCATTTTGCATCGCAAAGTAAATGTCAACTTCTGTATCAACAGCAACATGAAAGAATCAATGCAGAGCAATAGCTTTATTTTATGACACACACACACCCACGCACAATGGCGACATCCATATTGTTCAAAGAGCTGACGCTGGGGATAGGGTGTCACTTTCTACTAGAAGGTCTGCGTCTAAATACCACCAGATACTGCATTTGCACCGCTTTCATTACCTGGCCTACATATTTCAGAGGAGATGCACATATCCTACATTTGACTGGTGATTTCCCCATGGGTTTCCCCAATGGGGCGAGGAAACTGGGAAACCGGGGCCTTAAGCACCAGTGGCTTTGAGCCAAGATGGCAGCCTCAGGGCTCTTTTATGTTAGACATTTAGAGCTGGAATGGCATCTTGGACGACATTCACAATGTGCCATTGATCTTGCTGTCAGCGGAGCTCGGGGACTGCTGCTCGATTGCCTGGCCAACATGGGTTAGAGACCCCAGCAACCACTTTACAACAGGTAATGAATATTTGATATTGATGTAATTGCCTCGAATAGATTGTGTGCGTGTGTGCGTGTGTGCGTGTCTGTGTGCGTGTCTGTGTGCGTGTGCGTGTGGACCAGAAGCCCCACAAGTATAGTAAACAAACCCATTTGACCAACTGGGGATATTTTGATGGTCCCTACGAGGTCAAACACTATTTCTAGGGGGTTTAGGGTTAAGGTTAGAATTAGTTTTAGGGTTAGAATTATGTTAAGAGTTAGGGTTAGGAGCTCAGGTTAGTTTTAGTGTTAGGGTTAGGAGCTAAGGTTAGGTTTAGGGTTAGGGTTAAGGTTAGGTTTAGGGATAAGGTTAGGGTAAGGGTAATAGGGTTAGGGTAAACGTTAGGTTTAGGGTTGGGTGTTAGGGAAAATAGGATTTTGAATGGGACTGAATTGTGTGTCTTCACAAGGTTAGCGATACAAGACCGTGTGTCTGTGTGCCCGAGCTCGTGTGTGTGCGTGCATGTGCGCGCGTGTGATGGCACCAAAAGGCAAACACATTAGGAGTGTGAGTCAGTGAAAGAACAGGAAAATATGGGGAATACGGTGAAAGAGATTGGAGAATGAAAGAGAGATGACGTGCGCTCAGTGAAGCTGTGGGCGTTAAAGAGAGAGAGAGAGACTGAATCCGCCAGGCACATATTGTGTTGTAACAAGCCAAATCCCATCAAAACATAACGGTATATACTAACGATAACTGGAATCAAATTAAAGTAGAATGTGTAAAGCATATAAATAGATAGTAAAAGACAGAAGTGATCAACAGTCTCACAATCCACCTCTGTTGTAACATTGTTGAGGTATGGAGGATTGACATGGAAACTATGCAGTATTTTGTTTTTTTACATATTATTTCTTACAATGTTACCCCAGGAAATATTAAGTGTTATTACATACAGCCGGGAAGAACTATTGGATATAGGAGCAACATCAACTTACCAACATTACGACCAGGAATACGACTTTCCCAAAGCGGATCCTCTGTTTGGATCCGGGACAATGGATCCACCACCCAGGACAATGGATCCACCACCCAGGATCGGATGCCAGTAGGCGACCCAAAACAACGGGGCAGACGGAGCGGTCTTCTGGTCAGGCTCCGTAGATGGGCACATTGCTCACCGTTCCCGAGTGTACTACTCGCCAAAGTCCAGTCTCTTGACAACAAGGTAGATGAAATTTGAGCAAGGGTTGCCTTCCAGAGAGACATCAGAGAATGTACCATTCTCTGTTTCACGGAAACATGGCTCACTCGTGACACGTTATCAGAGTCGGTTTCGCACCGACCGAAACAAACATCTCTCTGGTAAGAAGAAGGGCGGGGGTGTATGCCTTATGATTAACGAGTCGTGGTGTGATTGTAACAACATAAAGGAACTCAAGTCCTTTTGTTCACCTGACCTAGAATTCCTTACAATCAAATGTCAACCGCATTATCGACCAAGAGAATTCTCTTCGATTATAATCACAGCCGTGTATATTCCTGGGCTAAAACAGGAAACGCCTGTGCTCAGGTCTGTTCAATGCTGGTCCGACCAATCTGATTCCACGCTTCAAGATTGCTTCGATCACGTGGACTGGGATATGTATACGCTGATTCGGTGAGCGAGTTTATTAGCAAGTGCATCGGTGATGTTGTACCCACGGTGACTATTAAAACCTTCCCCAACCAGAAACCGTGGATTGATGGCAGCATTCGCACAAAACTGAAAGCGCGAACCACTGCTTTTAATCATGGCAAGGCGACCGGAAACATACAAACAAACAGTGTAGCTATTCCCTCCGCAAGGCAATCAAACAAGCTAAGCGTCAGTATAGAGACAAAGTAGAGTCGCAATTCAACGGCTCAGACACGATGTAAGAATGCTGTTCATCGATTACAGCTCAGCATTTAATACCATAGTACCCTCCAAACTCGTCATTAAGCTCGAGACCCTGGGTCTCGACCCCGCCCTGTGCAACTGGGTCCTGGACTTTCTGACGGGCAGGAAACAACATCTCCACCCCGCTGATCCTCAACACTGGGGCCCCACAAGGGTGCGTTCTCAGCCCTCTCCTGTACTCCCTGTTCACCCATGACTGCGTGGCCATGCACACCTCCAACTAAATCATCAAGTTTGCAGATGGCACTACAGTGGTAGGCTTGATTAGCAACAACGACAGACAGCCTACAGGGAGGAGTGTGGTGTCAGGAAAATAACCTCACACTCAACGTCAACAAAACAAAGGAGATGATCGTGAACTTCAGGAAACAGCAGAGGGAGCACGCTCCTATCCACATCGACGGTACAGTAGTGGAGAAGGTGGAAAGTTTTAAGTTCCTCGGCGTACACATCACGGACAAACTGAAATGGTCCATCCACACAGACAGCGTGGTGAAGAACGTGCAACAGCGCATCTTCAACCTCAGGAGGCTGAAGAAATTCAGCTTGTCACCGAAAACACTCACAAACTTTTACAGATGCACAATCGAGAGAATCCTGTTGGGCTGTATCTCCGCCTGGTACGGCAACTGCTCCGCCCACAACCGTAAGGCTCTCCAGAGGGTAGTGAGGTTTGCACAACGCATCACCGGGGGCAAACTACGTGCCCTCCAGGACACCTACACCACCCGATGTCACAGGAAGGCCAAAAAGATAATCAAGGACAACAACCACCCGAGCCACTGCCTGTTCACCCCCGTTATCATCCAGAAGGCGAGGTCAGTACAGGTGCATCAAAGCTGAGACCGAGAGACTGAAAAACAGATTCTATCTCAAGGCCATCAGACCGTTAAACAGCCATCACAAACATTGAGTGGCTGCTGCCAACATACTGACTCAAATTTCTAGCCACTTCAATAATACAATTTTTTATGTAATAAATGTATCACTAGTCACTTTAAAAATGCCACTTTATATAATGTTTACATACCCTACATTACTCATCTCATATATATTTACTGTACTCTATACCATCTAATGCATCTTGCCTATGCCGCACAGCCATCGCTCATCAATATATTTATATGTACATATTCTTATTCATTCCTTTACACTTGTGTGTAAGGTAGTTGTTGTGAAATTGTTAGATTACTTATATAGGGATATTACTGCACGGTCGGAACTAGAAGCACAAGCATTTCGCTACACTCGCATTAACATCTGCTAACCATGTGTATGTGACCAATAACATTTGATTTGATTTGAGAAATGAACTTCTGTTGTTAGCAGGATGAGAAGATGAGTGAGGGGAAGATGAGAGGGGGAAGAGGAAACATACTGTGCACAGTACAGAGAATGACTCAGTTTACAATTTACACTGAGCTGTATAGCAGTGAGAGTATGAGCTACTAAGTCAACTCCCCTGATACTAAGCAAAGACTAGACTAAGACTAGAACACACACACAGAAACACATACACACGCAAACACACACACATCTGACTAACGCAACTGAATTAGCAGCGCAACCCCATTGATTTCTCCTCCCTCTATCCTTCCCTCTGACTCCCCCATCCCTCCTTCGCCTGTTAAGATCAATACAACCCAAAGCCCCTCCCCTCAAAACTCTCAAGGCTAGCTGTCCAACCAGCCAAACCCTAAGGCTCTCTAGTCCGAGAGCTGGGGATAGAACCTGGCTTGCATTCAATAACTGATTAATCGTCTAGATATATCTCACTGCTTTAACTTCAGACAATACTAAATCCACTTACATGCGGAGTGGGATACATGTAAACAGGTGGACAATGAGGAGGCCCATCCATGCTAAATGTCTGTCAATTAAGCTACTGCTGACATGTTCAACAGTTCCTGTGGGACAGGGTGTTTGGTTGCTGGGGTTCTGTAAGCGTATTGTGTACATGCAGACATGCAGACACACATCCACGCACACACATGTACACCCTTAGAAATGTTTACACACGCACATACAGTAGATTCGAAAAATATTCAGACCCCTTGACTTTTTCCACATTTTGTTACGTTACATTCTAAAATGGATGAAATAGTTTTTTTCCTCATCAATCTACACACAATACCCCATAAAGACAAAGCAAAAACAGGTTATTCGAAATTTCTGAAATATTACATTTACATGAGTTTTCAGAACCTTTACTCAGTACGTTGTTGAAGCACCTTTGGAAGCGATTACAGTCTCGAGTCTTCTTGGGTATGACGCTACAAGCTTGGCACACCTGTATTTGGGGAGTTTCTCCCATTCTTCTCTGCAGATCCTCTCAGGCTCTGTCAGGTTTGATGGGGTGTGTCACTCCACAGCTATTTTCAGGTCTCTCCAGAGAGCGAGTTCAAGTCCGGGCTCTGGCTGGGACATTCAAGGACATTCAGAGACTTGTCCCGAAGCCACTCCTGAGTTGTCTTGGCTGTGTACTTAGAGTCGTTGTCCTGTTGGAAGGTGAACCTTCGACCCAGTCTGAAGTCCTGAGCACTCTGGAGCAGGTTTTCATCAAGGATCTCTTTGTACTTTGCTCCGTTCATCTTTACCTCGATCATGACTAGTCTCCCAGTCCCAGCCACTGAAAAACATCCCCACAGCATGACGCTGCGACCACCATGCTTCATTGTAGGGATGGTGCCAGATTTCCTCCAGACGTGACGCTTGGCATTCAGGCCAAAGAGTTCAATCTTGTTTTCATCAGACCAGAGAATCTTGTTTCTAATGGTCTGAGAGTCTTTAGGTGCCTTTTTGCAAACTTAAAGTGGGCTGTCATGTGCCTTTTACTGAGGAGTGGCTTCCGTCTGGCCACTCTACCATATAGGCCTGATGGGCGGGTTCTTGGTCACCTCCCTGACCATGTGCCTTTTCCCCCGATTGCTTAAGTTTGGCCCGGCGGCTAACTCTAGAAAGAGCTTTGGTGGTTCCAAACTTCTTCCATTTAAGAATGATGGAGGCCACTGTTTTCTTCCTACAATGTAATGTTCTGATACCCTTCCCCAGATCTGTGCCTCCACACAATCCTGTCTCAGAGCTCGATGGACGAATCGATGGACGATTCCTTCGACCTCATGGCTTGGTTTTTGCTCTGACATGCACTGTCAACTGTGGGACCTTATATAGACAGGTGTGTGCCTTCCAAAATTATGTCCAATCAGTTGAATGTACCACAGGTGGACTCCAATCAAGTTTTAGAAACATCTCAAGGATGATCAATGGCATTTCTAGTCTCATAGGAAAGGGTCTGAATAGTTGTGTAAACAAGGCATTTCTGCTTTTTATTTTTAACACATTTGCGATATTTTATGTGATATTTTGTGTAGATTGATGAGGGAAAAAATATATATTTTATCCATTCTAGAATAAGGCTGTAACATAACAAAATGTAGAAAAACTCAAGGGGTCTGAATACTGTATACACACACTGTAGGCACACAAATGTGCAATCCCACAGAAACACACACACACCAGTACACACGTACACATGCACTACTGTATACACACATACACTGTAGGCACTATACTTGTAAACACATACACACACACACACACAAACACGTCACTGCCTGGAGTAATGATGCTCTACTGATCAATGGTGAGAGGTCAGCTGTCAGGGAGGTCAAAGGGTGGGGTATGATCTGGTCATGACCTGTCACCTGACCTTTAACACTAACACATCTACATAACCAGCATGACCCATCTGACAAATCTCATTACCAACTCAAACAAGGGGTTGGAACCGGTTCAGGGAGCAGAACAGAAAACCTGAAAATAACAAAAACATTTGAGGAACAGAATCAGAACCATGAACAATAGTGATCTATACTTTTCCAGAAGAGAACCATTATTTTATGGGAACCAGTTAATAACGTTCCTTTACGTTCTGGGCATTTCTTTTCAGTCACACAAAAAACGCAACAAAGCCTTCACTCTGTCACTCAGAAACGTATTCCAGTGTCTGCCTGCCAGCTGAAAATCTTTGCCAGTATGTGTGTGTGTAGGCTACCTGCCCCATGTAGGCTACCTGTGTGTGCGTGTAGGCTGCTGTAGCCTACTGACTTCACAAGCATGATTCAGAAATTAGGGAGAGATTTTTAATAACAGAAGAATGGATTAACGTTTTCAATGCTAGTTAACTGAGGATACTAGAAGTTATTACGTTTCAAGTTGGATTTATTAACTACAAAAATGTAAGATCCGTTTTAAATTATGGTGCAGCTCTGCACACACAAGCTTATTAGCTAGCTAGCTAGCTCTGGTCCAACATTAAGAGAACTCAAAAATGTTCCTCCATAAAAAGCCGCTCCTCCGTAGGTAAAATTCTGTGGGCCTAGCTAATTCAGATAATGCATGTCATTACAAGATGCCCAGCACTTCAAGTGAAGCCTCCTCCTCCACCCTCTCTCGCTCTCTCCCCACCCTCAACATTTCTGACGTATCTCGCTCCCTACACTTGTCTGTCCATCGCGCATGTAAATAACTATAGTTTGCCCGCTCCATAGCAATCTACCGCACTGATTGGTGAAGTAATTTAATGTCGAGCTACAGTGCCCTCGGAAAGTATTCAGACCCCTTGACTGTTTCCACATTTTGTTCACTTGCTTGACACACTTTGACATGCCTTTGTTTGGTTGTAGTGTGTAATAGTATCCGGCTTTCTCTTGACTGTGTCCAGTTGTCATGTCATTCTTCAGCACTGTTGCGCACAACACTGTGCAGGTGCCTTATTTTGCACAGAGGGAAGGAGCTCCCGTCTCACTTTGTTCATGAAGCAGGCCAGACTTGTTTTCTTTGCAAGCAACTTATTCGCAATGACAGTGAAGTGAAGAAATTGTCCATGGTGACATTGCTCCCCTTGCCAACATAAGGTCCCACAAGCCTCTTCACCACATTCTCTGACACGCGCGCCTGCTGCCCAATGTGGATATTTTCCCAGAGATTGAAAGACGTTCAACATGTACAGTTACGCATGCTCTCGCTGTGTTGCCTACTCCAAGTAGGCCAGAGTAGACTGATAAGACTGCTTCGATTCCGTGAACTGATATAGGGTGCATACCATTTTAAAATTAGGCCCATAATTAGAATGGATCAAGAAAATAGAATGGTCCGCCCCGTTCTTCATTCAAAATTGCTCATCAACTCACCCATTCTCCCCATCATAATTTACTTAATTTATTTAATATTTTGTTATACGTGTGAAATTAGTTTTGGTATACTTTAAGTTCAGTTTCGAGTCAGTTGTCAACTGGGCACAATTATCAACTGGGCACTGCACTTACAACGTGTCGGAAGAAAGAGCGGAGCAGGCCCTTCTGTTGGGAGAAGGAGGGGCAACGAGGGAAAACCAACAAATAATATGCCATCCTAAAGACTGGTTATAACTGCAGATCTGTTTGTGATATAAAGATTCTAACAATGGCAGTGTGTTATATAGACTTATTTAGGAAAAGTCAAGGACAGAAGGGGGCATGAGTTAAAAAATGGCAGAACAATACAAATAAAAAACCGATGATCAGTCAAAATGACTGCTTTAGCGGTTCTAGTGTTAAAAATGAATAGAAAGGAACGATATAAACAGGTTCGAACTGGTTCAGAACTTTATTTTGCAGGTTGGAACAGTGGAACAGAATGAAAAAAAAGAACTAAATGATTGGAAAATAACGTTGGTTCCAACCCCTGACTCAAACTGACACTAAAACACATCCATACACTTATGGGTTCAATTTCATGTTTCATATCAAATCCCACAAATCACTGCCTGTTGACTAGACTCATTAAATAGTACCCGCAAAACAACAGTCTCAACGTCAACAGTGAAGAGGCGACTCCGGGATGCTGGCCTTCTAGGCAGAGTTTCAATGAAACGCCATTTCTCAGACTGCCCAATAAAAATAAAATAGGCAAAAGAAAACAGACACTGGAAAGAGGAACTTTGCTTTGAAGGCCAGCATCCCGGAGTCGCCTCTTCACTGTTGACGTTGAGACTGGTGTTTTGCGGGTACTATTTAATGAAGCTGCCAGTTGAGGACTTGTGAGGCATCTGTTTCTCAAACTAGACACTCTAATGTACTTGTCCTCTTGCTCAGTTGTGCACCGGGGCCTCCCCCACTCTTCTTTCTATTCTGGTTAGAGCTAGTTTGCACTGTTCTGTGAAGAAAGTAGTACACAGCGTTGTACAATATCTTCAGTTTCTTCAATTTCTCAGAACAAGAGTAGACTGATGAGTTTCAGAAGAAAGTTTTGTTTCTGGCCATTTTGAGCCTGTAATCAAACCCACAAATGCTGATGCTCCAGATACTCAACTAGTCTAAAGAAGGCCCGTTTATTTATTCTTTAATCAGAACAACAGTTTTCAGCTGTGCTAACATAGTTGCAAAAGGTTTTTCAAATAATCAATTAGCCTTTAAAAATGATAAACTTAGCTAACACAACGTGCCATTGGAACACAGGAGTGATGGTTGCTGATAATGGGCCTCTGTACATTTACAACATTAACAATGTCTACACTGTATTTCTGATCAATTTTATGCTATTTTAATGGACAAAAAAAATGCTTTTCTTTCAAAAACAAGAACATTTCTAAGTGGCCCCAAACTTTTGAACGGTAGTGTATTTGATCATATTTACTAACAAAGTCAGACAATGAAGATAATAGGATTTCTGACTGACTCTAATAAGGCATTCATGGCAAGTTTAAAGTTCAAAGCAATCGTATGCAGTTACTGTGAGTCTACCGAGTATTAACTAGAGCTATCATAACTATAGAGGCATCCGTTCTAAGGACACAATGCTATGAGTCATCCCTTTACAGGCTCTGCTGTATTTTAGCAAAAGGGAATATTTTCAATCAAGTACTGTTGTTCGAAGCCTATGGCCTAGGGGTGCAGTTAGCCACCCACACACACTCACACACTCTGTAGTGCATACTCGGTAGTGGAGTCCACAGTCGAGTGGCTACTCTTCTGCACCACTTCAGGCTGCTATTTTTAAACAGCAGTCGACAGAGTGCAAAGCACAGCAAACAGCAGCTGCACGGAAATGCCTTTCTGCCACCTCCAGAACTTGGGTTGATGATGAACATCAATGCAGTTTGGGAGTTTTCTCAGCCACTTTGACTCAGTTTAGGAAAAAAATAAGGCAAGTTCTAACATGCATGCAAGCATGTGATCAACTATTTCAGATGTCAGGAGGATAGAACATCACAACACCTGAGTGGGTGTGTGTTCTTGTGCATACATGCGTACGTGCATGTGTCTGTGAGTGTGGGTGTGTGTCTGTGTGCGTGCGTGTGTTGTGATGGAGTTTCCTCCAGAAGGGAAGCATCTGTAGCTGTCACAGGCTGATTGATGACAGCTCTGAATATCTGAAATATGCATTAGTCCTGCCACAGATGGAATCTGTATATTGGCCTATTTACATCGCATTATACAGACAATATGTTACACAAACAATATGCAAACACACACACACACACTTCTCTTATCACCACCCAGTTCCAATGTAACCTACAGTGCCTTCAGAAAGTATTCACACCTCACACCTCTTGTTGTGTTACAAAGTGGGATTAAAATGGATTTAATTGTAATTTTTTGTCAAAGATCTGCACAAAATACTCTGTAATGTCAAAGTGGAAGAACAATTCTGACATCTGTCAACCCCCTGAGTCAATACATGTTAGAATCACCTTTGGCAGTGATTATAGTTGTAAGTCTTTCTGTGTAAGTCTCTAAGAGCGTTGCACACAGACTTTTTCTACACCCATTCAACATTATTCGCACCCTCTTAATTAAGCCAGCCCCACCAATCTCTTTAAGGATTCACATGAGACCATGTGCTAAAGACTAAAAGTGGTAGTTGCCTACAATAAGAAAAAAATCCAGGTAAACAGAAAGTGTCCAGATAAAAATATTTCATATTAGATGATGCTTACCCAGATTACACTTGTCTAAATTGATGGGTCATGTGAAAGAAATGCTATAACCCCCAGCCACATCCAGTGCTGGAAAAAGTCTAAATTGTCTTACTTGAGTAAAAGTAGAAATCATTTCAAATTCCTTATATTAAAACAGACGGCACAATTGTATACAATTCTTTTTTTTATTGACGGATTGCCAGGGGCACAATGTACTTAAGTATCAAAAGTTAAAATATAAACCATTTCAACTTCCTTATATTAAGCAAACCAGACGGCACAATTGTATAATTTTTTATTGATGATAGCCAGGGGCACACTCCAACACTCAGACATAATTTCCAAATGAAGCATTTGTGTTTAGTGAGTCTGCCAGATCAGAGGCAGTATGGATGACCAGGGATGTTTGAATTTGACAATTTTCCTGTCAAAAATTAACAAGCACTTTTGGGTGTCAAGGAAAATGCATGGAGTAAAAATAACATTATTTTCTTTACGAATGTAGTGAAGTAAAAGTTGCCAAAAATATAAATTGTAAAGTAATGTACAGTCGAGGCCACAAGTTTTGAGAATGACACAAATATTAATTTCCACAAAGTTTGCTGCTTCAGTGTCTTTAGATATTTTTTTTCAGATGTTCGATGTTTTGTTCCCCGAGCCACTTAGTTATCACTTTTGCCTTATGGCAAGGTGCTCCATCATGCTGGAAAAGGCATTGTTCGTCACCAAACTGTTCCTGGATGGTTGGGAGAAGTTGCTCTCGGAGGATGTGTTGGCACCATTCTTTATTCATGGCTGTGTTCTTAGGCAAAATTGTGAGTGAGCCCTCTCCCTTGGCTGAGAAGAAACCCCACACATGAATGGTCTCAGGATGCTTGACTGTTGGCATGACACAGGACTGACGGTAGCGCTCACCTTGTCTTCTCTGGACAAGCTTTTTTCCGGATGCCCCAAACAACCGGAAAGGGGATTCGTCAGAGAAATGACTTTACCCCAGTCCTCAGCAGTCCAATCCTTGTACCTTTTGCAGAATATCAGTCTGTTCCTGATGTTTTTCCTGGAGATAAGTGGCTTCTTTGATGCCCTTCTTGATACCAGGCCATCCTCCAAAAGTCTTCACCTCACTGTGCGTGCAGATGCACTCACACCTGCCTGCTGCCATTCCTGAGCAAGCTCTGTACTGGTGGTGCGCCGATCCCGCAGCTGAATCAACTTTAGGAGACGGTCCTGGCGCTTACTGGATATTCTTGGGCGCCGTGAAGCCTTCTTCACAACAATTGAACTGCTCTCCTTGAAGTTCTTGATGATCTGATAAATGGTTGATTTAGGTGCAATCTTACCGGCAGCAATATCCTTTCCCGTGAAGCCCTTTTTGTGCAAAGCAATGATGACGGCACGTTATTAATATTTGTGTCATTCTCAAAACTTTTGGCTACGACTGTACAGATACCAGAAAAAACGACTTAAGTAGTACTTTAAATTATTTATACTTAAGAACTTTACACCACTGCCCAAATGTCTTCACACCATGCATTAGCATACTTCATATACTGTTACACATTAACTTATCACATAGCATTCCATACATAAGTTAAGGCCATGCAACCTGAGTTGAAACCTGAGTTGAAACCAGGTGTACATGTACAGTACATAAACAGATGCATGCGCCATATATTTAAGTGGTGGACACTTGACACGGTCACATGATATTATTGTGGTATGTCACAAAATCATGTTTCGACCACACATATCAATATTCATTTCATATATCAATATTTTGCTAAGTCTTGCTAAGTGGATGGTCTCTACAGAAGGTGTAAACTTTACAGCCAAATGGTTACTTGCATAGTAGCAATATCAGAAATAGATATGCCAATATAAATAAAATATACAGTATGTACAAGAACAAAATCAATAACGATATTAGTGATAGACGAGGTAGTTACATGCATACAATCAGAGGTAAAGTGGCTGAGGTAAAGCAGGATAAAAAAAATAGCAGCAACGTACGGTGTGTGTGTCTAGCAAAGTTAACCAATAAATTAAATGTTAGCTAGTTAACATTAGGCTTTAACTAGCAATATTAAATGGCATTCTGAGAAAACATCACTAACGTTACACACACTTCATACACATAAGTTAATGTTAGCTGGCAAGCCAGCCACCTAACCTCAGCTAACGTTAGCTAGCTAACAGCAAGCTTTAACTTGGGATCTTTGTTTAGACATGTCACGTTAACATTAGCTAGCTAAATGAACTATAATCTCAATCCATAGAGTAACTTCACTAGCAATACAAACCGATTGTCATAGCAAGCTAAAGTTAACCAAATAACATTAGGTTCATTGTTAGTTAGCAAGCCAGCCATCTAACTCCAGCTGGCTAGCTAACAGCAAGCTTTAGCTTGCAATGAAAACAACTTTCTGACAAAATGAGAAACTTACAATATCTGAATCTGTAGCTAGATTCTTACCTGTGTACATGGATGAAAGCTTAACAGCAGACTGCAACCCCTCTTTATAATAAATTCTGTGTTGTTTCTGTTTAGTTTGCACAGCTTGTTTGGCCCGTTGTGTTCCACTGATTTCAAAACGTGTTATGAAATGAGAGGGAGTCAGCATTGCATGGCACGATCGTCGTCCAGAAAGTAGTCCATCACAACTTTTTCTTACTGTCTTTTGCCGATAGCGACCTGATAAATTCTGGGCAGCAATGTTATTGAGCGCAGTAGCAACATAATTGCAGTTCTCCATAGCTAACATAATATCTTTTGAAACAACTACAGTAGAAATGACTATTTACTCATTATGAGCAGCTCATTTTATAGACACAAGATGCAACACCGCAGACCAATCCAAACTCATCTCTCGGCATGTCCAGCCCACTCATTATCTCAGCAAATCATGGTTAGCGGGAAGGTTGCTGACTTTTTCTGTGGCTAAACCAACTAGCCTCATAATTTAACAATTGTATTCGTATTTACAGATGACTTACAAGTTTGATATTAAAGCACATGAAAGTTCACATATTCGAGAAGGAATGTCAGTCATTATGGGGTATTGTGTGTAGGCCAGTGGCACAAAATCCCAATTTAATCTACTTTAAATTAAGGCTGTAACACAACAAAATCTGGGGTGAATACTTTCTGAATGCACTTCATATGAAAGGGGCCCTGTGAGGTTCTACATTAAGACCAGTATTACAATGTTTATAGTATAAGTCTTTCTGCACAGTGACAAAGCAGGTGTTGTGTTATTAGGCCACAAAACACAAGCCAAACACAATATAAGATTAGTGTAGCCTAATGTACAAATCCCCTCTCATCTCTCCACTAATCGTATGGATTCTGAGTGTACGGAATATTAAATTCAAATTCAAATCAATTCATGTGATATTGTCCATCAAAAGTACTGTACATATCGCTGCAGAAGAGTTGCCTTGGTCATTTAAAACTCAAAGGCGATACAGAAGACAAGTACTGTTGTGGCTGTTGTCATATGCTATAATCACTTACAAAGACCTCTGCAAGGCTGCAAGGCTGCAAGGCATTGTTTTAGTACTCTTGGTCTGCTGGATGATTTCTATTTGTTTCTATAGTGCCTTCCAGCACCCTACATCTGCACACACACACACACACATCCAAACACACTGGAGAGAGAGAGAGAGAGAGAGAGAGAGAGAGAGAGAGAGAGAGAGAGAGAGAGAGAGAGAGAGAGAGAGAGAGAGAGAGACAGAGAGACAGAGAGAGAAACAGAGAGAGAGCTAGTACTGCTAAGGCTGTATCTCTTGGGGCTTTCAGATGATGGAGTCAATGGCAGGGACTATTGAGACACCCACACACTCTCGCACACAGACACACGTTTACTCACACAGATGTTGGAGACACAAGACAGTAGCGTTGCAATAATCTCCCACACAAACACACCTCACTCTATCTTCCAGGGACTCTCATCTACATATGGACACACACACACAGACACACACAAAGAGACAGAGCACAGTCCACAGTCCACAGTCCACCTGATGAGCCGACTGCCATCTTTAGAACTAAGACGGTTGAAACACACACATTTGACACGTTTGAACAGAAACGCACACACACACACACACACACACACACAAAGCATGTATGCAGACAGATGCATATCTTATTATGCACATATTGTACACACACAACCACCACCTTCATGCACACTCCGCAGAGACCACACAGCTGTACTCCATGCTACATATTCATACCATATACTCACATAAATCAAAAAGATAACGACAGCTACACTGTTCCTGTTCTGAAAAGGCACATTGCACCTTCACTCATTTAATGGTTACCTCCTTTGTCCTCGTCCAATCAAATCGCACCTTGGGTCTTAGCTGCCTGGTGCATTGTGGTATTGATTACCTGCCTGTGTGGATTTTCCAGTGAGACCATGACATGCGCACTCGCATGTGCACACGCACCAAACACACACACACACACACACACACACACCCAACCGCCACACACACACACACCACTCATTCAAATACACTGGGGAGTCATTCTCATTGTCATGTTGCTCACTATGGAAGGTTAATGAGACAGAATAGACTCAAATGGACTTGAACATTGATTTCATACCATGGATTAAACATCCTATTCTATTCACTAGTCACCGCTTTGGTTCCAGCCCAGCGGTGAAATATCTGAATCAACCAATCAAGGGCGTAGTGAGAGGTTGATTAGGTATGTTAGTGCTGGGTCGGAACAAAAGTCGCTTACACCACTGAGGCCCCAAAAGACCAGATCGGGGATCACGGAATATGTAAGGCACAAGAATGGATTGCAATAAAGTCTTATCTTTGGTAAGTAACATATACGTAATATGACGTCACAAAATCAGTTCTTACCTGTTGTTGAACCATTGAATAAAGAGCAGCAGCAGCAGATGTTCATCAGAGGAGAGCATGCAGAGAGGGGAGGGAGAGAGACAGAAACAAAGTCCAATGATTAGCTTTCAATTCCAGAATGGGACAATCATTCAGATTTTTTTTCGCTATTAGCCCATTTTCAAATTCCATTGGTCGATAAAATGCATAGTACATCAAATAAATGGATTAATTTACTTCCAGATCTTATATAATCTAATGTTACACATTTTCAGACCCCTTTGGATTTTAACGGTGTTCCATGGGTTAGCGGACAACGTCACGAAAACGATGTGCACGCTTCAATGGGGCAGAAGTCTGTGAGAAGCTGTGATTCTGGATGGCCAGATAGCTAACAACAATTACAGCAAACTGCCATATGGGGAATCGTAAGTGACTCGTGTCAGCTAGTTTCATCTTGTTTTTGATACCATGTCTTGTTTTTAGGTGCTTTGACTGATTTCATGTCAATGCTAATATGGCTAAAATTCGCTAGCTAGCTAACCAACAACTGTAATAATGCATTTGAGAGACAACAAGTCCTCGTGCAAATGTACTTATGTTTTCAATAAACATTGGAGATGAAATATAGTTTTCAACAATCTAAGCCAACCCCGTTTGTTTGCTAAACAACCCGACTGTCTATAGGCTGCACAATGCTCAACGAAACAACCTATTTCTGTGGAATTAACAGATTTTTCTACCCAGAGGATGAACATTTTCTACCCAGAGGATGATATGCATTTGTAGGCCTATATTCTGTGTAGGTTGAAGGTCATCTATGTCAAGGTTGGGCTATCCTTCCTGCCCCTTCCCCTCGATACCTCATGGGGGCTGATCACACAATAGGCTACCCCTAACTACTCCTCCTCTCACACACAGCCAATAGCAAGCCTCCGTCCTTCATTAATGAGGTAATTAATAAAAAATCACATTCTCTCTCACTCTGTCACTCTTTTCTCTCTCGCTCTTCATCTCCGCATGGGAAAGGGGGAGGAGAGGAAAAGGAGGAAGGCCAGGAAAGCAGGTCGACCCTTGGGAGAGAGTGAGTTCAAGACAGAGGGAAGAGCAGAGTGAGAAAGAGAGAAAGAAAGAAAAAAGGATGAACGAGAGAGACAGAAAGAGAGAGAAAGATGCAGAGAGAGAGAAAGAGACGCTGCGTATAAATACAGAGAGAAGGCAAGCATATGTTGAGGAGGTGCCGTTCGAAGTTACATCCTTTTCTGCACTAGAAGTAGGGTTGGGCGGTATCCATTTTTTCATATCGTCATACCGTCCTTCTCTCATATCGGGTTATATTTGGTATTACCGGCTTAGTACACAAGGGGGCGCCCCAAAAAACTGCAAAAAAAGCCCATTGGGCGTCTATTACCAGAATGGTAACAACATATGCCTAAGAATAGTGAATTTCAATGCAGGCTGCTAGTTAAATATGCTAACCAACGCAAATGAAAATAACTAAACGCAAAGACAGGCAATCCAGCTCATAAAGTTATACATATATAGAAAGGAACTACCGAATGTCATTTTTGTTTGGACATTTACAATCGAATGTAATGGAAAAACAGTACTGGCTCTGGAGCAGCATGTGTAGGCTACACGCTGTCTGTGTGGAGTCTGGAGTCACTAGGGCAACAGGCCTGCCTGCTCTGCTCCGAGAAGAGAAGATGGCCGAGAACAGGGGAGGGGGAAAAAATTCAATTAAATCAAGATAGTGGCAGCTGGACAAATCACTCATCCAAAAGGCTTTGACTTCTCAAACACGGCAGAAAGCTAACACAATACGGTGCCCCTTCACCTTATTAATTCAGCCACTTGCTTAGATTAAATAGCAAGTTACATTTAGGTTTGACGTTAAAGCAGAATTCTGTGTTTTTCAAAAAGCATGATTTTTTAAGCATAAGAAATATGCTTCTTATTGTAATTTCTGCTCGGCATTAGATTCATTTCGTGCTTCAGTTGCACTTCTCCATTCTCCATTCTTTCTATGACAAACATAAAAAAATGAGATAAATTAGCCAATTATGAACTTGGATTAGCTAACACAACGTGCTATTGGAACACAGGAATGATGGTTGCTGATAATGGGCCTCTATACGCCTACGTAGATATTCCATAAGAAATCTGCCGTTTCCAGCTACAATAGTCATTTACAACATTAACAATGTCTACACTGTATTTCTGATCAATTTGATGTTATTTTAATGGACAAAAAATTTCAATATATATATAAACAGTACCAGTCAAAGGTTTGGACACACCTACTCATTCAAGGGTTTTTCTTTATTTTTACTATTTTACACATTGTATAAAACATCAAAACTATGAAATAACACACATGGAATCATGTAGTAACCAAAAAAGTGTTAACTACTTACGGAGCAGTGGGGCGCCACTCCCGACACTACCCGATGAAATGTAAGGCGCCAAATTCAAAATCCAAAAGTTGAATTATTAAACATTCATCAATATACAAGTGTTGCATAGTCATCAAAAGCTCTGCTTCTTGGCAATATCACAGTGTTGTCAGATTTCAAAAAGGCTTTACGGCAAAAGCACAACATTTGATTGTTTGAGGATAGCACCTACAATATTTAATCATTAGCATAAATTAATAAACCAGCGCGGTTCACACAAAACCCATTTCACAGCGAAAACAAATCCCTTACTTACCTTTTGAAGAACTTCTGCTGAGGGCTTCCCAAATGTCCAACGAAGACATCCAATGGTTCTTTTGTTAGAAAAAGTCATTTATTATATCCATAAATCTCCGTTTGGTTGGCGCGTTATGTTCAGAAAATCCAACGTCGAATCGCCCATTGAAATGTGAAGAGAACGTGTTCAAATATACCTATAAACTTTTCCTAAACAAATCAAATACCAGTTATGATGCATCCTTAGCTATCCTTTTATGAATATTAGTGATAATATTTCACTCGGATGGTCACGTTATATAAGTAAACGTTATATAAGTAAAATAAAGTGGGGCGCGCACCCAGACTCGCGCCCGAGAAAACTTGTTGACATTTCAAGTCCCCTTACCATTTCCTGTTCCTATCCGTTCCTCTTACTCCAATCACTCCCAGTCTTTGTATATAGACTGTTGCCATCTAGTGGAAGCCATAGGTACTGCAATCCAGGAGCTGGATTGCCTTGAAGTCAATGGGGAGAGTGTCAAACAGAGCAAAGGTCACCAAAAACTGCATTTCCTCAGGTTTTTGCCTGCTATATCAGTTCTGTTATACTCACAGACATTATGTTAATCCTTTTAGAAACGTCAGAGTGTTTCCTATCCAAAAGTACTAATTATGTGCATATCCTATTTTCTGGGCCTGAGTGGCAGGCATTTTACTTTGGGCACGCCAGACTCTCCAAAACCGTCACCTCTGCTGCCGCTCCCTGAGAAGTTAAACAAATCAAAATATATTTTATATTTGAGATTCTTCAGAGTAGTCACCCTTTGCCTTGATGACAGCTTTGCACACTTGGCATTCTCTCAACCAGCTTCATGAGGTAGTCACCTGGAATGCATTTCAATTAACAGGTGTGCCTTGTTAAAAGTTGAGCCAATCAGTTGTGCTGTGTCAAGGTAGGGGTGGTATACAAAAGATAGCCCAATTTGGTAAAATACCAATTCCATATTATGGCAAGAACAGCTCAAATAAGCAAAGAGAAACGATCATTACTTTAAGACATGAAGGTCAGTCAATCTGGAAAATGTCAAGAACTTTGAAAGTTTATTCAAGTGCAGTCGCAAAAAACATCAAGTGCTATGATAAAATTAGCTCTCATGAGGATCGCCACAAGAAAGGAAGACCCAGAGTAAGTTCATTAGAGTTAACTGCACATCAGATTGCAGCCCAAAAAAGTGCTTCACAGAGTTCAAGTAACAGACACATCACAACATCAACTGTTCAGAGGAGAACGCGTGAATCAAGCCTTCATGGTCAAATTTCTGCAAAAAAAAACACTGCTAAAGGACACCAATAAGAAGAAGAGAATTTGCTTATGCCAAGAAACATTAGCAATGGACATTAGACCGGTGGAAATCTGTCCTTTGGTCTAATGAGTCCAAATTTGAGATTTTTGTTTCCAACCGCAGTGTCTTTGTGAGACGCAGAGTAGGTGAACGGATGATCTGTGTTTCCAACCATGAAGCATAGAGGAGGTATGATGGTGTGGGGGTGCTTTGCTGGTGACACTGTCTGTGATTTATTTAGAATTCAAGGCACACTTAACCAGCATGGCTACTACAGCAGTCTGCAGCGATTCGCCATCCCATCTGGTTTGCGCTTAGTGGGACTATATACAGGCTGTATAAGGTATATTTGACCAAGAAGGAGAGTGATGGAGTGCTGCATCAGATGACCTGACCTGAGCTGGTTGAGAGAATGCCAAGAGTGTGCAAAGCTGTCAAGGCCAAGGGTGGCTACTTTGGAGAATCTAAAATACTAAACATATTTTGATTTGTTTAACACTTTTTTAGTTACTACATGATTCCATATGTGTTATTTCATAGTTTTGATGTCTTCATTATTATTCTACAATGTAGAAAATAGTCTGGTGACATGCACTTCAGGCCTAGTTCAGAGAGCTGGTACAGGACGTACAGGGCTGGGCAGACACTGCGCTAAACGCCTGCGCTGCAGCATACTCCTCGCCAACACCTCTCTCCGGTATCCTTCCCTAAACTCCTCTAACGTCTCCCATTCAGGCTCTGGCTCTCTCCTCTGCTCGGCCAACAGCCCCATGTGCCCCCCAAAAAAAAATTGTCTTGGGGTTGATCCTGGGCTCTTTGTGGACGCGGACCCCGGCGTCGTCGCTGTCCCCCATTATTCCTCGGCGACTCACGCCAAGGAAGGGTCTCGCATCCACCCATGATCTCCCATGTCCAACTCTCCTTCACCTTTGTGGCACGCTGCTTGGTCCTGGACTGGTGGGACACTGCTTCTATTAGACTGTGCAGTTACACCCAAACCTGATCTCATCAAAGCCTAGAGGCCCTCACACTGTGGCTCAACTAGTAGACTTGTTTACGTGCTGCTGTGCGTTTTGTTGCTAACCTAACTTTGCTACCTGACAGTTTTACGGTTTTTACTTTGTAATTACCGTTTATTTTATTTTTTTCATTCAACTTTTTCACTCCGGACGCTTTATCTGGACGTGTTTCGTCAGGATCTCCACCAACCGAAGCTAAGTAGTAACATTAACATCATGCCTTCTAATTGCAGTCGCTGTACTCATTACATACAGGAGAACGGTCGGCTTAAGGCGAGGATAGCTGTGCTGCAAGCCCAGCTTCAGACGCAATCGTTAGGCAAGGGAAATGTAAGTGTAGGAAAGGATGAAACAGCGTCTGTGCCACTAGTAAGTACAGATAGTCGTAGAAATCCCCTCGCACAGTCCCCGCAGCCGGACAATTTTCTCCACGGCTTCTGGAAGGAAATGCTGGAGCAATGCTCAACCGGTGTCGCTCATTCAGCCGACAGAAACTTTCAACCGGTTTTCCCCATTAAGCAGCGGGTCGGAGTCAGAGGCCGAGCCTTCTCTGGTTTCTACTCCTCCCGTTCACGAGGTCTGAGATGCCGAGGCCTCCCACCATTAGCACTGACAAATTGAAAACTCTAGTCATTGGCGACTCCATTACTCGCAGTATTAGACTTGAAGCGAATCACCCAGCGATCATACACTGTTTACCAGGGGCAGGGCTACCGACGTTAAGGCTAACCTGAAGATGGTGCTGGCTAAGGCTAAATCTGGCGAGTGTAGAGAGTATAGAGATATTGTTATCCACGTCGGCACCAACGATGTTAGGATGAAACAGTCAGAGGTCACCAAGCGCAACATAGCTTCAGCGTGTAAATCAGCTAGAAAGATGTGTCGGCATCGAGTAATTGTCTCTGGCCCCCTCCCAGTTAGGGGGAGTGATGAGCTCTACAGCAGAGTCTCACAACTCAATCGCTGGTTGAAAACTGTTTTCTGCCCCACACAAAAGATTTTGTAGATAATTGGCCCTCTTTCTGGGACTCACCCACAAACAGGACCAAGCCTGGCCTGTTGAGGAGTGACGGACTCCATCCTAGCTGGAGGGGTGCTCTCATCTTATCTACGAACATAGACAGGGCTCTAACTCCTCTAGCTTCACAATGAGATAGGGTGCAGGCCAGGCAGCAGGCTGTTAGCCAGCCTGCCAGCTTAGTGGAGTCTGCCACTAGCATAGTTAGTGTAGTCAGCTCAGCTATCTCTATTGAGACTGTGTCTGTGCCTCGACCTAGGTTGGGCTAAACTAAACATGGCGGTGTTCGCCTTAGCAATCTCACTAGAATAAAGACCTCCTCCATTGCTGCCATTATTGAAAGAGATTGTGATACCTCACATCTCAAAATGGGGCTACTCAATGTTAGATCCCTCACTTCCAAGGCAGTTCTAGTCAATGAACTAATCACTGATCATAATCTTGATGTGATTGGCCTGACTGAAACATGGCTTAAGCCTGATGAATTTATTGTGTTAAATGAGGCCTCACCTCCTGGTTACACTAGTGACCATATCCCCAGCATCCCGCAAAGGCGGAGGTGTTGCTAACATTTACAATAGCAAATTTCTATTTACAAAAAAACAAAAAGCGACGTTTTTCGTCTTTTGAGCTTCTAGTCATGAAATCTATGCAGCCTACTCAATCACTTTTTATAGCTACTGTTTACAGGCCTCCTGGGCCATATACAACATTCCTCACTGAGTTCCCTGAATTCCTATCGGACCTTGTAGTCATGGCAGACAATATTCTAATTTTTGGTGACTTTAATATTCACATGGAAAAGTCCACAGACCCACTCCAAAAGGCTTTTGGAGCCATCATCGACTCTGTCGGTTTTGTCCAACATGTCTCCGGACCTACTCACTGCCACAGTCATACTCTGGACCTAGTTTTGTCCCGTGGAATAAATGTTGTGGATCTTAATGTTTTTCCTCATAATCCTGGACTATCAGACCACCATTTTATTACGTTTGAAATCGCAACAGATAATCTGCTCAGACCCCAACCAAGGATCATCAAAAGTCGTGCTATAAATTCTCAGACATCCCAAAGATTCCTAGATGCCCTTCCAGAATCCTTCCACCTACCCAAGGACATCAGAGTACAAAAATCAGTTAACCACCTAACTGAGGAACTCAATGTAACCTTGCGCAATACCCTAGATGCAGTTGCACCCCTAAAAACAAAAACATTTGCCAAAAAAACTAGCTCCCTGGTATACAGAAAATACCCGAGCTCTGAAGCAAGCTTCCAGAAAATTGGAACGGAAATGGCGCCACACCAAACTGGAAGTCTTCCGACTAGCTTGGAAAGACAGTACCGTGCAGTATCGAAGAGCCCTCACTGCTGCTCGATCATCCTATTTTTCCAAGTTAATTGAGGAAAATAAGAATAATCCAAAGTTTCTTTTTGATACTGTCACAAAGCTAACTAAAAGCAGCATTCCTCAAGAGAGGATGGCTTTCACTTTAGCAGTGATTCATTCATGAACTTCTTTGAGGAAAAGATCATGATCATTAGAAAGCAAATTACGGACTCCTCTTTAAATCTGCGTATTCCTCCAAAGCTCAGTTGTCCTGAGTCCACACAACTTTGCCAGGACATAAAATCAAGAGAGACACTCAAGTTTTTAGTACCATATCTCTTGACACATTGATGAAAATAATCATGGCCTCTAAACCTTCAAGCTGCATACTGGACCCTATTCCAACTAAACTACTGAAAGAGCTGCTTCCTGTGCTTGGCCCTCCTATGTTGAACATAATAAACAGCTCTCTATCTACCGGATGTGTACCAAACTCACTAAAAGTGGCAGTAATAAAGCCTCTCTTAAAAAGCCAAACCTTGACCCAGAAAATATAAAAAACTATCGGCCTATATCGAATCTTCCATTCCTCTCAAAAATTTTAGAAAAAGCTGTTGCAGCAACTTACTGCCTTCCTGAAGACAAACAATGTATCTGAAACGCTTCAGTCTGGTTTTAGACCCCATCATAGCACTGAGACTGCACTTGTGAAGGTGGTAAATGACCTTTTAATGGCGTCAGACCGAGGCTCTGCAACTGTACTCATGCTCCTAGACCTTTGTGCTGCTTTTGATACCATCGATCACCACATTCTTTTGGAGAGATTGGAAACCCAAATTGGTCTACATGGACAAGTTCTGGCCTGGTTTAGATCTTATCTGTCGGAAAGATATCAGTTTGTCTCTGTGGATGGTTTGTCCTCTGACAAATCAACTGTAAATTTCGGTGTTCCTCAAGGCTCTGTTTTGGGACCACTATTGTTTTCACTATATATTTTACCACTTGGTGATGTCATTCGGAAACATAATGTTAACTTTCACTGCTATGCGGATGACACACAGCTGTACATTTCGATGAAACATGGTGAAGCCCCAAAATTGCCCTCCCTGGAAGCCTGTGTTTCAGACATAAGGAAGTGGATGGCGGAAAATGTTCTACTTTTAAACTCTGACAAAACAGAGATGCTAGTCCTAGGTCCCAAGAAACAAAGAGATCTTCTGTTGAATCTGACAATTAATCTTGATGGTTGTACAGTCGTCTCAAATAAAACTGTGAAGGACCTCGGCGTTACTCTGGACCCTGATCTCTCTTTTGGTGAACATATCAAGACTGTTTCAAGGACAGCTTTTTCCATTTACGTAACATTGTAAAAATCAGAAACTTTCTGTCCAAAAATGATGCAGAAAAGTTAATCCATGCATTTGTAACTTCTAGGTTAGACTACTGCAATGCTTTACTTTCCGGCTATCCGGATAAAGCACTAAATAAACTTCAGTTAGTGCTTAACACGGCTGCTAGAATCTTGACTAGAACCCCAAAATTTGATCGTATTACTCCAGTACTAGCCTCTCTACACTGGCTTCCTGTTAAGGCAAGGGCTGATTTCAAGGATTTACTGCTAACCTATAAAGCATTACATGGGCTTGCTCCTACCTATCTTTCTGATTTGGTCCTGCCGTACATACCTACACGTACGCTACAGTCACAAGACGCAGGCCTCCTTACTGTCCCTAGAATTTTTAAGCAAACAGCTGGAGGCAGGGCTTTTCCTATAGAGCTCCATTTTTATGGAATAGTCTGCCTATCCATGTGAGAGACGCAGACTCGGTCTCAACCTTTAAGTCTTTATTGAAGACTCATCTCTTCAGTAGGTCCTATGACTGAGTGTAGTCTGGCCCAGGAGTGTGAAGGTGAACGGAAAGGCACTGGAGCAACGAACCACCCTTGCTGTCTTTGCCTGGCCGGTTCCCCTCCACTGGGATTCTCTGCCTCTAACCCTATTACAGGGGCTGAGTCACTGGCTTCTGGGGCCGTGGCGGAGATCTTGTGGGCTATACTCGGCCTTGTCTCAGGATGGTAAGTTGGTGGTTGAAGATATCCCTCTAGTGGTGTGGGGGCTGTGCTTCGGCAGAGTGGGTGGGGTTATATCCTGCCTGTTTGGCCCTGTCCAGTGGTTTCGTCGGGACGGGGCCACAGTGTCTCCCGACCCCTCCTGTCTCAGCCCCCAGTATTTATGCTGCAGTAGTTTATGTGTCGGGGGGTTAGGGTCCGTCTGTTATATCTGGAGTATTTCTTCTCTTATCTGGTGTCCTGTGCGAATTTAAGTATGCTCTCTCTAATTATCTCTCTCTTTCTTTCTTTTTCTCTCTCTCTCTCTCTCTCTCTCTCTCTCGGAGGACCTGAGCATTAGGACCATTCCTCAAGGCCTACCTGGATGTCCCGAGTCCACCTGGCCGTGCTGCTTCTCCAGTTTCAACTGTTCTGCCTGTTTTTTGAACATTTTAAAATCTTGTCCATGTTCTGTTATAATCTGCACCCGGCACAGCCAGAAGAGGACTGGCCACCCCTCACAGCCTGGTTCCTCTCTAGGTTTCTTCCTAGGTTTTGGCCTTCTAGGGAGTTTTTCCTAGCCACTGTGCTTTTACACCTGCATTGCTTGCTGTTTGGGGTTTTAGGCTGGGTTTCTGTACAGCACTCTGTGACATCAGCTGATGTAAGGGGGGCTTTATAAATAAATTTGATTTGATTTGATTTGATTTGGTGGGATATTCTGTCACGATCGTCTTTAAGAATGGACCAATGCGCAGCGTGCATGGAGTTCCACATTATTTTAATTTAAAGTGAAACGTCAAAACAATAAAGAAACAACTGATCGTCACATATGTGTAGCGCACACAGGCACAAAAAAAATAAAAAATAAAAATAAATTAAAAAAATATATATATATATATCCACAAACACAGGTGGAAAAAGGACTAAGTATGATCCCCAATTAGAGGCAACGAATAACAGCTTCCTCTAATTGGGAACCACACACTAAAACCAACATAGAAATAAACAACATAGAAACCCCCCCTAGTCACGTCCTGACCGAACCACCATAGAGAACCCAGAGGGCTCTCTATGGCCAGGACGTGACAGACTGGCTCAACTGTTCTGGGCAACTACTATAAGCTTCATAATGTAAAATAATGTGACACGTGAAATGAAGAACGTGATCTGCTTTAATTCATACCGTATTGCACAAGTTGACTACACGTATTTATTTAAATAGTAAAATGTATTGAAACACTTCAAAGAAATAGTCAATGGTCCCTGTAAAAAGAAAATGGCACTGAGCAAATTTGAGATCTGCTGAGTGCAAACTTCTGTGCAACTTCCAGCGCACATTAACTGTGAACACTGAAGCTGTAAGTTACAGTTTTAACAGATGCCAAATAGGCTCCTTTGGTTATTTGATCATAACGTAGCAGAGTGGCCTACCATCAAAAACAATTGAGAAAATGCATCCCATAACATTTTAACGTGGAAATAGCTCTTCTATCATTCAGCCTACAGTAGCAGCCAATGTGTAGTGTTCAATGTGGCCTTTGAAAAAAACATGCAGGGCTTGACATTAACCTGTTTATCTACTTGTCCTTCAGACAAGGTGGCTGAAAATGTTGTGTTGTTCGATGAAAGAAAACACTTTACAAAATAAAATGCATTATTATTCCCATACCATTATTACAGAGGATCAGACAAATTATACTACCCTCTGCCTATTGGCTACTTATCTTATTCAAGACCGTCTCAAAATACAACACTGTCCCTTAAAGACCAAAAAAAGCTCTTTACCTGACTCGCTTTTCAAAGATGTCTAGAAATGTACAAGTTTTGTGCTCTTGTAGAAAGCAATCACTCCCCTATTGCTGACAACAAATTAGCTATAACTGGGCTAATAACTCACTAATTAGCAAAGGATATGAACAAAATGTGCACACGTGGCTACATGCAGCTCTCGCTTTGATCTCAAAACAAGCGCATCTACTCACAACCGCTCATGCTGTAGGGTAAACACAGTCCAAATGGCACAGATCCATATACGGCAATGGTCTATTTGCATATATGATTGGTTATGGGGCCCAGTCTTGCATGTCAATGCAATAGTATCCTACTCAGATTTTTTAAATTATTTTTATTTAACCTTTATTTAACTAGGCAAACTAGGCAATATTTAACTAGGCGTTCTCTTGCACAGTTCGTTTTGTTTCAGTATGTTCAGGGTTGGGTAGGTTACTTTCTAAATGTAATCAGTTACAGTTACTAGTTACCTGTCCAAAATTGTAATCAGTAACGTAACTTTTGGATTACCCAAATTTAGTAACCTAATCTGAATACATTCAGTTACTTTTAGATTACTTTCCCCTTTTGAGTCATTAGAAGAAGACAAAGATGTATGTTACCAATTGAACAGCATCTATTGCAGGATAAATCAATGTTAAAGTTTACATAGCTGGCCACATATGGATGTTCAGTTTTACTGTATGGGTTGGTTATGTAGGCTTCTTCTAACCCATCGCCTTCTTATACATATAATAATACGATTAAATTGTATCTTCACATTAATCTATATAATTTATAAATCCAAAAATGGATGTAGCAACTACAGATTGCCCCTTTAAGTCTATCAAAAGAGTGCGAGTTTGAGCATGTGTCCATTAGGCCTATGGATGTACTTTTTTATCAGCATGAATTAGATTGAGTAATAAAAGCCCCACTTTTATTCCATAGGCTGGGATCCGCACTATGCAGCTGTTGCAAAAGCGCATTTTTCACAGGCTGTCCACTGGTTTCAAAAACAATGATTGATAGGCAGCTTAAACTTCTTGAAATCCACCATTATTGGGTTCAAATATACATTTAGATTTGTGAACAGCCATCCACAACAACCACAATCCATAAAGCGCAAATAGCTAAATGAGAGAGCAGCAGTGTGATTCACATCAATGCGCTACTGTATGTAGATATCAATAATAAGTGATATCCATATCGCCGTAGACTACACCACTACTGTCATCCTTACCTCCAAGTGTTTATTCAAGTTGGATAATCTTTGGATGCCGACAGTAGTCGCACCCTTGGACCACATAGCTTGGACTGTCGCCTACAAAAGCACATTTCTGCTCTTTTCCCCGCGATCCATCAAACACATTTTGTGTGTCATTATAGTGGTCTCTGACTTGTGGTCAGACTCACGCAGGTGGAACAAACTTAAACTTGCACCTTTTTTCAATGCTGATTTGAATGTCATTGAGACAACAGTGTAAGATATTTTCCGCAAACATCCTTTCTGAATTGAAAAGTAATCCTCGAAGTAATCATCTAGATTTTCAAAAGTATCTGTAATCTGAGCACAACATTTTAGCTTGTAATGTAACAGATCACAGTTACCGTTTTTTTTGTTATCCCTTACATGTAACAGATTACATGTAATCCATTACTCCCCAACCCTGGGTATGTTGCATTGAAAGTGTCTAATGTTGCATTGATTCGATCACAATTGCCACAGTAAAGGCAAACATTGATAGTGTTAACTAACAGGGAAAACTCTAGAAAGTTCAGTGAAGTTCAATCTCGTGCATCTCTCTCTGTGGGCTGATATTTTTACTGTGTGGCACCCAGCACCGTCTCCTGAGTGGCATTGCATCTCAGTGCAAGCGTCACTACAGTCCCTGGTTTGATTCCAGGCTGTATCTCATCTGACCGTGATTGGGAGTCCCATAGGGCGGCCCACAATTGGCCCAGCGTCATCCGGGTTTGGCCAGGGTAGGCCGTCATTGTGAATAAGAATTTGTTCTTAACTGACTTGCCTACTTAAACAAATAATAAAACAGTGTGCTTTTAAAAGCTCTCATTGGTCAGACCAGCTCAGCAATAAAATGTTTAGATAAAAACAGATGAATGAGAATGGCGGTGTGATGTGTAAATGGGTTTAGAGCCTGCTGTAGACATGGTTAGAGTCCAGCAGAGCAGCATGTTAGCCCAGGGCTGGATGGACAACAACAACATACACAGAAACATACATACTACTGCTTTATTGTGGGCTGCTGCTGCTACTACTCGCTAAAGTCTAGAATGGGATGTTGAGTTCCCTTCAGGCCTAATTACAGTATGGACATGGACATGAACTCAGCAAAAAAAGAAACGTCCTCTCACTGTCAACTGCGTTTATTTTCAGCCAACTTAACATGTGTAAATATTTGTATGAACATAACAAGATTCAACAACTGAGACATAAACTGAACAAGTTCCACAGACATGTGACTAACAGAAATTGAATAATGTGTCCCTGAACAAAGGGGGGGTAAACATCCAAAGTAACAGTCAGTATCTGGTGTGGCCACCAGCTGCATTAAGTACTGCAGTGCATCTCCTCCTCATAGACTGCACTAGATTTGCCAGTTCTTGCTGTGAGATGTTACCCCCCTCTTCCACCAAGGCACCTGCAATTTCCCGGACATTTCTGGGGTGAATGGCAATAGCCCACACCCTCCGATCCAACAGGTCCCAGACGTGCTCAATGGGATTGAGATCCGGATCTTTGCTGGCCATGGAAGAACACTGACATTCCTGTCTTGCAGGAAGTCACGCACAGAACGAGCAGTATGGCTGGTGGCATTGTCATGCTGGAGGGTCATGTCAGGATGAGCCTGCAGGAAGGGTACCACATGAGGGAGGTGGATGTCTTCCTGTAACGCACAGCGTTGAGATTGCCTGCAATGACAACAAGCTCAGTCCGATGATGCTGTGATACACCGTCCCAGACCATGACGGACTCTCCACCTCCAAATCGATCCCGCACCAGAGTACAGGCCTCGGTGTAACGCTCATTCCTTCGACGATAAACGCAAATCCGACCATCACCCCTGGTGAGACAAAACCGCGACTCGTCAGTGAAGAGCACTTTTTGCCAGTCCTATCTGGTCCAGCGACGGTGGGTTTGTGCGCATAGGCGATGTTGTTGCCGGTGATGTCTGGTGAAGACCTGCCTTACAACAAGCATACATGCCCTGTCCAGCCTCTCTCAGCCTATTGCGGACAGTCTGGGCACTGATGGAGGGATTGTGTGTTCCTGGTGTAACTTGGACAGTTGTTCTTGCCATCCTGTACCTGTCCCGCAGGTGTGATGTTCGGATGTACCGATTTTGTGCAGGTGTTGTTACACGTGGTCTGCCACTGCGAGGACAATCAACTGTCCATCCTGTTCTCCCTGTAGCGCTGTCTTAGGCGTCTCAAAGTACGGACACCTGGCCACATCTGCAGTCCTCATGCCTCCTTGCAGCATGCCTAAGGCACGTTCATGCAGATGAGCAGGGACCCTGGGCATCTTTCTTTTGGTGTTTTTCAGAGTTAGTAGAAAGGCCTCTTTAGTGTCCTAAGTTTTCATAACTGTGACCTTAAATGCCTACCATCTGTAAGCTGTTAGTGTCTTAACGATCGTTCCACAGGTGCATGTTCATTAATTGTTTATGGTTCATTGAACAAGCATGGGAAACAGTGTTTAAACACTTTACAATGAAGATATGTGAAGTTATTTGGATTTATCTTTGAAAGACAGGGTCCTGAATTATCTTTGAAAGACAGGGTCTTGAAAAAGGGATGTTTCTTTTTTTGCTGAGATTATAAAAATACACAAACACACACACACACACAATGAAGCGCACGCACACAATCACGCACACACACACACCTATTAATTATAGTCTACATTATGGGACAATAAACAGTTTGAGTTTTCCTCCCATCACTGATCATTAGCCATAATAGGACATCTTAGTACATCTCATGCCATCACTGTGGCAGTGTTATGTAGGCCTTACAAGGCCTTATAACAGCTCATAACACACTCAGATTTTACTGCTGTGGATCTAGCAATATAAAGCAAGTTGGCCCTTCACAGAGAAGACAAATCCACATCTTCCTTTTAATGACAATGGTTTTACAGAACATTCAGCCAGCCAGCATATTAACTAAAGGGCAGGAGAGAGAGAGAATGAGGGAGAGAAAGAGTCCTCTGTCACATGATGAAAGGATGAGGAAAGGAGTGGGGAAGAGTCCGCGGGCCCCATTATGATGACACGAAAAAGTGGCGTGCTGGTGTCATGAGAGACCATGGTGGTCACCATAACTTGTGGCATAAGGCATTTCAAAACCTCTTGTAATATGATAGCCATGTTTTCAGCACTTTTACCATTATGATAAAGGGGAGCAGACACCTGGTCATATCTTGTTGAGATATTTCACTTTTACACAGTATCTTCTGTGTCATTACTTTTTGGGGTTTTGCTTACGGGGCAGTTGGAAGTTTGGTCGCTGAGATAGAGATAGAGATAGAGAGTATCCTTTTCCCTTCATAATTACTTTTGAATTGAGTCAGACTTCCTCAGTATTCTCATAGTGAGAGAGAGACATCAACACCCATGGCTAACCGAGCATGCTAACTTAATTAGCCTAACCTTAGAAGGTGGAGGTGGGTTGGTGTTTGGTGCCATCCCATGTCATCCTTTACATCCTCTTCCTATTCCTAAAGTTGCCAGATCTGCCTCAGTAAGTGTTCAGAGTTGCCAGATCTGCCTCAGCCTGTGTACAGGGTTGCCAGATCTACCACAGTGTATGTGTCAGGGTTGCCAGATATGCGTCAGTCTGTGTTCAGGGTCGCCAGATCCGCATCAGCCTGTGTTCACCTCTCATGGTATCCATTATTATTTTTTATGGGTGGCATCACAGTCACATTCTCTTTCATTCCATTTAGCCTATAGAGCACTGATACCTATAAATGACCCTCACCCTTCTTTTGCTCGTACACTTTTCCTCTCACACTCACATACTCACTCATTCTGCTGTCGTTAGCGTTCTGCCCTCCTAAGTGTCTGATGTGGAATGTTATATCTGGAAGTCTACTAGGAGTGTCTGGGAGCTAACTGTCTGGTGGTGGGATGCTTTTTGTCTAGATCCACAGTGCCTAGAAGCTGAGTCGGCGACAGGTGTTTATGTTTTTGGACTCACCGGTCAAGTATGACAGCAGACCGTACAGTGGGGAAAAAAAGTATTTAGTCAGCCACCAATTGTGCAAGTTCTCTCACTTAAAAAGATGAGAGAAGCCTGTAATTTTCATCATAGGTACACTTCAACTATGACAGACAAAATGAGGGAAAAAAATCCAGAAAATCACATTGTAGGATTTTTTATGAATTTATTTGCAAATTATGGTGGAAAATAAGTATTTGGTCACATACAAACAAGCAAGATTTCTGGCTCTCACAGACCTGTAACTTCTTCTTTAAGAGGCTCCTCTGTCCTCCACTCATTACCTGTATTAATGGCACCTGTTTGAACTTGTTATCAGTATAAAAGACACCTGTCCACAACCTCAAACAGTCACACTCCAAACTCCACTATGGCCAAGACCAAAGAGCTGTCAAAGGACACCAGAAACAAAATTGTAGACCTGCACCAGGTTGGGAAGACTGAATCTGCAATAGGTAAGCAGCTTGGTTTGAAGAAATCAACTGTGGGAGCAATTATTAGGAAATGGAAGACATACAAGACCACTGATAATCTTCCTTGATCTGGGGCTCCACGCAAGATCTCACCCGTGGGGTCAAAATGATCACAAGAACGGTGAGCAAAAATCCCAGAACCACACGGGGACCTAGTGAATGACCTGCAGAGAGCTTGGACCAAAGTAACAAAGCCTACCATCAGTAACACACTACGCCGCCAGGGACTCAAATCCTGCAGTGCCAGACGTGTCCCCCTGCTTAAGCCAGTACATGTTCAGGCAAGTCTAAAGTTTGCTAGAGAGCATTTGGATGATCCAGATGAAGATTGGGAGAATGTCAAATGAAACCAAAATATAACTTTTTGGTAAAAACTCAACTCGTCGTGTTTGGAGGACAAAGAATGCTGAGTTGCATCCAAAGAACACCACACCTACTGTGAAGCATGGGGGTGGAAACATCATGCTTTGGGGCTGTTTTTCTGCAAAGGGACCAGGACGACTGATCCGTGTAAAGGAAAGAATGAATGGGGCCATGTATCGTGAGATTTTGAGTGAAAACCTCCTTCCATCAGCAAGGGCATTGAAGATGAAACGTGGCTGGGTCTTTCAGCATGACAATGATCCCAAACACACCGCCCGGGCAACGAAGGAGTGGCTTCGTAAGAAGCATTTCAAGGTCCTGGAGTGGCCTAGCCAGTCTCCAGATCTCAACCCCATAGAAAATCTTGAAAGTCCGTGTTGCCCAGCGACAGCCCCAAAACATCACTGCTCTAGAGGAGATCTGCATGGAGGAATGGGCCAAAATACCAGCAACAGTGTGTGAAAACCTTGTGAAGACTTACAGAAAACGTTTGACCTCTGTCATTGCCAACAAAGGGTATATAACAAAGTATTGAGATAAACTTTTGTTATTGACCAAATACTTATTTTCCACCATAATTTGCAAATAAATTCATAAAAAATACTACAATGTGATTCTCTGGATTTTCTTTCCTGATTTTGTCTGTCATAGTTGAAGTCTACCTATGATGAAAATTACAGGCCTCTCTCATCTTTTTAAGTGAGAGAACTTGCACAATTGGTGGCTGACTAAATACTTTTTTTCCCCACTGTATATGGCTTATGCTAGTACGGGTAGTCAACGGTGTTTTGAGTGTGGGGATGTTGGCCATAAGCGACATGCTTGCCCGACAAGGGAGAAGGCGGAGGGAGGGGCGCAGGTGGTCCTGGTAACGCCTGGGCCCACTGATGTAGGGAGAGGTGGGCCAACAGCGGTAGAGCAGCCACAAGCACCTGTTGCTGAGGAACAAGTTGTCCGTGTTGAGGGCACGGAGTTGCAACTTGTACTAGAGGGAAATGTTATGCAGCAGAAAAATATTGTTGTAGAAGGTAAGGATGGATCTGAAGAGCCATTTCCTCAGACTGGTGAGGAGTTGCCCAGTACGTGTGCTGGGGTACAGGAGGGGGTTCATGTGGAGCTAGGCTCCCAGGTAGTGGAGGAGATGCCCACTATGAGTAATGGGGTACAGGAGGGGGTTCAGGTGGGGCTAGTCTCCCAGGTAGTGGAGGAGATGCCTGGTACGAGTGATGGGGTGCAAGTGGGGAGTGTTGAGAGGGATATGGTAGAGGGGAGTCAGGGGTATGTGGCCTTGAGGAGGATCAGGAGAAGGATATGGATATCTCTCTTGATACGATAGCAGCTGGTGACGACTCAATTTACAATCTAGAGGAGATAAATGGGTTTCTGGATCAGACTTTTGGGAAATCTGTCAAATTGTCCGATTTTTTGGGATGTTGATAAGTTTGGGAGTTCAGCTGTGATGTTACAGAAGACGGTGGGGTTAGACCAGTTGAGTGAGAAGAAGCGTTTTCGCTTGAGGAAATGTGTTACTGCTGTCACAGCAGCTAAAGGTAGTGGGAAACGTGGTCAGGTTAAGACAGAATTCAAACGATGATCATGCCTCATAGGGTGTCTTTTTTCTCTTTGGTTTCTCTGTGGTTTCTTCTGCTTTTCCTTTCTCTTTTCTATATGGAGCTACTAAGGGTAGGTTCTCTCAATATTAATGGGGGAAGGGACAGGAATAAGAGGGCTTTTGTATTAGAAGTAATAAAACAGAAAAGGCTTAATGTAGTTTTTCTACAGGAGATATATAGTGATGAGGCTAATGAGGTTGACTGGGGTATGTGGTGGGAGGGGCAGCATATACTCAGTCATGGTACTAATTTCAGTGCTGGGGTGGCAATCTTGTTTTCCTCCGGCTTAGGGGTGACTGTGGTATCTACAACAGAGATTGTCAAGGGTTGGGTTTTATTGGTCAAGGCGGATGTTATGGGTTTTATTTTTATTTTTTTTATGTTTATGCTCTTAATGAGGGTACAGAGCGTATTGCTATATTTGATAAAATAAAGGAAACCTTAAGACAATGTGACCAAGAGGGGTGTATGGTCGCTGGTTGATCGTCTGGTTTATTAACGGAGTTTGAGCTTTCTGATGTGTGGAGAGTAAGGAATGCTAAAGTTAGGCAGTACACCTGGCTAACAGTGAATGAAGGTCATGTCAGTGCAGCAAGGTTAGACAGGCTGCATGTATCTGAGCACTACTGTAGACATTACTCCTGTGGGTTTCTCTGATCACCATATTGTTACTGTTGATATTCACTTGTCCTGTCCACGAAGGTCATCACCTTTCTGGTATTTTAATGTTAAGTTGTTACATGATGTCATGTTTTGTGAAAGGTTGTTGTTGTTCTGGGAAAAATGGAGGGTTCAAAAGGGAATTTTGAGTCCTTGAGACAATGGTGGGAGGTTGGGAAGGCCCAAATACGACTGTGTTGTCAACAGTATACTGCTCTGTCTCGTATTGAAGTTAAAGAGACTATCAGGGCCCTTGAACAGGACATCAAATCTATTGAATTGAAGTTGCTCACTCAGAATGACCCTGGACTAATTATGAACTTACAGGACAAGAGACATGAACTGAGGTCGTTTTTACATGAAAGAGTGAAGGGTGCCTTGATTAGGTCTCGTTTTGCTACCCTCAAGGATATGGATGCTCCTAGTGCTTTTTTTTAAACCTAGGACAGTCGACATTGCAACGAAAACAGATGGTCTGCCTTCGTCTCCCTGATGGGAAGGTGACCACGGATGACAGTGAAATGCGCCAACATGCCGTGGATTTCTACTCTGCCCTCTATAAGGCGGAGGATTGTGATTCTCTGTGTACTGAACAGTTCTTTACACGGTCTTCCTCAATTGGGACCTGAGCAGAGAGTTGCTTTGGACTCTGACATTACTCTGCAGGAGCTGTCCACAGCAGTTATGCAGCTCTCAACAGGCCGAGCCCCTGGCATCGATGGTTTACCATCAGAGTTTTATAAGCACTTTTGGGGGTCTATTGGGGAGGATTTGTATGAAGTGGTGTGTGAATCTTTTCATGAGGGTTCTCTTCCTGTGTCCTGTCAATGTGCGGTGCTTTCATTGTTGCAAAAAAAAGGGAGATTTGGCTCTCATAAAAAAATTGGAGACCTGTTGCTTTGCTGTGCATAGAATATAAAATTGTATCTAAATGTCTCTCAAACTGGTTGAAAGAGTATCTGGGATTGTTGGTCCACAAGGACCAGTCTTACTGTGTACCTGATCGCTCTATTGTTGACAATTTGTTTCTAATAAGAGATGTTTTAGACATTTGTAAACTGTCTGATGTAAATGTGGGTTTACTTTCTTTGGATCAGGAGAAGGCTTTTGATCGTGTGGACCACCAGTACTTGTTCAAAACAATGAAAGCCTTTGGGTTTGGGGATGTTTTTTTTTGTCTTGAATGAGTTTACTGTATGCTGGGGCCTCATGTATGGTGAAGGTGGGGGGTGGTTTGAATTGCCCCATCCCTAGCCAAAGGGGCATCAGGCAGGGATGCCCAATTTCAGGGCAGATATATAGTCTGGCAATCGAACCAATGCTTTGTTTTTTAAGAGCGAGGCTTACTGGTTTCTCTGTGCCAAGTGTAATGAAGGGTCCCATGATAGCACTGTCTGCGTATGCAGATGACGTGACAGTTTTTATTACAGGGGATGAGGATGTTAAGGTTCTCTCAAATGCTTTAAAGGTGCATGAGGGGGGCCTCCTCAGCTAGAGTCAATTGGAAAAAGAGTGAATCGCTGTGGGCAGGTCAGCTTCAGACGGGGTCCGCTCCACGGTTACCAGGGGGGCTTCAGTGGGGCAGAGATGGGATGAAGACTTTGGGGTTTTCTCTAGGCTCCGATGACTTTCAGAAAAATAACTGGGAGGGTGTAGTGGAGAAAGTGTGTGCCAGACTGTCAAGGTGGAAATGGGTGCTACCCCAGCTGTCTTATAGGGGAAGGGTTTTGGTAGCTAATAATCTTGCTGCCTCTACCCTGTGGCACAGACTAATGATTTTACAGCCACCGGGGGGTCTGATACAAGAGCTTCAGAGGACCCTTGTCAATTTCTTCTGGTCTGGACAACACTGGATTAAAGCTGCAGCCCTGTACCTGCCACTGCATGAGGGTGAGCAAGGCCTGTTGGACATTTCTTCCAGGATCATGGCTTTCCGGCTTCAAGCAGCCCACTGACTGTTGTACAGTGACGGTTCTAGCTGGGTCGACACAGCCTACACATTTATGAGGAGAGTGGGCTTAGACAAGCACCTTTTCCTCTTAAAGCTAGAGGGGGGTGATTTGTCTGGCCTGACTCCGTTTTATGAGTCTGTTATGCAGGCTTGGAGAGTTCTTGTCAAGTCCCGTAAGGCCGTAACGCCACCAGGGATGTGGCTTTTTGAAGAGCCTCTGTTTTACAACACTGTCATCCAGTCCCGTGCTCTGAGTTCAGCCAGCCTGCGTTCATGCCTGTTAGGTGTGGGGTGTACCAAGTTGGGTCATCTGATGCGGAGCAGGAGCAGATCGTTGGAGGAGCTGGGAGAAAGAGCGGGGATCCAATCATCCCGCCTATTGAGGAAGGTCATAGCTGAGGTCTGTGATTTCTTGCCAGTACTTCATCTGCAGTTTGTGACTGACACTTCCAATTCTGAGCGGTGGAAGGAGGGTATGGATTATGAGTTCCCTGCACTGATTGTTAGTGCTGCGGCGGGGGCATTCGAGGAGGACATGGGGACGCTGCTTTCTTTTCGATACCCCGGAGTTGGGGGAGTTCAAGGAGGTGGGAAAGAAGGCCATGTATAAAATCTGTGTAAAAGTGTCCCATGCCTCTTCCCTGGAAGGGGTAAAATCGACGAGGTGGGCGGGTGTGTTTGGTCCAAGTGCATCCCCAAAAAGCGGTTGCGGTCTTTATACAAACTGCCTATTGAAAAAAAGAGGACAGCTGACCTCCAATGGAGGATAATACATGGAGCCATAGCCACTAATATGCATCTGGTACACCTGGATCCGACAGTTGGGGAAGGGTGTCCATTCTGTGCTGAGTCTGAAACATCTGTTGTTACAGTGTCCCAGGTTGGTCGGGATGATTGACCTGATCAATAGCTGGTTCTCAGCTCTGGGAGAGGTTTTCTCTTCTCAACTGTTTATATTTGGGCTAAAGTACAGGTTTAGTCGAAAGGGTGTAGTTATGTTGCTTAATTATGTGTTCGTGGCAGCTACATTAGCAATATGGAAGACCCGAAAGAACAGTATTCGGGGACAGGGGTCTGTGGATGTGGTGGGAATGCTGGAGGGAATGTTGGCAGCGAGACTGAGGGTTGAGTTTGCCTATTACAAACTGGTAAATAATATTGATATGTTTATGAGTATATGGGGTATTCAGAGGCTGTTGTGTTTAGTTACTGTGGAGGAGGATGTGTTTTAATTGATGTGTAAATATGGTTTTGTATGAGTGTTTATTGTGTTGTGGGCTCCCAGACCCAATAAAGATTATTTCAAACTCAAACATATATATGGTTCCCAATTAGGCCCATGGTGCGCTTAGAGAGTCCAGCACGTCTTGTTCCGGCTCCGAGCACCAGGCCCCCTGAACGCTTAGAGAATCCAGCACGTCCTGTCCCTGTTCCACATTCCAGGATCCCTGTGCGCGCCGTGGACTCAGCACGTCCTGTCCCTGTTCCACGCTCCAGGATCCCTGTGCCCGTCGTGGACTCAGCACGTCCTGTCCCTGTTCCACGTTCCAGGATCCCTGTGCGCGCCGTGGACCCAGCAGTCCTGTTCCTGCTCCCCGCACCAGAGTCCCAGTGCGCGTCGACAGTCCGGAACCTCCAGAGAAGGTTCCCAGTCCGGAACCTCCAGAGAAGGTTCCCAGTCCGGAACCTCCAGAGAAGGTCCCCAGTCCAAAACAAACTGTTCCGGCAAATAGCCCAGGGCCTCCGGTGTGGGACCCCGAGCCAGCACGGCCGGCACCGGAGCCTCCACCTGGGACAAGGAGGCCCACCCGAAGACCCCCCCAATGGACTGTTGGCGCGGTCGGAGTCTGCGCCTTTGGGGGGGGTACTGTCATGTCCAGGCCTGAGAAGACAGGCTGGCGTGTTTAGTTTTGTTTTGGTGTAGGGTTTTTTCTGTTCTAGGTTATCCATTTCTATGTTGGGGTAATGGTTCCCAATTAGAGGCAGCTGTGGTTCGTTACCTCTAATTGGGAACCATATATGTTTGTAGTTTTCACTAGGGGTTGGTGGGTTATTGTTTGTTTCATAGAGAAAGTGTCTAGTCTATGTTATATGTTACAATCTTCGTTTTCATTCGTTTTGTTGTTTTGTGCCAGTTACGTTGATAAATAAAGTGTATACTGGATACCTCGCTGCGCCTTGGTCTGTCCCTTCTAAAGATCGTGACAAAGGGCTTGTAAGCATTTCATTGTAAGGTCTACACCTGTTGTATTCGGCGCATGTGACAAATAAAACGTGATGTGATTTGAATTCCTCAATGTGTTCCATTCTACACAAACCTATGTAGACTAGGCCTATGTAACTTACATTTTTTTACGGATAATGTTACTTAGGACAGAAAGTATTTTGTTTTTCTATTTTATAAAATTCCTCTGAATCTTTCACAGCACTTTAGACATGCATTTAATTCCATAACTGATGTGATCTTCGGCAACTCAACGTTATGTCTTTCATTTTATTATTCATTTTCCATTGAGGTAAATTGATTAACCAGTTGCGTCTCAAGCTAACCACTTTTCCATATAACCCTTCAGCTTCCTGTTTTGTTTGAATGAAAAACACAGTCATTTCCAATAGAGCTGCTGCCTGTCCGTGTGTGAGTTTGACATTGTGATGATTCTCATTAAAACCTCCCTCCATTCCAGCAAACTGACAGTCAATTCCATTCCAATTACCCCTGATGGTATCACTACAGCAAACAACAATACATGTTATTCTCTCCCTTTCTTTCTCTTCTCCTCTCTTTTCATCCAGAAAGAGGGAAAGTGTGAGATAGATGGGGAGGGGGAAGAGAATCACACAGACAGAGAGAGAGAGAGAGAAAGAGAGAGAGAGAGAGAGAGTCTAGTCAGTTCTCATCATCATCTGAGTGAATGGTGAACTAAAGCACAGTAAGGGGTAGACTTACAGCTACCTGTGACTAAACGATTGGAGCTTACAGCACAGTGGGAGACCGGTTTGAGGCCACACACTAACTAACTAAATGAAAAACACACAGCATGCTAACCATCACTCCTCATTTCACGAACACACAAACAGACACACGCATCAACTCAGTGTGCGAGGATAGATTGAGTGTGAATGAATGGCCTCACTGGTACGCACACACAAACACGTCAAAGACATACGCTCACACAGTGGACTGAGACAACGGAAGTGTACGCACACACACACAAACACACACACACACTCAACTGGGGATATAGAAAGGACGGATGAAATGAATAGGATCTAGATTGCAGATTTGGGTTCTTCAGTGTGTGCATTATTTTGATTCTTGTTTATTTCCGGTAGATCATCACTGAACACTAGTTCTGCCAAGTGAGCATCCTGCTAATGTGACCCAAATACGGGGCTGCTGCAGTCTGATTGGCTAACAGAGAGCATGAGGGGAAGCAGAGGCAGTCTCTACCACACACACACACACACACACACACCCCGTCATATGCCAGATAATTACCTCCAGCAGGTAGACTTCCAGCACATTGTGTGTGTATACGTGTGTGCTTCATTCAATCATTCAGCAGGATGAGGGAGTGAGGAGTAGAGGGGTGGAGGTTAGTACAGAGATGGGGTAGCGTTGCTTCTGGGTCAGAGAGTTGTGCTTGTGCTGTTGTGCCTGTAGGCCTATATTGAGGTTAAACCCTAGCCATCTCATCTCAGTGAATTTTGCCACAACCCAGGCCCTACGGAACCAGAGCATCACACACACGTACGCATGCATGCACACACACACACACACACACACACTCAGACCTGCTTGGATCCATTGTAAGCCAGCACTGCCAACCACACAAGGCCCTGGGGCAGGGGCACGCTGGGAAAAAAAAGCTGCTAGGAGCCCCACAGCACCCCAGACACAGGCATACTGTACATGATGATGTGTTCTGCCATTTAACATTTAACCCTGAGTGGAATATCACCACCCTCCTCTTCCTCTCTTCCAGTCTCTCCGAGAGAGAGAGAGAGAGAGAGAGAGAGAGAGAGAGAGAGAGAGAGAGAGAGAGAGAGAGAGAGAGAGCATCAACACAGTGTATCTATGGAGAAAATCGGATACATCACAGAAAGAGAGAGGGCAAAAAAGAGAGAAAGAGAGACACACACACAAACGGAGCACGTTTGTTCTGAACCCAAACCTCTTGGACACAGTGCAAAAGCAAAAAGGGGGATAATCGATCTGACACACAGTGGTTCAAACCAACCTGGCTCACACACAAACACACACACACACACACAGGAGTGCAGATCGATACGACACCCGGTCCAAATGCCTTGAGAGAGAGGATCTGCTTACAAGGTGTCTCTACTCTACTCTCAGTCTGGAGAGAGAGAGTGAGTGAGGGAGTGATTGAGTGTGTGAGTGACTGAGGGAGGGAGCGAGTGAGGGAGGGAGGGAGGCAGGGAGGCAGGGAGGCAGGAAGGGAGACAGGGAGGGAGAGGGAGGGTGGGAGTTAATGTCTGAGTGCATTTTAACCTACACGGTTTTAAAAGAAGAACCCTGGGAAAAAAAACCTGAACAGGAGAAACTAATTAGGATCCATTGTCAGTTGTAGCTACAGGGTTGTTTATCATGGAGAATAAACATTGTTTCATCAGATACATTCCAGTACTCCTACATCCCTTTCTTCTATCCCCTTAGTTTCCCTCTGCCGGCCTGACAGCTCTCTCTCTCTCTCTCTCTCTCTCTCTCTCTCTCTCTCGCCCTGGTTCTGTCTCTCTCTTCTTTCTTTTTCTCTCTGTCACTCGCTCTTCTACCTCTCCCCCTCTCTTTCTTCACTACTCCATCTTCCTCTCTCTACCCCCCTCCCCCTCCATTCCTATCTCTCATTTCCCCCTTAGAGAGAGTGACAGGGAATCAAACAGCAGTCTAAAGTGTTTGACTCCTCATCATCTCATGTACCTTCTGAACCCACACAGATAACACCCCTGTGGGAAATGGAGACGGCTACACACACACACACACACACACACACATACACACATACACACACACACACACACACAGTACTATATGCACACACAGGCGCACACACCGTACTGTTCACACACGCTCAAGTACACAAACAGACTTCGACACATAGGATATACATGTGCTTGACGGACAAATTGTACTGACAAACACACGCACACACACTGCAGCATGTGTCTCTCTGCCTAAGGCTATAGAGGTGATTCCTTACAAGCCTCCGTGATGGGCTGTGGAGACACTAAACTATTTTTAGCTCTCTCACGCTCTCCCCTCCCCTCTCACCCTCTCCCCTCCCCTCCCCTCTCACGCTCTCCCCTCCCCTCTCACCCTCTCCCCTCCCTCCCTCTCACGCTCTCCCCTCCCCTCTCACACTCTCCCCTCCCCTCTCACCCTCTCCCCTCCCTCCCTCTCACGCTCTCCCCTCTCACCCTCTCCCTCCTCTCACCCTCTCCCCTCCCTCTCACCCTCTCCCTCCCTCTCACACTCTCCCCTCCCTCCCTCTCACTCCTCTCCCTCCCTCCCCTCTCACACTCTCCCCTCTCACCCTCTCCCTCCCTCCTCCTCTCACCCTCTCCCCTCCCTCCCTCTCACACTCTCCCTTCTTTTTATACACTGCAGCTTCTCTACACACCGTCCCACCTCTATCCCTTTCTTTCACATTTCTCAATTTCTTCTCATTTTCCCCATCCCTATTTCTCTCCGTCTATGTTTTCTTCTCACAACAACTCCTCTCTTCTCACACACAAGGTGAAGTTTAGGCATTAACTCTGAAATCTTAAGGTTAGGCATTAACTCTGAAATCTTAAGGTTAGGCATTAACTCTGAAATCTTAAGGTTAGGCATTAACTCTGAAATCTTAAGGTTAGGCATTAACTCTGAAATCTTAAGGTTAGGCATTAACTCCGAATGGTTAACTTCTTAGGGAGCGGCTGCATAGGGGACGGTTTTGGAGAGTCTGGCGTGCCCAAGGTAAAATGCCTGCCACTCAGGCCCAGAAAATAGGATATGCACATAATTAGTACTATTGGATAGGAAACACTCTGAAGTTTCTAAGAGTGTTAAAATTATGTATGTGAGTATAACAGAATTGATATAGCAGGCGAAAACCCGAGGAAAATCCATCCGGATTTGCAGTTTTTTTTGTAGCGCCCCACCACTCCGTAAGTAGTTAAGGTAAGGGTTAAGGTTTGGGATAGGCTTAAAAAAATCTAGATGGATTCGAACATGCAGCCTTTGGCACCAGAGGCAGATGCTTAAACCCAGCCGCAATCCCCGTCCACAACACCCTTTCAAGGTACAGTAACAGTGCTCACAATGTCCTCAGACACGGATGGATGTCGAATACCGACTTGTATGCAGGTGACCTGGCTGCACAGAGTGTGTTGTACACACACCCTGGCACACACACTGAAGATCTAGCCAGACTCCAAGGCCATGGATTTCTCACAGATATACGTATAGCAGTACTGAGTGAGTGAGTCAAGTGAGTGAGTGACTGAGTTATGCCGTGTTCACGTGCTCGTCGGAACTGGGAAACTCAAAAATTCACTGTAGAAAGATGATACCCGAGTTTCCCACTGGGAAAGTATCAGAATCGACCAATAGGAAGCTCTACGCAAATAACTCTATTTGCACGTGAACACCGCATTAGTTACTTTAGTTAGTGATATAGATACCAAGCCTCTCTGAGTGTCCTAGTCTTAGTGATGTGTATGGATGTGTCCCAAATGCCACCCTGTTCCCTACTGAACGCACTCCTTTTGACCAGAGACCTACGGACACGGATCAAAAGCAGTGCACAATATAGGGACTAGGTGTCATTTCAGACGCAGCCCGTGTGGCTGTCTGGCTGAGTGAATGTATTAGTAAGAGAGTATGTTACATAGTGGTCTGTGAGCGTTTGTCAGGGAGTACATGGTGTGTCAGTGATGTGTACTAGCAGGCAGGTCAGTGCCAGTAGTGACTGGGTCAGTTGGTGCCAGACATATGGTGTCACTCCCTGCAGTGTTGCTGCAGTGGCAGAGCTGGGAAACACCTGGTGCCATCTAACAGGGCCTGGCAGCATCTGGGGCACACACGCACACACTTGGGTGCTCGCACGCACACGCACACACACGGGCACAAAGCCATACACACACAGCCAGAGGTGACCTGATGCTGCGACACATTGATGGAAGAAGTGAGAGATGGCAAGAGAGAGAGAGAACGAGAGAGTGTGTGAGAGAGAGAGAGAGAACGAGAGAGTGTGTGAGAGAGAGAGAGAGTGGGAGAGAGAGGAAGAGAGAGTGAGAGAGAGAACAAGAGAGTGTGTGTGAGAGAGAGTGGGAGAGAGAGAGTGAGAGAGATAATGAGAGAGTGTGTGTGAGAGAGAGAGAGAGAGAGAGAGAGAGAGAGAGAGAGAGAGAGAGAGAGAGAGAGAGAGAGAGAGCAGGTGAGCGAGGGATAATGCATATATCCCTCTGCATTTATCCCTTATGGAAGGGTCAGAGTAAGGGCAGAAGTGAGTAATGATCTTAAACAGTCATTGGTAGTGACTGTGGGTGCACCCATGGCTCCTCTCCTTGTCGTCTCAGGAATGTGAGCCATGCGTGAGTGTGGGCGTGCATTCCTTGGCAACAGCCACACCCACAGACATCACTGTCACCAAGGACCATACTCTGTCAACAAGACCCCAGCACCACACTAGATTTAGAATTAATAGAATGTCCCACAGTCCATGGATTTTGGGGCAGAATACACATAGGTACACCCAATATGGACCAACGGATGGAAATCTCCATTGGTGCTTAAAGAACAAAGAGAAAGAGATAACATTCTGATAATGACACATAACACTGACGATTAGATCATCCAAATGGTGCATCAAATTTACCCTCCATATTGGATGGGGAAATTGGATAAGCGTGTCCGTTCTAGTCACGCTAACTCTATGACGCCAGCTCTGTCAATGGGAGTGTCCGTTCTAGTCCTTCTAACTCTGCGACGCCACCTCTTGTCACCAAGGCCTTAGCTCCCAGGCAGCACAGCACAGTGGGGCTAATTGGTCCGTCTTACGCAACACTGTGCTGGGTCACTTAACGAGGAGACATCCCAGAGACTAATGAGCTCTGAACATCAGTCACATGATATCACCTCGCCACTGGAATGAAGACATGGAGGAGAGGAGAGAGACGGTGATGGGGAGAGAGAAAGAGAGAGAGAAAGACAGGCTAGTCTAGATGGAAATTGAGAGAGGAGCAAGGAGACAGATAAAGCTAGAGAAGGGTGCAGAGAGAGAGAGAGAGAGAGAGAGAGAGAGAGAGAGAGAGAGAGAGAGAGAGAGAGAGAGAGAGAGTGTGTGAGAGAGAGAGAGAGAGAGAGAGAGAGAGAGAGAGAGAGAGAGAGAGAGAGAGAGAGAGAGGCTGCTGAGGCTGCAGTAGTTCTGGTGGACTGGTTCAATCGACTGATAGAATGAGTCCAAATTACAGAGGGATGTACAGTGGAGAGAAAAGGAGAGGAGGAAGTGACTGTATTTCTTTGTTAAAGGTCCAATGCAGCCGTTTTATCTCAATATCATATCATTTCTGAGTAACGATGAAGTACCTGGTCAAAAAGAAACAAAAATAACTTCATATCAAAGATTCTTTTCTCAAGCAAGAATTTTGCTAGGACTATATGGGAGTGGTCTGAGGTTTGGAGGGGGAAACTGAAAACAACCTTTCTTATTGGACTATTAACTAACTGGTGATGTCACCAGGCAGGCCAAAACTCCATCCCACCAAAACAGGATGACTTTCAGGCAGTCTATTCCAACAGCTCTTACACTAAAAGGACATTATCATGATTATCACAATTTCACAGTATTATATAAAGGGGGAGAGCTGTTTCTTTGTTATATAATATTGCTATTTCATTAAATAATACAACATGCTGAAAGAGATGGATGGGAAAGAGCATAAGGGGAGGAAAGTAGGGGGGTACGAGGAAGGGGAGGAGGAGAGAGTTGTGTTTGGGTGGTGGGGAGGGTTCACAGTCAAAGACGTCAGCGAGTCAAGAGTCCCATTTGAAATTAAAAAAAAATCTGCCTGACGCCCTCTCTTCCTCTCTTCTCTCACTCTTCTCTCCAATGAATACAACTTAATTACCACATCCCCCTTCTCATTTCCCCTCTGCTCCCAGAGGAGGACGAGAGAAGAGGAAGATGAAACAGAGAGGGGAAAGGGATGGAGAGAAGGGGCAGAAGAGAAAAAGAGTGAAGAGCAGAGAGAGAGAGAGAGAGAGAGAGAGAGAGAGAGAGAGAGAGAGAGAGAGAGAGAGAGAGAGAGAGAGAAGAGGAGAGCATAAAGACAGAGAGAGAGGCTGAGAGGGAAAGACAGAGAGGAGAGGAAGGAAGACAACAAGACCTAGAGGGTTGTATAGTGTCAATCTTTAATTCAGGGTCTTTGTAAATAGAAAGTGGCTGATCAGTCAGAGTGATGTTTCAAATTCACCAACTCCAGCACAGATAGCATAGATTTCTCTCCTCCAGCCATATTAACCGACTCAGGCTGGAGGAGAGAAAAGAGGAGAGAGAAGAGAGGAGATGAGAATGAAGAGAGAGGAGGAAAGGACCCAAGAGGAGAAGGGGATTCGAGTAAAAATGGGGAGAGAAGAGGGTGTAGAAGAGAGAAAAGAGGAGAGGGTAGAAGAGAAAAGTGAGGAGAGAAGGTTAGAGTTGAAATGGGGGTGAAACTAAAGAGCGCTAGTTCTCTCCTCATTATCAAGACCAGGGAGGATTTGGGGTTTGTATTGCTTTAAGAGCATCATGGGATTCCACTCACTGAGAAAGGAGGACAAAGTGCTTTCTCGCTCAATTGTTCTACCTCTGTAACGCAAGCACACAGACAGGCAGACACACACACACATCCCCACACAGCACGCACGTGCCGCTCTCTTGAAACCTGACCGTGCTCATTATGAGTGACACCTGCATGTCATTCACGGTGGGCCAATTAGAGTAAAGCAGCAGCTACCTCCAGCAGCAGATCTCTCCCCTTCAGGGAAACAATAGAGGAATGTCTGGAACCATGACATCATTCTAGACTATGACAGAGCACAGCAGAACAGGACGGGAAAGGTAATTATGTAGGGAACGCCTCGAGAGACCCCCTTTAGAGGTGTGTGTGTAGGTGTGTGCGCGTGAGTGTGTGCATGCGCTCGCGTTTGTGTGTTTGTGTGGGTGTGTGCTCTGTTCACGCATGTGTGCATGAGTTTGCTTCGAGATCCTCCAGTCCATTGACAAGTACTATGTAATTACCATATGCCAGTGACATCCTTCCGGCGTACATCCTTTAGGCATCGGTATAACAATGTAATAGGGGACGATACAGACTAATACCTTGTTGGAGTGGGTCGGAGATAGACCTTTTTGATAAATACAAATCATTTGTCTTTGGCCTTGTAATTCTAGTGAATGTAATTCTAGTGAATGTAATTCTAGTGAATGTATTTCTGGGGGAAAGGTGAATGTAATTCTAGTGAATGTAATTCTAGTGAATGTAATTCTAGTGAATGTATTTCTGGGGGAAAGGTGAATGTAATTCTAGTGAATGTAATTCTAGTGAATGTAATTCTAGTGAATGTAATTCTGGTGAATGTAATTCTAGTGAATGTAATTCCGGTGAATGTAATTCCGGTGAATGTAATTCTAGTGAATGTAATTCTAGTGAATGTAATTCTAGTGAATGTAATTCTGGTGAATGTAATTCTAGTGAATGTAATTCCGGTGAATGTAATTCCGGTGAATGTAATTCTAGTGAATGTAATTCTAGTGAATGTAATTCTGGGGGAAAGGTGAATGTAATTCCAGTGAATCGGGGAAGGGTGATTGCCTACTGCCGTACACTTAAATGCCGGATTTTCTTGAGACCCAGATGTGTCATTTCGCTTGCTGTATGTATAGTGGATGTATGAAACCAGCTAGTGATGTGGCTAATGCTACATCGCTTCTGCTATCCCCCGAGGCACCAATCAGTATATCGCAGGAGGAGGGAGAGACAGAGAGAGAGAGAGAGAGAGAGAGAGAGAGAGGGTGAAACTATGATTTCATATGTCATATATGAAATAGTGTTTGGAGGAAGGGTATTAAGATAGCAATCTCTCCATTACGGGCTCAGTGCGCATTGTGTGTGTGCGCGCGCGCGCGCGTGCTTGCATGCCTGTGCTTCAGCGAATGTGTGTGTTCTCGCGTGTCCTTGAACGTGTACGCGATTCTGGGTGACTGTGTACCGGAAAAACTCTTTTTGAAGAGGATGCATCTCCAAAAGGTCAGTGAGTTATTTCTCTCTGTTCCCTTAAATGCCTCGATCAAATGTAATCTCACCACTGAGTCTGTGACCGCCCTGCGTTCTCTGTGCTGTGAGCCTGGCATTTAACTACCATGTAGAACAAATCTATTTCTACAGTTGAGCTTTAGCCGCAACGCATTTCCGTGCCTCGCAGTTTAGATACTAAAGCAAACTAATGAAGACAAGTATCTGTAATAGAATCAGGGAAGATTTGAATAAAGCCAATGGGATTTCTGGTTGTTGCCTTCACACTGAGCAAAGTCGGACTGAAAAGGAATGCAGCTTACGCAGCCAAGCTTTCACACACGTACAGTGACACCTCGCATAAAGCTTTTAGGAATCAAGGTCTGTCATTATACATCAAGGATTCAAAAAAAATAATAATAATGTACTATTTAACATCTCCCTACATGCATTGCCAAATATAGCCCTTTCTCCATCCTACCTCTGTAACTAGCTAGATGTTACCTTGCATCATTTCAATTGTCTGAGCATGGTTCTGTCTGAATGGGATTGATTGAGTGCTGCCTCAGCCCTGACCTGTGCCCAGTGAACGGTATTCTGGGGGATGCAGTTCCACAGGGTGATTCACAGAAGATTACCTAGAGCTTCTCTCCCCCTCTCTCTAGTACAATAACCCCTTAGCCTCTGCTCACATCCCAGTCCCGCTTAGCAACAGAGAGGAGAAGGGGGAACGCCACAGTCTAACACACTTCCCAGTACCCCCATTCCTCTACCATTGGCCCTCAAAGCCTCTCACCCAGTCTCCCTTCTCCTTCCTCCATTCCTGCATCCCTCCTTCCTTCCCTGCATCCCTAAGAGCCTCTCCACCAGTCTCCCTTCTCTTCCCTTTATCTTTTCTTCATTCCCTCCCTCCCTCAAAGCCTCTCCAACAGCCTCCTATATCCACCCCATCCGCCACCTCCCCAGACCAACCCTCCTTCACTCCCTTCATCCTTCCATTCCTCCATCCATCCATCCCTCTCCCCTCCCCATCCCACAACCTTCATTACAATCAGGGGGGAGCTGATGGTGCTTGTGTTGGGCTCAGTTCGACGGAATTCATCTTAACCTACTTTCCAGCAATAATCTACATAAACTCCCCAATCTCCAAGGAGTGGCATGGCAGAAGACAAATTGCAGCCCCAGGGAAAAGAGTGGATAAGTGTAAGTGAGTCTGTGTGTGTGTGGGTGTGAGTGTGAGTTTATGTGTGTGCTGTGTGTCTGCATGTTTATGTGCGATTGGATTGGTTGTGTACAAGTGTGTGTGTGTGTGTGTGTGTGTGTGTGTGTGTGTGTGTGTGTGTGTGTGTGTGTGTGTGTGTGTGTGTGTGTGTGTGTGTGTGTGTGTGTGTGTGTGTGTGTGTGTGTGTGTGTGTGTGTGTGTGTGTGTGTGTGCATGTGTGAGGCCTATACTCCCAAGCCCAGCAGGGCTGTGGGATCTAGCGGACACAACAAGAGCCTCGGCACCATGAGAGATCAGCACATTCTGACAGCCCAGCTAGCATCAATGGCATATCACACAGACATATTCACACACCTCAGAGTCTTTGTTCAGTCAAATTGGAATGAATTTCCCACATTGCCTTTGCTCTTAACTTTGAATTGAACACGCTCTCTCCTCAGTCTCCTGGGGACTTGTCTGTGTCAGTTAAGCTGGCTAAAAGTAAGTGTCAACCATAGCTTATATGACTCAAATGATTTGAGGTATTGCAGAACGCCTCTGAAGGGAGGACTAAAGGATTTTACACCGACATGCAATCATTTCACATCGAGAACAGCAAGACTGTAAAGGCATGAAATTGTGTTACTATAGTGATTGAAAATTGTAGCAAATTCAACCGTTGTCTTTTCAGCAATGGTTGCATGTAGGCATTGTCTGCAGGGCCAGGCAGTTGTTACATTTCACACCAATGTGTACAAAGATTTACAGAGAAATTGTACACAGCCATGCTGCTTCAGTCACTTTGATCCCATCCTTAGCTCATATACTCTCTTGAAAGACATTATTTAATGTCAATGTGGCGTTCTTTGTAATGTAATGGTTAGATAAGTAGTAAGTGGATAAAAGGGCACACACTCGCATCCACGTGCATGCTCTCGCGCACGCACACACACACACACAGAGAGACACACACACACACAGACACAGACACACACACACACACTTAGAACACTAGAGCTCTTCTGTCTGTATTCTGCTTGTTCAGCACCATGGACAGCTCCACCTCTTCTTCACTCTGCCTGTCCTGCTTTTCCTATTCAACTCACAGGTATAACTTTATATAGTGCTGGCCTGCCTATGCTTTAGCCATCTCCTTTGGCATTTCCATGGCGTTCAGGACCTGAGTGTAGCAGTACTCTGTCATAGACATGCAGAAGCGCACCCACACTGTTTCCCCTATATTAATATAGCAGCGGTGGCCCACCATTGCCAAATATATCTATCTATGTATATATATATCTATATCTATATATATATATATACTCCTAATGAGACGGACTTTTAAATGGATAGTCATTGGCTACCAGGCTATCATGTCATTGGGCTAACGCTAGTAGCAATGCCCCCCCCCATCCATGTTCAGGAGAGTCTACCTGTCTGCTCTCCCCATGGGCTACGTCCCTCATCTCAAACCCTGCTGCTCGCAACACTGAGCGCACACAGCCAAGGATACAGCGTCACTATGCATGTATCAAATCACTCAAGTGGAACAGATCCCATTTCAGGCAATCACACTTTATCTCATACATGAGTCGCACGCGCTAACACACACACAACAAGCAACACTCACACACAGGAATAAGCACGCACACACACACAATACACAGACCCAGACACACACACACACACAAGCAAAGGTGCGCGCACACACACACACACCTCTTCCTCCCTATCCCCCCACGCAATTTCAATATAATTGCCACAAGTGCAAGTGACAAACAGCAATCTGAAACCCCTGGCTTGTTCATATTGAGTGCGTCAGTATTTGTTTTCCTGTTGACACTAAATCTATTGTGACCGAATGGAATAACACACACACACACACACATTCATCCACACTGGTGTTCTCTTTATGTGCGACAGTGGGACAGTAACATATGAAGTGCTAGTATGGGTTTCTGTCTCTCTACAAGGTTAGATTGATGCGCTAGTTGAGTTGTTGGTGTCTCTGCTCTCTCTCTCCCTAGCTGAGTGTGTCTCTCTGTGGGGCAGGCCCGTTTCTCTGCATGGCTCCATGCTGGAATCAAAGGCAACACTAATGACTGTACAGGCCTGCCACGCTACAGACCAGACTACTGAATGTTAATGACTGGACTGGATCAGTCTCAGCTAGGCTACACACCAGACAACCACACATCAACAAGCCTTCAACTCCAGACATTGATGTTAACGAAATGGAATTGGAGCTAGAGGTAGACAAGTAGGGTGTGAGAAAATGCCACTCTGTTGTAATTGTATTCTACTGCAGTTCTATTGTGCTCTTCAGTCACTACAAAATATGGATTTCACTATTAACAAATATTAATTTGATAACATGCAATGGTGTAGAGTTTATAGTTACTTCCTTTCCCCCCTGTAATTCTAAAATGAGATCATGCCACATATAAACATATTTCCATTTGGGTCTATGGGCTAGTACTCATATATTATTCAACTCTTTTCTCCTTCCCCAGACCATACTTTACAGTATAACGCTACCAGTTCACAGCAGACACAAAGGGATTCCCCAAAGTGGAGCGCTGATCAAAAAAAAGAACAGAATAGGAATGAATCCACAGACAGAAGGGTTAGAGGGGTAGGGTGGGGGGGTGGGTTCTTGTGGTAGAAGAGGGTTAAACCCTCATTGCTCTACATACCACAGCTACTGCACTGTAACGGATGAGCGGGGTAAGGGGGGGGTGGGGGGTGAGATAAGGTGAAAGAGGATGGGAGGGGGGCTCATCTTGGCTTGATCCAACTCCAATCCGTTCTGCACACATGGATACCATACAGCAAATCCCCCTCACAAACAGCAAATCCCCCCCACTTCACTCGTCCCCCTTCCCGACGTTCCCGTTTTCCCTGCCCCCCCATCCCACTTCCCATCCACACTGCTGTGCACTTCCCAAACGTGTCCCCCGAGGTGGACGGTTCAGTGCTGGCGAGTAATCCCAGGAAAGCCGGCTGGGCTGCAAAGAAATGACTTTGGATTTGATCTGTTTGTCTGTCTGACGACAGTCGGTCTGAGGGGACGGGCTAGGCTTATTCACTCAAGCTTGTTTTTTGTTTACTGGATGCTCACGTTGGCCACAAAGACCACAACAACAACAAAACAACAACAAGAAAATGTGTCAAATATGTATAAAAATGGCACGGTGATTGCATATTTGGATTCATATTTTGATTATTGCCTATGTTGGCCTAAGTCAATACAGGTCTAGCAGTCAGACACAAGCAGCCTTGGGTCCACACTAGGGATGTAATGATTCCCCGATGCGCAGTAAAAAAAAAAAACAGCTCATACTATATTCTTTCTACCGTGTGTTTGTACTGTTTCTGTCTGTATGTGTGGGCTTGCATCCATGTATGATTTATTTAGAATTAAGTATCATTATAGTGTGAAAAAGTAACAGACACAGAGACAATCTATGACATTTTCTCCGGGTAGAGTAATCGGATCTCATGTGTATTTTACGGGTATTGTTGTCTTGACGACCTAAACGGTAACAAAAATGACTTTCTCTAGAGACTACATTTCCTATGATTCCTTTCCAAACGTACTGAGTCCATAAAAACGACAACTATTCTGTTACTTTTTAAAAAGAACCCAAACCCAATCTGTGGGGGGGATTAAGATTAGAACAATAATAAACACTGTCACAGACCTGAAATCCCAACTGGCCCAGGGACAGTATCTAGGGTTCATGTCTAGTGCATAAAGATACCTTCGAGGAAACAACCTATCATTTATTCACTGCAAATGTGTCCACCCAGTACTCATTGGCCTATGGGGAAAGTAAGTACAGCATATCAGGCCATGCCTTGCTGGAGCTGACTTCTTCTCAGGTGCATGATAGGAATTACATTTCCTATAACTTGTGAATAGTCTGGGTAGCCATTTGACTACATGTTCAGGAGTCGTAATGGCTTGGGGGTAGAAGCTGTTTAGAAGCCTCTTGGACCTAGACTCTTCACGACTGTCTTGGTGTGCTTCAAACCCAATTCCAGAATACTACCCATTCAAAATCATCGATTCAAGTTGAGGGTAGACTCAGTGAAATGACGTCGCCCCCGAGTAGCACCGCAGATAGTGAGATGAGCGAGATGCAGGACTTCGCTCTCTCACGGTCACACACACTATCTGCCCATGTGCGCCGGTGCGCTTTGACCCACCATGCTGTTAACTTTCTGCATCTGCGTCATATTGTATATTTGAACAAAGTACTGAATTGACCCTCATTGGATTTGATAGACGGACTTACATTAAAGGGAGAGTTAACTTTAAAATCGTATTTGTATATTTTTATCTAGCATCTTTCATCTCGCAGTTCCATATTCCAAACCATCTGCTGTAAAATCCTATTAGGATGAACCTGATGACCTCAATCTAAGAGGAATAGGAGAAAAGGTTTTTGATCCATCTAAATCATTGATTTTGAGGTTTGGATTCTCCCTTTAACTAACTCAGTGAAAAGCAGTGATAATCATCTCCTATGCACAGCCAGTGACAGCACTGGGAGGGCCTGCTGGTGCTGTTGTCAGTGCTGAGACCACCCTGCTCTGGAGTGGATCAATCTGGGCTATTGACCACTATACACTGAGCCTGGCTAGCCCAGCCCCCTCCATTGGGCTGATGGGGGTGTGAAAGGGGCCCAAGTGTGCCGGGGGGTGGGTGGAGGGTGGCTAGATGGTAGGTTGATAAGGGGTCACTGTTCTATCGGTTCCACCATTCTGATCAACTCTATAGTCCTCTTTGGGAGACGGGAGAGGGCATGTGTGAGTGAAAGTAGGCGTGTGTGTGTGCGTGTATTGATCGCAGGCCAAGAAAGGTTCCCTCCCCACAGAATAACCCTATAAAGGCCTGGGGGGCCTAGGGGAGCTGGAGGGTAGAGCAGGCCAATCTGCCTTAAATCCTTGTTTTGAGAAAGGCTCGAGCCAAAACATCTGCAATAAAGAAATCTCTTCTATTTCTGCCTTTGCCTATGACATCGCCCAAGGGGGCTTACTTATTTCAACCGCGATGCACTGATTTATTCACATATTTCACGGAATACATTTAAAAAGAGCAGATTATCATTATTTCAGTAGTAAACTCAGAGAGAGGTGAGACTACAGAAGAGTACCCCTCACAGTGAATACTTTAGCCAGGGGGAGAGGCGAAAAGTACCCCTCACAGTGAATACTTTAGCCAGGGGGAGAGGCGAGAAGTACCCCTCACAGTGAATACTTTAGCCAGGGGGAGAGGCGAGAAGTACCCCTCACAGTGAATACTTTAACCAGGGGGAGAGGCGAGAAGTACCCCTCACAGTGTGTGAGACGGGGTAGGCACCAGAGGGGGTAAACTCATCTATCCCAAAACCCTGCTGGAGGTTAACTGCCTGTTAAGTACTTCGTCTCGCCCCGTCAGCAGTTTCCTGTTCGGCTGGCATTGGGCAACACTGACCTTGATTAAAGAGGATGTTACAAAACCTGCCATCCTGCCCGGAAAGGCATCATCTGATTGTCTGGATGAAAAGACATGCGAACCACCACCAGCATCTGAGAGAGACCTTCATAAGCATGACATAAGCCCACTGTAAACATGACATTGGTAACTAATGTCAGAAGGACAGCTATATTAACACAATCACAAAGAAAGCTGCAGCTACATTGATTAGCATGGTATAGCCTAACGATTATAAAAACAGAACAAAGTGTCACCGGCGTGCCAGGCTGCTGTTCTGGGCCCCTCTGTGACAGTGTTCAGTGTTCAGTGATCTATGGCTTAATGAAACTTTTATCACTCCTCTCTGTCAGGCAGATTAACGTCGCTTTGCTTCTAATGCCCGCTCTTAAATCACTTCCCCATCGCAGTCTGACGGAACCATAGGGAGCACAGAGTATCTCGCGACACCTAACACCTAACAGGGTAGAAGCTTGCCAAACAAATGGAAAAGACGTATCGAACGCGAGAGATTTATATGCTCAGGACTGAGAACATAAGCCGTTTAGTCATAAAAGGTGGGTTAGTCGTGTAGAAACTCTCCAGACAAAGCATTTAGCTGCTGTTAAGACTTTCAATGCCAACGATTTACTCGTAAGAAACGAAAAGCTAGTTATGACAAAAGCGATATACTCAGTAGAAGACTTAGAGGCAACGCAGGGATTCCAGCCCCCTGTCTGGCCCTCTCTGGCTCACCTTTCGCCGTCTCCAACCCTGGTTCGTTACCTGTTATGGCCGGGGGCTTCGTTGTCCTGTTAGCCTATTAGCGCAGGGGAGCTACGCTAGCTTTGGCTCATTAACACAGGTCTGCAAGACGGACAGTAAGAGTGACTGCTTACTGGAACAAAAAAAGGAAAAGAAACAAACATGCAAACATTTTACTTAAATATTCCTTGAGAAGTTCTAGGCTACGTAACACTGTCATAGATGACGGTATAACCAGTCATGACTGCCAACATCAGCCCATGACCACCGGCTTACCACTCTTAAAATATAAACAGTCAGAAATGAAATGAGGCTTTTTGCCACTGTGAGGCTTCCCAACCCATATACTCGTATTCTTTATCCCACTGCCTACTATGTCAGTATTCACAGTAACGCAGCTAACCCAGCGGAATGGGGGAAAACAGAAATCCTATTATGTGTCTGTGTGAGCTGCTATGCTTTCTGTCGGATGAGTCTTCTTTGTGCCAACCACAATGACAACAGATGCCTATTGTTGCAGCAAGAACAGTAAACATCCCACGCATACAAACAGACGCTGATGTATGGCCGCCGCCGGAAGACAACGTGTTAAAGGCATCATGCAGGTTTGGTGTTTTCCCACCTTAACTGTTTTGTACACCGCTGCTACTCGTTGTTTACTATATATGCATAGTCACTTCACTACTACCTCCATGTACAAATTACCTCGACTAACCTGTACCCCCGCATATTGACTCGGTACCGGTACCGGTACCACCTGTATATAGCCTCGTTATTGATATTTTATTGTGTTACTTTTTATTATTTTTTTACTTTCATTTATTTGCTAAATATTTTCTTAACTCTTTCTTTGAACTGCACTGTTGGTTAAGGGCTTGTAAGTGAGCATTTCACGGTAAGGTCTACACTTGTTGTAATCGGCGCATGTGACAAATAAAGTTTGATTTCATTTGATTTGATTTACCATCAAGAGCTGCCAACAGCAAGCTTGACTGTTGTGTTGATGTTGGACATGGCTTATACTTGCGGTCTTTGAGGGCCGGAAAACCTCTGGTTTTCATTCTCTCCATGAAACCAGGGACTGATTGAGACCTGAGACACCAGGCGAGTGAACCCTCTGGCCAATCAATGACCAATTAACTTTCAGGAAGAAAAGAAAACCAACAGGACTTCGGCCCTCAAAGGCCAGTAATTGAATAGGATCCTACTGTAGGATTTCTCAAACCAAGCCAGAAAAGAAGGACAGACCAGAGTCAAAACCAAATGAAAGCTAGCAAACATTGGATGCTGTGTGATGCATCATCAGGATACACACTCAAGCTCCATTTCCAGCCACCGCCACCTCAGGGCAGTCGTGAGTGAGTAACTGCATTTCCCAATGTTTAGTCATTTCACAATGCTTTTCTGTGCTCAATGTTTCCCATCCTGTGTGAAATCAATGGATTCTGACAGTCTCTCTATATTTCTGGAAGAGCCACACATACTGAGGATGAACTGAGTCCATCTTTCAACAAGAGTAATACCGATGTCGGAGAGAAAGAGGGTTGTCAGTGACAGGCTCTCATTTCTCAACCACAGCCGTCGGCCAAACCAGCCATCCATCCTTCCTTCCTTTCATCCCTTCTGTCCTTTCCTCACTTCAGAAAACATGGTTCTGTCATCCGGTGTCTCAGGTCTACCACTGCAGCTGACAGGTCCAGTGGGTTAAGCTTCCCGTCTTTTTACCATTTCGTACCCGGGGCAATTCCACAGTAACCGATTTGCACTGAGACTCAGATTTTCACTTAGAATGTATGCCAAACAAAAGCCATTGATTTCAAAGTGTAATAAACAGACCATACAATTCTATGCACAAGGACAACTTAACAGCTTAACAATTTACACTGAACATTTTACAAAATCCCATTTACTGGAAGAACTGTGCATATGCAAGGTTTGGTAACAACTTTCCAAGGTTTCTGTTAACTAAAATTCAACAATGTTCAGATAGAATGGGGCGTCAGCTATGACATGACAATTTGACTTTGAACAAATCTATTTTGGGTTATTGAACCACAGTAGGTGAAATTGATTTATATCTGGTAACAGAATTGTGGTAACGGAATTTCATCATGGTCCCTGAGGTATACAGAAATGCATAATAATGGGTATGAATGTCTCTTCATGGCAATGTATCCTAAATAGGTACCCAAAGGTATAAATATGCAATATCCTCCTTTGCATATTTGGGCATTATTCTACACTCTGGTTATTATTTTAATAAGCTCTGCCACCAAACATTTCCACATTTTGTTGATCCGGACCGGACCAAATCTTAACCAATAATAGACATCTACAGAATGTTTCACAAGTTTGGGCATCAAAGTACAGCACAGTAGCGCTCAGTAGATTACAGTAGAGTTCAGTACAGTACAGTGAAGTAGAGTATAGTTCAGTACAGTAAAGTAGAGTATACTGTAGTTCAGTACAGTACATTAAAGTGTACTCAACTCTAATGTGCTCTACAGTGTACTGTAATGAACTCTACAGTACAGCACTGAACTATGCTCTACTTTTCTTTACTGAACTCTAATCTACAGTACAGTGACTACTGTGACTTCCCATTGTAGCCAATTCAATTGAAATAATACTAATAATAACAAGAAGAAGAAGAAGAAGAAGAAGAGGAGGAGGAGGAGGAGGGCTGGGGAAGACTGAATGAAAGAAGCAAAAAAAGAAGAAGAATGAAACTGGTCTAAAACAAGCCTGCTCAAGGACATGGAGAATTTCTCAAACACCCACTCTGTTTATTCGCTCAGTTTATTTCGCTATGGAAATCAATGCCAACAGCAACAACTTAAGCACCTCTCAGCTTTCATGTTGAGGAGCCCAAATCAGTATAGAGAGAACGGCTGGGATAATTAGACCTGGCCTCCCATTGAGGAATAGAGCAACATCAATCGGCCTAACTGGAGAGAGCTAGAGCGCTTACTAACTGTGGCTAGTTTGAATGAAGGAAGTCGAGGACAAGCGGAGAGGCAGGGAGGCAGGGAGGCAGGGAGACAAAGAGCTCAGTGGTGCTGTTGAGAGGACAGATGGACAGCCTCCCACACTCACCGACTGACTCTAGTAGCACATCCAGTTGAAGCTAGCTACTGTATGACCCCCAACCGGGCTGAAATTAGCATTGTGAGAGCAGACGGACTGTATACTGAGCAGTGCTCACTGAGAAGCGTACCAAAACATTTTGACTTGGCTGTGTGCGGTCATGCTCGTCGCGCCATGGTAAGGCTTTGCACGGCACTATGATGTGTCAAAATTAAAGAGAGGAGATTTACAGACTTTTAGACACTGGATGACTAGAGGAGACACACGAGACACTGGGAGACATTACAAGACTCCATCAGCTATCAAGACGAGACAGAGACTGGCAGAGGCGCCAGAGACACACAAATATCCAGATAGACTGAAGCAGAGTCCACCCACTACCAACTACCTGTTCACTACTAGACCTACTGACTTCCAGACTCCTTCAAATCCTCCACACCGACCACAGACCACAACAGACCCTGCAGCCTTTAGCAGGCTGTGGCTGTGACATCTTCAGAGACATGGAAAATGTCAGCGCTATACTACCAGGTGCTTATGAACGAGACTCAGTTCTATCAGGCCTGCCCAGGAAGTGCACTCTGTAGTAGGGGACAACACACAATGTGGTGGGGGAGAGGAACGTGCCACAGGACCATCCCATCTGTGCTAGTCCTTAATCTGGTCTAATCCAGCTCTCCAGTATGGCGGTATGGAGACTGTGCACAGTCAAGAATCATCCCAGATTAGACAAAACAACAGAGAGAAAGAGAGAGGGGGGGGGCTGTTCCCCAGGCAGTGGGTACGCACAGACCACTCTGTTACACTGAGTTAATTCTAGGGTAACATAAGTTAAAAGGCTAGTAGATCAACTAAAAGGTTCAGTAGACTTGGAGAATAAGGGATTATTATTATTATGCTATTTCATTTTCTTTATGTTAAAATACACATGGAGCATGTGCATATAAATACATTATGACAGGCTGATACATTTGGTGTCTTTGTTAGATAACCCGTACTGTACTATACATATCCCTGATGTCAGTCGATTCTCCCTCCAAACACACACACAAACACACACACACACACACTCACCGACTAATGAGCTGTCCTCAAACACACATTTCCACCAGCACTCCTCTCCCAACAACCCACACATCCTCTCCCCTCTCTCTCCGTCATCCTCTCCCCGTTAATTCTCTATCCTCAGGCACAGTCAGTCATGCACTGGCGGCCACTCCATACATCATACTAGGGTTTGGGTCAAGTTGTTCCTGCAGTCAAGTTCCCTTGAATGACCCCCTTGATATGGTACTGGTCCTCAGGGCACACACACACAGACATGAACACACACACACGTCATTATGCCAGTCCCCCCACAGCTCCCAGTGTGCAGGTTACCTACATGTATGTAGAAAAGGGTGGTGGTGAATTAGACGAGGTCCACAGAGAGAAAGGGAGAGAGAGAGCGGTGGGTTGGTGTGGGAGTGCAGCCCAAGTTAAAAATACAGAGTCATAGGCCTGCTTCACTCCGCTCCGGCTCTGGCTGCCTGCCAACAACACACACACATACACAGGTTGGGCAGACAAAGACAGAGCTGCAAGCAAAACTGGAGCCTGGAGAGAGAGAGAGATAGAGTGAGGAAGGTGGGGGTTTAGAGAAAAACAGAAGGGGGTTGAGAGAGGGCTCAGTGAACAAGAGCTGGAATATGGGGGAGGGGTACAGCAGAAAGAGGAAAGGATGGAGAGGTGGGGACAATAGAAGGAAACATGGAAAGAGGAACCGTTTTTGAAGAGAAAGGGAGCAAGAGAGAGGAGAAGAGGAGAGAGAGATGGATGGAGGAAGATGGTAAAAGAGAGAGAACGTAATAGAAATGGACAGAGAGGAGGAGGAAGGCGCGGAGACAAAAACAAGAGAGAGGCATAAGAGAAAGAGAAATAAAAAAAGAGAGAGAAAAATTAGGCAAAAGAAAGGGAGGGTTTTACGGAGGCCCTGATGGAGCCTGGGCATAGTAATGGCGTCTTTTTGTAGGCACTAACTCTGCCATGGTTTGTTGGACAAAGCCTATGGGGAAATGAATGGAGTTTTGTATGGGGTTTTTGCATAAACACTGAAAATAAGGTCTGTGGTAAACACAGGCTTAGGAGATCTTATACATTTTGTTCTACGAGATCATCTCCATCAGCTGACGTCACTTTTTGAATTTCGAAGCATTTATGTAATTTAAAAATGCACATGAAAGCTTCATATTTCCTAAAGGTCATGTTAACTGGCTGATATTATCTCATAGAACAAAGGGTATAAGATCTCCTAAGCCTGTGTTAACCTCAGGCCTTGTTTTCTGCGTTCATCCCAAATTCCTACGGCCTACAGGGAGGAGGTGAGGGCCCTCGGAGTGTGGTGTCAGGAAAATAACCTCTCACTCAACGTCAACAAAACAAAGAAGATGATCGTGGACTTCAGGAAACAGCAGAGGGAGCACCTCCCCATCCACATCGACGGGACAGCAGTGGAGAAGGTGGAAAGTTCCCTCGGCGTACACATCACGGACAAACTGAAATGGTCCACCCACACAGACAGCGTGGTGAAGAAGGCGCAACAGCGCCTCTTCAACCTCAGGAGGCTGAAGAAATTTGGCTTGTCACCAAAAACACTCACAAACTTCTACAGATGCACAATCAAGAGCATCCTGTCCGGCTGTATGGTACGGCAACTGCACCGCCCTCAATCGCAAGGCTCTCCAGAGGGTAGTGAGGTCTGCCCAACGCATAACCGGGGGCAAACTACCTGCCCTCCAGGACACCTACAGCACCCGATGTCACAGGAAGGCCAAAAAGATCATCAACGACAACAACCACCCGAGCCACTGCCTGTTCACCCCACTATCATCCAGAAGGCGAGGTCAGTACAGATGCATCAAAGCTGGGACCGAGAGACTGAAAAACAGCTTCTATCTCAAGGCCATCAGACTTAAACAACCATCACTAACATAGAGTGGCTGCTGCCAACATACAGTCTCAAATCTCTGGCCACTTTAATAAATGGACTTAATAAAGGTATCACTAGTCACCTTAAATAACGCCACTTTAATAATGTTTACATATCCTACATTACTCATCTCATATGTATATACTGTATTCTATACCATCTTCTGCATCTTGCCTATGCCACACGCCATCGCTCATCCATATATTTATATGTTCATATTCTATTCATTCCTTTACACTTGTGTATAAGGTAGTTGTGAATTTGTTAGATGACTTGTTAGATATTGCTGCATTGTCGGAACTAGAAGCACAAGCATTTCGCTACACTCGCATTAACATCTGCTAACCATGTGTATGTGACCAATACAATGTGATTTGATTTGATTTGAATCCTATTCTTTCCCCCTTAGGTAACACATTTCTGGGTTGTAGGACTAGAAGCTGGCGAGCTCTATTGGTCCAACCCTGGGGGAGATTCCCAGCAATGACGTAATCATCTGTAATTGGTCCCGGGTTATTCATTAGAGCTTGATTGGCAATCTGACATGGCCAATTATATCCCGTGTGACAATGACACCCATATTCCTTAAAAGGCCAGTAATGACGCTCCCCCAGCACTACCAGGCTTGCACTAGTCTGACTGGGGGCTCTAATATCTCTATCATTATCTCTCTCTCCAAGCTGATACCGTAGATGCAATGGTAATGTTGTACGTCTATGGTACCCAAAGAGAAGAGACTGGTAACTGGTGAAGTCCACATTGCTGGATTCAAAGTCTACACATACACAAACACAATGACAGTAGATGCCTTGACAAAAAGTGTCAAACCAGCTCCCACAACCACACACAGACATAGGCCTAGACAGACAGACACACACAGCACAGTGTGTGGTACAAGTGGCACCTGTCCATGCCACTGACATAGGCACACCGCTGTTGGGCGACCTTGGCGTCGCCCCTCGCTGCGTTGTGCGCCCAGCGTGGCACAATGCCAGGAGCAGGGTGGCACACCGCATCAGACTCCCAGCGTCTGCTGTCTGTCCGTTACCTGCCATACCAGAGTATGTGTGTGTGTGTGTGTGTATGTGCGTGGGTGCGTGTGCGTGCGTGTGTACCTCCATTGTATATGAGCACACATGACAGTGCATGCTCATGTGTATTTAGTCAATACATACTTCACAGGATTTCTCTAGTTAAGGTATGGAGCTTTACATTTGTGATGAGAGGGCAACCTATTCACAGCTCACTTATTGACCAATTCACATTCAAGCAATAATCCACACTGCCTTAAAGATCGAAATCCGCATTTGGGGAAAGAGCGCCACCAAAGAGCGCCACTTCACCCCAGCACCTTTGCTATTAGGTGTTCACAGCGAAGCCTGAAGTTATTCTTAAGATATTTTTATTTTCTTGACATGGTCAAATAACTCAAACATAGATTGGTAACTTATTTTCAAATTTGGCACACGGAAACTAATGAGTAACTTGGTCAAACAGAATGGCACTGTTGACCTTTTTAAACATGTTGGCTGAAGTTTTACTCCCCTTTGTTTTTACACTGCTGCTACTCGCTGTTTAGTATCTATGCATAGTCACTTTACCCCTACCTACATGTACAAATTACCTCGACTAACCTGTACCCCCACACATTGACTCGGTACCGGTACCCCCTGTATAAAGGCTCATTACTGTTCATTTATTGTGTCATTTTTTATTTAACTATATTTTCTTAAACCTGTATTGTTGGTTAAGGGCTTGTAAGTAAGCATTTCACGGTAAGGTCTACACCTGTTGTATTCGGCGCATGTGACAAATACAATTTGATTTTATTAGATTTCTATTGCCAAGGATGGAGATTGGTGACAAATAGTATATATCCTATAGGTACTGTTATAAGCAGTATCATGTAAACCCTCATATCGGCCACCCCGTTTGACCTAGAGAGTTGAAACTTGTATGTAGGTGTCTTTCCTCATGCAGAACATATTTGCCTCAAGGACCCATAATGTTTATCAGGATAGATTTTCCTCAATCTTGGACATTTTTGAAAACCTTTGAAAAACGTATCATTTTTATTCATTTATTTTTTATTTCACCTTTATTTAACCAGGTAGGCAAGTTGAGAACAAGTTCTCATTTACAACTGCGACCTGGCCAAGATAAAGCAAAGCAGTTCGACACATACAACAACACAGAGTTACACATTAGAGTAAACATACAGTTAATAATACAGTAGAATTTTTTTTTATCTATATACAATGTGTGCAAATGAGGTAAGAGAACCATACATCCAAATAACACCACATTTGGTATGTAGGACATCTCTTAACTTAGTTGGGGTCATCAAAGACATTACCGTGATGAATGTTAAGTTGCCATTGAGATCTTAACATAAGGAAACTATTAACAACTCACTTGTTTGACTATGCAACGCTAATGATTAAAATAACCATACAGAATCTTCTTCTCAAGGACTAACGGTCAGATTCACTCCAATAGTCAATAGTCCCTAAAGAGTTTGTGAAAATAATGATGGCCAAAGTATACAAGTACTGTAGATGCTGAACATACACTAATATCCAAAAAACACAAAATTAGAATGTATGCCCATGGTGCATGTCTTAATTTAGTTTGAGAATAGCTAAGGGATTGGTCAAAAGATGGCTGAGTTATTGACAAATCAAATCTATTTAAACCACTGTAAATCCACTCCACAGCCTGATGACTCACACTAAATTCTTCCGCTGCTCTGTTGTTCTGTTAGTCTGAGATTGTCATAATTGAAGTTGTTTGTGGTGATGAGAGGCGCGAGGGGCGTAGTACAAAACAAAGCCATCAGCGATCAGATTGTCTCTAATTTATCAGAGTATCAAAGCTAATGACTCATTTTCAAACAGCCGCTTTACCTATGTGTGTTCTGGCTCTGAACCAACCCCTCGGTTTCTGGACCAATCAGACGTCCCCAAATGTGTTCACATTCGGGGAACAGTTGGGGAGGTCCTCAGACCAAGACTCATTGAGGAGAAGAAACTAACGTCCGTGGGCGTAGTGTTTGGCCAGAGCAAGGAGTCTCGGTAGCCAAGTAACTCCTCAGTGGCCTATCAACGTGAAACTTGTCCTTGCTATCATGGACATCTCTAAGATGAACCACACTGAATTTGGTATTGATTTCTCAAAAAAGAAAGGAAACTATTAGCAACTAATTCTTTGCATATGCAACGCGAATGCTCAAAATCATCTGCAATCATCTTCTCCTCATGAACCATGAATTAGATTGACTCCAGATTTTGTATTTAGACTCATGATGGACATAAAGGAGGAAAAGTGCTTGCTTTGTTATCGAAGTGTTTTTGTTATCCAACTGATCTTGTGTCCTTTCTGTCATCCTGTGAGCCCTGTTCATTGCTGATCACAGCTATATATATATATCTTTTTTTGTTAAACGGATGAGAAACTTTACAGAGTGGTAAAACAAATTGCAGTACATAATATGTTGTTCTATTACTTGTGCAAGGATGTCCAATGGGGAAAAAAAGTGTTCTTTGTAGGGATGTGAGAAATGAAAAAAGAAAAAATGTAATGTTTAAAGGGACATTTTTTAAAATCAGTTTTTAATCAGTTTTCAAATTCCATTTGAATTCACAATACAACTGTGTGAATTCCCAATACAGTTGCAAGGTATGGGTCTCACAGTGTGTCCCTTTCAGATGTTTAAGCATTGCTCCTGTACTACCATTACTGTACCTCAATTCCACCTCGCAAAGTTCGCATTTCCTTCTCATTTAAGTATTGCCATAGAAGACTTCACTGCTGTCGCTTGTCTTTCTCTGCCATTTTTCCAACTGTTAACGACGATGACGTAGTGGTGGAGAGTCGACTCCAAAATAATAGATTCCTCGACTCCTTGCACATCGACTCCATGTCAAGATTCAACTCGTAAGAGTTAGTATTTTTGGAACGGAGGAAACTGATTAAACACTTAGCTCTCACACAGTCACACACAATACCTGCGCATATGCATGGTTTTCGCTTCACGCTGTTCACAGGGTGGTAGCCAGGGCACCAAAAAAGCAGAGAAGTTGAGTTTTGCGCTTCAGCGCTCTTAGTTGTTGCGGAAATTGACCACTATGCTGTTTACTTTTTGCATCTTGCTGAGTCTACCTTTAAAGGGATATCGACTTGATCTACTTCCCCAGAGTCAGATGAACTAAAGGATACCTTTTTTATGTCTCTGCGTGCAGTTTGAAGGAGGTTGCTAACTAGCGTTAGCTCAATTGCTAACTAGCATGCTAGTAGATACCATAGAGTACAGTCAACTCTAGTTAGAATTGGTGTTGGTGAACTACCTCTAACTCCCTTCATACTGGCTGCAGAGACATACAAATGGTGTCCATTAGTTCATCTGACTCTGTGGAAGTAGATAAAGAGCTTAATTGTCAAAATCACTAAGTTCATTGTTTGCAGTATCTTCTTTGTTGTTGTAATATCCCAAACAGACAGGGCAGTTTCACCATTTGTGACCTGTTTCACGAAGCTAGGCGTATGTCGCACGCCACAACTTCACAGGAGAGGCAATTCTTTTATAAAAATGTGCCTTTCATGTGCCTTAATAATAAACTTGTATTCCATCTGAAAATTGTTAAATTACGAGCCTAGTTGGTTTAGCCACGGAAAAAGTCAGGAACCTTCCTGCTAGCCATGATTGGCTGAGATAATGGATGGGCTGGACATGCCGGGAGATGAGTTTGAATTGGCCTGCCATGTAACATGTTTCTGTCTATAACGTGAGCTGCTCAGAATATGTTGATAATCCTTTCTACCACGGCTTTTTTGAAATATATAATGTTAGCTATTGAGAACTACAACAGTTTTGCTACTTTTCTCAACAACATTGATGCCCTGAATTTAGCAGGCGATATCGACTGATCAGTTTGAAAAAGTTGTGATGGGCTACTTTATGGTCAGTGTGAACTGGAGTGACTTGACACAACGCTGGCCAAACAAAATGTAGCTACAAGCAAAACAGAGTTAAATGGTTGCAGTCTGCCGTGAAGCGTTCATCCATGTATTTGGGTCTAGCTACATTTTTCAGATATTATACATTTCTAATTTTGTCAGAAAGTTGTTTTCATTGCAAGTTAAAGTGTACTGTTTGCTAGCTAATGAACGTTAGCTTGCTGGCTCGCTAGCTAATGTTACGTGTTTGATCTGTGTAGTAATATTATTCGAATCAGAAATCCATTTGCATTGCTAGTTATAACCTAATGTTAACTAGCTAGCTAACATTGAACATAGTTGGTTAGCTTTATCTGCCTGCAGATTCATACTACAGCTATGACAATCAGTTTGTATTGGTGGTAGTAGTATGAGTTGGGATTATGCCGGTTCATTGTTTAGCTACATGTCTAAACAAAAGACTCCACTTCGCCAGACTATTACATGACCCATCAAGTTGCCAGGTCTGTCTGGGGGGAAGTTAAAATATTAATTTCACCTGACCCGTCAATTTAGACAAGTGTGTCTGGGTAAGCGTAATCTAATAATTATAAAATATTTATAAAATGTTTTTATCTTTCTGTTTTTGATATTGCTACTATGCAAATACGCAAGTAACCATTTCAATGTACCGTTTACACATTCTGTATCCTATGCATGTGACAAATTAACATAGATTTGACTTACCAGAAACAGTAATCTGAAGAACAACATGACATGCACCCAAGTCATATTAGGATATAAGCCAAGGACCAGATAAAGTGTATTTTACCAGTTTTTTTCCTATTTGTAGACTCGTACTTTTACCACTTTTAGCCTTGAAATCTTTGGTTGTGTACTACACTACTCACTCTGTTTAGCACATGGCCTCACATGTGAATCCTTAAAGAGATGAGCACGGATAAGGTTTAAGAGGGTATGAACAATGCTGAATAGGTGAAGACAAAGAAGAGCTCTCCAGTAGGTTTACCAAAATGTTTCTTTATTTGTACTATTTTAATAGTGAAGACATCAAAACTATGACATAACACATATGGAATCATGTAGTAACCAAAAAAGTGTTAAAGAAATCAATATATATTTATTTTCTTCAAAGTAGCCACCCTTTGCCTTGATTCCAGGTGATTTTATTTGATTCCAGCATTCCAGGTGAAGCTGGTTGAGAGAATGCCAAGAGTGTACGAGCTGTCATCAAGGCAAAGGGTGGCTACTTTGAAGAACCTTATTTAACACTTTTTTGGTTACTTCATGATTCCATATGTGTTATTTCATAGTGTTGATGTCTTCACTATTATTCTACAATGTAGAAAAGAGGAGTAAAAATGAAGACAAACCCTTGAATGAGTAGGTGTGTCCAAACTTTTGACTAGAAGAAGAAGAAGAAGAAGTTTTATTTATATAGCGCCTTTCCATAGCTCAAGGTCGCTTTACATTGCACATTGACTAGTACTGTATGTAGTAGTAGCAGAATGCATCCACAGTGGTGGGTTATTTGTGTTGGTGGTTCACTTAGCCTATAATATGCAGAGGGAATCCCAATGTGGATATATTCCTATGTAGTTTGTGAAGAGGAGTCTTCTTTAAAATCCTCTGTCACTGACCAGTGTTGATAGGCTGACATTGTCTCTGCATTTCACACACACACACACACACACACACACACACACACACACGCACACACGCACGCACGCACGACACAAACACACGCATGCACGCAAATACACAAACACACACACTTGCATTTAGTGTTGTAACCATGGTTACTGGGGTGCAACGCAGAAAGAACAGGCCCGCAAATGATGAATTGCAATCAAGTCCCATTTTCCTAATGCCCTAGCTGTGTTACAGGGCCAGGCAGGAATGCGGGCATATATTACCAAAGTCAAAAAGTCAAAGTCACCATTATTAGTCAGTTGTACAACCGAATGCCTTCAACCGAAATGTGTCTTCCGCATTTAACCCAACCCCTCTGAATCAGAGAGGTGCGGGGGGCTGCCTTTAATCGACATCCACGTCTTCGGCGCCCGGGGAACAGTGGGTTAACTGCCTTGTTCAGGGGCAGAACGACAGATTTTTACCTTGTCAGCTCGGGGATTTGAACTTGCAGCCCTCCGGTTACAAGTCCAACGCTCTAACCACTAGGCTACCTGGCTACCTGCCACCATGCATCCAGATCACAGGAAATCTGCGCGAGGATACAGTGAGGACAAATGTATCATACACACACATAGTAGGACTGCTATGAAGTGATGCTGTTGCTATGCAGTGGGTGGTTTGACGGGTGTGTGTGTGTGTGTGTGTGTGTGTGTGTGTGTGTGTGTGTGTGTGTGTGTGTGTGTGTGTGTGTGTGTGTGTGTGTGTGTGTGTGTGTGTGTGTGTGTGTGTGTGTGTGTGTGTGTGTGTGTGTGCCCGCAGAGACTCTGCAGACACTGGTGTAATGCAGCATGCAGCACTGCAGCCCATTGCTCCACTCACACCACAGACTGCAGGTTACTGCTCTCCTACTGCTGCACTCCCTGGGAACACTGCACTACAGGACACACTCTCTGTGTGTGGACATGGATTGTGCGGTTATGGAGATATATCACACACACACGGCCAGTGAATGTGCCTGGTAGCAGTGGTACCTGTCATCATTACCAGTAAAGTGGGCATAATGGTGATTCTCACGCCTCGCCACCCGCCCCCTAATCTGATTATGCCACATGATTGGATGTTTGTGCTGGGGCCACGGGTCTCTGGGCTCCGCACATGCTGCCACTCACGGGCCATCTGGGAGGATGCCTATGGCGAGGCAGGCAGGGGTCCTGACAGCACACAGAACACAGGCCATCTGTGTGGACGACTCAGCTTTAGTGTGTGAGTCCTGGAAAAGAAAAGTGAGCTCACAGTTCTGACTGTCTCTGGGTAGTACTTGCCCTCAGGCACAGATCAGCTTTACCCACCCAGAAATGCCAAGTGTAACCATTGGGGGTTAATGCTAAACTGACCTCAGATCAGTGTCTATGGGCAACCTCATCTTACTGATTCGGGCTTAGCAAGGCTTAGGCCCTGTGTGGAGGCTAGCTTGGCAATCCATTCAATAGTTAATGTGAAAAAGTGATCCATTTCAATGGCATAGATAACTTTCCATTCAATTATGTATATAAAAATCATTGTTTCCATCTCTATTGAGCTCTATGGAAATGCTCTCCTTTTGTGTCAGCTAAATACTATGGGGATGTGACATGATGCCCAAGCTGCTCTAGAGTACAAATGATCATACCTTTTCAAAAGAGACGGCAAGAATCAGGTTGTGTAGCTAGTAGCCTTCATATGAGATGGCGATGACAAAAAAATCCAAAGCGCCAAGAAATGAACTTGGTGTGTGGTATGGATCAGAGAGAGCGAGAGAGTGAGAGAGGTAAAGCAGCTCTTCAAATGATAATTTCCCCCCGCCCGCTTGACTCTGCTGTTGGACAGCACAAGTGCTGACTCAGGGGAAAAGTACAGATTGCTTTTGGAATGGGATGAGTACCCAAACGAAGAGATAAAGACAGGAGGGAGCGGAGAGAGAGCTGACAGAGAGAGGATAGGGCGAAGGAGCAGAGAGAGGGAGCAGAGAGAGAGAGAGAGAGAGCAGAGGGAGGGAGCAGAGAGAGAGAGAGCAGAGGGAGGGAGCAGAGAGAGAGAGAGAGAGAGCAGAGGGAGGGAGCAGAGAGAGAGAGAGCAGAGGGAGGGCCTAGGAGGATTTGTGCTCAATTTCATTAAAATTTCATTTTCATTTTTGGCTGAGGGAAGGGGTCTGCAGAGCCATAAGGGGCTTATCTGAAGCCATAACCCATTTTATTAACAGCTATTGATTGAGCCTTTCAATTGGTCCAAGTTAAACGCGGCTGTGTTAGCCGTAGATGGGCTTTCTGTATTGACGGTGGAGGTACTGTTAGCTGTCTGTGTTAGTCGTGGATGGGCTATTGGCTGTTAGCTATCTGTGTTAGCAGTGGATGGCCTGAGCTATCAGGCCTGCCAGGGTGGGATGGATTAGAGTGGAGAACGCCGGATAGCTGCTGGGTCAGGCAGGCGTTCGCCAAATCGGGAGACTACAAAGCTAGCATCAGCTAGTGTTGCTACGGGTAACACATGAACGTTTAGTGTAATGCTAACAGGGTATGAGTGGCATAGTAGCTAGCTAAAAACAAAACTTCCTTTACAGTACAGTAGATTCCCACCAACAACCACCGAGTGGCCTTAATTGCTAGCAGGGTAAGTACCTCTCCATATTACTCATTGGCAGAACGGAGGCTTTTTCACGTACAGCAGCAGTGTCAATGATTAACATGGACAGAGCCTTGTGCTGCAGTTACCTACATCTGATCCTCTTAAGTTCATCTGTCTTCTACAGAAACCTATGGAGGTCATTGACAACCCTGCATACTGTGAATACTAAGTCATTCATGAACGAGGGTAGGCGAATGCACACGGACCTATGCAGGCGCACACACAAAGAAACACACACACACACACACACATAATAGAATTCACATACACACGTAGGCTACACAGTCATTTTTCACATGCTAGCAAATGCACACAGGCACAGAAACTCGCACGCCAACGAATGCGCACACGTGTCCAACACACTGGCGCCGTCATTAATAGGCCGTGCACACGGCTCTGCAGTGTTGCGGAGTTGATTACACCTCTGACTAGCAGATAATAAAGACAATTGACCCAGGATAAATACAGCACACGTGGCCGTACATAAACGACAGGAGAGGTAATGAACTTCACAGGAGAGAGGAGGAGAAGAGAGGAGTGGAATCTCCAGGTAGCTGACAGAAATCCCCCCCCTCTATCCGTCAGGTTCTACAGGGAGAAGCACACACACACATCTCAAATGATAGCTTATTTCCTATATAGTGCAGGTATATAATGGACAAAGGTAAGCACCTGGTAAAGATAGAGTAGCCATCCAACCTTTGCCCACTGAGTTTGATGGGCAGTTTCTGGGAGGTTTCTACTCACACCTATTGGCCCAGCACTAACACACGTACTTAACACTTCTAATAAACACATCATCAAGCCCATGATTAGATAAAGCAGGTGTGTTAGTGTTGGATTATGAAAGCCTACCCACAATGCCGCCATCCAGGACCAGGAGGGAAGAACACTACCGAAGAGGGTTAGAGGCAACACACACCTTCACACACCCCGAAGCTGCAGTGTGAATATTTCAGGGAGTGTGTGCTAAGTAGCACCTAAGGCAGCTTGTTAATGAGGGAACGCCATGGGCAAGAGACTGAAAACCCAGACCTGACTGCAATGATTGTGCTAGCTGAGGGGAGCCATGGAACCGTGTGTGTGTGTGTGTGTGTGTGTGTGTTTGTGTGTTTGTGTGTGTGTGTGTGTGTGTGTGTGTAAGGGGGGAGAAATAATTGAATCAAACTAATAACATCTCTCCGTCTTGCTGGAGAGATGATAAACACCCTTTGTTCTTTTCCGTTCCCAAGATATCAGAGATTTCTCATGTGTTGAGAGAAGTTATTTTCTCGCCTCGTACATTTTTGCGCTTCTAACAACAACCTCTATAATAATATCCTCTTTCATCCTGCCGACAAGGACAGATAATGACAAACACACGCGCACGCACACACACACACATAAATGCGCACACGCACATTATGGCACACACACACACGCACGCAAACACACCACAAATTGTGAATGTGTACTTGAAAATATTTTTCATCAACCTAGACATATCTGGTTCATTACCATTACGTAACCAGAAACTTACCAGAGCATTGCAGCTTTCACAAGCTTTCACAGTACAATGCAAGGTAAATATTAGTGCCTGAGTGCATGAATGATCTTAAACCACATAAAGCCTCACCACAGAGACCTCAACACTAACGGAGACTGACATGTCCTGATGAGAATGACACAAGTCCTGCTGAGACTAAGGACGTCCTAATATGAACACGTTATTTCACAACATATAGAGGAAATGCATGAGATTAAAAGAGACAGTTTGATGTTGTCCTGTTCAATGTTCCAACTCCTGGTCACACTAACAGAAGTCTCTGTGTAGACGCCAGTTCTCTTGCCACCCTCACGCCCTCAAGAGTCAAAGCTCATGATCAGTCCCTTCGGGGTACGGAAGAGCACATGATTTTCCTACGATCATCTTTCTCTCGTTCCCTCACTCCCTCTATCTTTCCCCTCTCAGAAGGAAAATTGGGAAAAGAAATTGGGATTACCCTGCCTACATATCTGAGAGGTGTGTGTGTGTGTGTGTGTGTGTGTGTGTTGGTGGAGATTCTGTGTAACCCTTTACTGCAGTGGGCTAAATTAGGGTCACATAGCTCAGGCAAGCCCCTCGGGCAGAGTCGAGAAAACGGCAGGGACCCGCAGAGAGAAAGAGAGAGAGAGAGAGAGAGAGAGAGAGAGAGAGAGAGAGAGAGAGAGAAACCTATGGCACATATACAGTATATTCAACCATCCAGCCAACCAGCAAGGAGATGGAGAGCATTCCCCAGGTTACCGTGGAAACCAGCCCCCTTGACTGAGAGAGAAGTACAAAACCAATCATTTATATTATTAACCCTGTCTTTTCCAAAAGGCAGTCACTACAGGATTCCGCAATTGCAGTTTTTTTTGGCATATTATGCGAGGGCTTGCATGTTTGACCAATCACCGCACTATTTCCGCATAAAACAGTCAAATCATCGCAATATTATCGCATAAAACGGATCCATCCCCACAGTACAAAAAGAGGGCTCACAATTTCAACCAATTAAATTGTGTCTATGTTTTTGGTATCATTTTTCCGCACAGTACACTGGTAGAAATAAATAAGATTCAGAGATGAAGTCCCTTTCGTAATGCTCACACACACACACACATCGAGAGCAGGGGACGGCACACACCTCTGCAGCCAGCTGATAATGAAGTTGTATCTCAGGCAACCCAAACACAGCCATCTTGGCAGAGGATCCCCACTCTACCCCTCCCTCTCCTCCTCTGGGACACTTCAGTCTTTAGGAGCATCCATGGGTAAATGACAGTCTGTCTTATGAGCACAGAGTGATCCACAGAAAGGGATAAATATATGCTCAAACCAACACTCATGATGCCCTCATATACAGGAGAAGCCAATGCTTCATTGTTACTTCCCACAACACAACTGGAGATGGTCAATACATCCTCCAGAGATCACTTAGCTTCTGAGGGAAACACTGTAGAGGCTAGTATGGAAGTAGGCCAATGGAGAGAAGAGAGAGGGGGTAGTGTTAGAGTGTGGAAGAGACGAGAAAGGAGAGAGAGAGGCTATAGGAGAGTGAGAGAAGAGATGAAGAGAGAGACAGGGTGGTGATAGAGTGTGGGAGAAGGGAGCAATGGCAAGCAAAGGAAAGAGAGAGGGGGTAAGGGTGGGTGGGAGGGAGAGAAGGGGAGAGGGGGAGCGGAGGAGAGAAGGATATAAAAAGCTTGGCGGTTGCAGTCTTGCTGTGATCTCCAGGATGGAAAGCATGGCCATTGTCAGAGGAGAGATGAAACCATGACAACCATCCCCACTGCTGCTGCCCGACACACACACACACACACACACACACACACACACACACACACACACAGACACACACACACACACAGACACACACACATACACAGACACACACACACACACACACACACACTGCTGGACACTTAGCAAATGAGGACCAAATACGAGGCTGGAAAGCCTGCGTTAACAGGGGCTCCAACTCTTACAGATGAAAACACACAGACTAATTGTTCTGAGTCTGCCCAGCAAGACAGCTCTTCTTGGCAAAACGCCTCCAGTTTGGCCCCTGTAGAAAAATCACCCAACAATCCCATCCAAAACCTGCCATTCATTTTAACCATTGAATGTTGCCGAACACTAATTTAGGAGCACCACAATAAACAAAGAATGTCTTGTTTACCATTGATTTATATTTGAATGCATTACAAACATGGATTGAATCCATACCTTAAGAAACCATTGTGTGCATGTTGAACAATGATATAGGCCCCTAGATGATCTCAATATCAATCATTGTAATCTTATAGGAGGGTAGGAGAGGTGCTGGGTTTCTCATTTGAGGTCGAAAATTGAATTAGGCTAGAAGGCTTCCTCTTTGAATCCTGTCCCCTCGGGATTCCACGTAAGCTCTGTGTGTGATACGCACACACACAAACACGCACAAACACACGCACAAACACACGTCTCTCCCCCTGCCTAAGCTCATGGTGTGGGAGTGTGACGACAAATGGGCTTCTCTGTTCTCTCTCTGCAGACGCAGCACAGGGGACGTCTATTCATGATAGCAACCATCAACAACCTCAGTCAGCCTCACAGTCGTGCTAGAGCCAGCACAACACACGCACGCACACACACACACACACACACACACAATAAGACATAAGAAACAGGGCTCCAAGTGCAAAGGACGCATATGAAGGACAGACAGAAATAATAACACACATTGTCAATGGTCTAAATATATACACACACGCTCTCTCTTTCTGTCACGTCTCGTGTGAAGACGTGCGCACAGTCACACACACACACACACACACACACACACGTGCACTGAGAGTCATTCAGCAGCGTTCCTGCTTGCGGCCCAGCTCCACTTTAGAGTCACTTCAGGACGCGGAGTCATAGTTGGAGTGGACACTGGAGCCCTGGGGGGACAGGGTCGAACAGACGACACAAGCTCCACACACGTGGCATGACTTTTACCCAAAGAATAGGGTGGTGAGGAGAAAAGAATGGCTGAGATGGGTGGGGTTGGTAGCGGAGATTGTAGATGTTGGACTGCTAAGGGAAGCTGGGATGTCGTTTACCCAGGCTAGAGAGCATTGTGGTGGGGAGAGAGGACTAGATGAGAGGGGGTGGAGGTGGTTGTAGCGGATAAAAAAAAGCGATGTGTTTTATTGTCACATACACTGGTTTGTGTTATTTGACTGGGTCAGCCATAGTAGTACAGTGCCCCTGGAGCAAATTAGAGTTAAGTGAATTGCTCAAGGGTAATTCAACAGATTTTTCACCTTGCTCAGGTATTCAAACCAGCAACCTTTTGGTTACTGGCCCAACACTCTAACCGCTAGGCTACCTGGCACCCTGAGCATCTATGAGCACCTATGGTATACAAGGACACAGGTACAGAAGGTGACCCGAATGGATGCGTTCATATGGGAATGGAATGATGTAATGCTACTAGCAGCTCTCCATGACCAATCAAATGCAATCAGTGCAAGAGCCAATGCTAATACAAGCCGATGATTCCAGGGAATATGAACTGGGTTGTTTTGTTCCCTCCAGTAACGTAGAAAATGACTAGTAGGGTTACGCAGTAAGTCATTAGCATAGTTCTCTACTTACTCTGTAAGCCATTGCATATAAATGTATGCAATTACCATAAATATGATAATGAGACCAGAGTACGGGTTCCAACTGCTGTGTGCCCTCGCTAACTTGCATGGCCATATAGGACTGTGGCCCTCTCTCTCGTCCATAGTACTGTAAACAGACTTTGGAGTGAGAATTACAGTGTGTGTGTGTTACAGTAGGCTACTGTATGAACGTACACCCTAATGCGTGAGTTCTATATTGATGAACGCAGTTCAACACAGGCAGGTTATGTCACCCTCACCTCTATACAGCCCTGGAAGTGGTTGGCAAAGATTTGAACTAGTTACTGAATTAACAGAACGTGACAGGGCTCCTAGCGCAAAGGATGCATATGAAGGACAACCAGAAGTCCGTATAAAAAACCTTTTGCAATATTAAACAGCCAAGACAAAATTGGGAATAATTAGGGAGTGAACGCTATTTGTAAGGATTAAATAGAGAAAATCGGACCTCTCAGAAAAATACACACGACCGTTCAAAAGTCAAATCAAATCAAATCAAATTGTATTTGTCACATGCGCCGAATACAACAGGTGTAGACCTTACAGTGAAATGCTTACTTACGAGCCCCTAACCGACAGTGCAGTTCCAAAAAATACGGATAAGAATAAGAGATAAAAGTAACAAGTAATTAAAGAGGAGCAGTAAAAAATAAAAATAACAATATATACGGTGCCGGTACAGAGTCAATGTGAGGGGGCACCGGTTAGTTGAGGTAGTATGTACATGTAGGTAAAGTTAATTAAAGTGACTATGCATAGATGACAACAGAGTGTGGCAGTGGTGTGTAGAGGGGAGGGGGGAAGGGGGCAATGCAAATAGTCTGGGTAGCCATTTGACTAGATGTTCAGGAGTCTTATGGCTTGGGGGTAGAAGCTGTTTAGAAGCCTCTTGGACCTAGACGTGGCGCTCCGGTACCGCTTGCCGTGTGGTAGCAGAGAGAACAGTCTCTGACTAGGGTGGCTGGAGTCTTTGACAATTTTCAGGGCCTTCCTCTGACACCGCCTGGTATAGAGGTCCTGGATGGCAGGAAGCTTGGCCCCAGTGATGTACTGAGCCGTTCGCACTACCCTCTGTAGAACGAACAGTTGCCATACCAGGCAGTGATGCAACCAGTCAGGATGCTCTCAATGGTGCAGCTGTAGAACCTTTTGAGGATCTGAGGACCCATGCCAAATCTTTTCAGTCTCCTGAGGGGGAATAGGTTTTGTCGTGCCCTCTTCACGACTGTCATGGTGTGCTTGGGCCATATCAGTTTGTTGGTGATGTGGACACCAAGGAACTTGAAGCTCTCAACCTGCTCCACACTCAGCCCCGTCAATGAGAATGGGGGCGTGCTCGGTCCTCTTTTTCCTGTAGTCCACAATCATCTCCTTTGTCTTGATCACGTTGAGAGAGAGGTTGTTGTCCTTGCACCACATGGCCAGGTCTCACGGCCAGGTCAACCGTCTCGTTGTTGTCGGTGATCAGGCCTACCACTGTTGTGTCATCTGCAAATTTAATGATGGTGTTGGAGTCGTGCCTGGCCGTGCAGTCATGAGTGAACAGGGAGTTCAGGAGGGGGCTGAGCACGCACACCTGAGGGGGCCCTGCGTTGAGGATCAACGTGGCGGTTGTGTTGTTACCTACCCTTACCACCCGGGGGAGGCCCATCAGGAAGTCCAGGATCCAGTTGCAGAGGGAGGTGTTTAGTCCCAGGGTCCTTAGCTTATTGATGAGCTTCGAGGGCACTATGGTGTTGAAAGCTGAGCTATAGTCAATGAATAGCATTCTCACATAGCTGTTCCTTCTGTCTAGGTGGGAAAGGGCAATGTGGAGTGCAATAGAGACTGCATCATCTGTGGATCTGTTGGGGCGGTATGCAAATTGGAGTGGGTCTAAGGTTTCTGGGATGATGGTTTTGATTTGAGCCATGACCAGCCTTTCAAAGCACTTCATGGCTACAGACGTGAGTGCTACGGGTCGGTAGTCACTTAGGCAGGTTACCTTAGTGTTCTTGGGCACAGGCACTATGGTGGTCTTCTTAAAACTTGTTGGTTTTACAGACTCGGACAGTGAGAGGTTGAAAATGTCAGTGAAGACACTTGCTAGTTGGTCAGCGCATGCTCGCAGTACACGTCCTGGTAATCCGTCTGGCCCTGCGGCCTTGTGAATGTTGACCTGTTTAAAGGTCTTACTCACATCGGCTGCGGAGAGCGTGATCACACAGTCTTCCCGGAACAGCTGGGAAGACTGTGTGATCAGTGTTAGTTGCCTCGAAGCGAGCATATTTGTAGTTTAGCTCGTACGGTAGGCTCGTGTCACTGGGCAGTTCTCGGCTATGATTCCCTTTGTAGTCTGTAATGGTTTGCAGGCCCTGCCACATCCGACGAGCGTCAGAGCCGGTGTAGTACGACTCGATCGTAGTCCTGTATTGACGCTTTACCTGTTTGATGGTTCATCAGAGGGCATAGCGGGATTTCTTATGTGCTTCCGGGTTAGAGTCCCGCTCCTTGAAAGCGGCAGCTCTAGCCTTTAGCTCAGTGCGGATGCTGCCTGTAATCCATGGTTTCTGGTTGGGGTATGTACGTACGGTCACTGTGGGTATGACGTCATCGATGCACTTATTGATGAAGCAAATGACAGATGTGGTGTACTCCTCAATGCCATTGGAGGAATCCTGGAACATATTCCAGTCTGTGCTAGCAAAACAGTCCTGTAGCTTAGCATCTGCTTCATCTGACTACTTTTCTATTGATCTAGTCGCTGGTGCTTCCTGCTTTAATTTGAGCTTGTAAGCAGGAATCAGGAGGATAGAATTATGGTCAGATTTCACAAATGGAGGGCTTGTATGCATCTCTGTCTGTGGAGTATAGGTGGTCCAGAGTTATTTTCCTTCTGGTTGCACATTTAACATGTTGATAGAAATGAGGTAAAACTGATTTAAGTTTCCTGCATTAAAGTCCCCGTCTACTAGAAGCGCTGGGTGAGCGTTTTCTTGTTTGCTTATGGCGGAATACGGCTCATTCAATGCTATCTTGGTGCCAGCCTCTGACTGTGGTGGTATGTAAACAGCTACAAAGTATATAGATGAGAACTCTCTCTTTAGGTAATGTGGTCTGCAGCTTATGGCTCGAGACTTCCTTAGATATCGTGCACCAGCTGTTGTTTACAAAATTACATAGACCGCCGCTGTTCTATCTTGCCGGTACATCGTATAACCCCTCAGCTGTATGTTGATATTGTCGTCATTCAGCCATGACTTCGTGAAGCATAGGATGTTACAGTTTTTAATGTCCCGTTGGTAGTTTAATCTTCCCAATAACTCGTCCATTTTATTGTCCAAAGATGGTGGGGGTTTATTTGATCGCTGCCTACTCCTCAGAAGGCAGCCCGCCCTCCGGCCTCTCTTTCTCCGTCTCCTCTTCACGCAGATCACTGGGGTCGGGGCCTGTTCCCGAGGGAGCCGTATATCCTCCGCCTCGGGCTCGTCAGAGTCGTGAAAGAAGAACAAGGATTCTGCTAGTCAGTGGTGAGTAATCGCAGTCTTGATGTCTAGAAGTTATTTTCGGTCATAAGAGACGGTAGCGGCAACATTATGTACAAAAATAGTAAAATAATAAGTTACAAACAACGCAGATAAACGAACAAAAACACAAGCGGTTGGGGGCATGTAAAATGTCTGCCTTCTGCTCCGGCGTCATTTTAACAAAAAAGTGGAATTCTTTGGGGTCACTTAGAAATGTCCTTGTTTTCCATGAAAACACATGAAATTAGTTGCAAAATTAATAGGAAATCTAGTCAAGATGTTAACAAGATTATAAATAATGATTTTTAATTGAAATAATCATTGTGTCCATTAAACTTTGCTTTCGTCAAAGAATCCTCCATTTACATCAATTACAGCCTTGCAGACCTTTGGCATTCTAGTTGTCAATTTGTTGAGGTAATCTGAAGAGATTTCACCCCATGCTTCCTGAAGCACCTCCCACAAGTTGGATTGGCTTGATGGGCACTTCTTGCGTACCATACGGCCAAGCTGCTCCCACAACAACTCAATAGGGTTGAGATCTGGTGATTATAGACAGAATACCAGCTGACTGCTAAATAGTTATTGCATAGTTTGGAGCTGTCCTTTGGGTCATTGATCTGTTGTAGGAGGAAATTGGCTCCAATTAAATGCCGTCCACAGGGTATGGCATGGCGTTGCAAAATGGAGTGATAGCCTTCCTTCTTCAATATCCCTTCTACTCTGACCAAATCTTACACTTTACCACCACCAAAGCACCCCCAGACCATCACACTGCCTCCACCATGCTTGACAGATGGCGTCAAGCACTCCTCCAGCATCTTTTCATTTTTTCTGCATCTCACGAATGTGATCCGAACACAAGTTTAGATTCGTCTGTCTATTCGTCTAACACTTTTTCCAATCTTCCTCTGTCTAGTGTCTAAGTTATTTTGCCCATCTTAATCTTTTCTTTTTATTGGCCAGTCTGAGATATGTATTTTTCTTTGCAACTCTGCCTAGAAGGTCAGCATCGCGGAGTCGCCTCTTCAGGGTTGACGTTGAGACTGGTGTTTTGCAGGTACTATTTAATTGAAGCTGCCAGTTGAGGACTTGTGAGGCGTCTGTTTCTCAAACTAGACACTCTAATGTACTTGTCCTCTTTCTCAGTTGTGCACCGGGGCCTCCCACTACTCTTTCTATTCTGGTTAGAGACAGTTCTGGGAAGAAAGTAGTACACAGCGTTGTACGAGATCTTCAGTTTCTTGGCAATTTCTCGCATGGAATAGCCTACATTTCTCAGAACAAGAATAGACTGATGAATTTCAGAAGAAAGTTCTTTGTTTCTGGGCATTTTGAGCCTGTAATCGAACCCACAAATGCTGATGCTCCAGATACTCAACTAGTCTAAAGAAGGCCAGTTTTATTGCTTCTGTAATCAGAACAACACTTTTCAGCTGTGCTGACATAATTGCAAAAGCGTTTTCTAATGATCAATTACCCTTTCAAAATTATAAACTTAGATTAGCTAACACAACGTGCCATTGGAACACAGGAGTGATATTTGCTGATAATGGGCCTCTGTACGCTTATGTAGATATTCCATAAAAATCTGCTGCTTCCAGCTACAATAGTCATTTACAACATTAACAATGTCTACACTGTGTTTCTGATCAATTTCATGTTATTTTAATGGACAAAAAATGTGCTGTTCTTTCAAAAAGAAGGACATTTCTAAGTGACCCCAAAGTTTTGAACAGTAGTGTATATTTTACCTAAACCCTCCCTGAATGCTTGAAAAGAAAATGTGACCATCCTCTATATCCAAAATAACAAATAAAAGTGGATAGCAGAGAATGTCACTAACCGTTTACCCCCTAGAAACTGTTCTTCGTCCTGTAAGCATTACATGGCAACGCAGGATTTTTGATAGCGCACTGGGCTGCAGGCCAGAAGGTTTGGGTTCACAGACCACCATGGACAAGAGTAGGGGTGGAAATATCTGCTTTATAGTAAAATCATTGCATGAATCTATCATCATATTTGCAGGTCAGAATTTTTTGGTCTTTTATAATAATTTCATGCAATTCTACATAATTTTACATATTAGCAGAATCTTTTTTAATACCATACAAATTACAGAAATTACTGGCTAAGAATGGACAGAGAGATAGGCTATGTGTTCATCTTATCATATTTCTCCAATGCCAAATCAGTCTAGCTTGCAATGAATCAGAGATATCATTAGGAATCTGAGCATGGCACTTTAAAAAGATAGGCCTACTTTTCCACCCCAGACAGTAGGCCTACTGATGCAGAAGAATGTCAGCTTTAACTACTGGCTACAGTGAGGGAAAAAAGTATTTGATCCCCTGCTGATTTTGTATGTTTGCCCACTGACAAAGAAATGATCAGTCTATAATTTTAATGGTAGGTTTATTTGAACAGTGAGAGACAGAATAACAACAAAAAAATCCAGAAAAACGCATGTGAAAAATTTTATGAATTGATTTGCATTTTAATGAGGGAAATAAGTATTTGACCCCATCTCAATCAGAAAGATTTCTGGCTCCCAGGTGTCTTTTATACAGGTAACGAGCTGAGATTAGGAGCACAATTTTAAAGGGAGTGCTCCTAATCTCAGTTTGTTACCTGTATAAAAGACACCTGTCCAAAGAAGCAATCAATCAATCAGATTCCAAACTCTCCACCATGGCCAAGACCAAAGAGCTCTCCAAGGATGTCAGGGACAAGATTGTAGACCTACACAAGGCTGGAATGCGCTACAAGTCCATCGCCAAGCAGCTTGGTGAGAAGGTGACAACAGTTGGTGCGATTATTCGCAAATGGAAGAAACACAAAAGAACTGTCAATCTCATTCGGCCTGGGGCTCCATGCAATATCTCACCTCGTGGAGTTGCAATGATCATGAGAACGGTGAGAAATCAGCCCAGAACTACACGGGAGGATCTTGTCAATGATCTCAAGGCAGCTGGGACCATAGTCACCAAGAAAACAATTGGTAACACACTACGCCGTGAAGGACTGAAATCCTGCAGCGCCCGCAAGGTCCCCCTGTTCAAGACAGCACATATACATGCCTGTCTGAAGTTTGCCAATGAACATCTGAATGATTCAGAGGACAACTGGGTGAAAGTGTTGTGGTCAGATGAGACCAAAATGGAGCTCTTTGGCATCAACTCAACTCGCCGTGTTTGGAAGAGGAGGAATGCTGCCTATGACCCTAAGAACACCATCCCCACCTTCAAACATGGAGGTGGAAACATTATGCTTTGGGGGTGTTTGTCTGCTAAGGGGACAGGACAACTTCACCGCATCAAAGGGACGATGGACAGGGCCATGTACCGTCAAATCTTGGGTGAGAAGCTCCTTCCCTCAGCCAGGGCATTGAAAATGGTTCGTGGATAGGTATTCCAGCATGACAATTACCCAAAACACACGGCCAAGGCAACAAAGGAGTGGCTCAAGAAGAAGCACATTAAAGGTCCTAGAGTGGCCTAGCCAGTCTCCAGACCTTAATCCCATAGAAAATCTGTGGAGGGAGCTGAAGGTTCGAGTTGCCAAACATCAGCCTCGAAACCTTAATGACTTGGAGAAGATCTGCAAAGAGGAGTGGGACAAAATCCCTCCTGAGATGTGTGCAAACCTGGTGGCCAACTACAAGAAACGTCTGACCTCTGTGATTGCCAACAAGGGTTTTGCCACCAAGTACTAAGTCATGTTTTGCAGAGGGGTCAAATACTTATTTCCCTCATTAAAAGGCAAATCAATTTATAACATTTTTCACATGCGTTTTTCTGGATTTTTTTTTTGTAATTCTGTCTCACTGTTCAAATAAACCTACCATTAAAATTATAGGCTGATCATTTCTTTGTCAGTGGGCAAACGTACAAAATCAGCAGGGGATCAAATACTTTTTTCCCCTCACTGTATTTGACCCAATGAGAGAAGGTCACAAGTGTTTCCTTAAAAGCTGTCTGGGTTTAAACATCTTATATTGTACAAGAAGTGAAAAACCTAATCAATTGATAGAATCAGAATCTTGTCTTTCCAGGGTATTTTACAGCTTGTTTCTAGCATAAAGCATTGTGGAACAAAGCGCTGTTATAGATCACCTTTTTTAACCAGACCTGTTTTATTTTCTTCAAAATCTTAAGCTAACAATGGGTAGGCCTGTGCTTTCATCATTAACTTTAATAAAAGGTATGCCTAGAGATGAAACGGTACAAAAATTTCATATCATGATTATAGGGACCAAAATGATCACTGTTATCAGTATTATCGCGGTGTTGTTAAAATGTGCTGGACATTTTCAAAAAGTACTGATACACACACTGAAATAATTTCACCAAGTTTTATATTGAAATCCAACAGACAACAAATAAAATTAGCAGCACTACACACTTTTGTGTGCATAAACATTATAATAATATCATTAACATTAAAGATGGCACCATGTGGCCATGAGAGGTAAAAGTTTCCCTAGTGCAGGTTTTAATGAACACAACCATAAGTAAGCAAATCAAATAAACAAACAACAAATACAATTAGCAGCACTCACTTTGTAGTGAGGCACGGCAACCTTCATCAGCCTCAGAAAGCCAGTCCTCTCAACAATTTGAAATGGCATCATGTCCTTTGCAATGTAATATGAAAGGGCTGCAGTGAGGTCTTGAGCATTTTTTGATGTAGGTGCATAAGCAGCCTGCCTTTTAAATGCTTGATCGAGTGTCTGTGTCACAACTGTCACGACTTCCGCAGAAGGCGGTGCCTCTCCTTCAGGCGGCGTTCGGGCGGTCGACGTCACCGGTCTTCTAGCCATCACCGATCCACTTGTCATTTTCCATTTGTTTTGTCTTGTTTCCCCACACACCTGGTTGTCATTCCCTAATTACTTGTCGTTTATTTAACCCTCTGGTTCCCCCATGTCTGTGTGTGTAATTGTTTATTCGGTGGTACGTTTCCGGCTGGTTTGCGCCATATTTCGTCTCGTTGTACTTGGTGCTGCCGCACTTGTTTTCTGTGGGCATTTGTTTTCCTGAGTTGTACCCGCATTCCCAGCATAAGGCGCTCGTCATTCCCAGCATAAGGCGCCCCATTGTGCCCGTGGCTATGCACTTCCCTGTTCACATTAGGGTCAGGGTTAATTAGGGAGGCCACCGCTCCCCTGGGCATGGTGACGCAGGGGGGGTCACAAGGAGAGAATCAGTTCCTTTCTCATTGACTCTCCTGCGTTTCACGTGGTACTAGGCCTACCCTGGTTAGCCTGTCATGACCCCACTGTTTTGTGGCAACGGAGGGCTCTCACGGGGTGGTCGTGAGAGTGCTCTGGGAGGTGTTTAGGGGTTTCCGTTGGTGCTACCACGGTGGAATGTCCAGACCAGGTCTCCACCGTGCGCATTCCCCCCGAATATGCCGATTTGGCTCTCGCCATCGATGGGGGGATTGTGCGATAAATCTCTTGGTAGACGCCACACTTCCCAGGAGTCACGTGTATCCCCTGTCGCAGGCGGAGACGGTGAATATGGAAATATATGTCTCCCAATTCTTATGTCAGGGGTACATTCGGTCCTCCACTTCACCCGCCTCCTCAAGTTTATTTTTTGTGAAGAAGGAGGGAGGTCTGCGCCCATGTATTGACTATCGAGGTATCAAACAGATCACTGTGAGGTACAGTTACCCGCTACCTCTCATAGCCAGTGCAATTGAGTCAATGCACGGGGCGCGCTTCACCAAATTAGATCTCAGGAGCGCTTACAATCTGGTGCGTATCCGGGATGGGGACGAGTAGAAGACAGCATTTAGTACCACCACAGGGCATTATGAGTACCTCGTCATGCTGTACGGGTTGATGAATGCTCCATCAGTCTTCCAGCCCTTTGTAGACAAGATTTTCAGGGACCTGCACGGGCAGGGTGTAGTGGTGTATATTGATGACTCCACTACACGCGCTGAGCATGTGTCCCTGGTGCGCAGGGTGCTTGGTCGACTGTTGGAGCATGACCTGTACGTAAAGGCGGAGAAATTCCTGTTCTTCCAACAGTCCGTCTCCTTCCTAGGGTACCGCATTTCCACCTCAGGGGTGGAGATGGAGAGTGACCGCATTTCAGCCGTGCCGAATTGGCCGTGCAGCGGAGGTGCAGCGGTTTCTAGGGTTTGCCAATTACTACCGTAGATTTATTCTGGGTTTTGGTCAGGTAGCGGCTCCCATTACCTCACTGCTGAAGGGAGGACCGGTGCGTTTGCAGTGGTTCGCTGAGGCGGACAGGGCTTTTGGTCACCTGAGGGCTCTGTTTACCTCGGCTCCCGTGCTGGCTCATACGGATCCCTCTTTGGCGTTCATAGTGGAGGTGGACCCGTCCGAGGCTGGGATAGGAGCCGTGCTCTCTCAGCGCTCGGGGAATGCCACCGAAGCTCCACCCCTGTGCCTTCTTCTTGAAGAAGCTCAGCCCGGCGGAGCGAAACTATGACGTGGGGGACCGAGAGCTGTTGGTTGTCGTCAAGGCCTTGAAGGCGTGGAGACATTGGCTTTTTCTCATCTGGACTGACCACTGCAATCTGGAGTACATCCGGGCAGCGAGGAGACTGAACCCTCGCCAGGCAAGGTGGGCCATGTTTTTCACCTGTTTTGTTTTCACCCTGTCCTACAGACCAGGTTCCCAGAACGCTAAGGCAGACGCACTTCCCCAGATGTATTACACAGAGGAGCGGCCCATGGATCTCACTCCCATACTCCCGGCCTCCTGCTTGGTGGCACCTGTAGTGTGGGAGCTGGACGCGGACATTGAGCAGGCGCTACGTGCAGAGCCCACTCCCCTCCAGTGTCCAGCTGGGCGTCTGTACGTTCTGTCTGCTGTCCGTGACCGGCTGATCTATTAGGCCCACACGTCACCCTCCTCTGGTCATCCAGGCATCGGTCGGACGGTGCGCTGTCTGAGTGGGAAGTACTGGTGGCCCACTTTGGCAAAGGACGTGAGGGTTTATGTGTCCTCCTGCTCGGTGTGCGCCCAGTGTAAGGTTCCTAGGCATCTGCCCAGAGGTAAGCTACAACCCTTACCTGTTCCACAACGGCATTGGTCGCACCTGTCGGTGGATTTTCTTACTGATCTTCCTCCCTCACAGGGTAACACCACGATCCTGGTCGATGTGGATCGTTTCTCGAAGTCCTGCCGTCTCCTCCCTTTGCCCGGTCTCCCTACGGCCCTACAGACTGTGGAGGCCTTGTTCACACACGTCTTCCGGCACTACGGGGTGCCTGAGGACATAGTGTCTGATCGGGGTCCCCAGTTCACTTCGAGGGTCTGGAAGGCGTTCATGGAACGTCTGAGGGTCTCGATCAGGGGGGTACTGTCACAACTTCCGCAGAAGGCGGTGCCTCTCCTTGTTCGGGCGGCGTTCGGCGGTCGACGTCACCGGTCTTCTAGCCATCACCGATCCATTTTCCATTTGTTTTGTCTTGTTTCCCCACACACCTGGTTGTCATTCCCTAATTACTTGTTGTTTATTTAACCCTCTGGTTCCCCCATGTCTGTGTGTGTAATTGTTTATTCGGCACTTGTTTTCTGTGGGCATTTGTTTTGTGACGCTATTGCGTTTGTTGGTTTACTGTGCCTCAGTAAAGTGTTTTTGTCCACTCATCTCTGCTCTCCTGCGCCTGACTCTCACGCACCAGCTACACACACCGCCTTGACAGTAGATGAGGAGCGACCAGTAGCATCACTGGGTTTACCTGCTGCACGCCCACTCTGTAAACAAGTGAATAGCATTATTAATGTATTACTATTATTATTGTTGGTGTTGTTACAATGTAATTATAATTACTATTATTCACTTACACACACACACACACACACACACACAGACACACACACACACACACACACAGAGTCTATCTTCTGTGTTGCATTTGAGTATATGCAATGACCCCGTGCACAATTTACATAAATACAAATTAGTCTTAAGAAGACAGTGATAGTAATTGCAATGAGCCCAACAATTGACATAAATACATGAGTCTTGTATAGGAGTCTATAGTGTTTCTCCTGTTGGAACACTTTTACAACAAAGTCGACGTCTGCCGGATTTTAAATGAACAAAATATGTTGGTTGGGTGACTAAACTACATATCGTGTTATCGTGTGCAATGGGCGGATAAAGTCTGCAGACACACCACGCACACAGCAGCAGAACAACGTGTAATGTTTTTACAAGAATAGGTAACACTGAAAGCTTCAGTTTACATTATTGACAAGCTATTAGCAAGTTAGACAGACAAACCATGACATATTCCCCCAGTCCGAAGTCCCCACATCATGCATTGAGCTAAAAAATAACTTACCTTGCATTCGCTATAAAGTGGTGGTCACGAAGATGACTCAAGAGATTTTAAGTGTTGCCCCCTTTCGCAGCAATTTATTTGCATGTTCAGTATTTACCGGGAGTTTTTCAAACCGTGTTAATCAAACACGGTTTTAATGATAATTAAAATTTGATACAGTAATACTAATCGCCGGGAATTTTTACGTGGTTTATCGTGTAACCGGTAACCGTTTCATCCCTAGGTAGGCCTATGGCGTACCCTTGCATACCCCCTCAATTCACTGACACACTAGACAGGTAGGCTATTTAAAGAGGGTGTCACGTTCTGGCCATAGATAGCCCTTTTGGCTGCTCATTGGTGTTTTTGGTCAGGACGTGATCAGGGGTGTGTTAATGTTCTATGTTTATATTTCTATGTTGGTTGGTTTGGGTTCCCAATTAGAGGCAGCTGTTAGTCGTTGTCTCTAATTGGGAATCCTATTTAAGTTGATTCCCTGCCCCACTTGCCTGGTGTGTTATTGTTTGCATTTGTGTGTGTACCTGGGTGTGCCACACCTGCGTGACGGTTTGTGTCATTGTTTTTCCAGTTTGCACTTTAAATAAAGTATGTATACTTGAACCCTCACTGCGTCTTGGTCCGCTCCACCTGAAAACCGTGACAGAGGGCATGGTGGGTGGAGGGATTTACTAACAAATCTATTTATAGTACCAGTCAAAAATTTGGACACACCTACTCATTCAAGGGTTTTTCTTTATTTTTACTGTGTTCTACATTTTATAATATTATACTGACATAATATAATAAAACATGTGGAATCATGCAGTAACCAAAAAAGTGTAGATTTTAGATTCTTCAAAGTAGCCACCCTTTGCCTTGATGACAGCTTTACACACTCTTGGCATTCTCTCAACCAGCTTCACCTGGACTACTTTTCCAACAGTCTTGAAGGAGTTCCCACATATGCTGAGCACTGCTTTTACTTCATTCTGCACTCCAACTCATCCCAAACCATCTCAATTGGGTTGAGGTCGGGTGATTGTGGAGGCCAGGTCATCTGATGCAACACTCCATCACTCTCCTTCTTGGTCAAATAGCCCTTACACAGCCTGGAGGTGTGTTGGGTCATTGTCCTGTTGAAAACAAATGATAGTCCCACTAAGCGCAAACCAAATGGGATGGCGCAAACCAGATGGGATGGCGTATCACTGCAGAATGCTGTGGTAGCCATGCTGGTTAAGTGTGCCTTGAATTCCAAATAAATCATAGACAATGTCACCAGCAAAGCACCCCCACACCATCACACCTCATCCTCCATGCTTCACGGTGGGAACCACACTTGCAGAGATCATCCGTTCACCTACTCTGCGTCTCACAAAGACACAGTGGTTGGAACCAAAAATCTCACATTTGGACTCATCAGGCCAAAGGACAGATTTCCACCGGTCTAATGTCCATTACTCATGTTTCTTGGCCCAAGCAAGTCTCTTCTTCTTATTGGTGTCCTTTAGTAGTGATTTATTTGCAGAAATTCGAACATGAAAGCCTGATTCACTTTGTCTCCTCTGAACAGTTGATGTTGAGATGTGTCTGTTACTTGAACGCTGGCTGGTAACTCTAATGAACTTATCCTCTGCAGCAGAGGTAACTCTGGGTCTTCCTTTCCTGTGGCGATCCTCATGAGAGCCAGTTTCATCATAGCGCTTGATGGTTTTTGCGACTGCACTTGAAAAAACATTCAAAGTTCTTGAAATTTTCCAGATTGACTGACCTATATGTCTTAAAGTAATGAAGGACTGTCGTTTCTCTTTGCTTATTTAAGCTGTTCTTGCCATAATATGGACTTGGTCTTTTACCAAATAGGGCTATCTTCTGTATTTATTTTTATTTTATTTATTTTTTATTTCACCTTTATTTAACCAGGTAGGCAAGTTGAGAACAAGTTCTCATTTATAACTGCGACCTGGCCAAGATAAAGCAAAGCAGTTTGACACATACAACAACACAGAGTTACACATGGAGTAAAACAAACATACAGTCAATAAACGAATCTATACACAAAGAGTGCAAATGAGGTAGGATAAGGAAGGTAAGACAATAAATAGGCCATGGTGGCAAAGTAATTACAATATAGCAATTTAACACCGGAATGGTAAATGTGCAGTAGATGAATGTGCAATGTAGAAAAAAACTGGGGTGCAAAGGAACAAGATAAATAAATAAATACGGTAGGGGATGAGATAGTTGGTTGGGCTATTTACAGATGGGCTATAAACAGGTACAGTGGTCTGTGAGCTGCTCTGATAGCTGGTGCTTAAATCTGGTGAGGGAGATGTGTCTCCAATTTCAGGGATTTTTGTATACCACCCGTACCTTGTCACAACACAACTGATTGGCTCAAATGCATTAAGAAGGAAAGAAATTCCACAAATGAACTTTTAACAAGGCATACCTGTTAATTAAAATGCATTCCAGGTGACCTCTTATTTCTTGAATAGAAAGAAATAGGCTCAAACACAAAGCTCTCTTGTTGTTAGTAGTCTAATTAAAATGAAGATGGTTTAAATGAATTATGCCTACTCGAATTTGCCTACTTTCAGCACCCTGAGCTGTCCATTTTAAATTGATTTTGCCGTGACTGCTGCTTCAAGTTTCAGCACCACAATGTAAGTTACTAGAATCTGGCTTATTGTGAGGTCAATAACTCTGATAAATGCAACACGGGCAACAAACATATTGTTTTTATTAAAATCAATTATAGTAGTAGCAAGCTATCAAAGTTGACCTCCGGTCCTCCTGCTCATCTTCCACCTTTCCTTCTCACATTAAACAGTACATACATAGGCTATAAACTAGTCCGCATGCAAGATAATGCATTTTTTTGGCCTAGACCTACTTGCAAATAATTATTTGACTCTCCTCCTGAACTGCCACTGTAGGCTTAAACAGCACAGCATTGGTTAGACAGCACAAACAAATTGTTTTGATCAGCAAGAGCTCATTGGAATATCCATTGCAATGCAGCCTTGTTTTATTTACACCATCCCAGCAGCCATTTTAGAATTATAACTTTGCTCTGTGCTTCTCTGAGCATGCACTTTGTAGCCTATAGCCTATGGATCATTCAAAAAAGTATCCTATAGCCTATGACAGTGGTACCCACACGACAGTGGTACCCACATCAGTGCCTAGTCGTTTTGGGGATGCTATGCCTCCCACATAGTCTATTTATTTTATTCAAAACTGCTTTAGCCGGATACAAATAGGGTATCAGGAAATCACTAGACTACGTCAATCTTTCGTTAATTAAAAACAAAATTCACCACATGCGTGTAGTTTGGGATTAAACATCGAAATTGCAGCAGCAATTGTGCGGATAGGTGCTAGTGCTTGTCATTGCAGGGACTGGTACAGCAGCCATGTGTAGTGCAGTAGCTTGCCCTATCTCATTTTGCAAAGATCAGCGCAGACTTCCCTAAAGCAACATTGTAACCGACAAAATGTGTGCATGTTGGAAGACAGCGACCCGCTACAATGTAACAGACCCACAACATGCAACATTGGGATACCATCTACCCGTTGTCTGGCAATGAGGATTAAAGGGACATTATTATTATTATATTTCATTAATCACACGTAAGCCGTGTGAACTACATGCAGCCCTACCATAGCCAGCTGACTAGGCTATAGGGCGGACCAGTGTATTCCCTTTTATTAGAACGTAAAATTTTAGGATAATCCACAGCAGACATTCAAATGCACATTCTCACTGACTGAAAGCTCTCAACCCCGATTGATGCAATGAGTCAAAAGCAATCAATGGGAACTAGAAGCAACCAGCCCGCACGTCTGTGATGCAACCTAAAACAAATCCATCCAACCCACAATAACCTACAGAGTAGCCCATGTGGCCTTGCCCATGTCAGCATAACCCATAAAAGACAACCAGTGCTTTCATTGACAGCCAGCAACCGGGAGCGATAGGCTACACATCATCCACGGCTAGACAAGAGACAAGGACTAACCTGTCTGTCCTTTGCCGAGGGTCTTTTCCAGACGATAAGGTCCCACATAGTTCATATAGTGTGCGCTGTTGTCTTTGCCAGAAGATGACATTTTGTGGGAATTTAGTCAAATGTCTCGCAGAATAATAAATACAATTGAAAATTCTCCTTTCAAATCAACGGAACCCGTAGGTTATTCCACAGCGCAGTCTGCTGCTGCTCTCCCTTTGGCCTCCTCCTCCTCTCTCTCGCCTCACGCAGATGGTCGGTGGGATTCTCTCTTCTCTGAGTCCCTTTCTAGCCTATTTTGTTAGTTCACTCTCCTCCGTCTCTCCCTCCTCTTTTCACTGCTGAAATGTAGCGTCTTTAAATCTGGATAACATGGTGTTCTTTTCGTCCGTGTTCGTACTGTGGTGAGGAAGCAAGGCGCGGTGAGCTAACAGTTTTGGCACAACCCGTTGACGGGGAAATCTAACCGGATAGCATTTTAGTGCTGACTGACGCCAACGTCGGAGCTGTAGGACTACGCATGCGCACAGCGCGCACAACGCAGGTTATTGAGGGAGTTCTATTACTCTGGCCCGGGTTTATCCGGGTTTATCCGGGCCAGAAGCGGGGAGCGAGGAGCGCTGTCCTCAACTCAAACAGCAATCTGTGTTTGCGCTGCTCGGTCATTTTGTCAACAAGGGAGCCTTGTGCATCGTCCAGACACATACAACATCTATTTTCCATAAAATGAATGTTGGAATTTTCTATCTTTTTCACTGGAAAGGCAGATAGATAAGGCGTTTATGTGAAAACACCGAATCATCATCACATCACTTTTGTTTTGAGCCGACTTCGCAGGTCGACCAGAGCGTGGCACCTGGCTCACGCCGGGAGGCAGCGCGCTTACAAAACGAATGCAATCACTTTCAACCGGTTTAAACTCCTTCAACCGGGGTAACCCAGGCCAGATAAAGGAATCCCTTCATTTAATTCAGGTCGAAGTGACAGGATAGCGTTATGGTGAATCGGCGCAGTAGCCTCCTAGTATTTTCCAAGCATGTTTGTAAATATTCACAAAATTGATTAACATTGACAAACCAACTATATAATAGAATCGTGAACTATATAATAGAATAGTGACCAGCAAAGAGAATTGGTGACGAAACTTATCCTAATCTCGTCTTGCCTTTACCCCAATAAAACAAGTGGCTTTCTGATTAGGTGTATTAAGTACACTCTGTAGCTACTGTAGCCGACCTCTGGCTCCCTGTCAGTTGCTCCTCCTCAGAGACTAATTCAGAGCTGCTTCAGTACTTTGATGTCAGTCTGAACATCCATACAGGTTGTGTCCTTATGTCCCACCCTCTCCTCCTACTCCTCCTCCCCACCAACAGTAACATCTTTCCTAGGTCTATCTTCTCATACCTTCACTGGCACTTCCTCTCTTCCCTCTCTCATCTCTCTATACCTCTGCATCAGGACCTTCTCCATTCTATCTTATGTCGCTGGTAAGTTGAAGTGTTTGGTGGAAAACTTTTTTTTTTTAGAGATCCTATGAAAATAATGATGCCACCAATAAATAAATATAAATATCATACATATTTTCGCTACCTGTTTGTGTGAGTGTGTGTGTGTGTGTGTGTGTGCTCTTGTGTGTATATGCATGCACATGTTTGTGGAGGAGGCCCTAATTCATGATGTTGACTACCATCTATCTCCTCTCGCACGCACGCACGCACGCACGCACGCACACACACACACACACACACACACACACACACACACACACACACACACACACACACACACACACACACACACACACACACACACACACACACACACACACACACACACACACACACACCTATCTATCTCATCACTCCTGAACAACAAAAGTACTGACCCAACCAGCTCTGTGACAGATGGGGCTTCCCCCTCTCTTCTCCTCTCTTCCGCCTCCTCCCCCCCTTCTCCCAGTCCTCCCCCACCTCAGCTGCTAACAAAGGAAGGGCTCTCAGATGCACCCTGGGACAGTGTTGGTCCCTCACAAGAGAGCTTTCACTCAAAACCACTTCCTGTTAATTATTTGTGACCCCTCCCCCGACCCATACCTATGAGAGGGATCCATCATGTGCTTTCTCTTAAATTGATGTTACGGCGCAATGTGTCCTCACTGAGGACACGATCCCCCGTGTTATGATCCCTTATGGATGGATACACGATTTGACAAAACACCAGTCCATGCCAACAGGATGGATAGGGGATATTCAGCCACGCTTGAAGGATAATGGAAATTGAAGGCAAAAACCCGCCCCTTTCCGGCATTACATACAGTGACCATATTAGAACATACAGCCATCATCAGGGAGCATCAATCGTAATGCACCTTAAATGGACTGCAAGCTTGAGGTAGCTGGCGACGTCATACTTTCACTGTGTTGGACAACACAGAGCAACACTATAGCCATGGGGGTTCTTTTTAGTATGAATCCCTTAATCCTAACACATATAAACTTCATTGGGAGGAAGAATGTTTAACATGCTTTTAATTTTTTTTGAAAATCATTATGAAATTAGCGATCTTCGGGCCATTTTAGACCTGTGCATGCCTCTTGTAACACCCTATGATCTGTGAACCATGCACGATACGGACAACATTTTGGTGTCATTATACTACTTATTGTCTTTTCTCAAATATGGAGTATGTCTAGATTCTGAAAGATACATTTTCACATTAATTTATTCAACATTAAACATATTAATATCTCAAACATTTTGCTTATTTGTAGACATATTGTTTGGAACAATATAATCTTCAAACACGTACATTTTCAGAGTGGGCTCTGGTACTTTTAATGATATGACCCATTTTATACATAGAAATTTACATTATATGTCATTAACCAATCACAACCCTCCTTTAGGATTGCACATTCAGCAAGTCACGATCAGAGGGAGTTTCCCATTCACAATGTTGGTGGTGCTCATAAAATGTATCATACCTTCAGAATTAGTGGAGAGCCCACTCTGTAAATTTTGTGTATTTATATTGTTACAAACACTATGTCTTAAAATGAACAAAATCAAAAAGAGTAGTTTTGAGTTTTTATGTTGAATAAATGATTTTGAAGATTTTTATTTCAGAGTCAATACATACTCCATATTTTATTTGGAGCACACTATATGGAGTGTAATGCCACCAAGATGTTGTCTGTATCATGAATGGTTCACAGATCATAGGGTCTTAGAGGAGGCATGTACACGTCCAAAAAGGGCTTAAAAATGTCCACTTTCATCATGATTTTCTTAAAAATGGTTTGTGAAATAGATGTAAAAAGCATTTAAAACATCACTCATCCCAATTAAGTTTCTATGTGAGAATTGCCAGAACAATCTGAGATACCAAAAATACATTTCATTTGATATGTTATGAATTACAGTTCCTAATATATGTGACGGATTTGCAAAATGTACATAATGTTACGAATTAGCAAAACATACGTTACGTAGTGCCAAAATGTATGATATGTTATGAATTCTAGCTAGGTGGCTAACATTAGCTAGCTCGCTAACATTATCTAGGCTAGGGGTTAGGGTTAAGTTTAGGAGTAGGTTATAGTTAGGGTTATGGGAAGGGTTAGCTAAAATGGTTACGGTTAGTGTTAGGGGAAGGGTTAAATAACATAATAAGTAGTTGCAAAGTAGCTAAAAAGTAGTAAGTACTTTAGTTTAAAAGTTGCTAATTAGGGCCTCCCGAGTGGCGCAGTGCCACTAGAGATTCTGGGTTCGAGTCCAGGCTCTGTCGCAGCCGGCCGCGACCGGGAGGCCCATGTGGCGGGGCACAATTGGCCCAGCGTCGTCAGGGTTAGGGGAGGGTTGGCCGGCAGGGATATCCTTGTCTCCTTGTCTCACTAGTGACTCCTGTGGCGGGCCGGGCACAGTGCACGCTGACACAGCCGCCAGGTGTACAGTGTTTCCTCCGACACATTGGTGCGGCTGGCTTCCGGGTTGAATGGGCATTGTGTCAAGAAGCAGTGCGGCTTGGTTGGGTTGTGTTTCGGAGGACACAAGTCTCTCGACCTTCGCCCCTCCCGAGTCCGTACGGGAGTTGCAGCGATGAGACAGGACTGTAACTACTACCAATTGGATACTATGAAATTGGGGAGAAAAAAAGGGGGTGAAAAATATATATATATATATATTTATTTTTTTAAAGTTTATAATTAGGCAAAGTTGTCTGTTATGAGATTCAAACTCGCAACCTTTGGGTTGCTAGACGTTCGGCGTTATATGCCTATCCATCCAACCAAACCAACCACCCTACTTTAGTTTTTGCCTTAATAATCATGTCTTATGTAACCATACCAAATGTAACATATCATGCTAATTTGGGTGTCCCGGATTTATTTTACCATGTTACCTCTAGTCTATGGCTGCACTGATAGAACATTTTAGTGGTGAAAGGCTTCTATGTGGTACCAACATTTTTTATTTTCAGAGGATTCCTTTAGGGGACAATTGAAGAACCCTTTATGGTTCTAGGTAGCACCTTCTTTTCTAAGAGTGTACATGTATCTCATTTATTGTGGCTACTAAGTTACACAGTCCTGTTGGATGTATATAAATGTAGTCTACACAGAACCCAGACTTGCTCTTTTGAAGGCTTAGGCCCTGAAGTTTTTGTCAAACAGATTGTGATAAATGATTTTGTACAAAGCGCTATGAAGTCCAAATAAAGGTGATCTATTGATTTGAGTAAAAAAATTGTTTTATCAGAGCATGGTCGAACCAGTGAGAGATCACAGGCGGTGAGGAATACTGTTAGTTGAGACTAGTTGAGAGCATGCTTGTTTTTTTCTCTAGCTGTCACACTGCCTGACCCTCTCTCTCTCTCTCTCTCTCTCTCTCTCTCTCTCTCTCTCTCTCCACCTCTCCCCTTTCTCCCTACATCTTTCTTCCTCTGCTCCCCTCCACCCCTCCATCTCTCTACATCCCTCCATCTCTTGACCTCTCCCCTCCAGCCCTTCATCTCTCTTTCTCCATCCCTTCATCTCTCTACATCCCTCCATCTTTTGACCTCTCTCCTCCACCCTTCCATCTCTCTCTCTCCATCCTTTCATATTTCTACATCCCTCCGTCCCATTACCTCTCCCCTCCATCTCTGTCTCTCCATCCCTTCATCTGTGACCCTCAACCCCTTCCTCCCATTCTCTCCCTCCCTCCTTCATTCTCTCTCCCTTCATTTCTCTCCCTCGATCAATTTCTTGTTCCCCTCCCCTCCATCTTTTCCTCCGCTCCCTTCCCTCCATCTCTTTCCTTCCACCCCACGTCACCCACACTTAATGATTAGTGTATGACCAAGTCATTAGCACCAGAGACAATTAAGTGACTGTTCCAGCCATCACGTCCGGGACAAACACACACAGGCCACAGCACCCGCAGACATCTTTTAGGACTGGAGCTGCCCGTCCCTGTTCTTTGGGGACAGCCGAAGAACCCAATTAGGTTCTAGATAGCACCTTTTTTTCTAAGAGTGTATACAAGCAACAACATTATACTTTTTTTTACTGAGCAAGAGCTAATGAATTATCAACTGCAGTCAAAAATAGAATAATGTTTTAGAAACCACTGTGACTGCCTATGACAGAATGACGTCTGATAAATTGCAGATTGTACACAACACTTTGAGTTTGGGTGATAGTTCCATGTTTACTGTAGAAAGTTCTGTGGCCATTCCCTCTGGAAATTAAATGTGTGCAAAAAATCTTGTGACATACGAAACAGAGACATAAACACATGAATGACAGTTTAGAGAAGCAGTATGCACATACAGTATTAGATACAGCAAAAACATAAGTTCCAGTCTTTGACATTTAGAGGCATCTACTGCTAGTGGAGGCTTAGCCTGCAGTCTATTTCTGCATTAGTCAGCTCTATTGTGGCTGTCTGGCCAACATAAACTCCAGTGACATATTTCAAGACTAATGGAGAAGACTATCTCCCCACAATGTTACACAACAAATAACAAAACACAGCACAACACAGTACACTACAACGACACAGCACATCACAGCACAACACAGCGCTGCACTACACTGCACCACACAACAAAGCACATCATAGCATAGCATAGCACAGCACAACACAGTACAGCACAACACAGCACAACAAAACGTAACACAACTCAACACGACACAGATAAAGACAGGGGTTAAGTGAAACCAGGCTCCCCAATGAGAGAATTTCCCCACCAAAACACCTGCTAACATTGCACTTATTAGGACAAGGACAGAACATGGTATCAGCAACAACCTCTCTGATAGGAATACCACAGTACCACCTGTTTGGCTGACCTATTTATTCTTATCAGAACCCATATTCATAAAGCATCTCAGTGCTGATCCAGGATCAGGTCCCTCCTGTTTATGTAATCTCATTCATTATGATCTAAAAAGCAAAACTGATCCTACATCAGCACTCCTACTCGGTGATGCTTTATGATTATGAATATGGGCCGGGTTCAGTTTGCACTGTTCGGTAAAACACAGACATACTGCGTCTTTACTCACTTTAACCAACATAGTCCACTCAGCAACAGTCGTCAGTGTTTCCCTGGAAGTCATGGGAAACATCAAAACATTTAAACGAACACACACACATAATCCAACCACATTATATAATATTATTGTCACAATGTTGTTATGCATCCCATGTGTCCATCCCTAAGAGTGGCCAGTCTATTACAGTTTTCCCCAATTGTTAACACACGTTTGCTGAAACTACATACCAGGTACTCAAAACTCTAAACACAAAACACAAACCATCAAATGAATCTAATTTAACAACAACCGAGATCACACTGTGACATATTCAAAACACTACTATCAGAACCTATTTCAGTGTAAAGACTAAGATGTTGTTATACTGTATATTGTTTGTGTGTACTCAAACAAGAAAGGAACACACATGCAAAACAATTTTGTTTTAAATTTCAACATGACTCAACACGTCAAACAGCATACTGTAAGCACACATACAGTAAAAATGCAAACATAGAGTAAATATATTTTGTATATGCAAAGGTAGAAAAATAGGCCTATTTGTACTACAGTACTGCATGTTAGATCAATTGTACGGAATAGATAAAGAAACAAACAAAATACAGTAAAATCAAAATCATAAGTCAAGAAACAAATACTCCATTGCGAAAACGAAATCTGTCATGTCTTGTGTTTTGGTCCAGCTACAGATTTTCATCAACATCACAGGCGGTATTCTCCTGGCCAGGAAACGGGGGAAATATATTCTGGCATGACGCATCCACCCCTGACAGGACTCTGCTGGAATGTCACCACAGGCCTCCTCCACTGCCTGGAGAAGGGCCATATGTTCATGGGGTTTGCGATCATACACCTTCCACCGCAATGCTGAAAACAACTCCTCAATGGGGTTGAGAAATTGGGAATATGGTGGGAGACAGAGAATTGTAAACTTGGGATGGTCATGGAACCAGTTGCGGCCTTGAGCAGCCCAATGGAAACTCACATTGTCCCAAATTAGAACATACATTTGCTGCTCAGGATCACCTCGGCCTCTCTGCTCTGTCTGAAAAAGATTGTCATGTAAGGTGATAAGGAGATGAGCAGTGTTGTTTGGTCCAAGGGTGGCATGGCGGTGGAGGACCCCATTGTGGCTCATAGCTGCGCATATGGTGACATTTCCCCCAATGTGGCCAGGTACCTCAATGATGGCGCCTTGACCAATGATGTTCCTTCCAGCCTTATCTATGAATATGAGTTCCTAGGGGATGGGACTTGCATCCAACTCCATGAGTCTCTGAAATGACAATAAATACTGTAATTGCTGTATAGTAAAGTTCACTGGCAACATCAATGAGTCGCTAATGTTTTTAGAGTGTAATACTATTACATTGCTTACTTGCACATAATATTCGTATCGTTTATCCTTCACTCTTTGGTAACCTTTCAAATGGGACTTTGTAGATTTCCTTCATCCGGAAATCGTGTTTCTTAAGGATGCGGGCTATGATTGATAAGCTCACTAGGATGTTATGGAAGATGGCAGGGTTTTCAATAATCTGTTGTTGGATTTCCCGCAGTCTTATGGCATTATTTTTCAACGACAATTTGCACAATGGCAGCCTCCTTTTCGTCGGTAATTACAGTTTTCCACAATTGTTTACACACGAAACCTGAAACTCGTGTACCAAATCCATAAACCAAGTCTGCATAATTACAAGCACAATTTCTGCTTCACACAGTTTTCAATTCTATATCACACTTTTTGCAAAACACTTCACAGTTCTCTTGTCACGCCCTGACCTGTTGGAGCCTGTTAATGTCTCATTTTGGTTTGGTCAGGGTGTGATTTGGGGGTGGGCATTCTATGTTATAGTTTTGTATTTCTTTGTTTTGGCTGAGTGTGGCTCTCAATCAGGGACAGCTGTCTATCGTTGTCTCTGATTGGGAACCACACTTAAGCAGCTAATTTTTCCTCCTTTCTTTGTGGGAGGTTGACTCTGTTGAGGTGTGTGTACTGTCGGTGCTACGCCTGTTTTGGTCTTCGTTTGTTGTTTTGTATTTGAGTGAGTTGACGAAATAAAGATGTTTAACTCCACCCGGCACGCTGCGCCTTGGTCCATCTCTGAAGATCGTGACATCTCTACATGTGACACAACCTTCAAAATGAAAATCTCTTTAGTCCCTTTGGAAAGCAACGCCAATCACAATGCCAAGCTCTATACACCAATTGGAAACACCCACTAATCACAGGTGTAAACACTAGTTGCTGAATTGTTCACTTAGAAATCAGAGATTTAGCACTATAAAAGGCCACAGGTGAGCTCTCCTGTTTTGGAGGAAAATGGGAGTCAATGGTGAAGCAAGAGCTAGAGGTGAAGGAATGAGAGTAAGAGGAGGAAGAGGAGTACCAGGACGAGGAAGGACAGTTATCTCAGATGAGATCAGGGCCACATTGGTTGACCATGTGCTCAACCATGGATTTAGTATGAGGGCGGCTGAGCAGAGAGTTCAGCCCAACCTGAGCCGCTACACGGTTGCATCTATCATCCGTACATTCAGAAACGAGAACTGGTAAGTTACCTACAATCTACACTATGCTTTTTATGTATGTATACTGCAGTCCGACATATCAGTAGGCCTATGTTACTCAGTGATTGTTGACCAATGTTCCAGTAATGTCATTTCATATTGAAAGAAAATTGGTTATTTTATCTTACTGTAACCAATCATATCATATTTGTGGATCTTCTGCAGAACTGAGAGACGGCCAGGCCATGGTGGAAGACACCGGCTGTTTACACCAGAACAGGAGACCGCTATTGCGAACACGGTGGTAACATCGTGGTAACACCACCGTGGTAACACCATGGCCTGGCCGTCTCTCAGTTCTGCAGGAGATCCACAAATATGATATGATTGGTTACAGTAAGATAAAATAATCTATTTCCCTCATATTAGACTTTGAGAAATCCAGAACCACATAATTGCAGACAACACAATATTCAATAACATTCCCTAGGTGGGCTTGTCTACATTGGACCGTGTAGTACAACGCAACCGATAATAGACGAAACAGGTCTACAGGGTGCCATTTGAGCGAAACTCAGAGGGTTAAAGAACAGCGCTATGAATATGTGCAAGTAAGTACTATACTGTGAATTTACTATCATATCAGCACTGTATAGACACATTACAGTACTGTAATCCAGTGTATTGTGCCTCACCATATTGACTGCTCTAGGTCTATGACACACATTGTCTTGTCTGTTTCAGAGAGTCTTGAAGCTGGATGCTGCTGCAATTCAGCACGTTTATATTTACATTGAGGCTGGCTTCAACCTGGCCAAAAGAAGGGGACGGAACATTATCGGCCACCGTGCCACTGGGAATGTCCCTGGACAGCATGGAGGGAATATCACCATGTGCCGTTAGCCAGAAAGGCATCCTACATCACCATGCCAACCTTGGTCCCTACAACACCGCCCTTTTCATCACATTCCTGGACGCACGACATGGCATCCTAATTTCAGCCGAGTAGAGGGGTGGACCAGAGCAGCCCAGGTGTGTTGTCATCTGGGACAACGTGAGTTTCCACCGGGCTGCTCTGGTCTGCAACTGGTTCATCGACCACCCACAATTTATTGCTATATACCTTCCACCATATTCCCCATTCCTAAACCCAATTGAAGAGGTTTTTTTTCAGCATGGCGATGGAAGGTGTATGGCTGCCATCCCCTTTCACGCATGCCTCTTGTCGAGGCAATGGATGCATGTGGTGAAGTTGATGTGGGGGCTTTCGGTGGCTGGATCCGTCACTCCAGAAGATTCTTTCCATGCTGTTTAGCCAGGGAGAACATTCCTTGTGATGTAGATGAGGTGGTGTGGCGAGACCAAAATAGGAGGCAGGATGCAGCCTAATGTTTTTGTCTATTTGTGTTCAGAGTTTTTATTTTTGTACAGAAAACCCTTTATCTTACGGAATGTTTTTCCTGGTTTTCTCCTGTTGGGTATGGAACGTGTTACATACAAAGCACAAGTGTTCAAAAATACTTCATTTTGGAAATAAATGACAATGTTTTTGTTACTGTATTGGATTTGTGTGTGTCACGGATCCCTCCGGAACTTTCATCACGCACACCTGTCCCCTATTCCCACTGATTAGTATTTGTATATACGTGCCCTTTGGTTTCCATGGTCTGGTCGATTATTGTTACTGTGTGAGTGCCTGTGCTGTGTGTTTTGGGATTTCGTGCCCTTGTGGATTGCGTAGATTACGGGTCTCATCCCGTGTGTTAATCATTTGTCGTAATTTGGGCTGAATAAAAAAAAAAAACATTACGCATTCCTGCGCCTGTCTCCCGACTCTCTTCATGACAGTGTTATTTATGTATATTTGAGTAGGTATACATTACTGTAACAATCTTTAACAACCGGCTACAGTGTAACACTGAAAATGCAAAAGGAATAAACCTAATGGGATATTCCTTGTGTTTTGTGTTGAGCACATCAGTGTGGTGTTGGTTGGTAGACAGATCTATTCATATGACGGGTGTGTGTGTCATTTTGATGCAAAAAAAACATTTTGGAAAGAGAACAGTTTGAATGCAGTGTTTGCTTTTTGCTAGAGATTTGTAGAGTTTTGTATTTTGTGGTTTTGTGTTTGGGAAATGGCCCAAAGCTTTAGCAAATGTGTGTAAACAATTGTGGAACACTGTAGACGCGTTCTACCACCATGTGGTGGTTGTCTCTCAGTTCTACAAAAAACAAATAGCATACAGTACTTTAAACACTACAGTATACAAGATAAACATGTTACAAAATAGTACAGCTCCCAATTTCATAGATACAGTAATACATGAAACATTTACTTTATTTCCCCTTACAGTATGTATTGGAATCTACTGTGCTTTGTTGTACTACTTTCAAGTAGTAAATGTAGTTGATAGGTCCCATGTCTGCAGTATATACCTATTCTCATTTTGGAACGTCCGGATGATGGATGCTACGCTGAAGCGGCTCAGATTAGGCTGCACTTTCTGCCCAGCCTCTCTCAAGGTCAAACTATGGTTGACCACATGGTCCACCACAGTCACCCAAATTTCATCAGAGATTACTCTCCTTGTTCTTGGTCTCTGCTAAGTTTGCTTCCATTGTTCTCCAAACACAAGAGTACTCACCTGTGGTCTTTTTATCCATACCAAAAGTCTGATTTCAAGGTGAACATTTACGCAATTAGTGTTTGCACATGTGAAAGTGATCCATTGGTAATTGAGCGTAGCTTGTTAAATGGTGTTGCTTTTCATTTGCACACAATATATTTTAGTTGTGAAGGTTGTGCCAAAGGTAAAGAATTGTGTGTTGTGTTTTGCCAAACGTTTGTTAAAGAACTGCAATCTGAGTGTTAAGCAAAATATGTGCCAGTAGTATTGCAGATGTGGTGTATTGTTCTGCTAAATGAGTTACAGGTTTTGGTCATTGTGCCTCAATAGCCAGTTTTCAGTGTGTAAACAATTGGGAAAACTGTAAGATAATACAAGGAAATAAAAAAAAAAAAAAAAAAAACCTCTCTGCTCTTAAAGTTTCCCTCTGCGTCTTCTGTTAAACTGTACACAGGACTGCTGAGCTGTCTCTCTCTCTGCCTCTCTCTCGTCTGTCTCTCTTTCTAACTGCCTTTCGCACCTCTCTCTTTCTCTCGTTGACGGACTGTCTTTCTCTCTTAACTCTCTTTCTTTCACTCTATTTCTGTCTGTCTCTCTCCTTTCATCTCCTTCAACCTATTTCCCTGAGGCAGGTGGTTACATATCATCACTTACAAAACTAAAGAAGGGACAAAGTGATTTTCAAAGTTACCTAAGTATGTTGGGAAACTCAAAGCACTCAAAGACCCCTATTCAATCAAACGCAATAAACAGACATTTTCAAGACAAAGTAGACCAACAATCTCCCTGCACTGCAAGGAACCATGTTTGAATTGATATCCAGTCGGGTTTCTCTTTGCTCTCTGACAGAGTAAGTATTGCTTTATTGTTCTGTCTTAACCTTAAACGGGCCAGCTCAATATAATCCGCTTTTATTGACAGTGAATGGTGAAGACACATCTGTTACATGGTGATGAGAGAACACACTCACCAAACCGTTAATTTGAGTCACAGACAGACCCTCAAAGGGCATCATGATAACAGTATGTGCTAAGCAGTGCAAATCAGGTATTTATTCATTCAGTGGTACGGCTGGTCCAGTAGTTGTTTACATAGGCTTACTTATATGTACAGTCTACAGGGTTCAGTGGGTGTCTTTGTTTAGCTGGTGGTCTCAGGGGAATAGATTAGTATCCTAACAAGAGTGTGTGTGTATGTGTGTTTGCGTGTGTGTATGAGAGTGTGTGTGTGCATACAAGAGGAGGATCGGGCAGATATAAGAGCTACTTAAGCACAACAACAGAGGAGAAGTCATACACTCTTAGAAAACAGGGTTCCAAAAGTTGTTTTGGGCTGTTTCCGTAAGAGAACCCTTTCGGTAAGATGGAACCAAAAATAGTTTTCCTATGGGGACAGTAGAAGAACCCTTTTAGGTTCTAGATAGTCCCTTTTTTTTAAGAGCGTAGGTAATTCTGTGTGTTTCACCAGTATCAGTCAACACTACGAAGCCCTGCTCCAACACGATAACAGCTGCCATGTTACACATCACACCTCCCCATGGACACATCCACATCTGTGTGTGTGTGTGTGTGTGTGTGTGTGTGTGTGTGTGTGTGTGTGTGTGTGTGTGTGTGTGTGTGTGTGTGCGTGCGTGCGTGCGTGCGTGCGTGCGTGTGTGCGCACGCGTGAGCATGCACGTGAGTGTCTGTGTTATCACACATACTGTATGTTGGTGAAGGTGCATGTGTCTGTTATCACACATACTGTATGTTGGTGAAGGTGCATGTGTCTGTTATCACACATACTGTATGTTGGTGTAGGTGCATGTGTCTGTGTTATCACACATACTGTATGTCGGTGAAGGTGCATGTGTCTGTGTTATCACACATACTGTATGTTGGTGTAGGTGCATGTGTTTGAGCTCTCACATGTACATGTCTGCTAGTGTGTACAGTATGTGTGTGTGTTCAGTACAGTAACATATGGCTATGCTGCTGCCTAGGGGATACACTCAGTAGTATGCCGCTGCTGAGTCTTGTCTAGTTAACAGTCTACCACATATGCAGAGGTTCTGTCTGCTTGGGGAAAACCAACAATACCCAGTCTGGTATCTTAGGTCCGCCTGATTCTGCTTTTCTACTCTCCACAGCACTTCATTGATGAGTTATCGGAGTTATTAATCCGCCAGAAAATGCACTACTCACCTGGCTAACCAAGTCTAATCATTTACTGCTGAGAAGGTAGACTGTTGGTGAAGAACTGTCAGAGACTACAATACCATCTACAAGGAGTGGACTGGAGTATCTCACTTCTGCTTAGATCAAGTATACTTAAACAGCACACAGGTCTGTCTTACAAAATAGAGTTTATCTCAATGAGACTAACTAACTTGAATAAAGGAGTGCTGATCTAGGATCAGTTTTGCCATTTAGATTATAATGAATGAAATGTGGGGACCTGATTGTAGATCAACACTCCTACTCATAGATTCTTCATTAATACAGGTCAAAAGAGACTAAACAAGGGAACAGAAACAGCAATCAAGCAGAGAATATAGTCGTAAGTATTTCTGCAGTGCATTGGTAATTACACAATGCTAATGGGGAATGCTGCATTGCAAGTCAATTCAGACCTGAGGAGTGAAATTACATTTACAACACACAATAATTACTAATCATGTATAACAACATTCGACAGAATTTTCCTCGCCTCTTTCTCTCTATTATTTTCCCCGTCTTTGTCTGCGTCTGTCCCTGGGTTGTTTGCAACCTCCTCCCTTCCCCCTTCTGTCTATGTGCATTAGAGTTCAGATAATTCAGATGATTGTTTTGAGAAGAGACTGGTGGTTGGTTACCTGTGTCCCTGTGTCCTACGGGGTGTGTTGGAGTGATTAGTGTGTGTGTGTGTGTGTGTGTGTGTGTGTGTGTGTGTGTGTGTGTGTGTGTGTGTGTGTGTGTGTGTGTGTGTGTGTGTGTGTGTGTGTGTGTGTGAGAGAGAGAGAGAGGTTCCATGCCTATGTGCATGCACGTGCGTATCTCAACCATGATTGGCAAGTCTGAGAGAATACAGAATTGCAAACACACCTGTCTGTCTTCCTTTTCCAATCTCTCCATGTCTTTGTGGCTAACACTGTCAGCCCTAATTTATGTTTTCTCTGTTACCTGGATCTGCATGGCAAATGGTCCAGGAACACAAGGAAAGCATAAAGAACATTGCCCATGGACTAGTCAGCCCTTCCCCTCTGAGGGGTCAGTGTGTATCTATCTCTCTGTTACAGTATCCAGAGGACTGACAATTGAATGTGTGATAGAATAATGCTATAGTATCCATGTTTGGTATCTATCTGAAACGTTTTCACTGAGGATAACTGATGATATCTACAGTGTATTCAAATCCCTTAACTTAAGTACTCAGACCATTTGCTATGAGACTCAAAATTGAACTCAGGTGCATCTTGTTTCCATTGATCATCCTTGAGATGTTTCTACAACTTGATTCTATTGATTGGACATGATTTGGAAAGACACACACCTGTCTATATAAGGTCACACAGTTGACAGTGCATGTCAGAGCAAAAACCAAGCCATGAGGTCGAAGGAATTGTCCAAAATCGAGACAGGAATGTTTCGAGGCACAGATCTGGGGAAGGGTACCAAAAAATGTCTGCAGCATTGAAGGGCCCCAAGAACACAGTGGTCTCCATCGTTCTTAAATGGAAGAAGTTTGGAACCACCAAGACTCTTCCTAGAGCTGGCTGCCCGGCCAAACTGAGCAATCGGAGGAGAAGGGCCTTGGTCAGGGAGGTGACCAAGAACCTGATGATCACTCTGACAGAGCTCCAGAGTTCCTCTGTGGAGATGGGAGAACCTTCTAGAAGGACAACCATCTCTGCAGAATTCCACCAATCAGGTCTTTATGGTAGAGTGGCCAGTTTGCCAAAATGCACGTAAATGACTCTGAAACCATGAGAAACAAGATTTTCTGGTCTGATGAAACTAAGATTGAACTCTTTGGCCTGAATGCCAACTGTATCATCACTGGAAGAAACCTGGCAGCATCCCCATGGTGAAGCATGGTGGTGACAGCCTTATGCTGTGGGGATGCTTTTTCAGCAGCAGGGACTGGGAGACTAGTCAGGATCGAAGGAAAGATGAATGGAGAAAAGTACAGAGAGATACTTCATGAAAACCTACTCCAGAGCGCTCAGGACCTCAGACTGAGGTGAAGGTTCACTTTCGAACAGGACAACAACCCTAAGCACACAGCCAAGACAACTCAGGAGTGGCTTCAGTACAAGTCTCTGAATGTCCTTGAGTGCCCAGCCAGAGCCTGGACTTGAACCCGATTGAACATCTCTGGAGAGACCTGAAAATAGCTGTGCAGTGACGCTCCCCATCCAACCTGACAGAGCTTGAGAGGATCTGCAGAGAAGAATGGGAGAAACTCCCCAAATACAGGTGTGCCAAGCTTGTAGCGTCATACCCAAGAAGACTCAAGGCTGTAATCGCTGCTAACGATACTTCAACAAAGTACTGAGTAAATGGTCTGAATACTTACAGTGGCTTGCGAAAGTGTTCACCCCCCTTGACATTTGTCCTATTTTGTTGCCTTACAACCTGGAATTAAAATAGATTTTGGGGGGGTTTGTTTCATTTGATTTACACAACATGCCTACCACTTTGAAGATGCAAAATAGTTTTTATAGTGAAACAAACAAGACAAAAAACTGAACATGAGCGTGCATAACTACTCACCCCCCCAAAGTCAATACTTTGTAGAGCCACCTTTTAAAGCAATTACAGTTGCAAGTCTCTTGGAGTATGTCTCCATTAGCTTGGCACATCTAGCCACTGGGATTTTTGCCCATTCTTCAAGGCAAAACTGCTCTAGCTCCTTCAAGTTGGATGGGTTCCGCTGTTGTACAGAAATCTTTAAGTCATACCACAGATTCTCAATTGGATTGAGGTCTGGGCTTTGACTAGGCCATTCCAAGACATTTAAATGTTTCCTCTTAAACCACTCGAGTGTTGCTTTAGCAGTATGCTTAGGGTCATTGTCCTGCTGGTGAACCTCCGTCCCAGTCTCAAATCTTTGAAAGACTGAAACAGGTTTCCCTTTAGAAATTCCCTGTATTTAGCGCCATCCATCATTCCTTCAATTCTGACCAGTTTCCCAGTCCCTGACGATGAAAAACATCCCCACAGCATGATGCTGCCACCACTATGCTTCACTGTGGGGATGGTGTTCTCAGGGTGATGAGAGGTGTTGGGTTTCCGTCAGACATAGTGCTTTCCTTGATTGCCAAAAAGCTCAATTTTAGTCTCATCTGACCAGAGTACCTTCTTGGGGGAATCTCCCACAACACCAAACGTTTTGCTTATTTTTTGCTTTAAGCAATTGCTTTTTTCTGTACACTCTTCCATAAAGCCTAGCTCTGTGGAGTGTACGACTTAAAGTGGTCCTATGGATAGATACTCCAATCTCCGCTGTGGAGCTTTGCAGCTCCTTCAGGGTTATCTTTGGTCTCTTTGTTGCGTCTCTGATTAATGCCATCCTTGCCTGGTACGTGAGTTTTGGTGGGCGGCCCTCTATTGGCAGATTTGTTGTGGTGCTATATTCTTTCCATTTTTTAATAATGGATTTAATGGTGCTCCGTGGGATGTTCAACATTTCAGATATTTTTTTTATAACTCAACCCTGATCTGTAGTTCTCCACTGTGTCCCTGACCTGTTTGGAGAGCTTCTTGGTTTTCATGGTGCCGCTTGCAGACTCTGGGGCCTTTCAGAACAGGTGTACGTATGTATACTGAGATCATGTGAGACTTGGTTGCACCAGAACTTATTTAGGGGCTTCATATCAAATGGGGTGAATACATATGCACGCATCAGTTTTTCTTTTCTTTACATTTTTTGAAACAAGTAATTTTTTTCATTTCACTTCACCAATTTGGACTATTTTGTGTATGTCCATTACATGAAATCCAAATAAAAAAAACATTTTAATTACAGGTTGTAATGCGACAACATAGGAAAAACACCAAGGGGGATAATTACGTTTGCAAGGCACTGTATGTACTGTAAATGTGTTTACTTTAAATGTTTTCTATACAGTATATACATTTGCAAACATTTCTCAAAACCTGTTTATGCTTTGTCATTATGGGGTATTGTGTGTAGATTGACAGTTTAATCAGTTTTGGAATAAGGCTGTAGTACCAAAATCTGGAAAAAGTAAAAGGCACAAAATACACATAATATACACAATATACATAGTACATTATACACATTAGCCATTATATTCAAATAAAACAAACACATTCATCTCTATAAAAATCATAAATCAATTTCTTAAATTGACCCAGGGACAACTGGAGACTGTTCCACACATGAGGTGCCTATCCTGAACTCTGGTTACCAAGGGAGGCATCATCGTTAACCAACCCTGTCACCTTGTATTATAAAATTCTACAGTTCAACAAAGATGTTAAGTATGTTGGAAGCTTGTAGAGTAGGGCTTTATAAACAAAAATAGAGTAATGAAGTGATCTACATTTCTTAAAAGAGGTCCAGACAACTTTTGGTAAAAGATCCAGTGATGAGTATTAAAACTGTCAGATGTAATAAATAAAGGGCGTTATGATAAACAGAATCAAGGGATTTTAGAGTAGAGTCAGTTGCACTTCGGTAGATGGTCTCACCATAGTCAAGAACAGGTAGAGAAGGTGATTCTACAATTCGCTTCCTGCTAGCCAAAGAAAAACAAGCTTTATTTATATATAAGAAACCCACTTTACATTTAAGCTTCTTAACAAGCTCATGTGTATGTTTCTTTAATAATAGATCATTGTCCATCCAAATACCAAGGTATTTGTATGCAGGGACTTGTTTAATTACAGAACCATTCAAAGAGTGATGTTAGCCAACTGAGATACTTCTACGAGACTTTGAAAACATAATTGTCATGTCCTTGCCATAGAGAGCCCTCTGGGTTCTCTATGGTGTGTTAGGTCAGGGCGTGACTAGGGGTTTCTAGGGTTGTCTATGTTTTGGTTTTGTGTGGTTCCCAATTAGAGGCAGCTGTTGTTCATTGCCTCTAATTGGGAATCCTATATAGTTTGGTTCTTTCCCATCTCTGTTTGTGGGTTATTGTTTCTGTTTCTGCACTGTTATGGCTGAGCTGTTGAAGCGTTATTGTATGTATTCACATTTATGATTAAATATGTGGAACTACACCCACGCTGCGCCTTGGTCCAGTTCTTTAGAAGATCGTGATAATAATGTATTTAGTTTTGCCTGTATTAAGTACAACCTTTAAATCCATAAGGGTTTCCGGAACAGCTGCAAAATCAGACTGTAGCCTTGACACAGCTAAATCAACAGCTGGAGAAATTGCATACATAAGTGTCATCCGCATATGAATGAAGATCAATATTTTGGTGGTCAGGTTGCACTGTAAACTTGGTATCATTTGATTGATCAAAGGTGATTGGTTTTGGGTTGAGAAGGTTACACCTTCAGATGTTATGATTGGAATTTAAGGCCTTTGTTCTCTCTCTTGTCCTGTATCCAGTCCATGGAGGAAAGTTGTATCATCAATTCTCCTTTTCTAGGCCTCTGGCCTAGTAAGCATCGCTTTGTTCATGCTTTGTGTTCTAAGTTAACCTAAGGATCTACATGCTAGGAATAATGCCTTGTAATGCTTGTTAGTGCATTGCCACTTAAGCTTTATGCCTTGTATGTGAATCCATTCATTTTACAAGTAATTAAATATACTTGCATTTAGAATTCCATTCTCAGGCATTTCTTCATTGCCTATTACTGTAACTCAACTATAGTGTTCTTGCATATATTGCTATTTACAGTATCTTATGGACTCAGATAATTCAGTTAATGGGCTAATTGCATAGTCTTATTACGAGTCGCTTGTGAGGTATATATGTAGGAGAGTTAAAATGGTTATTCCATCAAACTTCAAATTATTACAGTAGTACACAACGCAGAACAGAACAACCAGGTTAAGGGTCAGTGGCCAAAGCCCCGAACAGGAATATTCCAAGTTCAGACAGAAGGGGGGAGTCAGATCGCTATGATCGCCAGGAACTTTACTTTTGGTGTCTATATTTTTATTGTTGCACTACTAGTGCTGTCTGTTGATGTTAAGTAGGCAGTTACAGTAGCTGAATGATATTAAAATTTTCGGGTTTTATTTCATTAAATGTATTTCGTTTTATCTGAGTGCTTACGACACTCACTAACACCCTGGTACTACCCGTAGCTCCCGTTCTCCTCAGTCTGAGAAAAGACTGAGAGAGAAAGGTAGGTGTTACAGATTACTCCTTTGTAGAAGTCCATAACATGAAATAAATAAAATGTTCCAAGGTTAATGCTGTAGATGTCGTTATAAGGGAGTGTGAGGCTATTGAAACATCTAACTTTCAGAGTTGTATTGTTGTTATTGATGTAGTTTACAATGCAAAAAAGTATTGCTAGCTAGCATGCCTTTCTGCGAAGCAAATGGTTAGCCGAGCTGCCAACTGATGCTAGCGTTGCATTATGGGAGATGTGGTTTTAGCCCTCTTAGGTCTGAATGGGATAAAGGTGATTTCACAATGTTGCTTGTTTGTATTAGAGTGTTTTTGTACATGAGTTGTTGTTTTTTAATACTGTCAACACTGAAGGCACCTAGCAATATATTGGGGATGTGAGACAGGATATGTGTTTTACCTTTCTTCATGCTCCTGTATAGAATAACTTGTCAGATGGTGCATTGAAGACTGATGTGATCCTGTCCTGTCTTTTCATAATACTATTGCAGATCAACATAAAAGCCTAAAAGACAGCCGTGGTGTCGCGCCTCATTTCTTGGTTCTCCTGTGGTACATAAGAAACCGGCTACATATATAATATACTTCATATACACATATCAAATATTACTGCCCACTACAACACCTTCCTCACTCCCAAAGGCAAAAGGAAAAATCGTCCAGCAAAGCTACTAGAAAACCTTTTGTTATAGCTTAAACCTGGAATACAAACCTGACCCTTCAAAGCAGCTTACACCAGCCTTTACAGCATTCCATCAAATCCTCTCACTTGAACCATGGCTCTTTGCTAAAAGCCACTGGGGGCTTGACAAGCTGTCCTTCCAGATTGATCACTAGAAATGGACTGCTTTATTGGACGTTTGAAAAGGTCCCCAGAACGTCGATATACAGTACCAGTCAAAAGTTTGGACATTCCGGGGTTTTTCTTTATTTTTACTATTTTCTACATTGTAGAAAAATTGTGAAGACATCAAAACTACGAAATAACACATGGAATCATGTAGTAAGCAAAAAAGTGTTAAACACATAATTATAATTTTATATTTGAGATTCTTCAAAGTAGCCACCCTTTGCCTTGATGACAGCTTTGCCCACTCTTGGCATTCTCTCAACCAGCTTCATGAGATAGTCACCTGGAATGCATTTCAATTAACAGGTGTGCCTTGTTAAAAGTTCATTTGTGGAATTTCTTTCCTTAATGCATTTGAGCCAATCAGTTTTGTTGTGACAACGTAGGGGTGGTATACAGAAGATAGCACTATTTGGTAAAAGACCAAGCCCATATTATGGCAAGAACAGCTCAAATAAGCAAAGAGAAATGACAGTCCATCATTACTTTAAGACATGAAGGTCAGTCAATCTGGAAAATTTCAAGAACTTTGAAAGTTTCTTCAAGTGCAGTCGCAAAAACCATTAAGCGCTGTGATGAAATTGGCTCTCATGAGGACCACCAGAGGAAAGGAAGACCCAGAGTTACCTGTGCTGCAGAGGATAAGTTAATTAGTTACCAGCCTCAGAAATGGCAGCCCAAATAAATGCTTCACAGAGTTGAACTGTACCCGACACATCTCAACATCAACTGTTCAGAGGAGACTGCGTGAATCAGGCTTTTATGGTTGAATTGCTGTAAAGAAACCCCTACTAAAGGACACCAATAATAAGAAGAGACTTGCTTAGGCCAATAATCACGAGCAATGGACATTAGACCGGTGGAAATCTGTCCTTTGGTCTGATGAGTCCTAATTTGAGATTTTTGGTTCCAACCGCCGTGTCTTTGTGAGACTCACAGTAGGTGAACGGATGATCTCTGCAAGTGTGGTTCCCACCATGAAACATGGAGGAGGAGGTGTGATGGTGTGGGGTGCTTTGCTGGTGACACTGTCTGTGATTTATTTAGAATTAAAGGCACACTTAACCAGCATGGCTACCACAACATTCTGCAGCGATATGCCATCCCATCTTTTTTGCGCTTAGTGGGACTATCATTTGATTTTCAAGAGGACAATGACCCAACACACCTCCAGGCTGTGTAAGGGCTATTTGACCAAGAAGGAGAGTGATGGAGTGCTGCATCAGATGACCTGGCCTCCACAATCACCCGACCTTAACCCAATTGAGATGGTTTGGGATGAGTTGAACCGCAGAGTGAAGGAAAAGCAGCCAAAGAGTGCTCGGCATATGTGAGAAATTGCCAAGAGTGTGCAGAGCTGTCATCAAGGCAAAGCATGGCTACTTTGAAGAATCTCAAATAAAAATATATTTTTTGGTTACTACTTGATTCCATATGTTTTATTTCATAGTTTTGATGTCTTCACTATTATTCTACAATGTAGAAAATAGTAAAAATAAAGAAAAACCATTGAAAGAGTAGTTGTGTCCAAACTTTTGCAGTCCTCGGGACTCACAAAATAAAATTGTGCCCAGCACTGGGATTGAAGTTGTTATACTCAGTGTCAAAGCACACTGCTTAACAAATGCGCACCCACAGTTCACAATGCTTGAGCAAGCCACAAGAATACTTGATGGTAATAGCACATATTTAAAAACTATTTTATTTTAAGAATTCCCAAACCATAGCCCTAACCTTAACCACTCGGAATTAATACCTAAACCTCACCCTTTCAGTTGTTTCTGTTTTAACCCTGTAACCACACAGAATCAACCCTGTAACCATGCAGAAATAAATGTGTACAAAAATAGATGTTCATTCATATTACATAGAAACTGTGAGATCTTGTTTTCCATCCCCACTCTCTTTATCCGAATCTATAAACTTTCTGACTGAGCTGAAAGCTTGGATGGAATAGAACCAATGGACAACTTACTACCTGAGGCACTTCCTTCTTTTTGACAAATTATGGTGATGATTTAGACTTTTCGTCCAATGGCGTGCAGGTGAAAGGCAATCTGTTGTGATTGGTGTAGCCTGGGGTGCCATCTCGGTGAGGGGTTACTAGGCTGTCTGGTAGTGGAGATGTTAGGTTATAATTGCTCCTTTTATCTCTCTCTCTCTCTCTGCAATATGGTAATAGCTCCATCTACCTTGTCCTCTAATAAGCTAGGTGTAATTTTCACCATGCTAAAACCAATTAGTGTAGCTACCCATTTCAGATCTACACAGGCAGTGGTGGAAAAAGTACCCAACTGTCATACTTGAGTAAAAGTAAAAATACCTTAATAGAAAATGACTCAAGTAAAAGTAAAAGTCACCCAGTAAAATTCTACTTCAGTAAAAGTCTAAAAGTATTTGGTTTAAAATATACTTATGTTTCAAAAGTAAAGTATAAATAATTTCAAATTCCTTATATTAAGCAAACCAGGTGGCACCATTTTCTTGTTTTTTATTTATTTACGGAAAGCCAGGGCCACACTCCTACTCTCAGACATAATTTACAAACAAAGCATGTGTGTTTAGTTAGTCCACCAGATCAGAGGCAGTAGGGATGACCAGGGATGTTCGGTTGATAAGTGTGCGAATTTGACTATTTTCCTGTCCTGCTTAAGCATTCAAAATGTAACGGGTACTTTTGGCTGTCAAGGAAAATGTATGTACAATAAAAAGGAATGTAGTGAAATATAAATAGTAAAGTAAAGTACAGATACCCCAAATAACGACTTAAGTGGTACTTTAAAGTACTTTTACTTAAGTACTTTACACCACTGTACACAGGTGCCTAGGGGATACAGTGTATGAGATCAGGGTGAGGGGTCGATTTGGAATTGGGCTATTAGGTGGCAGGTAATTTTTCTCTGTCACCTATGTGCTGTCACTCTTAGCCATGGCTGCCACTCTAGGTGAGGGGCAGGCTATTGAAACTGAACTGATTCCCACTAACATCCAGTCCAAGGTTACTTGCTGGTCTGCAGTGAAGAGAGTCAGTTTTGCTATCCATGAGGCTATAGCATTTAGATAATTATAGCATGCGGTATGTATGTACCAGGTGATATAAAGAGTTACGTATGGAGGTTGAAACAGGAGCAAGTAGCGTCAACTAGGGAGTGGATATCTATTGGCTTGGGATCTACGCTTGTAATTCTAAACATGTATGCAGCCTAAATCATGCATTTGAATCAATGGGATATTTCTGTGAGCCATTCATGTCTATCCCAAGTTAACTACCAGAGCAAGCAAGCTGTTGATTTAGACATCACCCCCTCCTTTACACACACACACACATGTGCACACACACACGCACGCACACACACACACACACACACACACATAAACTTGCCAGCTGGACAGCGCCTGCAGATTCACTCACAGGATATTTCGCTACAAGTTATAGCTGAGTGAGTTGTAGGCTACAGATTACACAATAACAGTAAGAGCATGTTTAGAACAATTTTTTAAAAAGGTCACATACACGTGTTTAGCAGATGTTATTGCGGGTGTAGCGAAATGCTTGTGCTTCTAGCTCCAACAGTGCAGTAATATCTAACAAATAACATCTAACAATACACACAATCTAAAGTAAATGAATGGAATTAAGAAATATACATAAATATTTGGACGAGCAATGTCAGAGCTGCATGGACTAAGATATAGTAGAATATGACAGAATACAGTATATACATATGAGATGAGTAATGCAAAATATGTAAACATTATTCAAGTGGCTAGTGTTCCAATTGTTATTATTGGCAAGTGATTTCCAGGGCCCTAAACTCCTCCCTGTCGTCATTGTTGGTAATCAGGCCTACTACTATTGTGTCGTCTGCAAATTTGTTGATTGAGTTGAGCATGCATCCTTGTGGGGCCCCTGTGATGAGGATCAGCAAAGTGGAGGTGTTGTTTTCCTACGGGCCCGTCAGGAAGTCTAGGACACAGTTACACAGGGCGGGATTCAGACCCAAGGCCTTGAACTTAATGATAGGCTTGGAGGATACTATGGTGTTGAATGCTGAGCTATAGTCAATGAACAGCATTCTTACATAGGTATTCCTCTTGTCCAAATGGGATAGGGCAGTGTGCAGTGTGATGGCGATTGCATCGTCTGTGGATCTGTTGGGGCGGTATGCAAATTTAAGTGGGTCTAGGGTGTCAGGTAAGATATAGGTGATATGATCCTTGACTAGTCACTCAAAGCACTTCACGATGACAGTAGTGAGTGCTACGGGGCGAGAGTCATTTAGTTCAGTTACCTTTGCTTTTTTGGGTACAGGAACAATGGTGGACATCCGGAAGCATGTGGGGACAACAGACTGGGATAGGGAGAGATTGAATATGTCCGTAAACACTCCAGCCAGCTGGTCTGCGCATCTGTAGACCCTGCCACATACGTCTCGTGTCTGAGCCGTTGTGACAGCCATTTTCCCAGTCACCTTGCCATGGTTAAACGCATGTTCAGTTTTGCACGAATGCTGCCATCTATCCACGGTTTCTGGTCAGGGTAGGTTTGAACAGTCACAGTGGGTACAACATCTCCCATACACTTCCTGATTAACTCAGTCACCGTATCAGTATATTTGTCTATGTTGTTCTCGGAGGCAACACGGAACATATCCCAGTCCGCGTGATCAAAACAATGGATTCTGATTGGTCAGACCAGCGTTGAATAGTCCTAAGCACGGGTACTTCCTGTTTTGATTTCTGCCTATAGGAAGGGAGGAGCAAAATGGAGTCAAGATCAGATTTGCCGAAGGGAGGGCTTGGGAGGGCCTTGTAGGCATCCCAGAAGTTGGAGTAGCAGTGGTCTAGTGTTTTAGCAGCGTGTGTACTACAGTCAATGTGTTGATAAAACCTAGTTAACGTGTTCCTCAAATTTGCTTTGTTAAAATCTACAGCTACAATAAATGCGACCTCATGATTTGTCTGACTTCCAGTTCGCATAAAGTCCAGTGAAATTCTTTGAGGGCCGTCGTGGTATCGGCTTGAGGGGGAACATACACGGCTGTGACTATAACCGAAGAGAATCATTCCATTCCATAATATGTTAACTGTAGCAGGGCTGTTACGCTAAAGTGGTTGATATAAACTTGCATTATTCCTACAATGACTTTCACATAGAGATCCTATTAAACGAGTATTCTAATTCCTAATTCTATGGACTTTCATTTGATTCCTGATTTGTCATCATGTTCCTCAGTCTATAAGAGGCTGCCCTCTAGTGGCCCAATTCAGGCACTGACACCCAATATCATGTTAGGATCTGCAGATGTTTTTATTTTCTAATGCTACCCTGTCACCTTTTTAAGACATCTCTCTGTTTTTTTGTCTTACGGGATCTTCCAGTGAAAAGAGGACCCCTTGTGACCCAACCGTGAAAGGGGTCCCACTAATGGAAAACATCAATAGGTTGGAGAAAAGTCCCTCTGAATTCTGTAACAAAGTCAAAACAAGACATAGACGAGATTAGGGTTAATGTTAAGGTCAACGGTGAGGGGCTATAGAGTCCTACAGCAACTGTCACTGAATTCTACCATATGTACTATCTCATATCTCTTTCCTTCTCTTCCATCTCTATGATTCTCTGCCAATTGCATCCATGGCACTCCATACCTGCAACATTCTTTCCTGCCACCCTCCTCATCTTCTCTATCTCCATATCCATATCCATATTTTTTATATCCATATTTCTCCCTCCTAACTTCGCCCTTCTCTCTCTCTCAATGTTCTTGCTGTTCTTGCTGCCATTCCTCTGTAATCTCCTCCTCTCTTGCCAACCCCATACTCCCTCTTCTCCATCTCCCCTTCTCTCTTCTCTACCTCCTCCTCTCTCCTCCCAACCACCTCCTCCCTCTTTTCCACCTCCCCCTTCCTCTTCTCCATCTCCCCCTTCTTCTTTCCCATCTCCTCCTGTCTGCTGCTAACCACCTCCCTCTTCTCCTCTCCCAACTTCCACTTCCGTCTTCTCCATCTCCACCTCCCTCTTCTACATCTCCCCTGCCATCTTCTCCAACATGACCTTCCTCGAAAGTGCCAGTGTTTTCTAAATTATGTCTTAATGCAAGTTCATTGGTATTGATTGATTCTGGTTCAGAGCCATTTCAATGACTCCCCAAGAGAAGGAGTGACACGGAAACTCCTTTCTTGAGTTTCAAATGGGCTCATTCCAGAACTTAAACCATTGAAGTCCTACAGCATTTAATATAATTCCATTCCATATTAATATTAAACTTGCAATGACTATTTTGAGTGTGTGATCATTTTTGTTTGTGTGAGTGAGTGAGTGAGTGAGTGAGTGAGTGTGTGTATGTGTGTGTGTTTGTGTGTCTTTGCCTCTATTTGTCTGTTGTGAGTGCTGGAGTTGTTTAGATCAGTTGGCTGGGGACACCTGGAGAGTTGCTAATCACCATCAGGGTTTCTGGAGGATGGTATTATACATGACAACGAAGCCTGGAATGTGTGTGTGTTAGTCAGAATGAAAACACTCCCCTTTGTTATTACCTTCAATGAAGGAGGAGCAAGGCTAGATCACAGAGAGAGTTCATTGTGAGAAAGAGAGAGAGAGAGGATCTGAACCAGTGTAGCTCCAGTTTCAGTCTGACAGTGTGCCTGGGAGGGCTGCATTCCAGAGCACCATTTCACTGCCCTCTCCCCCGATCTGGGCTACAACTACTCCTTACATATTTCAACGTACAGCTTTTTGACTTTTTGTTTGCTCGAATTTCCTTTCCACTTGGACTTATCGAAGTGAAGAGTCGGGTAACCAACTAAAAGGAAGCCTAAACCAACAGGTAAAGTAAGAGTACACCTCAAACTCTGTTGTAATAACAGGTTTGTCTTCCTTCTGTCTGATGTAAATCAGAATGTAGTAGCTTCACTGCTGGCTAATACTGCATGGAGACAGGTAAGCCAATCACAAAAGCAATTTTGACTTCTCAACAAGGGTTGGAGTCAACTCTATTAAACCCAGAGCTGGGAATACATTTGAATACTTTCTTGAAAATAATATAAATAATGAGAACATTTTCATAAATACAGTTGTGCTAGTTGAAATTGACCACAAATCCTGCTTTCAATTGGTGACTGCCGTAGCAAAACATTGTCAACATCTCAAGAGTTGGGCCTGTATTGGAAAAAGTTTTTAATTCACAGAAAGTGGTATTTGGAAAACATCTAACCTACACATGTGAGCTGCTGTATCACATGGGTGCAATGAAATGACTAAGCTAGTGTAACAGTTTTCTTATTTTTATGATGGCAAATCACTGTTCTTGTGTTTGTGTTAAAGGGGGTGTGTGATTCTGCCTCAGGTTGTTGTCAGTCTATGGTTAAAACTCAGTTCCCACTTATACAGTACTCTTTGTCTGGGAAGATAAGCTATGATGCATATAAATAATATTGGTCTATATTGGTCCATGTCAAAACTTCTAATATTCATCTGTTTGCAGACGATACTGTTATGTATGCCATTGCCCCACCTGTAGACCAGGTGTTGTCAGAGCTGCAATCTGACTTTGTTGCCTTACAAAATGCCCTGGTTGGTTTAAAACGTGTACTTATTGTGGGCAAGACTAAACATATGTTGTTTTCTAATTCTCGCAAATATGTTTCAGATGGACTGCATATTTATTAATTGACTGGTTCTCCCATCGATCGGGTTCACGCCTATAAATATCTGGGCTTTTGGATTGACAAGGATTTAACATTTAAAAAAACATAGTGATTTAAAGTGGGCTTAAAAGCAGGAAGCAGATTGTATAGTCAACTTTCCTGACAGTTCTTGACTATGGTGACATAATTTACCAGAACGCAGCAGCCATTACTCTTAAACCTTTGGATGCCGTCTACCATACCACCCTTTGGTTTATCACAGGTGACAGTTTTATTAATCATCACTGCATCCTGTATCAAAAGGTTGGCTGGTCCTCATTAAAGAACCGTAGATCACTTCACTATTCCCTTTTTGTTTACAAAGCTCTAGTACACAAGTTTCCAACTTTGTTGTTGAAGTATAAACACATGAGTTACCAAATTTGTTCACGGGGGCTGGTTAACTCTTGAGATCAATCTGAGGTTTTGGTTTACATTGTATTGGTTGTTGTATTGTTGTGATCAAGGCACCCTTGCGAATAAGACCATGGTCTCAATGGCGTTTCCCTGAATAAATAAAGAATAATAATACAAAATAACCTACTACAACTACCTCTGAAATATCACTCAATTAGCGGGAGAGAACTAGTCTTCTGCCATTTATTTAATTTGGTGTGCAGGTATACAACTTTGATTGTATTTACATTTTCTGGCATCTGACAACTTTACATCTTTACATACATATAGTTAAACAAACATTAATATGTCTTGTAACAATCACCCTGAACTTTATCTTGGGTAATAGTCAAACCAAACCACCTCTGTTTAAATTAGAGTGATCTGCATATACTCTCCTCTCTGAGATGTGTTTGTAAACAGACCGTGTGGTGTAGAGGTATGTGTAGGAGGGGAGGTGCCCTAAGGAATGTCAGTCTATCATTACTACATTCCATTCCTCCACTTAGCTAACCTACCAGCAGGTCTCCGGTTCCGCCTCGGTTCCGCCCCACAATTATATATATTTTTAATGCTGTATTATTCTGTGCCAACGTGTATAAAACCAGCACTTTAGGCCATAGACATGTTAGGAATGTCTTTAATAGGGAAAGGAGATGTCCAAAACCGGTCTCCCCTGTTTCGGTTTCTTTCTTTCTTTCTCTCTCGTCAACAATGTAAATCTTCATCAATTGCCTCCCCTTCAGTGCTTCGGAGAGAGATAGAATATCGAGCAACAGAGTTCAAGGGAACGGAAAGCAGGGCATGTTATGGAGGGAAGGGGAGTATGAGGGCTGTATTTCATTCCAGATAGTTGTTCCCTCCCTTTCACATATCTTAAATGACTGTGCAGTTGAAGGCTAAGCAATAGCATCATATTGTTTTCATTACTATTGAAAGAGTCTTTGGGTCCTAGAAAAGTACTGTATAAATCCAATGTATTAATATAATTTGTAGTACTAATCCAGTCATGGTCAGATTTGTGAAAGAAATGTGAACAAGGTCAAAGGGGTTTCGGAAATGAAAGTTTCTGAAATGAAATACATACAGAGTGTTGTTTAGCAGACACTCTTATCCAGAGCGACTTAGAGTTAGTGCGTTCATCTTAAGATAGCTAGGTGGGACAACCACATATCTCAGTCATTGTAAGTACACTTTTTTCCTCAATAAAGTAGCTATTAGCAAAGTCAGAGCTAGTAAAGTGGTGGGGGTGAGGGGTTAGGAAGGGGTGCTGTGGTATTATTTAAGATTTGAAGAGGTAGGGTTTCAGGTGTTTTCAGAAAATGGGCAGGGACTGGGGGAAAGCTGGTTTCACAAGGACAGAGAAGAGCTTTGACTGGACTGAGCGGGAGCTGGCCTCCCGTAGGGGTGGGAGGGCCAAGAGACCAGAGGTGGCAGAACGGAGTACTCGGGTTAGGATGTAGGGTTTGAGCATAGCCTGAAGGTAGGGAGGGGCAGTTCGGTAGGCAAGTACCATGGTCTTGTAGTGGATGCGAGCTTCGGAAGGAAGCCAGTGGAGTGTGCGGAGGAGCGGGGCAACATGAGAGAACTTGGGAAGGTTGAACACCAATCAGGCTGCAGCGTTCTGGATAAATTGCAGGGGTTTGATGGCACAAGCGGGGAGCCCAACCAACAGCGAGTTGCAGAAGTCCAGATGGGAGATGACAAGTGCCTGGATTAGGACCTGTGCCGCTTCCTGTGTGAGGTAGGGTCGTACTCTACGGTAGTTGTAGAGCATGAACCTGCAGGAGCGAGTCACTGCTTTGATGTAGGCAGAGAACAACAGGGTGTTGTCCAGGGTCACGCCAAGGTTCTTTGCACTCTGGGAAGGGGGACACCTTGGAGTTGTCAACTGTGATGGAGAGGTCTTGGCCTTTTGAGGAGCAACATTCTTAGGCTGCCTTGGTGTCTGTGTCCTCTTCTTCCTATCTCATCCTCCTCTTCTTCCACAGATGTATTACGTTCTGTCTCTAGATTTACAGCATAGGAAGCCATATTTTCCTATCAAATTGTTAGGTGCAGAGCCGCATTTAATTGGTTTTTGCTCATACCAGGACATTTACACCATGAGAATGTAACACAATACACCTCCTTCTCCCCTCACCTCCCCTCACTCTCTAGTCGGTTCTGCCTTCTCTTGTCAGGCGTCAACACAGATGGCAGGTACAGTACTGTTGTAGGTTTGCAGAATTGGGCGGTCACATTTTTCCCACGAGAGAAGAGTGTGAGTTTCCTGTTGAAGTCTTCAGCTCCAGTTATGGGAATACGGACCAAACTAATTTCCTCCATTGAAATACCTGATATTTGCACCTAGGAGTTATAGGTTGATTTGGTATTGTGAAATAGTTTATTATTTTAACTCCGTATATTGACATCTTCCCCTCCTCTTTCACAGGTGGATGCTGTGGTGGCCATGTTCCTCTGAGTTTGATTGACAGGCCAAGATGGAGCTGAAGGTGTGGGTGGAGGGTGTGGTCAGGGTGGTGTGCGGCCTATCATTGGAGACTTCCTGTCAGGATGTGGTCATCGCCCTCGCACAGGCTATTGGTCAGTCTCTGTCTGATTTAATTTCCTTTGTTGTTCATTCTTTTTAAAGCTTTTTGAGTTCATCAGCTTATTCCCTCCAATCTCACTCCTGTCTTGGTGGGCTTTTTCCACAGGTCAGACGGGTCGCTATGTTCTCATCCAGAAGCTACGAGGCACAGAGAGGCAGCTTGTGGCAGATGACTGTCCCTTAGGGTCTCTGTCTTATCTGGGTCAGCTGGCCATCGAGGTCCAGTTCATATTGCGTCGCACAGGCCCTTCCAGCACTGACGGACCTAACAGACCCACCCTGGATAGGGTCCACCCTTTGCCCAGGCACCCTACACCCGTGCCCTCCAGATGCCGAGAGACGAAGAAGGCCCTCACTTTCAACCTTGGTCCTTCTACAATCCCCAGAAGGACTAAAGCTAACAAGGCCTGGTCACCTAGTCCAAGAGCCTCACCAGAGCCCAGGGCCTCGCCTGTTCCATCCCTGGTCTCCCCCACCGCCTCCCCTTCCCCACTCTCCCCGTCCGATCCGTCCAAGGAGGAGGTCTTCAGGCAGGTGCTGCAGCAGCAGGAGATGCTACAGGACCTGGAGTCCCATCTGGTGGCTTTGGAAAGGGAGGCAGAGGTGTGGGAGATGGGGAGGCCTGTAACTCCTGTCCCAGGCCTGAATCCAGGCCTAGTAGAGGAGCTGGATGTGCTGAGACAGAACGAGGCAGAGCTGCATGGGGATTACTGGGAGGAGCAGATGCAGCGAGAGAAGGACAAGGAGCAGGGTATGCAGTCCATTCAATTCCAGTCACTTCGATACACCTATAAATTTTGAAAACATATCCTAGGATATTAGTATATGTATATCTCCTACGCACACGTAATTTATGCAGCAATAATGTATGTAACCTAGGAATATGTAGGCCTACACTCATATACAGTAGGACCATCCCAGGCACTAACACAGATTTGTATTGGCCGTACAGATATCCAGGGACATCTGCGCCAACTCTACTCCTCTATGGATGAATACAGCTTCCGGCTCAAGGACCTCCAGACCCATTCATCCAGGCTGGGGCAGGACTTTCGTGTCGAGGCCCACAGACGGAGCTCTATTCCGGGCACCCCGCAACCAGAGGAGGCCCTGGGACCACTGAGGGAGGAGCTACACAATCGGCTTCAGAAGGGGGCAGAGCTGGACATGTCATTGACAGAGACGAAGAAAGCATTGCAGACTGCAGAATTACGGTTACAGGTACAGTTTAATACATAACCACTGATTGAGTTTTTCTTGAGATCTGACCCCTTTCTAGTTCCTACTATGGACGCCGTATGTTACGGCATCCATTTTGCTTCATGAAGATCCCAATGGGAATTGAACCATTTCCCTTGTCTTGCCAATAAATCCATCTTATGTGGAAACTCTAACCTGTCCAATTGTGTTAGATTACTAGCCTACACTCTTAGAAAAAGGGTTCCCGACTCTCTGGAGAAAGGGTTCTATATGGAAACCAAGAGGGTTCTACCTGGAACCAAAAGGATTCTACCTAGAACCAAAAATAGCTCTTCAAAGGGTTCCCCTATTGCCGAAGAACCCTTTTAGGTTCTAGATAGCACCTTTTTTTCTAAGAGTGTATGTAGCAATCAGACTATAATCCCTTCCTTCATTGTGTTCAATGACACAGAACAACTGACAAAGCCACTCACTGCTAAACGCCTCACAAGAGCTAAACCCAGCGAAAGCAACCTAGGATATTCAGTATAAAAGAGCTTTGTTCGAAGATGGTTGCGTCCCATTCTATATAATTTTTCTGTATATCTGACACTGTAAACCCAGAGGCAGTACATTGTATAACTTGGCAGTCTGGGGGTTAACTGTATCCTGTAATAGCAGGTGAGCAATGAAGAGGAGTTATTGAGCTTGAGAGGACACCTGTAGAATACACCTGTGTTGTCTACCCAGAGATGGACACTTTCCTTTGGCTTCCTGTGTTAATAATAGAACGTCTGACTTTCCCTACGCTTCCTTATGGGCCGGTTTCCCAGACAGATTAAGCCTAGCCCTGGACTAAAACGTTATTTCAATGGACATTTTCCATTGAGCATGCTTTTTAGTGCAGTGTCTGGGAAACCAGCCCTATGAGTTTTTTGGATGCTCATCCTCCCCTGAATATGTTATTCCGCCCCCATATGGCTACAAACCTCATTACTAGAGTAGTGTCAGATGAGATCCTACTACATTATCATACTTAGTGTGGATAGTAGTGTGCAAATATCATAAAACCCCAGGAAAATAATGATTTTTAACTGTACTGCCCCTTTAACAATCAAGTTTACATGAAATTGTCTATGTTTGACACTGAAATAACATGACATCTTGTCTCTGCCCTCCAGGAGAGGTGTCGGGAGCTGGAGGAGCTGAACAAGGAGCTGAGGCAGTGTAACCTGCAGCAATTCATCCTGCAGACGGGTGTTCCCCCTAGCCCCTCTTACTCAGACCTCCCCCTCCCCGACCAGACACCACCCCACCTCCAGTCCATCGCCACGCCTTACTTCTGCATAGCAGGACTACTGGAGGATGACCAGATGGACACTGGGACTGTATGCTAGAAGGTATGCTAATATGTTTCATTGGTGTCATGCCAAACTGTTTGACACGTATTCCTATCTAACCTATTCCCAAATGGCTTTAGCCAGAAGACGTCCCGGGACTCTGAGGGAGGAGCTACACAGCTGGCTGCAGCACAAAGCGGAGCCGGACATGTCGCTTGCTGACTCAATAAAAAGCTCATGGGAGCATCTGGATGACTCTCCAATTGCACTGTGTGTGTGTGTGTGTGTGTGTGGACATACTTGTGCATACCAAAGTCCTCACAACCAACTAAAATTCAGAGAAGTGAGGACATTTTGCCAGTCCTCACTTGTAAAAAGGCTATTTTAGGGTTAGTGGACAGGGTTAGGTTTATGGTTAGGGGTTCAGGTAAGGGTTAGGGTTAGTTTTAAGGAAAATATGATTTTGAATGGGAAGCAAATCTTAGTTCCCAAAAAGTCCTCACAGGTATAGTAAGACATAGCTCTGTGTGTGTGTGTGTGTGTGTGTGTGTGTGTGTGTGTGTGTGTGTGTGTGTGTGTGTGTGTGTGTGTGTGTGTGTGTTCTATAGCCAGTGGATTGGTTGACTTTTAACACACTATATGCAACATTCTAGTATTAATGTATCTATTAACTTTAAAATATTTTATGAAATATTCAATTTCTAAAGATGTACTCCCTATGCAATAAAGATTACTTAATGTATCTCAGTTTATTTATTTTTTTAATTTAACCAGACATTAATTGATTGCAATATTTCATGAAGGACTAAACTCTTAGAAAACAGTGTGCTCCTATGGGAACAGCAGTAGAACCCTTTTGTAACCCCTATTTCTAAGAATGTAAAACCATCCCCGACCAGCACAGGGCATTAAGGATGTGACCTTAAAAAGTCCACAGCTGTTTACTGATCATGTTTTACATTTATTTAGTAAAGTCATGCGGGTAACTTGCCCCTTTCATCACCAAAGCACTATGGTGAAGTTAGCTTGATGTTCGATATTGACTTTGGCATATAATAATGTTCATAATTAACAAACACTCAGTGGTGAAAAAAGAACTAAATTGTTATGCTTGAGTAAAAGTAAAGATACCTTAGTAGAAAAAAAGTTAAAGTCACCTAGTAAAATATTACTTGAGTAAAAGTCTAAACGTATCTGGTTTTAAATGTAATTAAGTACCATGTTGAAAAAAAGTAAAACATTGTTATTCTTGAGTAAACGTTAAAAGTAAATGCTATACATCAAATTCCTTATATTAAACAAACCAGACAGTACAATTTTCTTGTTTTATTTTATTTACCGACAGACATTGGCACACTCCAACCCTCAGACATAATTTCCAAACGCAGTATTTGTTCACAGTGAGTCTGTGACGCACCAAAAATGTATGTTCTCCTGTTTTACACAATCTATGATCTGTTTACGTGGTCCTATGCCTGGGACTTCACTTTCAGGTACGCAGTCCCAGATTTCTGATTCATAGCCTCCACTTTCGCTCTGATGTCCTGGAACATAGCCTCAGCTTCTCTTTGGTCCCGGATCAAATAACGACCATGTGTCAGACATAAGCTACAACAATGTTTGCTGATGGAAGAAGGTGCCAAAGATAACTTCAGTGATCCAGAGATAGTCAGAAGGGTACTGAGGATAACAAAGCCAGCGAACTTCAAGGACATGCTCATAAATAAGGATGACATCACAGTAGCTGAGGTCAAGGGATTTCTCCAGTCTCATCTGGGGGAAAAATATTGCACATACATGTAACTATTCCAAGAGCTACTGTGCACCAAACAGAATGAGCATGAGATGCAACAGTTACTTTACCAAGTTAAAGGGCTAAAACTGAGAATTCTGTTCACGTCTAAACAAGCCAACGCTGACAAAGTACAGCTCAGAGACAGGCCAAGGTGTATTCAAACACACAGTGTAGCAAGGACTAGGGCGCAGGCATGGTGATGTCCGCAAACCTCTCCTCTCAGATAACCAAGTAAGTGATGAAGAAATGCTGAGGCATGTAATGAAAACGACTAATGATGAAAGCGAGAGGCAACGTAGGCTAGGATCAACACCCGGCCATAAACCTACAAATGTTTTCATCTGGCCAAGTAGCTCAGATAAAGTGTAGAGTCCCACCCAACATGGACCTGTCTGATCCCCTCGTGTTGTTTGAGCCAGATGAAAACAATGTGCAGCTAGAACAACTGAATGTTGGGGAGGGTCTCCTTGAAATGAAGGAGCTGAAAGATCCATATGTAGAAATCCCGGTGGGGAACCATACAAAACACAACATAACCCTGCCACAAAGAGCAGCCATTAGTTCCTATGAGAGGTTCATGGCTCTGTTCAGGGGGGTCTTCGACCATCCACCGGAGGGTAGAGAGGGGGGTGAGTGCCTACTCCAACTACGGCGGGATGGCCAAACCACATCGGAGTATGCGCTCACCTTTCAGACAGTGGCAGCATCCTGTGGATGGAATGAGCCGGCGCTCTTCGTGAAGAGGTCCAGATGGAGTTGGCGTGCTGAGCTGACAATCTAACCTTGGACACAGTCATCGCGATAGCCATCAGTCTGGATAACCTTCTTCTGGAGCGAACCTTCTTCTGGAGCGTCTGCACCACCATCGCCTCTCTCCCTCCTTCATTGACTGTTCTGAGTCAGAGCCTGAACCCATGGAGGTAGGGGCCACACACCTCCCCGCGGCTGAACAACGCCACCTGAGACAATTAGGGCTCTGTCCCTATTGCAGCCAGGATGGGCACCAGCTTCAACGGTGTCCGGTACATCCCAAGACGAAATCCACGAGAGCAGAGGGACGGCCCCGTGATCATCCGTCTCCTGAGTTAGGTGTGAGTACTCCATCAACATCATCACTTTCCGCCAAACCTTTTTAAGTATCGATTTCACATCACATCATACCCGTTCTCTTCTATGTTTCCGGTCCAAGCGTTGGATATGCGACCATAGGGCACCGGCACGTCACAGCTCCACTCACCCTCCTCGTGGGACCCAAGCACCAGGAAAGCCTTTCCTTCCTCATCACCTCCGCACCTGTGCACAAAGTCATCCTTGGCCTCCCATGGCTGCAACTCCATAATCCCACCATCTCCTGGTCAGAGAGGAGGATTACCGCCTGGGGATCAGGATATCAGAGGACCTGCTTTTCCGCACCTTGTGGTTCCACATCGGTGGAGGGCCCTGTGAGTGTCTGCCAGCCCATCAATCGGTCCTCTCATATCGTTGGCCCCATATTTTGGGATGTAGATGTGGACATTCGCCAGGCTCTGGAGAGGGAACCAGCTCCTGCCACATGCCCTTCCTGAGCACATATACGTCCCCACGGGGGGTTAGAGATCGGTTGCTGACCTGGGCAGACACATCCCTTGCCACTGATAAATGTTGGAACACTTTGGTGTCACAATCTTCTTTAGGACGGACCAAGACGCAGCGATGCTTCCAGTATACATGCTTTATTTTATACGTAACTGGCAAAATAGTAAACAAATGAAGATCGTAACTCCGGTGTGGCTAAACAGGCTCACACCAACTAAACATACTAAATACTTCAGAATAAACAATGACCCACAAAACCCCAGTGAAAACCACAAACATATATATGGTTCCCAATTAGAGGTAACGACAATCAGCTGCCTCTAATTGGGAACCATAAACCCAACATAGAAATACATAAACTAGAACAAAAAACCCTCCTAAACAAAACACAAACTAAACACGCCAGCCTGTAAACTCAGGCCTGGACGTGACACTTTGGCGCATGTCATGTTCATTATGTACTCAATCTAAATCTCCCCCGTCACGCTCGAGCAGGAAAACTCCTTCCTCTTTCCGTGCATCAGCGTCCCTGGTCTCATCTGTCCATAAATTTTTTGAACCAGGAGCTGGGGAGGTTCCTGCGGAGTCACTACCAGGACAGGCAGGAGGACAGGGCCCAATTCCTTCCTTGGGCTGAATACGCCCAGAATTCATTTTGACACTCCTCCACCGGGCTGACTCCCTTCCAGTGTGTTATGGGTTATCAGCTGGCCCTGGCTCTGTGGAGGAGCCAGACTGAAGCTCCTGCGGTGGACGAGTTGTTCAGGCGCGCAGAAGAGGTTTGGAACGCCCACGTGAGACTCCAGCGTGCTGTCCGCTGTCAGAAAGAGCAGGCGGATCGCCACCACAGTGAACCTCTCGTGTTCCATCCTGGTGATCGCCTCTGGCTCTCCACCAGGAATCTCCCCTCTGCCTACCCTGTAAGAAGCTGAGTCCCCAGTTTGTGGGGCCGTTCAGTGTCCTCTGGAGGGTCAACAAGGTAATTTACAGATTACAACTTCCCATTAACTTCTTTGGGAGCTTTTGGAGACCCTGGCATGCCCAAAGTAAAATGCCTCCCATTCAGGGCCAGAAAATAGGATATGCACATATTTAGTACCATTGGATAGGAAACACTCTGAATTTTCTAAAAGTGTTAACATTTTGTCTGTGAGTATAACAGAACGGATATGGCAGGCGAAAACCCAAGGAATTTCTGTCCTGGAAAAAGTGGTTTTGACAGATTGCCTCATTTAAGAACACTTCCCTTATGAAAATGCCCATATAAGGGCATATGAATGCAGTACCAATCGTTTCCTCTGGATGTCAACAGTCTCGAGAACGTGTTCTGATTCTTTTTAGATGCTTTTAGAGCAGAGAAGAAGAGGAATAAGGAAGTGTCCACACAGTTGTCATTACAAGTAAATGCGCGCTCCCGGCTGGCACGTTCTTTGTTTTTTTCCTTTCTTATCGCCCAGTTTATATTCCGGTTTAAATATTATACTATTTATACATAAAAGTGTTCCTAAGGATACATTTACAATTATGTTTGATTGTTCTTGGACAAGTTTATAGGTATAAGTTGAACGAGTTCTCTTCACGTTTCAATGGAGGAGTCGACGCTCTATTTTCTCATTATAACACGCCAACCAAACAGAGATGTATGGATATAATACATTACTTTTTCTAACAAAAGAACCATGGATTGTCTTCGTTGGACACTTGGGAAGCCCTCAGCAGAAGTTCTTCAAAAGGTAATTGATTTGTTTTCGCTGTGAAATGTGTTATGTGTGAACCGTGATAGCTTATGAATTCATGGTAATGGAAAAATATGTTAGGTGCTACCCTCAAACAATCAAATGTGGTGCTTTCGGCGTAAAGCTTTTTTGAAATCTGACAACGCTGTGATATTGCCAAGAAGCAGAGCTTTTGATGACTATGAAACACTTGTATATTGGTGCATGTTTAATAATTGTACTTTTGGATTTTGAATTTGGCGCCTTGCATTTCACCTGATAGTGTCGGTAGCGCCCTACCGGTCCCTAAGAAGTTAACTACCAGATCGCACCATCTTTTCATATTTCCCTCCTCAGGCCGGTGGTCCCCTGGCTGATGTCGTCCCCCACAACACCCCTCCACCTCCCTTGGACATCGAGGGGAGCCCCGCTTATGCTGTCAGATCACTTCTTGACTCCCGAGGTGGTGGGGGTTGGCTCCAGTACATGGTGGACTGGGAGGGGTACGATCCAGAGGAGCGTTTCTGGGTTCCGGTGGACAACATTCTAGATCCCAACATAGGAATTTTGTATTTTCTTTTTGTTACAATGGAATTCTGTGAAAAATGTGATTTTATAAGAAAAAGAAACAATCACATATGAGAAACAATGCAAAGGAAATACTGACAGAATATTCGTACTTGTGAAAATGTTTAATACATGTTCCTTCTGAGAGAAGGCTAACTGCACAGAAGCAAAAGTTATCCTGCCTCATATTTTCTCCTGTTTTAGAGGAACTATTATCTGTTGTCGTGGTTCTTGTACAGTGGCTTGTGAAAGTATTCACCCTCTTGCCATTTTTCCTACTTTGTTGTCTTACAAATTGGATTTTCTTTTTGGGGGGGTTGTATCATTTGATTTACACACTTTACACACTACCACTTTGAAGATGCAAAATATATTTTTTTGTGAAACAAACAAGAAATATGACAAAAAAACTGAAAACTTTAGCGTGTATAACTATTCACCACCCCAAAATTAATACTTTGTAGAGCCACCTTTTGCAGCAATTACAGCTGCAAGTCTCTTGGGGTATGTCTATTAGCTTGGCACATCTAGCCATTCTTCAAGGCAAAACTGCTCTAGCTCCTTCAAGTTGGATGGGTTCCGCTGGTGTACAGCAATCTTCAAGTCATACCACATATTCTCAATTGGATTGAGGTCTGGGCTTTGACTAGGCCATTCCAAGGAATTCACATGTTTCCCCTTAAACCACTTGAGCGTTGCTTTAGCAGTATGCTTAGGGTCATTGTCCTGCTGGAAGGTGAACCTCCGTCCCAGTCTCAAATCTCTGGAAGACTGAAACAGGTTTACCTCAAGGATATCCATGTATTTAGCGCCATCCGCCATTTCTTCAATTCTGACCAGTTTCCCAGTCCCTGCCGATGAAAAACATCCCCACAGCATGATACTGCCACCACCATGCTTCACTGTGGGGATGGTATTCTCGGGGTGATGAGGTGTTTTCCTTGATGGTCAAAATGCTCAATTTTAGTGTCATCTGACCAGTGTACTTTCTTCAATATGTTTGGGGAGTCCCCCACGCATATTGGCGAACACCAAATGTGTTTGCTTATTTTTTTCTTTAAGCAATGGCTTTTTTCTGGCCACTCTTCCATAAAGCCCAGCTCTGTGTAGTGTACAATTTAAAGTGATCCTATGGACAGATACTCCAATCTCCGCTGTGGAGCTTTGCAGCTCCTTCAGGGTTATCTTTGGCCTCTTTGTTGCCTCTCTGATTAATGCCCTCCTTGCCTGGTCCGTGAGTTTTGGTGGGCAGCCCTCTCTTGGCAGGTTTGTTGTGGTGTCATATTCTTTCCATTTTTAATAATGGATTTAATGGTGCTCCGTGGGATGTCCAAAGTTTCATATATTTGTTTATGACCCAACCCTGATCTGTATTTCTCCACAACTTTGTCCCTGACCTGTTTGGAGAGCTCCTTGGTCTTCATGGTGCCGCTTGCTTGGTGGTGCCACTTGTTTAATGGTGTTGCAGACTCTGGGGCCTTTCAGAACAGGTATATATATACTGAGATCATGTGACACTTAGATTGCACACATGTGGACTTTATTTAACTAATTATGTGACTTCTGAATGTAATTGGTTGCACCAGATCTTAAGTAGGGGCTTCATAGGTAAGGGGGTGAATACATATGCACGTAACACTTTTCTGTTTTTAATTTTTTACTCACTTTTCCTGTAGTCCACGATCAGCTCCTTTGTCTTGCTCACGTCGAGGGAGAGGTTGTTGTCCTGGCACCACACTGCCAGGTCTCTGACTAATTCCCTATAGGCTGTCGCATCGTTGTCGGTGATCAGGCCTACCACTGTTTTTGAGGGGCCTCCGTGTTGAGGATCAGTGTGGGGGATGTGTTGTTGCCTACCCTTAGCACTTGGGGGCAGCCTGTCAGGAAGTCCAGGATCCAGTTGTAGAGGGAGGTGTTTATTCCCAGGGTCCTGAGCTTAGTGATGATCTTTGTGTGCACTATGGTGTTGAACGCTGAGCTGTAGTCAATGAACAGCATTCTCACATAGGTGTTCTTTTTGTCCAGGTCGGAAAGGGCAGTGTGGAGTGAGATTGAGATTTCGTCATCTGTGGATGTGTTGGGGCGGTATGCAAATTGGAGTGGGTCTAGGGTTTCTGGAATGATGTTGTTGATGAAAGCCATGACCAGCCTTTCAAAGCACTTCATGGCTTCCAACGTGAGTGCTACAGGGCGGAAGTCATTTTGGCAGGTTACCTTCGCTTTCTTGGGCACAGGGACTATGCTGGTCTGTATGAAACACGTAGGTATAACAGACTCGGTCAGGGAGAGGTTGAAAATGTCACTGAAGACACATGACAGTTGGGCTGCGCATGCTCTGAGTACACGTCCTGGTAATCCATCTGGCCCCGCGGCCTTGTGAACATTGACCTTTTTAAAGGTTGTGCTCATGTCGGGTACAGAGAGCATAATCACACAGTCGTCCGGAATAGCTGGTGCTCTCATGCATGCTTCTGTGTTGCTTGCCTCGAAGGGAGAATAAAAGGCATTTAGCCAGTCTGGTAGGCTCGCGTCACTGGGAAGCTTGCGGCTGGGTTTCCCTTTCTAGTTCGTAATAGTTTGCAAGAGATATCTTTCAGTCTCTCTGTTCTCTCTGTTTTGATGCACCTGTACTGACCTCGCTTTCTGGATGGTAGCTGGGTGAGCAGGCAGTGGTTGTTGATCTTTTTGGCCTTTCTGTGACATTGGGTTGCTGTAGGTGTCCTGAAGGGCAAGTAGTTTGGCCCCGATGATGCGTTGTGCAGACCGCACCACCCTCTGGAGAGCCCTGCAGTTCTGGGCGGTGCAGTTGCCGTACCAGGCAGTGATACAGCCCGACATGATGCTCTCAATTGTGCATCTGTAAAAGTTTGTGAGGGTTTTAGGTGACAAGCCAAATTTCTTCAAAAACCTGAGGTTGAAGAGGTGCTGTTGCACCTTCTTCACCACACTGTCTGTGTGGGTGGACCATTTCAGTGTGTCCATGATGTGTACACCAAAGGAACTTTAAACTTTCCAACTTCTCCTCTGCTGTCCCGTCGATGTGGGGATGTTTTTCAGTGGCAGGGACTGGGAGACTAGTCAGGATCGAGGGAAGATGAACAGATCAAAGTACAGAGAGATTATTGATGAAAACCTGCTCCAGAGCGCTCAGGACCTCAGACTGGGGTAAAGGTTCACCTTTCACCTTCCACTAGGACAATGAACCTAAGCACACAGCCAAGACAACGCAGGAGTGGCTTCGGGACAGGTTTCAATGTCCTTGAGTGGCCCAGCCCCAGACAAACCAAAGATATCCGCATGTGCAAAAAACATGCTTTACCCCTCAAATCAAGCAAGGCCGCTCCAGTGACGGAAGAGGAAGTGACACTTAAAAAATTCAATGAACTAAGCAGACCAGACCCATCTGCTAATTCATTGGTGTCTATGGGAGAGACAAAATCGGAACGGACAATATTATAATCTTTTTACTTTTACCCCTTTTTCTCCCAAATGTTGTGATATCCAATTGGTAGTTACAGTCTTGTCCAATCACAGCAATTCCCGTACAGACTCGGGAGAGGCAAAGGTTGAGAGCCATGCATTCTCCGAAACACGACCCTGCCAAGCCTTAGTGCTTCTTGACACACTGCTCACTTAACCTGGAAGCCAGCCACACCAATGTGTCAGAGGAAACAGTGTACAACTGGCGACCAAAGTCAGCATGCAAGCACCCGGCCCAGCACAAGGAGTCGCTAGATAAACAAAGACATCCCGGCCTGCCAAACCCTCCCCTAACCCGGACGACGCTGGGCCAATTGTGCGCCGCTTCATGGGTCTTCCGGTCACGGCCAGCTGCAGCACAGCCTGCGATCAAACCCGGGTCTTTAGTGATGCCTCAAGAACCGCGATGCAGTGCCTTAGACCGCTGCGCCACCCGGGAGCAGGGACATCTTTGATGTGAATGCACAGAGATACTGTGACGATATCCTGAGGCCCATTGTCGTGCCATTCATCCGCCACCATCATGTGAAAATGGTGCCGACAGATAGGGCAGCCGTGCTTCTAGTTCCTAGGAAACTTTGCAGAATTTAGTTTTTAATGTTTTATTTCTTACATTACTTTCATAGATTTCTGTATTATTATATACAGCCCGGGAATAACTTTTAGATATCAGATCAGCGGTAACTCACCAGTATTACCAGCACTACAACCAGGAATACAACCAGAGGCTGATTCAAAACACCAACGGTGGAGAATAGGTATTCGAAGTGGACTTCTAGTCCAACTTCCGGGATACCTACAAGGCCCTGCCCCGCCCTTCCTTTGGCAAATCTGATCACGACTCCAAATTTGCTCTTCCCTTCCTATAGGCAGAAACTCAAAACAGGAAGTACCCGTGCTAAGGACAAGACTATTCAACTGACCAATCGGAATCCACGTTTGTTTTGATCACGCGGACTGGGATATTGTCCGGGTAGCCTCTAAGAATAACATAGACGAATACACAGATACGGTGACTGATTTTATCAGGAAGTGTATAGGAGATGATGTACCCACTGTACCCAAATTGAAAGCGCAAACCACCGCATTTAACCATGGCAAGTTGACTGGGATGGCCGAATACAAACAGTGTAGTTATTGCCTCCTTAAGGCAATCAAACAGGCAAAACATCAGTATAGAGACAAAGTGGAGTCGTAATTCAATAGCTCAGACACGAGGCATATTTGGCAGTTTCTACAGACAATCACAGACTAGGGAAAACTAGCCACAATGTCTTGCTTCCGGACAAGCTAAACACCTTCTTCGCCCGCTTTGAGGATAACACAGTGCCACTGTGTTATCCTCAAAGTAAAAAGTTTAAGCATGTTAACCCTCACAAGGCTGCTGGCCCAGACGGCATTCCTAGCCGCATCCTGGAGTGTTTACCGGGATGCCACCTGGTGGTTGGCCCGACAGGAAGGCCAATTTCTCGCATGGAATAGCCTTCATTTCTCAGAACAAGAATAGACAGGTGAGTTTCAGTAGAAAGTTACAGTGGGGCAAAAAAGTATTTAGTCAGCCACCAATTGTGCAAGTTCTCTCACTTAAAAAGATGAGAGAGGCCTGTAATTTTCATCATAGGTACACTTCAACTATGACAGACAAAATTAGGAAAAAAAATCCAGAAAATCACATTGTAGGATTTTTTATGAATTTATTTGCAAATTATGGTGGAAAATAAGTATTTGGTCACATACAAACAAGCAAGATTTCTGGGTCTCACAGACCTGTAACTTCTTCTTTAAGAGGCTCCTCTGTCCTCCACTCATTACCTGTATTAATGGCACCTGTTTGAACTTGTTATCAGTATAAAAGACACCTGTCCACAACCTCAAACAGTCACACTCCAAACTTCACTATGGCCAAGACCAAAGAGCTGTCAAAGGACACCAGAAACAAAATTGTAGACCTGCACCAGGTTGGGAAGACTGAATCTGCAATAGGTAAGCAGCTTGGTTTGAAGAAATCAACTGTGGGAGCATTTATTAGGAAATGGAAGACATACAAGACCACTGATAATCTTCCTCGATCTGGGGCTCCACGCAAGATCTCACCCGTGGGGTCAAAATGATCACAAGAACGGTGAGCAAAAATCCCAGAACCACACGGGGACCTAGTGAATGACCTGCAGAGAGCTGGGACCAAAGTAACAAAGCCTACCATCAGTAACACACTACGCCGCCAGGGACTCAAATCCTGCAGTGCCAGACGTGTCCCCCTGCTTAAGCCAGTACATGTTCAGGCCCGTCTAAAGTTTGCTAGAGAGCATTTGGATGATCCAGATGAGGATTGGGAGAATGTCAGATGAAACCAAAATAGAACTTTTTGGTAAAAACTCAACTCGTCGTGTTTGGAGGACAAAGATTGCTGAGTTGCATCCAAAGAACACCATACCTACTGTGAAGCATGGGGTGGAAACATCATGCTTTGGGGCTGTTTTTCTGCAAAGGGACCAGGACGACTGATCCGTGTAAAGGAAAGAATGAATGGGGCCATGTATCGTGAGATTTTGAGTGAAAACCTCCTTCCATCAGCAAGGGCATTGAAGATGAAACGTGGCTGGGTCTTTCAGCATGACAATGATCCCAAACACACCGCCCGGGCAACGAAGGAGTGGCTTCGTAAGAAGCATTTCAAGGTCCTGGAGTGGCCTAGCCAGTCTCCAGATCTCAACCCCATAGAAAATCTTTGGAGGGAGTTGAAAGTCCGTGTTGCCCAGCGACAGCCCCAAAACATCACTGCTCTAGAGGAGATCTGCATGGAGGAATGGGCCAAAATACCAGCAACAGTGTGTGAAAACCTTGTGAAGACTTACAGAAAACGTTTGACCTCTGTCATTGCCAACAAAGGGTATATAACAAAGTATTGAGATAAACTTTTGTTATTGACCAAATACTTATTTTCCACCATAATTTGCAAATAAATTCATAAAAAATCCTACAATGTGATTTTCTGGATTTTTTTTCCTAATTTTGTCTGTCATAGTTGAAGTGTACCTATGATGAAAATTACAGGCCTCTCTCATCTTTTTAAGTGAGAGAACTTGCACAATTGGTGGCTGACTAAATACTTTTTTTCCCCACTGTATTTGTTTCTGGCCATTTTGAGCCTGTAATCGAACCCCCAAATGCTGATGCTCCAGATACTCAACTAGTCTAAAGAAGGTCAGTTTTATTGCTTCTTTAATCAGGACAACAGTTTTCAGCTGTGCTAACATAATTGCAAAAGGGTTTTCTAATGATCAATTAGCCTTTTAAAATGATCAACTTGGAACACAGAAGTGATGGTTGCTGATAATGGGCCTCTGTACGCCGATCTAGATATTCCATAAAAAATCTGCAATTTCAGCTGTAATAGTCATTTACAACATTAACAATGTCTACACTGTATTTCTGATCAATTTTATGTAATTTTAATGGACACATTTGTTTGCTTTTCTTTCAAAAACAAGGACATTTCTAAGTGACCCCAAACTTTTGAGCAGTAGTGTATATATTCTTAATTCCATTCCTTTACTTTGCATTTGTTTGTATTGTGTGTATTGTTGTGAAATTGTTAGATATTACTGCACTGTTGGAGCTAGAAACACAAGCATTTTGCTACACCCTCAATAGCATCTGCTAAACACGTGGATGTGACCATTATAATTTGATTGATTTGATTACTGCATGTTTCAGCATGATAATTCATGGCCCCATGTCGCAAGGACCTGAACACAATTCCAGGAAGCTGAAAATGTCCCAGTTCTTCCATGGCCTGCATACTCACTAGACATGTCACGCATTGAGCATATTTGGAATGCTCTGGATTGACTTGTACGACAGCGTGTTCCAGTTCCTGCCAATATCCAGCAACTTTGCAAAGCCATTGAAGTCGAGTAGGACAACATTCCACATGCCACAATCAACAGCCTGTTCAACTCTATGCGAAGATGTGTCGTGCTTCATGAGGCAAATGGTGGTTACACCAGATACTGACTTGTTTTCTGATCCACAAAACTACTTTTTTTTAAAGGTGCACTACATGACCAAAGGTATGTGGACACCTGCTTGTCAAACATCTCATTCCAAAATCATGGGCATAAATATGGAGTTGGTCCCCCCCTTGCTGCTATAACAGCTTCCACTCTTCTGGGAAGGCTTTCCAATAGGTGTTGGAACATAGCTGCGGGGACTTGCTTCCATTCAGCCACAAGAGCATTAGTGAGGACGGGCACTGATGTTGGGCAATAAGGCCTGCCTCGCAGTCGCCGTTCCATTTCATCCCAAAGGTGTTCGATGGAGTTGAGGTCAGGGCTCTGTGCAGGCCAGTCAGGTTCTTTCACACCAATCTCGACAAACCATTTCTCGCTTTGTGCTCAGGGGCATTGTCATGCTGAAACAGGAAAGGGCCTTCCCCAAACTGTTGCCACAAAGTTGGAAGCACAGAATTGTCTGGAATGTCATTGTATGCTGTAGCATTAAGATTTCCCTTCACTGGAACTAAGGGGCCTAGCCAGAACCATGAAAAACAGCACCAGACCATTATTCCTCCTCCACCAAACTTTACAGTTGGCACTATGCATTTGGGCAGGTAGCGTTCTCCTGGCATCCACCAAACCCAGAATTGTCCGTCGGGCTGCCTGATGGTGAAGCATGATTCATCATTCCAGAGAACACGTTTCCACTGCTCCAGAGCGATGGTGGTGAGCTTTCCACCACTCCAGCTGACGCTTTGCATTGCACATGGTGATTTTAGGCTTGTGTGCGGCTGCTCGGCCATGGAAACCCATCATGAAGCTCCCGATGAACAGTTCTTGTGCTGACTTTGCTTCCAGAGGCAATTTGGAACTTGGTATAGAGTGTTGCATCCGAGGACAGACCGCACTCGGCGGTCCCAATCTGTGAGCTTGTGTGACGCTGAGCCATTGTTGCTCCTAGACGATTCCACTTCACAATAACTGCACTTACAGTTGACTGGGGCAGCTCTACCAGGGCAGAAATTTGAAAAAAAAATGGCTTGTTGGAAATTTGGCATCCTATGACGTTGCCACATTGGAACTCACTGAGCACTTCTGTAAGGCCATTTTACTGCCAATGTTTGTCTATGGAGATTGCATGGCTGTGTGCTCGATTGTATACACCTGTCAGCAATCGGTGTGGCTGAAATAGCTGAATCCACAATTTTTAAGAGGTGTCCACATAGTTTTGTAAATATAGTGTATCTGTGACCAACATATGCATATCTGTATTCCCAGTCATGTGAAATCCATAGATTAGGGCCTAAATAATTTATTTCAATTGATTTCCTTACATGAACTGTAACTCAGTAAAATCTTTTGTTGCATGTGTATATTTTTCTGCATATCTAAGCGTAACTCTTGAGCTGTCTGTATCGTCCTGACTGGTGGTTCTTTTATATAAGAAACTAAATATGCTTCTCTGCAAAAGTCTAAAAAGATAGAAAGGAATATGAGTCTTATTCAGTACATTTGTTTTTGCTTGCTTTTCTAAACTCTACCAACCTTGCCAGCAGGCATGCCAGCTAAGATAGTTAGACAAGCTAGCTACTCTAACTTGATTGATAGCCTGAAATGGCTTCTTGGTAGCTAGTTATGAAATAAAATCGTAGTAGTATTATAGAGAAAACACAACGTGCCCCTGTGCCCCCTATGGGCATGACACCTCTGCCTAGGACATAACATGCAAACATAAGTATTAGTCATTACAGCTATTCAGTATGTTTTGTAGTAGATTTAGACGTTTTTGATATCTTCAGAAAGCCAAATCCTGTCCAGTGGATTGGATTCAGTGTGATCTACCAAAGACAGCCCAAGAGTGGACATCAGCCCAGTTAGCAATGAGCACTCGGCAGGCAGAGTGATCGAATGCGGTGCGACAGTTGAGCTACCCATCGGCCTCGCTGGTGGGGCACCTGATACAGGCCAATTTTATTCAGACGGCAGCCATGCTCTTCCTGCCAGTGGAGCACAAAGCCGTCCTTCTCGCCAACTGGCGGCACTACATCTGCCCGTCGAGGCAAGCCACTTTATTCAGCATCGATCCTGCTCCCCATAGCTGCTTATTTTACATATTTATGTTTATTTTACTTTACATAAATTGGATGCCATGCCCATTTGAATAAATGTTTGTAGAAAAGGCTAAATCAAATCAAAGTTTATTTGTCACGTGCGCCGAATACAACAGGTGTAGACCTTACAGTGAAATGCTTACTTACAGGCTCTAACCAACAGGCTCTACTTACAGGCTCTAACTCTAACCAAAAGTATTAGGTGAACAATAGGTAAGTAAAGAAATAAAAACAACAGTAAAAAAGACTATATACAGTAGCGAGGCTATATACAGTAGCGAGGCTGTAAAAGTAGCGAGGCTATATACAGTAGCGAGGCTGTAAAAGTAGCGAGGCTACATACATACACCGGTTAGTCAGGCTGATTGAGGTAGTATATGTACATGTAGTTATGGTTAAAGTGACTATACATATATGATGAACAGAGAGTAGCAGTAGCATAAAAAAGGGGTTGGCGGGTGGTGAGACACAATGCAAATAGATGGCCCAGTTAGCCAATGTGCGGGAGCACTGGTTGGTCGGTCCAATTGAGGTAGTATGTACATGAAAGTATTGTTAAAGTGACTATGCATATATGATAAACAGAAAGTAGAAGCAGCGGGGGGCACAATGCAAAAAGTCTGGATAGCCATTTGATTACCTGTTCTACTGTAAATTCTACTGTAAATTATAATGTGTACACAAATTATATCAGATAACAACACATATCATAACTGGATAAGTCTCCACCTAGAGTTAATACTTGGTGGAAGCACCTTTGGCAGCCATTACAGCTGTGAATCATTTCTAAAACTTCTTCAGGCTAGGGTCCTTTTTCCTCAATTTCCACCTGACTGACGTGCCCAAAGTAAACTGCCTGTTGCTGTGGCCCTGAATCCAGGATATGCATATAATTGGTACCATCGGAAAGAAGATACTTTGAAGTTGGTAGAAATGTATAAATAATGTAGGAGACTATAACACAATGGATATGGTAGGAGAAAATCCAAAGAAAACCAACATGATTTTTTTTTTTTGAGAGGCCATGCTCTTCCAATGGAAAGTATAGGGAAATAATTAAATCTAGCTCCCAGTATGCAATTCCTAAGGATTCCACTGGGTGTCAGTTGTCTTTGATCAAGGTTTCAGGCTTGTTACTTCCAAAACGAGTAAGAATAATGAGTTTTACTACAGGGACACAGACTTGGAAATGTGTGTATGCTGATGAGGACACGCACCTGCTAATATCGTTTTCTTACTGAACATACTTCTTTCCGTATGAAATATTATAGTTTAATTACATTTTAGGGTATCTGAGGATTAATTAGAAACATATTTTGACTTGTTGAAACAAAGTTTAGGGGTAGATTTTTGGATTCCTATTTTGGCATGTGGATTACGAGTGGATTACTCAAATCGATGGCGCCAACTAAACTGACTTTTTGGGATATAAAGAAGGATTTTATCTAACGAAACGACACTACATGTTATAGCTGGGACACTTTGGATGACAAATCAGAGGAAAATTTTCAAAAAGTAAGTGAATATTTAATCGCTATTTGTAAATTTATGAAACCTGTGCCGGGTGGAAAAATATTTTGATGTGGGGCGCCGTCCTCAAACAATCGCATGGCATGCTTTCGCTATAAAGCCTACTGTAAATCGGACAGTGCAGTTAGATTAACAATATGTTAAGCTTTCAACTGATATAAGACACTTGTATGTACCTAAATGTTTAATATCCATAATTCTTTGGATTATTTATTTGAATTGCGCGCCCTCCAGTTTCACTGGAAGTTGTCCCGCTAGCGCGACGCCTAGCCTTAAGAAGTCGATACTATCAACTTTGCCAACTCTTATTCTTCCTGTTTGGCCCTGTCCGGGGGGTATCGTCGGGACGGGGCCACAGTGTCTCCCGACCCTTCCTGTCTCAGCCTCTAGTATTCATGCTGCAATAGTTTATGTGTCGAGGTGCTAGGGTCAGTCTGTTATCTGGAGTATTTCTCCTGTCTTATCCGGTTTAGGAACATTCAACACTTCTTAGAAAGCCATTCTATGTCTTTTGCATAAAAGTTTGTGTAATTGTCCCACAGAAAAAGAAAACCAGGGTTAGGTTTTCAGAAGACTGATTCCAGTGAGGTTTGCATGAAGCTTTGAACTGTTTGCTGAACCCACAACTCAGCACCTGAAATTATTTGGATGTGCATATAATGTGCTTGAAATGAGCTGTACTTTATTCTTCCTGACAAAGGAACTAACAATCATGTGACCGAAACTGAAACGGTCATCAAAATTGTTAAAAGGTTTAAAAAAGAATTATAATAAA